>JBAMAV010001055.1:0-615608 GCA_037043315.1 Amiota communis
CCGGTTTATATTTGATCCACCCTCGTATGATCAAATAATCGATTAATACATTTATTTTGCCATCACTAAATATTCCCAAATTTATTAATATGTATTTCTATACTTTATTACAAGTGAACACAACTTCATTGACACTTATGACGTCACAACATAAGCAACTGATTGTGGCACCGCATTTTATGAAACAATTTGTGGTCATGCGTTTTACCACCATTTTTTTGGTATTTTTTGGTATTTTTTTCTATCAGCTGATTTTGGTGTTTAGTATTGCAAGTCTTATCGAAATTGAATTGCGCTTTTTAATAATAATAAAATTAATACAAAAATAATTTTTAGAAATGGATTTTATTGAAGATTTGAAGCAACTTAATGATGACATCGAAATGAAATTAATTTGCAATACAAAAAGAAGTCATCCAGAAGATCAAACCAATTCAATATGTGATGCTAAAAAGCAAAAAATAGAACAGCCGCGAAATCCGTTCCGAATAAATTCACCTACAAATGATGAGGCAGATAAATCACCGGTAGAGGTGCCAAAACATCCTAAACTGCGTATACAATTAGTAACTTCAATTCAGAAAAAGGAAAAGAAGAAATTTATTTATGGAAACTATAGTCAGTATTATGGATATCGGAATTTCAACAACAACAGCAACAGCAATGGAAGTGATGAGGTCAAAGACAATCATGATGTACGCTTGGATGTGTTTGATACACGTGCCGAATTGTTCCATGATAAACAAGTCCTTGACATTGGTTGCAATAGTGGTTGGATTACAATGGAATTGGCCAAACGTTTTGCATTAAAAAAGATTGTCGGTGTGGACATTGATCGCTCACTCATAAATTGTGCTAACAAACATTTGCTGGCCCTGAAGAAATCAAAACCCCTGAATAATCCCGATCGCTTAGCATGGCGTTATCCTTACAATGTTAGTTTTATACATGGTAATTATGTACTGAAAGATGATGTCCTACTCGAAATTGAGCGACCCCAGTTCGATATAATCATGTGCTTGTCCGTAACGAAATGGATACAACTCAATTTTGGTGATGCTGGACTGAAGCAAGCATTCCGGCGTATGTTCCTACAGCTGCGCAGCGGTGGAAAGTTAGTACTGGAAGCACAACCGTATGATAAATATGGAAAGCGAAAGCAACTCACAGTAAGTACATACCAGACACTCAGCGACACTTGCATTAGTACCACAATTTTAAATACAAACACATTAGAGACTTTAAAAATGGATTTTTACACGTGATATAAAGAATGGAAAGTCATTTATAGTAGTCTCCCCACTCCATGATACCCACTGTTTGCTTTTTAGATGGTCCCAGTGATAAATCGAGAAAATAACAGCTAGAGCCATCAGAGGTCCTCTAAATTAAAATACATCTCGTCTGTCACACATACTCTGTAAAAACTAAGAGGTTGCTCTTTAGAAATGGTGTAAAGTGGATGCTTTTGTATATTTTAATAGCTTTGTATTAAATATATTATTTAAGCTAACAGCTTTCGGAATAACAAGTCAAATAGTGGTATATTAATCTAATCTGACTAGCTCCTTCGTCTATCGTCATAAGAATGCACATAGAGTGTATGTTATTTCCATATATCTGCATTGAATTCAGAATAAGAATCTCTTAACCTGATTTAAGTTTTAAACAAAATTATTAAGAGTTGTGATTCTAACCAAGTGTCTTGTCTTTGTATCAATTATATTCTAGAACGTTTAATCTGAATGATTTTCTTATTACAGGATGAAACTCGTGCAAATTATACGGCCATGAAATTCTTTCCAGCTGATTTTTCAGATTATTTACTTAGCAGCGATGTGGGTTTTGCGAGCGTTGAACTGTTTGGGGTACCTGATCATGTTGTGGCCGGCTTTAAGCGACCCATACATATATTTACAAAGAACTGAATTTATAATACTAAATATAATATAAATATATTTGATGGAAAAATACATATATAGAAATGATGATATTTTGTTGAATTAAATTATAAATTTTATATTGTATTAGTATCTACAATCATCGATAAGCAATTTTACGAGGTGCGTTGCTTCTTTTTTGGGGTTGGAGGTGGTGATTGTAATTGTGACAAAACTTTGGGTAAATGTTCATCTATAAGTTCATCAGCGGTTAACTTGAAATCACTATCTGCCCAAATGAGTTTCAATTTTGAATTTACAATGCCCATTTTGATGCCTTGTGGGCAACCATTTGCCTTGAGGAGATTTCCATTGAGTGGATAAGTGGGTGTTTTCCATGCCTTCAGTTGTGTATACAAATCCTTTTTGTGGCAATACTTGAGTAGTTCTTCGACAAACTCACGTTTTGCAGTCGGTTGCATAGAAAGTATTTGATAGTCACGAAGCGTGTGATATTCTTCATCAACCTGGAAGTAATGAATATTATTATAATATTTAAAAAAAAGGTTTGAGGAATATCTTTACCCTACTCCGTTGCTGGGCAATGAATAATGCCATATCACGTTCAAAGGCGGACAGCTTGAGACGCTCATGTAAATGTATTACATCCTCTACAGATTCTAACAAGCTAATCAAGTACAAAATTGGATATGTAGGTTGTGGATATTCAGTTAAATCTTTGCATAAACGCTTAAACTCCGTGAGATTTGGATTTTCTGGCAGACCACAGTATTGTAACAAATTGCAATTATTCATTGTCAAAACTAGATCACAACCAAAATTTCCAGCAACAATCTTCTGTAGTTCAGACCATATCCTTTCACCACTAATGCGTGTCAAACCTTCGCCATTTGCTTTGATGGTCTCAAGTGTGGCATTGTCATGGTTGTTGGCATCTCGAGCAATGCGACCATAAAATCGGAAGTAACGCAATATACGCAAGTAATCTTCCTTGATGCGTATATCAGCATCGCCAACAAAAACAACACGCCGCTCCAGCAAATCATCATAGCCATAGAAATAATCATAGACTGTGCCATCGAAACCCAGAAACATTGAATTGATTGTTAGATCTCGACGATTAGCATCCAATTGCCAATCTGTTGTGAACTGGACTTCAGCATGACGACCGTCGGTACGCACATCAATGCGCAGCGTTGTCACTTCGAAATTTTCCTTATTATTGATGCGTGGCGTAATGGTGCCATGTTTCTCACCCTTAGTATTAATCATGCGCACCTCTTCCTTAGTGAACATCTCTTTCATTTGATCTGGCGTCGCTGTTGTTGCTAAATCCACATCTTTCGGTTTGAGATCCATCAATATATCACGGACAGCACCGCCAGCAATACGTAACTCATAGTCATATTTCTTAAACAGTGCCACGAGTGCTTCCAGTTCTGGGGTAAAAATACTCCGAAATTCTGTAGTTTCAACTTTTTTAAATGCCGGATTATCACGCATTTTTGGTGGACTTCCAAGTTTTTCAATTGTAGCAGAATCTATCTTTGACATCGGCATGCGGTTGCAAGATGCCTTCACACTATACTTTAATATGTTTCCTTCAAATGATTGCTGCAGGCTGAGAAGTGTTCGCAGGCTACGAAATCCTAGCATAACTTTTTATTTACTTATTTTGTTAGTTTTTTGGGTCTGCCCACCAGGAACAATATAAAATACAGCACCACCTTCGATTTTGATTACACTAAACGTACTCATATGTATTTCATCAGCTGTTCTTTCAAATTGTAGTTCTTCTTCTTCTCTATTTTTTTAATGCACTGGAAAATATTTTGTGTAAGAGAACACACTGAAACCTACACTCAGAGTAAGTGGAATGGAAAGTAGTAAAATGGGTTTCTTGATAACAAAAGAATTCTTTCTTACTCCTTCTAGTTTTTCCATTAGAAAGAATTTGAAGCGTCATCTATGCTTTGTGATTTTGTACAATAATACTTGGGTAATATTCTTTAATTTCCAAATTTTGTTACATAAACTTCTAAACTTTACCAGGAGTTGATAAAATATCGCATGTTAAAATTAGTTTGATCTAAACAGAAACTTAGAAGTTTATGTAACAATATGACGAAATTAATGATTAATATTTTTGATAATGATGTCTTGCATACATGTACTTTAATTGTAGCTAAATCAAACAAAAGTGAAAACTCTGAAAAATCTCTTCCTACGTAGGTTTAGTTTATATGATGACTTGAAGTAGTCACCAATGTTCAAACCGATATAAAGGAACAACTCTGTGCATATAACATCGGAGGAGCATTGATAGATCTATTCCCATAGAATGGAAATCATGGCAATTTATAATTGATAGAAATTTACCAGAGAAATGTGTAATAAGCAGTTTCCAGAGTAATTACGTATTTACTATTAAGACATCGGCTCATAAGTTCTCCGCCTAATGAAGAAAACACAACTTTTTCAGTCAAATTCAAATTTATTCATCAACATGGTATCCTTTAAGAGCAATCATTCCAGTGCTTCTCTAACAATTCGAAGACTTTATGAAATAAATGCTGAAGGCAATCAAATGCACATAGTGCAGCTCCCTATACTGCTATCATATTGCTATATATTCTGATTCCACTAGTGAAATTACAAATAAATTTATGCACATAGTGAAGTCCCCAGAAATTAACTAAGTAATTGGCCTCAAAATAGGCGTTTGTTTCACCGATCAACTCCTCATTCGAGCCAAATCTCTTTCCGGCGAGCATTTTTGTTTTAGAGTTGGTGCCTAATCTGAAGAACAGGGTGGAAAGCAATACGAATTCGTGCAATTTTGCAAACGTAGCCAATTACTTGTGATATGCTGCATTATCGTGGTTAAAGATCACTTTCTTTCTTTGCATATTGGGCCGTTTCTACTAAATTTCCTCGTTCAAATGATCCAGTTGGCCCATGTAGCAATCGCTATTAACTGTATTCGATAAACAAAACACTGTACGCATCCCAAAACATTGCCAGCGCTCTGTTGCTCTTTTGTCAGCTTCGGACGAAATTCACCGGCAGCTGCTCACTTAGCTGACTGCCAATTAAAGTGTGGAATGTAATGGTGGATCCAAGTTTCGTTCAACGTTAAGTATTGACGCAAAAAGTATTTTTGATTTCACCGAAACAGTTCCAAACATCGCTCCTAGACAAATGTTCATGCAAAATAAAGCCTTCATGTTCCTTGGATATGTTTAGAGTGTCAGCTATATATTTGTGCCCATCAAAAGGCAATGTCTAATCAACACACGAAATTCATTTTTATCCATTATTTTCAAAAGAAGAAAAGTTGACTCACTAAAACATCTGTAACTTTTAAAGTAAATGTCATACTGTCATGAAATTTCTGGGAACTTATCAGCCGATGGGACAAAATGTTACTGCATTCTCGATTGGACCTATTGTAATAGATCAGCCTTAAATATACTTATATGTATAAACATTTTTTTAAAATTGATTTTTTTGTTATTAAATTTTATTTGTAATATATCCTACGACAATTAACAAAGTTTGTGATTGTCCCATTAATCTGGTGATAATCTTTACTATAATATTTTGAAAAAATTCTTTTAAGAAGAATGGTGTCTGTACTGGACGATTTTAATATCATACCTGAACATCAGTTTGAGCTTAGAATTGTCAAACCTACTGTGGATGGCACTTAAATATAACAAATATTGTGCTGCATTCTTTATAGATGTCCAACAATCACTTAATATAGTATGACATCCAGCTATGTTCTATCAGATTAAGAAATGGGTTCAACAATGGGGTGAACTTTCATAAATAATCTTCCAAAAAACTACATTTTCTTTAATAAAATTTAACCAAAATTTCAAAATCACTTTAAAATCTATGACTCTTGGCCACACACTTCTTGTATCACTCACCGAACAGTCTATGCATGACAATATAAAGCTAGCATAAGGTATTATTAGGACAGCATTGGACACTCAAAAAAACAATAAATTTTTCTCAGTGTACCAAATAATACTTGTTACTTTATAACACCATGCTTAGCTTACCATTTAGAAGTTATTTGCCCAGCCGGTGGGCAACTCAATGTACGAGTATATCAGTTAATATTCAACGATTAGCCAGTTCAACAATGGAAAATGGAAGGAAAAATGTCTATGTAACACGACCAGATGTCGACGAAAGTGGATTGAATCTTCTAAAGGAAAGGTAAATGTTTCTAGAACCAATGAAGGTGCCCTTGACTATTATGAGTATTATCACATGTGTTTGTTTGTTTTTCATTTCCAGCTTCAATGTTACAACATGGACAGAAGCATTGCCTGTGCCACGGACAGAACTTCTACGTCAGATTGTTGGTAAGGATGCACTTTATTGTGCTTTAACAGACAAAATCGATGCCGAGTTAATTGATCGTGCTGGACCACAACTCAAATGTATATCCACAATTTCTGTTGGCTATGAGCACATCGATTTAGAAGAATGTAAAAAGCGTGGCATACGTGTTGGTTTCACACCTGATGTACTTACGGATGCGACAGCAGAATTGACTTTAGGCTTACTATTGGCAACCAATCGTCGTCTTATT
Organism: Amiota communis; assembly: GCA_037043315.1. Classification (NCBI taxonomy): domain Eukaryota; kingdom Metazoa; phylum Arthropoda; class Insecta; order Diptera; family Drosophilidae; genus Amiota; species Amiota communis. Next base: position 6,514 of record JBAMAV010001055.1, read on the forward strand.
GAAGCAAATGGTGAAGTCTACAATGGTGGCTGGAAATCATGGTCACCGATGTGGATGTGCGGCCAGGGCTTGAAGGGCACACGTGTCGGTTTATTTGGATTCGGTCGTATTGGTCAAGAGATTGCTGCTCGTATTTTACCATTCAAGCCATCCAAAATTACTTATACCACACGTACTGAACGACCCAACGAGGCTAGTAAAGTACAAGCTGCTTATGTAAGCTTTGATGAAATGTTAAAGGAATCTGATTTCATAATTGTTTGTTGTGCCCTGACTCCAGCAACAAAGGAAATCTTTAACAAAGCAGCTTTTGAAAAAATGAAGTCAAATTGCATTTTTATAAATACCGCACGTGGTGGCATTGTAGATCAAAAAGCACTTTATGAGGCCTTGAAAGAACACCGCATACAGGCTGCCGGTTTAGATGTAACAACCCCAGAACCTTTGCCATTGGATGATCCTTTGCTGAAGCTTGATAATGTGGTCATACTTCCACATATTGGCAGTGCTGATATTGAAACACGCAAGGAAATGTCTCGCATCACAGCACAAAATATCAAAGCTGGACTCGAAGGCAAACAAATGATTGCAGAAGTAACATTGTAATGGATTCCATGGATATTAATACATAATAAATATTTAAATCAATTACTGTAACTTTTTCAAAATTAAACATATAATTTTTTATAATTTTTATTAAAACTAAATTACATTAAATTACATCATATTATTAATCCTCTCCCGGTGGCAATGGTTGATTCGGATCAGATGTTGTGACAGGAGCTGGAACTGGTGCAATTGCCATGACCGGTACAGTTGAAATGACACCAATATCCATGGGATCTTCAATTTCTTTCTTGATATTATCAATCGTTATATAGCCACCGCTTTCGTCCTGTAGAAAATAGATTTATAAAATAATATACATACAATCGTGTGTCGCAAATCTTACCGTAACAAATACATCAACAGATTTGCCTGTTATAATGTCCAAAATCTGCTGGGTTATGCCACTCATTGGCTCATCTTGTATACTCTCAGCATATTCTAGTAAAGGCTGTCTTAATTCTGGGCACTGTTGTAGTGCAGGTATCAATTGTTGTGGTGGCAGTTGCAACAATACCGGCAACGATTGTGGCTTCAAACGTTGTATGCACTTCAGAAAACCATCCCAAATGATTTTCTGACGCCAAACCTGTTTCAATATCAGACGCTGTAACATACTCAAAACAAAATTCCCTAAACGCGGATAGAGTGTCAAACTCTGGATGATTGTGCGCATGAGTAGAGTTGGAATAGGCACCAAATCCACCAATTGTTGAAGCACAGTTGTAAGTACTTCCTGAGTAAAGACTTCTTTTTCAGACAAACAAATGGATGTAGCCTTAACGATAAATTTCAGGTCACAGGTATTTGTATCAATGGTATGTAATGCCACGAGTAGATCACTTGGTGTTGTGGCCATAGTTTGATTGGCAAACTCAGTACCAATGCCAAGTAAACGATTGAATACTTCTTTGACAACAACAGGATTAAGTTTAAGTAACTTTGGCAGGGCATTAAGAATTTCTTTGCGCGTAAGACCATTCAGCACTGGTATGAGAACACGAACATCTTTTACTTTGTTCGCATATAAATCGCGCACACGATTCACCAGTTCCGGATTAGGTGTGGGCACTCGTTCTGTTAGTATGTAAATTATACGTATAATAAGTGTCTCAGTTCCTTTGGGACAGTCTTCAATGAGTTTTAGGAGCACATTGTTCTCCAAACCGATTTTCTTGATAGACGCATCAATAGAACGAAGTATTGTGCGTTTTAGTTCTGCCGATGTATTTGTATAGATCTGACAGAGTTTTTCCAGATAAACTAAATTTTGTAAAGATACACAGAATCAGTTCCACAGTTTTTCAAATTAAACTAATTACTATTCACTCACCTTCTGGTTTATAAGGCATCAATGTCAATGCAGGAGTTATACAAATTTTTGCAGTTTCCTCTTTCCAAGCTTCTTCTGCCTTAGGGCGACCATAATCATTGGAAAATATACTTTCGGGTGGAATTTCCCTTTCCAAATGCGTTATCCATGCCAAAGCAAATTCATCAATACGATTTGGTAGAATGTTATGTTCATGATATAATGAAGTCACATGTTCCAAAGCGGCTTCGCGTATTTCGGCACGTTCATGTACAGAAAACGTAAGAAGAGAACGTAGAAATCTACTTTTTCGCGGTGGTCTTAGTATAGCGAGATCTTTAATCAAATCCATGCCATGCTGAGAGAACTCTAACAAACATTTCTGTTCCAATTTAGTAATAGAATCCTCTGGCAGCAATGGTGCCTCAAGATATATGCGACGCAGTAATATTATTTTTTCTTTGTATTCACAGCATTGACTTACTCCGGTAATTAATTTATTTAATAAGTCCGTATAAGCAAAATCTGGACGATTTTCTGTTTTAATATATGTATGTCTTGTGAATCCCTGGAGGAGACAGTATTCCTCGAACAACCAGGAGAATGCCAAATCAAAACGTTGCTTAAGATCTGACATAATGAAATCAAAGATATAATCACGCACACTATCTGGAAAAGTGGCAGCAAAGACAGTAACCAATTTGCGTCGTTTAGCTGCCACTCCACCTTGTATACATTGACGCTCTGAATTGAGTATACGTTTGACAGCATCCAGTTGAAATTTCTCTTTCATGGCACGTGAGAATGGTTTGGTAATTTCCTGCAGCTTTAGAGTCTTAGCACGTTGTCTCATACGTTCAATAACATCTTGTTCACCAGCATCACGTGCCTTCTTTGCTAGTGGTCCTTCATCTTTATCAGTGTCTTTTGTTGATGCTGCTATAGCTTCTTGTGAACGATCATCCATTTCTACATCCTCTACAATAATTTTATCAATACGCTTTGGACGCATTGGTGGTTCTTTACTAAATGCTGCTTCACCCGGCCCAATGCGTTGTGTAGTCATTTCACGACCCAAAAGACGAGATATGGTTGTCACTTGTTGAGGTATCGATAAATCTTTTATTGGAGTAAATTCATTTAGGAAATGTGTTGGTATTTGTTCAGGTAATGTGGGCAAGAACTCTACAACTAAATTGACAGCAACATCTACCGAACGCAAATGCTCTGCTATATACTTTTCATTGACTCGTATAGACTTCTGTCGTTGCTTCTCCAACTCATCATCATCTACTTCCATTTGTTCCTTTGGTTTTGTATCTAAACGAATTTTCTTGCTCAAATTCGATGCAGCATTTTCCAGAATACGCTTCTGTCGTCGCATTTGCTCATGTTTATCCATTTTCGGGATATGTTTCTGTATTTCACTTTGCGAAGCACCCAAATCCAATAACAATGTGCGTATTATCGGTTGATACTCATAGGATCCACGATTTTTCAACATCCATTGTAATTGCATTTTTAGACTTTTGCGCACAGAACTAACTTGAGAATCGGTGAGGGTTGGTGGCAGATTCGAATTAAGTTTCTTTAAAGCCTCAATTACGACACCCATAAATCGCGGTCGCATTTTGGCTATGTTACAAAGTCTACTTGTACAAGCAATTAAATTTACAGAAGAAATATGTGTAGCACCATGAAATTTAACCAATTCTTCCATTATATTTTTGCCATCTTCCTGGAGAGATTCACGATTAAATAGACTTGATTCTTCAGGCACATTTTCAAGTGAGAAATCATTGTCACGTTTCTGACTATCTTCGTCCGGAAAACTCTGCACAATAATAACATTCTCAAGAAATTTGATAGCATTTGTGCGTATGCCATCATTGTCGTGGTCAATCATATCAAGAATTTGTGATTTAATGAGGGACAACACATTCCAAGCTTCTTCAGCGCTGTCAGTGGGTTCAGTAAGTGAGCACAGCCACTTCAAGCCATTTTTATAAATACTGGCACAAGCCTGTATCACGCGTTTGATAACCTGGGCAGAATTGTCACGCAGAAACATGGAAATGATTCCCACAACTTGAGGTAGCAGATCAGTCTTCACTTGACTGCAAATAATCGTACAAAAATAAATGCAAATATTGATTCATTAGCATTGTAAAATAAATACCAAATGTTTTCTATAAAAACGGCCACTTGTTTGCGCACCTCCATGTTCTGGTCATGTGCCAGTGAAAGAACTGGCTCCAAGAACTCCTCGGCTAATTCGGCACATGATCCAAGTAGTGTTTCTTGAATCTTTACAAGTAAATCCACTTTTTTTTGTGCACCAGCTGTAGGCAATTCATTACACCATTCCACAATCTATTACAAATGATGTGGTTTTGTTTAACAAACAAACTGTGGAACAGGCAAACATTCTTTGACTTACCCTAGCGCGAGCATTTGCAGTTTTCTCATCAGTAAAAAGATTTGCTGTTTCACTCAAAAACTGACTTCTTCCCAATATACTATCCATTATTGTGCCAGATTTTTATATTTTTATAAATTCTTTATTTTGAAATCCTTTAGCCGGCACAAATTGGCATTTGATATTGGCATGAAGCAGCAAAATATCCCAAATGTTGTTGGCAGTGTTGAAATTTCGCCTTTGCATGCTTTGCAAAACAATCGAATTGCAGCACTGTTTTTTAGTCGCGACCGTTTCACAACACTAACCTCTGCTGACATTTATTTATTGGCACTTGCGAAAAGAAAGAAAATCTGCGATATCGAGTGCAGAACGTTCTGAACCACTTAATTAAGAAACAAATTAACATTAATGTTGGGTTGTGGAAAGCAGAGAAAGTTCGAAAAAGAAAACGCCTTTAAATTAGCAGCAGCAGCAAAAACTAGAACTGACTGGTGATTGATCAGTGAGTGAGTGAGTGTGAGAGTGTGGGTGAGTCGTCGGAGAGGAGGAGGAGTGAAGACTACGACCTACCGACCGAATAATAAACGACAAACAGTAGAAGGCAAAAAAAAAAATAAACACACAAATAAAGAAGAAAGCAAATATTGAAGAAAAACGATATTCGTAGGCTGCGGTTACACTGCTTTGTTAAAGGCCAAACCGCGCCCCAATGTCAAACAGTCAAGTGAATGCCGGCAGCAGCGGTAGTGCAGATGATCCGAGTGCATCCACGGCGACAGCAAGTGCAGCGGCAGCACAGTCACAACAGCAACAGACGGCGGCAAGCAGTCAACCCCCAAATATTGTGGGTGCCACAACAGCTGCTGGCAGCGAATGTGTCAATGTCAATTTGGGCGTCGATTCATCGCCACGCGAGTCGGGCGATGATTCGGAGGATGAGAGTGAAATACTTGAAGAATCGCCATGCGGGCGTTGGTTGAAAAGGCGCGAAGAAGTCGATCAACGCGATGTGCCCGGCATTGACTGTGTTCATCTGGCTATGGACACAGAGGAGGGTGTTGAGGTCGTATGGAACGAGGTGCAATATGCCAATCTGCAGGAACTAAAGTCACAAGAGGACAAAATGCGACAAGTGTTCGATAATTTACTGCAATTGGATCATCAGAACATTGTCAAGTTCCACCGTTACTGGACGGATACGCAAAATGCCGAAAAGCCGCGTGTCATATTCATTACGGAGTATATGTCGTCCGGTTCGCTGAAACAGTTCCTCAAGCGCACTAAGCGCAACGCCAAGCGATTGCCGCTTGAGTCGTGGCGTCGCTGGTGTACGCAGATTTTGTCCGCGCTAAGTTATTTGCATTCCTGCACGCCGCCCATAATACATGGCAACCTAACCTGTGATAGCATTTTCATCCAGCACAACGGACTCGTCAAAATCGGCTCTGTAGTACCGGATGCGGTGCACTACAGCGTGCGTCAGCACATGGCCGACATGGTGGTTGCTGGTGAACGTCGCTTCTTCCGCGCCCCGGAATTTGGCGCAGCCAAGCAACTAACCGCTGCCGTTGACATATACGCTTTTGGCATGTGTGCTCTTGAAATGGCCGCTCTCGAAATCCAACCATGCTCTGGCAGCGAATCGACAGCGATCAATGAGGAGACCATAAGCCGCACAATTAACAGTTTAGAGCTTGACCTGCAACGTGACTTGATCTATAAGTGTCTGAGTCGAAATCTGGAGGATCGGCCAAGTGCAAATGATTTGTTATTTCATCCATTACTTTTTGAGGTAAGCATATAATAGGGGTGGGGCACTCACTGACTACTGACTGGCGGCAAGAAAATAAAGAAATTACATATGATAATCGAGCTTTGTTTTCAATCAAGTTAAGCCCAGCCAAGTCAGTCAGTCAAACGTAACAAGGTCATTGAAAATGAGCTCAGTTGTTGTACCCCTTGTACGTTGTTTGCATATGCTAGTAGAATAGTATTTAGCTTGTTGAGATTTGAAGTGAATAATTGTTTTGTTTTTTATGCTTCATCCATCATAGGTGCATTCATTGAAACTGCTTGCCGCTCACTGTTTAGTGTTCTCGCCTGTGAACCGTACTATGTACTCAGAAACTGCCTTTGACGAACTTATGCAGCGCTATAATCGACCAGAGGTTGTTATGGCGCATCTCAATTATGCCAGCGGTGAGGAGCGCACACTACGGCTGTCCGATGTGCCTGCCGCTGACAAATTGGAAAAATTCATAGAAGATGTTAAATATGGTGTGTATCCACTGATTGCCTACAGTGGCAAGAAGCCACCACATTTTCGATCACGTGCTGCCTCACCAGAACGCGCTGATTCAGTGAAATCAGCAACACCTGAACCGGTGGACATTGAATCAAGACGCATAGTGAACATGATGTGCAGCGTTAAGAAATTAAAAGAGGACAGCACCGATATCTCAATGACGATATTGTTACGCATGGATGATAAAATGAATCGACAGTTGACGTGTCAAGTGAACGAAGAAGATACGGCAGCTGATCTAACGAGCGAACTTGTTCGTTTGGGCTTTGTGCATCTCGACGATCAAGATAAAATACAAGCGCTATTGGAAGAGACATTGCGTGCTGGCGTAATATCGGATACTAGTGGCACCGAAAATGCAATAAAGACAGTTGGCGGCACAACTGGTGTTACAACAACTGCCACTATGGCGGCGCTCGAACAACTCGAACGAAATTGGTCTATTTCGGATACTGATAAAACGACAACAACTGTACCAGCAACAGCAACATTGTCATCGAGCTCCTCACCAACAACGGCTGTGATGTATGTGCCACAAGAACAACAGCCAGCACCAACGCTTCTAGAACAGCAGCAGCAGCACCTTATAGAAGGTGCTGTCGCCAACACCATCATCAATTAAAATAGTATTTATTTTCAGATAATTAAAATTTGAATAAAATCAAACAATTAACAAAATATAACATAAAACACACGATACGAAATTTAAAGAAATCAAGGACAAACAAAAGAATAACAACAGCAACAAAGATATCATTTCAATATCTAATTTTTTAGCCTACGTTTAATGTAGACTTCAGTCAGTCAGTCAGTCATCTGTCGAATCACTATTGAGTGAGACACGACAGTCAGTTTAGTTAGTCAGACAGACACTCAGAGTTCGGCATAAACATTTAATTGTTTATTATTTTTTTTAAGTAATTAACTGGAATTAACTATGCGATTTTATTATAAATTATTATCATGATTATTATGATTATTTGTTATTTTTATATATATATATTGTATATGTGTATTTAATTAAATATTTATATATATTTAATCTTTATGTAAAAGGCTTCCAGGCATAAACATAAATAAACAAACAAAAATCTGCAACATAATAAAATGCTGCTGCGTAAGCGCAAAAGTTTGAAAACAAAACAAACATAAATTAAAATAAAAATGCAAGCTTAGACGAATTAAAAAATAAAATTGAATGATTCTTTCTTATTGTTTTCAATTTAACAACTTTAAGAGAGAACAAATAAAATAACTTTATCTATTACTACAAGATGATAAAGAAATAAAAATACAATAAATAAAGCCAATTGATGATTTGTTTAGGATTAAAAGTAGCATCTGGCATAAAACGATAAAATATAAAAATGTTAATTTAAAAAGCGAAAAACGAACAAATTAAGAAAATATAATAATAATTGTACACACACACACACACACTGGACACTATCATTGAATAGAAAAGAAAAACAATAAATGAAAAACTAAAACAAAGTAATACTTTTGTAATTTATTTTAATTATTGATAAGTTTTATTTTTGTATGCTTACTTCAGAGGGGATTGATTCAAAGAATCTTTCATTGAAGCAGTACCTACATATTACATTTCATTCAACATTATTATCATATAAGTAAAAAATCCATTTATTTATTGGAAGATGATTGTATATCATTAATTCAATTCACAGCTTTTAATTCTATATTCTTTTCGTCACTTTTTTCATCTAATTTCAAACGTTTCCTTGTAGGCTCATCTTCTACCTTAGCATCATCATCCTCCTTATCACTTTTAAGCGTTTCCTTTGGCTTACGTACAACTATTTTCTCTTCATATAAATCTAAAAGTTTATTGCCTTCATAAAGCATAAATGGTAATGTAGCACGTTTGTAGTAATCGGATATTAGTTCCAAATTATTAATGACAGTATCTAGCAAATGTGACTTTTCACACCAAATTCCAGGCGCCTCATTGCGTATGGGATTGATATGTAAATGCAAGTGAAAGAATGATGGTTGATAATGGAAATACATTCGTAGCTGTGTCCCGTGAAGGCCATAACGTTTATTGATTGCCTCAGCAACATTTGTTTTTAATTTACGCAAGAGTGGCAAATGTGTGGCGTCTAAATCACGCAATGATTTTATATTACGTTTATGTGTTATAGCGAGAAGATACAATGCTTCTGCATTGTGTCCATCCCATTTTAAATCGGGCAGTAATACGAAACCAGTCTCAGGATCAGAATCTTCATATATAATACGTTCGGTTTCTTTTTTGTGTTCGAGTATGTTATAGACCCAATCAAGTGTAAATTGGTTCGACTCTATATAAGGCAATGTTATGGATTTATAAAGCTCTGGCGTCTCATTAATCAGATACTTTTGACAAATTGTATATTTCTCAATATGCTTATCGGTAGCTGGATAAACAACCGACACCTTGACACCTGAAATATTAGCAAAATAACAATAAAGAGAGAGCTATAACTATATGTTTGCTTATTGTGGGACAAACCATTTAATTCAGCAGTCGGTTGACATTGATAGCTGCCATAAATATTATTGACAAATTCTTTAGAAACCTTCAAGTCACTATTAAAAAATGTCGGTTTATTTGTTTTCGCCAATTCGTCTTCGACTTGATTGTCATTGTCTTTTTTGTTTGCCTCAAAATCACATTCTCGAAATGCTTGTCGCTCCAATATGACTATTGCTTTATCCGAATCAGATACATCTGGGAATGTTCCCAATAGAGCGGCACTCTTTCGTGTGCTATTATTGTTTAATATTTGTTTTAAACGGAAATTCGATATATTGTATTTTGGGGTCTCCGGTGTTTTGATGTCACTATTTTCAGAATTCCCGCCGCCACCACCGCCTGCACAACTTTCGATTTTAGCTTTTACCGGTGTTTCCGATTTATCACTACTAGTAGAAACATTACTAACTTCTACTTCAATACTCGTATTCAGTTGTGTTGTAGTAGGTACTTTTTCAGGCATTTTCAAAAGTATATCTTAAAATTCTGCTTAAATAGTTTAAAATCCTAGAAATCACGGAATTTATTGCTTTGAAGCCACACACAAAAGTCACTTTCTTCGTGGACTAACCAACACTTTAAACTAAAATCAGGGATGCAATTCATCATAAAATGTTTGTTTATCACAGGGTGTTTCATTTAGGAATTTGAAATAGAAGGTGGCGCAAAAGAAATCACCCTATTGGAAGATGCTCTCATTTTTGCAAATGGCCGCCAATGTCAAATCTGTTTTGACATTTGTGGACTAGACAGATACAGAATACAAGTGAATAAGCCATGGAGCGATACACTCCCCAAGAACGCGGAATAATTGTGTCTATTTTTTTGCGTAACAATTCGTCCGTTGTGTTGGCGCAGCGTGAATTACGTCGCCGATTTCCCCGCCGTCCGACACCGACTGCGCAAACACTGCGCCGTTTAGCCACTAACCTTGAAAAGTATGGGACCACACGAGACCTTGCCAAGAGTGGCCGGCCTCGGAGCGCCCGTTCTGCCGTGAATATCGCCGCTGTAGCCGAGGACGTCGAAATGAGCCCCGAAGCATCGACCAGACGACGTGCCACGCAATTGGGCCTCAGCCGGCGGTCCCTGCAACGAATTTTGGTGAAAGATTTGAACATGTTCCCCTACAAAGTTCAGTCCGTGCATCAGCTGCTGCCTGCCGACCGCCAAACGCGCGTAACTTATGCCCAAGCTATCCTCAATCTCGACACCGAAGTGGACGATTTTTCGACCAAAATCATAATGAGCGATGAGGCTCATTTTCACCTCAGCGGGTACGTGAACAAGCAAAATTATCGCTTCTGGGGAACCGAAAATCCGCGAGTGATGCACGAGGAGCCATTACACCCGCTCAAAGTGACTGCGTGGTGCGCTGTTCACGCTGGAGGAGTCATCGGGCCATTTTTTTTCGAGAACGCCGCGGGTCAAACGACAACAGTGGACGGTGCGCGCTATAGGGCAATGTTGACCGAGTTTTTTCTGCCCGAACTGGACGAATTAGGACTGGTGGACATGTGGTTCCAACAGGACGAAGCAACAGCACACACTGCACGAGCCACAACCGACATTCTGAAGGACGCGTTTCCGGGTCGCTTAATTTCGCGTTTTGGCGATTTGCACTGGCCCGCCAGATCGCCTGATTTAACGGTCCCGGACTTCTTTTTATGGGGTTTTTTGAAGTCCCGTGTTTACATCAACAAGCCTGAGACCTTGGAAGCCCTCAAGGAAAATATCCGACACGAATGCGAGAATTTATCGCCCGGAACGCTCGCCGAAGTGATGGAAAATGCCATAAAACGAGCCCGTATGGCAATCAATTGTGACGGCGCCCATTTGTCCGATATCATCTTCTCGACTTAACACAATTAATTCTAAATAAACATAATCAAAAAACAGAATCGAAGTTTTTCATTTAGAAAAAAAATAAGAGCCAAACAACATCGGATGACTTCTTTTGCGCCACCTTGTAGTATGCAGCAGATAATCAAAAAGTTCGTTGATTCTTGGATTTTTTTGTTTTTGGTCCAGAATTTTTGAAAATTCAATATCAATTAAGAATTTATTGTCAATAAATTATGCCGACAGTCGCTCAACTGCAAGCTTTTCACGGTAACCGGCTTTATTTTTCCGCATCATTCCTGGAATGGCAGGCATCAATGATGGTAACCACAAGGTTTTCAACTGTGCCCGGCAAACAATAAATGTAAGTACGGGCAGTCAACTAACCAACCACATACTCTGCGAGAGTATGCAGTATTGCTGAATATATTCAATTATTGCACTGTGCCTGCCTACAAGTGCCAGCAAGAGAAGCGATAACATTCAGTGTCTTGTATTACACGGCTTATAATAAGCTTTCACACCATGGTTCTCATCTTCTATAGAGAGTAGAGTATACTGTCAACAAGATGCACATTTACCGGCACTGCACAAACCATTCTCTTATGTTCAAATTTACTATGCAATTTTAATACTCATTTTCGTTGTTACATTTTAAATATATTTGTTTTTTTTTCTATAATCATTTTGTTTTTTGTTAAACACATTATTTTCAGTTAGTTACTTTAGCATCACCCAGTGCATGTTTTAAACATAAATCGACTTATATGCTAGAAGTATTTTTTAAAATAATTGTAGAAAATACAAAATTATTTATAATTTTTAATACAAATCTGTGTGTGAGTGTCTGATTTGCTCATGTTTTGTTGTTGTTGCTTTCCCAATTAGTCTAAGAACAAAATTTATTATATATATATATCTAGAATGTTTATACCACAACACCAGGAGAAGGTTTTGCCCCTAAAATATCAGATAGTTTTTGTTGATAGGAAGCTAAACTATTGGCATCCGTAACACCACGCGCCTTGCATGATAAATGCAGCGCATTAAGGTATTGCATTTCAGTAAATTGAGTACCACGTTCTAGAAGTGTATTGAGTATTTCCTGCCAAAAAATAAAGTAACAATTGATATATTAACTTAATATTTATTATTAAATCATATATGAACTTACATCTGGTTCCATACAAAGCAACTCATAAAAGTTTTTCGCTTGATCCAAGGCAATCTCTCGTGATGCTGTTATATTACTTAAGGTCTGCTGCAGGGCAATGGAATTACGACACATTCGTTGCACTGTTATTTGATCAATATTCTCCAGATAATTGGAGGCTTGTATAAGTATACGTGCTGCTAGATGTGCAAGACCCTCAAAAATATACTGAAATTTGAAGAAATTGCATATTATTTTAGTTCAAATCAAAATTTGTTAGTCTTACCCTCGTTTTTCTTGGATGAAGGGTTGCACTAAAAGCCTCATCCATCTCGGATAAACGTTTTGAAAGCACTTGCACCTGCCGATCTGGCTCGAGTATATCATCTTTAGAACCAATAAAACTATTGGTCCTTATTGTTGTCTTGGAACGTAAATAATGGAAGCACTGGACGCGCACCTATAATAAATTCAAATTTTAACATTGGCATTCATTGGGAAATGATAAAATTTTACCTCCAAGTGCAGCACAAGCAGACAAGTATTTGCTAACTCATCGAATTCTAATGCCAAATTGGTCAACACCTTTATTGTGCCATCTTTTATTGACACATTTGCTGTACATTCTGACGCTATTGCATTCAAGCCATTAACTAAAGGTCTACGCAACTCGTTGGCAAATTCAGAGACACGGCATGAAAACCATTCCATGCTTTCCTGCAAAATGGCAAGTTCTTTCAGCACACTTATATCGCCTAGAATCTCTTGTTGCGTTATGCCACCTTCACCCAAATTACTTGTCAACATTTCCGCTTCACGTATATTGCGTTGTTGTACTTGCAGTGGACTCTCTTCTTCGGACTGTTCGAATGTATTTCGTTGTAATTTCTTCCCGTGCTTGGCACGTTGACTGGAAGTCTTTAAGTCAGTCCAATTGGGTAAAGATCTATGGATTTATAATTGAGAAATGAATTTATAATCGTCAGTTGTAGTCACTCATTCACTACTTACTTTAGAAAACGACTGATATCCTCATCCTTAAGCCAAGCCACACTATAGATACGTTTATCCTCTGAGTCTGGCTGAACAATGCCGCGATATGCAGCTTGGCATATTTCTCGATAAGCTTTCAACAAAGCACACACCATCTTCAACAATTCCTCAGAGTAGCACGGCAAATCCTCTATTAGAGTTTTTGTTTCATTTAAGCGACGCTCTACCATGACTGTGGACTGCAGTAGAGGTCTGTGAAGATTGAGCACTTTCATTTCTTCAGGCGTGATAATTGTACGCCAAGCATCTTGATTTTTGGACAAAGACTCAATTGTCAATTGCAGATTGCGATTGTGACCCTTTGAGAGGAAAGTATCCTTAATATAGTTGTCTATGAAGTCGTGCAGGCTACATGGTTGTCTAAGGAGTTTATCTTAATTGAATTTGATTCTATTATCAATTGTAAATTTTCGACTTACCCTGGTTTGCACTTCATGAAATTCTCAATCTCCTGTATATAACCCATCAGTGGCAGATAGACTTTGGTAATGATATTTTGATCTGGCGTACAAATTAAGACGCGCTCTCTATGTGATTTCTCAGCTGGATGTATAACAATTGTGGGACGTTTGCCACTACCACCAGCACCGCCGCTGATTCCACTCTGATTCGCTAAATTGTCATCAGCCGAAGTATCCGAGGCATTTCGCCTGTGCTCTTTATATGAATCATTTGAATTTGGCGTTGTGGCGAGTTGTGCAGACGGCGGTATATGTGATGATTTATCAAATTTAAACATGGACTTTTTACTGCTGAAAATGGGAATTTTAATTAATAAATTGGAATAAAAAATATATCAATTAATCTATTAAATAAGAAACGAGCGAATTTATATAACTAAAATCTACTTTAAGAGAACATAAAGAAGATTATACCAACCAACGTATTGGCATATTGAAACGGTGCCTTTTATATTACCATAGAAAATTGATACAAAAATGTATTATTAAAATCAAATATTAAGGAGCTTTGATTCAATAGAAGATCAACTGACCTTGGAACTTTGCGCCTTAAGAAGTAGGAATTTATATTATTTGTCGGTTCAGCAAAACCTGCTTGTGATGCATCATCACCAGAGGAATTTTGTATATCCAGGTAATCAGTAAGCAACAATTGCAACTACAAATTTACAAAGTAATCATTAATTTTGTATATATAAAATCATTAAAATTTCAACCACAACTTACCACAGATTGTGCCTGAGCCCAAAAATCGGTTAGATCATACGGTTGAGGACCCACAACTGCGTATTTTTGACCAACAGCCAAGAAATTCTTCAATAGCAGCGTATGTGTTTTGGCTATTGCTTTGAATTGCTTAAAAATCACTTCCAGCAATGTCAACAAGGGATTTGTATCGCCACTACTGGATGTGGCTTGCAGCTGATGTGTTGTATTGCCCACAACATTTAACAATTCATTCTGTATTTGTACACGCAGTGTTTCCAATGAATCGGGCACCTTATTTAACATGCCAAAACATTCTACAATGATGGCTATAAAGTAATTCATGCTTAGCTCTGGATCGATTAAATCGGCATCCTCGATAATTTCAGCAGTTTCTAAGTTAAAACCTTGAGCCATATCTGTTAAAGCTTTACGCACACGTGCATTGGCCTCAATGCGATCCGTTGAACGACGAATGCCAATGCCACGTGTAAAACTGGAGTTCAGACGACTGGAATTGCTGCGTTGAAAAGCTGAAAGCGCCTCTCCAGCTGAATTTTTGTACACTTGTGTTATAAGTTCCTCATGCAAACGATGATATAGATGCTGACGACGTGATTGCAGGTCAGCGCGCAAATCTATTAAGCCTTCGACACCATGAAGTGGACCATTGATAACTGCTAAAGCATCAGTCAATACTTTACTGGCATGCAAATATTGACGCTTGGCGGTGTAGGTAACAACAAGTTGAGGCACTTTCCTTAGCTCTTGGCTGCAAATCACAAACACAATTATTATTTCTATTGTATAAGATTAGTTATATTACATATTATAAAAAGTGTGACATACATTTGTTCTAGCATTTCCAGCACATATTTGTGTTGCACTGCATCCATCCACATTTTCTTCAGTTCATCACGACGACATTGTAATAGTCTTTTGCATGCACCCAGATTCTCTTTCACTGAATGTATACGTTCGCGACTCGATGTGATTTCCGTGGACACTTGACTAAAAAGTGGCAGTACTTGTGTTAATTGTTGGTCATGTTTAGATACCAATTCGTTGAGACGTTGATCGGAGCGTTTAAACTCCTGTTCTATTTTCAGCTTTTCCTTTTGTCGCTCTTCATTAGTTTCACTAAATCCAAGCGATTTGATAACATTGACAAGAAATGTTGAGCCCGCCGCCTAAAAAATAACAAACAAATTAACAATACATTTAAAGGAAGTGACGTTTGTTAAAATTCATAAAATGTAGTACACGCCCTAAATTGTTTTTCTTTACAAACAATATGTATAATCTGCAAAACAAAAGCAGCAACAACAACAACAACAGCCACAAAAGCAGCACAGTAGTAACAAAATAAATGTCAGCATAATTTTTTTCCTTACTATTTGATTGCGATTAAATGATTGTATTGCTTTTAGTATGAAACTGTATGTCAAAACTTACTCATTAATATATGTTTTGAACCAAATGTTTCATGTTCGCAAACATACAAATATATTATTGTGTGATGAGTTTCCCCAGTTGCAATTACCTCATCTTTTCCATATTTGACACCGCGAGGCGGCTTTGTTGGTGGTGGCGTCTCCATGCCTAGAACTTATGCTAGTGCTATTGAATATTTTACTTTCAAGACAAACAAACATCAAAAAACATTTTAAAATTATTTCCAATAGGATTTTTATTAAATTATATGCATTTTTCAACAAACAAAAAAATATAGTTAACTAATTATTATGCTGCTTCTTTAAAAAGTGCCAATCACAATTAACATCAACAACCAATGCAGGGTTGCATTTTGAACTACAAAAGCTTCACACTTCCGGTTTGAAATCGATGCATATCCGTTTTATTGCTAAATATCAGTTGATTTTTAAATTAAAACACTTTCTTTAGAGTTTTTATTTCTTTATTACGTAACGTGTTGCACCTACAAACGTGCTTGGTGCTTTTATTTGACTTTAATTTTTTTTTGTGTTATACAATAGATGCGTAGCTTTTTTTTTTTGTTTTGCTTTCGTCGCCATTCTCATTTCATTTCTGTTTTTTTCTTTTATTATTGCATACTTATAAAAAGCCTATAGCGTGTATGTGAGTTTTTAAGCATTAAAGCTACTAATATCATCAAAAATTGCTTTTTCTACAATATTTACTTATGTGTCTATTATTTTAATAAATTTTCTTGCACTTTATTTTATGATTTCTTAAGTTTTCTGTGCATTTTATTTAAACGTATCCATTTTGTTTATGAAGTGCAACGTTTCATTTATTTATTTTTTTTTAATATAATTTAAGTTACGAATATTTAGGCAAAAATTCTTTAAAATCTTAAGAAATTGTTTTGTATATAGCTTAAAAAAAACTTGTTGTTCTTGTGTTAAATGTAATAAAAAATAATAGATACAATTTACTTAATTTGGGACTTTAGAAAATTGTTAAATTTTAAATTATGGGTTAGCCTATTATTTAGGTACAATTTACTAATCGGAGGTATATATAGATATATGTATATATGATTGCTTGTTACATTTTTTGACATCTGCTGTTTTTTTCTAAGCAGTTTACAATTACAAATTTTATAAGATTCTTTGATTGATTCATTGAGATTGTTTGTTGTTTTTGCGAAGATGCTTATGAAAAAAGGAGATTTTAATGATATGAATTTTCTTAATTATTTTTTAAATTTTTAAAAAGGTGGGCTATAAGGTTTTTCTCTTGGAAGTGAAGTATGCATATGGTTTTTCTTTTTTAATAATATTGAATGTAATATATTTATTTTATATATATTACTAAATATAATTCCCGTTCAACAGTTTTTTTTTCTTTTATATTTTATTTCAAATGTCGTTGTATAGTTTTTAATAACACAATTATCATTGTTCGTTTACTAAGAACTATTTTGGTATTTAGTACGAGTATTTATGTAGTAGGTATAGCAACAAACTGACTTAAATTTATGTAAATATAGTATAATTTATAATAAGCAATCATAAGGTTGAATGATTGGTTTAAAGTTGTAAACCTTTTTGATTTGTTTTTGGTTGTGTATCTTTTCTTTGGCAACTTAGAGTTTTTCGCACATTTGATTTGACAGAATTATAGAAACGCTGATCAATTCGCTGTTGCTAAAACGATTTGACTAATTTAAATAAATTTATAATTTTTATAATCTAAATTCATATTTATATATATGCATATGTATGTAAGAAGGTAGCTATTGTAAATATTTCATTTATGTTGTTCGTTTTTATTTCAATATTTTCCTTTTTATTAAGAATTTACTCCTTTTTTGGTAATTCACTGTTAATGATGCTGAAACGGCGTATATTAGGCTTATCATAATCCTCCATAGATATGCCACGTGATAGTCGGCGACCACCATTGGCACCATCAAATGATCCCGAACTGGTAGAGTAAGCACGACCACGATCAACACCGGGCATCACAACCGAGGTCAACTGACCTTGACCCTTGCAGAAAAGCAAAATAGAGTGAGCCACCTTGGCGGGCTAAGGATATTTATAAAAAAATAATATTAACAATCAAACTGCCAAAGAATGCTATCAAATGTTTCTCTACTTACAGTATCGGCAAGGACATCCCCAGCACGTTCAATCTTCAGCATAGTAACACGTTCCTTTTCAATATCCCGATGTAATTTCTCAACCATTGAAGCATAAGGACTAAGCATCCCAGTAATAAGTATGACATCGACTTTGCAACCTTTGAGTGTCAAATCCTTGCGACTATAACAGTGAGGGTAAGTTATAGTTATATCAAATTGAATTATACAATAAGCAACACTTACTTCATAAATGCCTTCACATAGAGACCAACATTTTTGCTATTGAGCGAACTGCGCAAACGCTTTTGATATTCGGTCACAATTTTTTCCTTATCAGGATTTTCGCCAACAATTTGCTATAATATTGTTATGTACGCCATAAAGTGTCAAGTTTTTGATTGTGTAAGTGAGTGCACAAAAATGCATTAAATTAATTATATTTTTATATTTAAATAACAATTTACTTGAAAATAAAATGACACTAAGCAAAATTACATAAAAATTACATGCATAAAAAGGATTTTTTTTAAGGAAATGTTAGTAATTCATGGATTTTATGTATTGAATTATTGACTAAAAATTTTGTTTTGTTTTCCATTAACTTATGTTACCAATTTTCCTTGAATAGCGATAATGGGATATTATGGAATATATGTACAATAGTATAATGTACTAAGATGATAACTACGCACCTTTGTCTAAAAGAAATATGGGGGGGAGGAAAAACACAGAAATCATAAATGAAAATGTGGTAAATGTAAAAGAAAATAATGATAAAAAATAATTATGATAATAATAATTACACATGCAAGAGTAATTACTACATAACGTATTACATTGTACATGGGTCGATTAACAAGCACCCGTGTTTGAAATAAGGAAACAAGTTTCTCACAAAATTTGTTTATCTTGCTAAGTGAATGTTTCTACTATTTTCGATATAAAATCCATAATCTGGTTTCTGAAGCAATATATTATGTAGATGCTATCTTATATTTTCTTTAATTTTGGATAACAGCTTTTATTTGTTTTTTGATGGTCATTAATATAGGTGCCACCGGCGTTAATAACTCATGTTATTTGCCATAAGAGTACATAATTCTTTCTTTCTATGTTCATAGTAGTGCTGAAGAACTATCGATGGTACTATCGATAGTATCGATTGTTTTTTTTCCCAACAAGACTATCGATGGTTTTTTACACTATCGATAGTATCATTTTTCATATCACTATTTCATTTTGCGGCTCAGCATAGTTAAAGTGAATATTTGCGCCATTCGAAGTAGCAACACAACAAGCATCAGCGAGTGAGTCCGTAACAGTCTCTCAAATAATTCCTATAATTTACGGCATCCACAACAAGTTGCAAGCTCTGAAGCATATTATGAAAAGTGAGGAAGGCAACCTATGTATTATTTTTTGGATGAACGCTTAACAACAAGGACATCGCATTATGAAACCCAAACAGTTACAAGGCTTGCCACTTTACTTGATGCACGGCTCAAAAACGAGGCCTTTAGATCCCTGACAAATGCCGAAGCAGCTGCGAAAGTGCTTGAAAATGAATTAGCTTTAATAAAATAATAAGTTGAAAGATCTTTAAAAATCTGTGAACAAATGAATTTAATTAATTGTAATTATTTCTTAAATACATATATGTTTATTAAAAGTTGTTAATGTTTAATAAAACCATATTCTTGTGTTCATTATTTTTAAAAAAATTGGTTTTCAAATGCTACATTCAAGTTCGATAGTACTATCAATAGTATCGATAGTTTCAACTATCGTTTAAACAACTGTCGATGGTCGCACTATCGATAGTTTTCCAGCACTAGTTCATAGTTTTAGTACAATACATCTTAATATATGTGCATAGTTATGGTCCATAATTTATGGATACTATCTGTCACATTGGATGAACATTCTGCGGGAGGTCTTAACGATAGCTCCCAATAACGCGCCGCCTTCTGTTAATATATTTGGGGTTCATGTTCATTCCTGAACATTGATATTAAATAGTATTCCTTCTATACATACTATAACATTTGGAATTAGTCGCAAGATATTAAATCTGAAAGGTAATCGGTATGAATTATACCTGTTACATTCTTCTTGGTCTTCCAGTTTTTTAAAACCAGTACTTCTGGTTAACTGCATTGTTTTGAATGTACCATAATCTCATGTGCATACTAGTAATGAGTTCATGTTTTTTTATGAGGCAGAAATTCATCAAGGTTACATTAAAATATCATCACACTATCTATTTAGTTATTTCTGAAGTTGTAAAGGCATTTGAAAGATTTTAGTAATCTTCACTAAAAATTCATTTTCAGGTTAATAATGAAGAAGCAGAGTCGTAATTACTTAATTAACTGACCATTCTGGTTTACTAGGTAACGAGTGTGTGGATGAGTATGAAAGTGATCGGCGCTGCCAGTTATTGAAGAAATCTTTTCCTGGAAGTGAAAACCAGGGAGGAAGCAGGCATGCAGTAGGCAAATGAATCAAGCTATATTGTCATCTGGGCATTCTGGCCTTGCTCCCTATCGAAATGAACCTATGACTTTAACAAAAATAAGACTCGGATGACTGGAGTTCTAACGGAGCACTGCGCAATTGGGGTAATGACTCAAAGGATGAACATTTTAAATCGAGACTTCGTGTTACAGCTGCGGAAATAAGGAAGATTCCAAAAGTATTCTACACCTCCTATGTGACTGCCCTATTCTTCTTGGAAGAAAAACTCTTATTCTAAACTAAGGTTTCCATATTGTTTAATACCCTAAATCCTTCTCCAGAATTTATAAATTTAGGCAGCACAATGTGCTGTAAGGCTTCTGGGTGAAGACTCGTTCTTGCGGCGAGCAGCCTGCGTAACCTAACCATTCCTTTATAAAAACTATTGTTTTATCACTGTTACTATCCATCTCTTTAAATAAATGGCTACTATTCAAAAGCTAACCAATCAATCGCTTTAAAATTTAGCATAATGTCGTTTGGTAGATGACAGTTCATGATGGCGGTTTTAACTTCCCCCAGCAATGTCACCTGTATTTAAACACGAGTGCTTGTTGTTCTTCCTTGTATTTAATATATACGAGTATAATATAGGATGTAAGTATATGTATATAATACTTTATATCGAATAATAATTGATCTATGAAAAAATGCTAGCCAAAGAGGAGAATTTTGGTTTTTATGAATTTATTTGGATTTTTCTTTTTTTTTTTTTAATTCCATGGAGGAGGAGGAAAACAAAGTCAATAAGCAAATTCTAGTTTCAAATTTTGATAGTTGATTTGCCAAAATGTTTGAATTGATTTTATTTTTTATTTGGAAATAAGATTGAACGAAAAAAGCATAGGACTTATGAGTTTAATATTGAGTCTTTAGTCTTTACCTCCATAACCTTTTTTGTTAACGACGCGCGAAATGTGTTTTGTTTAGTGTGTTCCACATGTATTGAAGTTTCATTATTAAATAATTTGTTTTTTTTTTTTTAAATAAAAATATATTATTAATTAATTAATAAAAAATACAAAATTAGAAATTAAATTGGGGAAAAAACATTAAAAATAATAGAAGAAGAAACGCACATTGAGACATTTAGAGACGTCGTTTATTTTTATTTTCTAAGTACAATATTAAGTTAAGTTAGTTTTGTTTTTTTTTTTCTAATACACTGAAAACCAAAGATACCAAAAATCATACACACAGATACATACATTGATACACACACACAGACACCCAGTTGCACTTGACATTTATTTTTGTGTTGGTTGGTTGAAGCATACTTACATGTCCAAATTTGTGATACATCAAAAAGCTTTCAGCAGATTGGGCAACTTCATCGTTCTTCCAGTTGATAAACTGCACACACACACACACACACATAACATGAAAAGTAACAAAATGAATTCAGAATGTTCACGTCAATGTAATGTGTGTAATTTTACCTTGTTCTTGAATGATTGCAATACGCTTGCAGCACTGCCAGTTGCATTAATGAGTATCAAGCCGAGTACACGACTTGGATGTGCAAGGCCGAAACGTGCAAGCACATTGGCACCAGCGCCCTCACCCAAACCAATTACATATTTCACATGTAAAAAGTCCAAAACGGTAACCAAATCTTCACCCAAAGCTTGCAACGATGGAAATGGGAAATTATCTGGTAGAGCATCTGCGTTATCCGAGTGTCCTGGTGCATCGATGTGTATGAAACAAGAGCGTTCCTTGATTTCGGTCATACATGGACTATTAACGAACTCCTGAAATGAGTTATCTACACGCAAACAAAAAACCACACCACACATGGTGAAATTGAAAATTAGGCACATGCTGGTGCGTATGTTATATTCTACTCACGATTACAACCCAAATCATGTACGGTTATGAACACAGCACGCTTCTCCTGCTGCGATAAATCTCCCTGAAATGAAGGAAAATTTAACAATTACATTTAGAAAGAAAAAGTGAAAATCATGATTTCATCCAGTGGTCGGCAAACTTTTTTTTATATACTTAGGACAAGATCTTTAAAATTTGTATCTGTGCAAGCCAAGTATCAAACAAAGTTCTGGTTAATTGATATAGAAGAATCCGGATGATGAAGCATTTGAAAGACTGATATACATATATTCAAGAAAAAGGTTCCAATCTTTTCTAGATTCCGTACAAAAGCTGTCTCACTGGATTCTTTCAAAGTGATTGATTCGTTCTTCTAGATTCCAAATTAGTACATCTGTCCTGTTAACTCTTCTAAGCAGCGAATGATCAAGACATGTAGGGACCTTATCTAGGCAGCTTCTCATAATACAATATTATTCACGAATGAGGCAAGAATTTGTTTTCCTTTTTTAGGATTGATATTTCATTACCTACTAGACCACATACGTTGATGGTTACACTTCTTAAGTCTGCAGAAGTTTGTCATGCAAGTCCTTAGAACTTATTGCAGTTTTTTATCCATGACTGCGGGTGAAGCACTTGCCTTCAATACTTTTATAGATAATCTTTGTCAAAGTTGTTAATTCGCTTCGAAGCAAGCAGTGAGCCCTTCATAGTTTGCTGACCCCTGCTTTAGCTAAGTAACTGTGTGGATGTTGGGTTTACTTACCTGCACGGTTACAGTCAAATCGCCACTCTTCTCCGTATTAACAATGTATTTCTAAAAAAAAGAAGGTGGAAAAGAAAAGAAAAACAAATTTCATTTATAAAATATGTGTTAATTTGCAAACATTTTTGTCATATTTTCAACATTTTTTCAATTCTCTTTTTATTTAAATAATATTTTGGCATTTTTAAAAAAGTAACGTCAAGCGTGAAAAATGACTGAGGCATGAAATGGCCAAAAAATGTGTTTAGCGTTATGTTGAAGGAATTTCCTTTTTTTTTTATTTTTTTTTTATTTTATAATTTGAACTTTCTTTGTGGTTTTTATCCTTTGTGTGATGAAATTTGCTGTTTGTTGGCTTCTTTACTGATGAATAAGCAGGTTCAGCTTCTACAATACTTTCAATAGAAAGCTAAAGGGAAAGTGTGTTTTAGGGTGGATTGAAAATGTTACTTAAAGTCAAGTTAAAATGTGTCATTAAATTGCCTTTGCCACATTCACTCAAATCAACTCAACTCAACCCAATTGAACTCAATTCACAACTCAACAAATGTGCTCACTCAAAACATTTTTCTTTGAAACTATAAAAGTGTCAAAAATATATTTATACTATTGTATAATATTGTATAATAAAAAGAAACGATGGGGTGGATGGAAAAAACTTTGTAAGCGTAGGTCATCAATAGCTTTACCTAAGCTGCGTATTTAACGACTTTTCTTTAACTTTTCTTTTGTTTTTTTCATGGTGGGGCACATTGACAGCAGCTGGTTTTATTGCTTGTTGCTTGCTCTAGAGATGTGCACCCTTTTTGTGGTTTTCTACAATATGTGTCACGCTTTTCGTGAATACGTATACTTATTGAAGAATTTTAATTGTAATCTTTGGTTGAAATAGATATTTTCACTTCTTTTCTTATCTTAACTTAGTACGAAGTGTTCTTAGTATCTAATTAAATATAGTTATTTATCTTTAAGTTCAAATTATCAGATTTCTTAGTTTAATTTAGTTTTGTTGATAATTATCATTCATGTTATTTATTTCTTTTTGCATCTATTTATGTATTTATAAGTGTGCAATGACAAAATTCCTCTTACAGGCAACATCGCTTCCTCAATTTCAGAATATATAAAATAATTGGCGCTACGGCTTTTGAGTCACGAGACATGTTAAAAATATTGGCGACATGTCTTTGTTACATTACTGAAAGAGCGTCATATTCTGACAAGTGTCCCCTAAAGGGAAAGGCAACCGAGTTCATGATTGAAATTTTTTCACTCAAAACCCAAAGAGTGCCTTGTGGTACTTATTCATATTTCCTCACCGTACTGGTAAACGAAAATTTCTAAACTATTTTCAAGTTCTTTTTTGAATTCAAGGGACAAAATTTATCTTAGAAAAAATTATCTATTATTTTCCAAACGGGTCTCAGATGATTAAATACTTAGCTTACAAGCGATTTTAGGCCCTGATACTGTATTAAGAAATTGATTGCTTCAAATCTATACTATGTAATAATGTCCAAGACTTAAGCTACCCAGACACGATCATGCGTGCAATTGCAATCATTTGTGTACGTGTGGATTGAAGATATTGAAACTAATCATGCATGTAGTTTCAGTCGTTCACAAGCCGTCGGCACTTTACAAATATTTCCTACTAGAGCTCACGTCTGCTCACTTCAAATATTTCAAAAAAGTGCGTACATGCTTATACTTGGCTCTTTCATACAAACTTACTTACTTCATACTTATACAATACGCAGTTGCGAAAATGATCAAAAAGGAAATGATAAGAAACGCTCGCAGCAGCAAATATCAAAACGATTTGGACATTCCTTCAATTATCGTTTGTGATACGCACACATATGTATGTATATTTCAATAACACTATATTACAATTAAAACTGCATTCATGATCGTGTCGGGGTATCTTTACAATCTCAAACTCTTGCAAAATTAGTTAATGCGGTTTTTGGAACATAGAAAATTAAGTGAACATCAGACTTGTAAAACAAGCGTCATTATTTATCTGTGATCTATGATAAAGCACAATAGATCTCTGACCTTAATATTTAGTAACCATGGAGAAAAATTGATAGGAATAGCGTGACTTAATGATTAAAGACATTAATATTTTAGATTAGTAAAAAGTATAGATATTTGATGAAGGAATATCACTTGTGAAGGATAGTTTTAAAAATTGAAACTAGAAGAGTTTTATAAAGAAAAAATGCCTGGGATATACTATAAAACTCTGATGTGTTTGATGTTAGATGTTTTCAATTTCGTCCAAATGAACCTTAGATATGCTAGAAAACGCGGAGATTTCATTTATACTTAAAACTACTTAAATATTGAATTCTTTAAATGCAGTTTAGCGAAGAAAACAGTAAGTTATAGATTTTAGTACTTTTTTCCTTTAATAATTTCAGATATGGGAGAATTTAACCAACTTGACTGTAATAAACTGGCTGGTTTCAAAACCGAGTTGTGTTGGAATTGAGACGAAAGCGTAGAAACCGCACATACCCATATCTCTATATTTTAAGGAATATTTCCCAAGTTGAAAAAGACAAACTGAAAAGTCAAACTCTTTGGTGAGAAAATTTCTTTTAAACTAATTAATTTGATGATACTCGTATCTGTTTTCAAATGAATACAAAAAATCATCATCAATCATTTAACATTTAATAAATTCATTACAGAATTTGCATTTAAGCCAATAAATGATCCTATAAATTATAGTTAAATATTCTGTAAGTACATTAATTGCGAATTGATTGATTGATTGAATTTTTATAAAATCGATTTAAATTTCAAATAAAGTGAATGACTTAAAGTTTCATTCATTGACAAATACAATAAGTTTTTAATAAACGAATTCTTTTTGTCATCTTTCGTCTTATTATTTTACAATATCTTTACAGTTCGTTAAAAAATAGTAGAAAAAATTTAAACTAGTCATTCATCCATCCATCGATAACTTCATCGTGACTTGAATTTTCATAAGTTTCATCATCACAATCCATGATGATCAATATTTGAGAGAGGTATGTTAGGTTTGCATCTCTAGGACTCACGTTTCATTTAGTAAAGAAAATAAAGTATGTATTATGTAAATGTGGTGCACAAAAACTTTAGGTCGGTTTAGGTTTATTTGTTCGCCTTTCTACATCTTCTTCTTCTACTTAGTTTGTTCAGTATTCTATTGATGCTGTTGCTTCAACTTCTTGATACTATTTAGGCATCCATGATGATGATGATGATGGTGATGATGCTTACGAAATTTGTAGCATAACAAAATTTAATTTACCTCATACAAAACAAAACAAAACAAAACAAAAATGAAGAAAAAGAAAAACAACTTCAAGCTACAAAACAAATGCTCAATAATGAATGGCAGCAGTTGGGGTAAAGAATAGTAAGGATGGCAATGATTACAAGGATGGTAAGGATGGCACTGATGATGAAAATGATTATGGTGACGGTGAATGGTTGGAACAGTTTTATAAATATAAAGGAAGAATGTGGGAGTGAGTATACTACTGCATAACTAAACAACAACAGAGAGTGTGATTTTTATACTGACTTTCATCTAGTTTACTCTTGATGAGTATTTGTGTATCTGTCTATCTCCCTCTGTGTGTGTGTGTGTGTGTATGTTTGAATACCAAATACTTTTAGAAAAAAGCCTTAAATATTTACTGCGCCAAATAAATTTCCCACAAAAATACAACCACAATTCACATTCAGAGAATGAAGCGTAATTTTTCTCTATTGTTGCTTTGTTTTATTTATTTATTTTTTTATTTTAATTTATTTTTTTTTTTTTGTATATCTTTTCTAGTTGTTGCTGCTACTGTTACTGATGCTACTGATGCTGCTGCTGTTGTTTAATTATTAAAATGTGTGCGCTTTGTTTTATTAAGTTTTATTTAAGTGTTAGGACTTTAGATGAAAAAGGAGGGATATGGTATTCGCGGAGACCTTCACCATGAACATCAGTCATCATATGCAGCTACATTTTTAATGATTGTAATGCTTCTGCTCTTGATGTTATTGGTGCTGTTTTTGTCTCTGGCATATGCAATTCAATGTTTGACATATCTAACATACATACCTACATATTGTATTTATGGCAGATATAAAAATACCTCAATGTACAATGTATGAAGCAAAATAGGAGGCAAGTATTGTCTTAAAATACTATTACTAGAAATCATTTATTTTAATTAAAAATAATAATTTTTTGTTTACAACTTATACGAGTATTATTGTTATATTACTTATAGAATCGAGCAACAATGAAAATTATTGCGATACTGTTGTATTTTCCTTTATACAATTTGTGCTTTAGTATATCAATAGCTGTATTTCTACAGTACAATTGATAATGTTAAGTTCTATGATAAAATTTCAATTTGTTAACTTAAAATATTGGTTTATTCATTGTCAATTTACTGGAGTAAAGAACAACAAATATTATAAATAAGTTATAAGCTCAAGTTTGATAAAAGTGTCATTTCAGCCAGGAAAACAAGCTACCAATCAACAATTCTGAATGACAGCTTTAAAGGATGACATTTCTTGTGACAAAGGATTTGCCCTTCAGAGACTTATAATCTAGAGAAGTGAATCTCAATCAGTAGGGTTTTTAAGTTGAAGTGTATTTAAATTGTTTTCTTTCTAAATTTGATAATGCTTACTTTAACTCAATGAAAGTGTTTAGACTATCACTCTCTTTTTGATTACATCTGGCATTTAAGAAATTGATATTTAAATTTAAAAGTTTCTAACATTTGATATCTGAGGGGCAGAGAGACTCCCGGCATGAGTTACGGACCTGGCAACCCCACCTTCTCCGATTTGTGGCGCATATCGATAAATGCGGTGGACCTAGACGTAGGTGAGCAGAAGATTGACCTCTAAGGGCAATGGAAGTGTAGGCATACTGCCCAGAGGTGGCTGTAGGTCAGCAAATCACACCTCAAAGCCTCATAATACTATATCTTCTATGGGTGATTCATTCATCTACCATTATCCTAAACCTCCACTCAACAAATACAAACACTACAGCCTCTGAAATCTTCCAAAAACAATTTCTTGAACTAAAAAACTCTCTTAGAGGATTCATATTCATTTTCACAGACGGTTCCAAGTCACCTCTTATACATCAACCATAGCAAGACACCGTAT
Organism: Amiota communis; assembly: GCA_037043315.1. NCBI lineage: Eukaryota > Metazoa > Arthropoda > Insecta > Diptera > Drosophilidae > Amiota > Amiota communis. The sequence continues at coordinate 34,798 of JBAMAV010001055.1, forward strand.
TAATAATTTCACTTCCATTTATACCACTGAAATTTCAGCCATCCTCTTAGCGTGCACGCATGCCCAACGGAATAAAAGGAACTTTGCAATCTGCACTAACTAACTCTTATAACTTACGGCCATCGCATACACTAACAAAGTAGACTTTTACACTTCAGGAATCCGACAGATACTAGCCAAAAGACGGGAAAATATTTTACTAACCTGGGTTCCTGGGCACGTCTTATGGTAAACAATTACAACACTACATGGACTTTGGTACAATAAATATAGTACATAGTAAGAGTTCGAAATTATGTTTTATCTAATATATAAAATCTCGTGTCACAGTGTTAGTGTATGAACTCCTCCGAAACTGCTGGAACGATTTTTATGAAATTTTTTTTATATATTTGGTAAGTATGAGAATAGGTTGTAAGGTATTTTTCATTCTCCTTTCCCCACCCACCATTTTTTAATCATGATTTTTGTATTTTCGTATGAACAATATCCAAATAATTAGAGGCAAAAATCAATTAATTAAAATCAATCAAATATATCAGATTATTATGTCAATATTAATACTTAGTTGATTCTTCTGATTTTTCCAATTGCTGCGCAATGTACTACAATTAGACAGAGAACATCATCACGCACTAACATCACGTCGGGAGCGTAGCAAAGCATGCCGGGTGTACTAATATACCATATTATTAGTTTTCATGGAGACTCTAAACATTACTACAGAGTTGATTTAATCAACGAAATAATAAGTCCCGAATAAAAGAATGATGTTCTTAAGTGAGTAACTTGGTATAAATATAAATGTCGTTGCTTAACAAGTGAGGGATACAAATACTAGCTTGGCAACTAAGTTCCCACGGCTTTTTAAATTTTATTCAAATATTTTTTTCTCACTATAAATCAACCACTAATTAATCAATTATTTATTCTCCCTTGTTGTTTTCAACTTTATTCCAATATTTAATAAGAATTTTCAATATAAAAAAATCAACCGGTTTCTACTTGAAAATTTCATACAACAAACCTCTTGATTCTGCATTAGTATTGAACAAAACTCATTTGAAAGAGATCGAAGTAGATGAAATTCCAATGATGCCAAATCAGCAATGCTTATGAATAGCTTCCTTGGCCATATTGAACCAGGCGGACCAGCGGGGATTGCGGCTCATTTATTTTTGGTGTTGGCAATGCTCATTTTTCTCAACTTGATACGAGTATCTCATTTTAATGATGAATGACCATACCATTAATAAATTCGCCAAAAACGAAACATAGTAGACTCCGGTAGAACGAAACATCTTCAACAACGACAACAATATTTATCAACAAGCGGAATATTAAAATTTAAAAACGACGGGAACCTAGTTGCGAACCTAATATTGTAAATAGAAATTAAATATTTTTATTTGTTTAGTAAGAATCAACTATTATGTTCGATACTCTTCTGCTATGTCAATTGCAAGCTACTTATGATAAGAGATTTTAATTAAGGAACCATTGATTGGTAAAATGGCAAAAAAATTCTCTAGATACACATTTCATTTATTATAGCATCTGAGAAAGGCCATAGTACTTTGATATGTTGACTTGTTATTAGCTTTAAAAACTTTACTTGAAATATTTTTCCTATACAAACACATATTACACATACTCGTACTATATTGTAGTTTCTTTATTATTGTACGAGTATTATTATTTCTTATATTAGCACAGCTGGCAATAAAATTGACTTTGTAAAATGTAGCAACAATAATAATAAAGTCACAAATCAATTGCATTCAATTAAGTGAATCTACAAATAAAAACTAAACAAATTGAAATGCAAAATAAATTTTAAATTACAAAACACAAACTCAGAAGAGGAAGAAATAGCAAAAAAAAAAAGCAAATAAATAAATAAATTAAAATTAAGCATTGTTATGTTAAATGACAATGAAATTGAAATAAATGAAAGACTTGGACTTGATTGTGGATCTCCAACTAGAAGTGGAGTACAATTGAAGAATGCTTTTCCTTTAGTTTATTAAAGGGAAAAATGCTAACAAGTTGAAGTCAAAACAAGGTTAACTTTTGAACAACCGACCGACAATGACGACAATGATACTGATGACAATGATGCGAATGATGATGATGGTTCTGTTGATGATGGTGATGCAAATTGGTTACGCTAACAAGGAAACTACACAAAATTGGAGTAGCCTCCTGAGCGTAATTCCCTTAATGCATCACCAAGCAACATCCATCATTCATCATTGTAGAATCATAGTCATTCATTCATTGTTTCATTGCAAAGCAGGCTTTGTTCTTGTTACTTTGTTATTTTGCATTAGTTTCACAGTTATACAATTGTACATTGTTGCTGGAAGCAATCAATTAAAATGGGTTGCCATTGTGTGCAGGTTTTCTATACTTTCTTTTTCACTTTTCAATTTTTTATTCTTTTCAAATTGACATTTTATTGATATTCGAATATCTATTGTTTGCCCATATGTCTAGTTGCATACTTACAGTGGGTTGTTAAGTTGAGCAGATGTTCATCATTTAAATAGGTATATTTTTTGTTATGGAAGGCTGAATAGAAAATTATCACAAGACACCAGATAACCTTTAGTTCATTAGCTAAGGAGTACTAGCGAAAAATGAGGTAGCTTTCTGATAATGGGTAATGAAAATATGATGCTATTCAGGCTGCATTCGAAGCCAAAATTAATCTCTATAGAGTTTTGAAAGCCTCCTCTTCCCTTGTGACCAGAGATTTTCATTCAGATATAGGGCAGATCTTTGGGCCACCACTCTTTCAACTAAAATTGTTGGTCTGACAGCCAACTATGGACTTTACGTGCAGAATGGGATCCAAAGCAGACTATGTAGATGACTTTATTCTATTAAGGAAAACACTTTTTTGTTATTTAAATTGTCCCCACTCCTCCATTATGTATCTACTTCTAATTTGATAGTCATGTTAGGAATTCACTCTATTTATGAAATATTACTTTCTATTTTATTGAAATTTATTAAACTTAGACTTATGAGACCAAAAGGATTTGTTTACAGTCACCCAGTCTTTAGTTCAGCCAGTTGTGATGTCCAAAACTGATGAACATTTACTTTGTTTTGCTAACCACTGTATGTCTACTACATATTGTAGTAGGTACATATCTTTTTCTTTGTTTCCCATGGTCTCGTTTATCTCTTCACCCCTTCTTTCTTTTGTTATTAATAGTTTTTCAACCCACTTTAAATGGTTTTTCTTTTTCTGTTCATTTCATTCTTATAAAAGGTGCTTGTTTCTGTGTTGAAAATATACTAGTACATGTATATATTCTTGCATCAGCAAAAATATTGTAAAAGTTGTAGTTATTCTTATGCTTGTTACTACTGTTATTTTGTTGTTGTTTTCTTGTACTTTTGCTCTTTTTTGTGTGTTTTTGATTGCCTTTTTATGCACACATAGATACACCACCTACACCCTCATATACTATACGTATACTTAGATATTCTCAACACATCGTTTACACACATTCACATTGAGGAACTTGCCCTTATATTGTATGATTCTATCTTAAACGTTTGTATCTCACATACGAGCCCAAAAGTATGCAACGAAACGAGAGAAATAAGTAAAGCTTTCATTTTATTTTATTTGTTATTTTTCCACCTTTTTTTTTTTTTGCCTTTGTTGGGGTGGTGTGAACAACAATATATGTACAATAATAAAAAAAACAACAAAAACAAAAATGAATAAATAAAAATTAAGAAGAAGAACAAGGAAGGAGAGGAGTAAGAAGAAGAAAATGTCTTACAAAATTTAATTAAAAATAAAGAACAGTTTAAGTGACACTGAAAAGTGAGTTGAGCCCACTTAATTGTCAATTAAAAGAGTCAAGAGTCTTCTTTCTTCCTTTCTTTTTTTGTTTTTACAGGCACAGGACTTTTAACATGAAAAAATACAAATTTATTTTCATCAGAAATGGGATTACATCATTTGATTTTATTTAAAAAATTCATGGGTAATTTTAATTAAGATTTTTATTTTAATACTTTCTGATTTACATTTTTCTTAATTCTGGTAAATTTTGTATTTTAACAGAAGAGTGATTTGATTTATATTGTGTTGCAGATTGCCAATTAATTTACATAAATGAAGACTTATAAATAGTATGATACCAAAATAAACAAATTTCAAAGGAAATTCTATATTTCATTGAACGCTTTAGTGATTCTTTGCTTATGCAATCGGTTATTATTGTACAATAAGTTCAGTTATGGAATCGTGGTCATGCAGACTTTGCCGTCCTTATGTATCAACCTCATTTACCATGTTGACATTATGATGATTGAAAATAGAGTGGTACATTCTCTTTGAAACCATTTGTATAACAGCAAACATTATGCAGGCATAAGTAAATCAATTTTGGCAGCCACTTAAGCTAACCGAAGTTTAATTATATTCTATTTTTGGATTGTGTAATGTAAATTGGAATTTATATTTGAAGCCAGAAATATAAGCTTATCTAATCCATAAAAGAATCACATGCCAAATGGGTTTAACATACTTACATACCTACTCGTACTTGCTTACTTAAATTGTTAAGTAACATATCAAATGCATTTAGAAAAAGATGAATGACACCTTTAAAGTTAAAAATGGGACACATAAAATTTATTGTAATTTATTTCTTAAGCGCTTCTTTCGACTTACATGCCACTAGACTGGGGGTTCCCACAAACATCTTTTGCAGAAACTAAGGTGTAGAAGAGAAGACAATTAGCCATCATTGGTAGCGCTAGCAGCGCTTGATTTATACTGCTTCTAAGCAAGAAGTTTACAATCAGAAATGCATAGACATCAGGTACTGTTTGAGGTTTCTAAACACACTATGTCTTTGGTATCACAATGGGCTTACAATGGTCTAGTTTCGGTACCGACTACCACCCTCACCTAACCTTACCTTAATTGAGTTATGATAAGGTGAGTCAAAGATAAAATCCAGGTACTTATGCCTTTTCTAGCTAAGTTCGTATAATATCGTAACATTCCCTTTCACTAGAGTTTCTTTTTTGTATAAATATGCATATTATTAGTTAAGATATCTGAATAATTGAGCAAGCTTGATCATTTGCATTTTTCTTTGTGTTCAACTGTTGAAAGTGCCAATTTGCAAAGCCAATAAGGCAGTCTCGATTCAAATACAACAACAGAAATATGAAAGTGGCATAAGAAAATGTGAAATGTGCAATTTGTACATGTTTCAAGAACAAAGTGGTCTCAGTTTAAGTGCTTTGGTCTTAAGAACGATACCGTATTGGTCTCGTAATGAACAAGAAACATACTTAAAGTAAGTCTCATTGTTGTTGAAGTCAGTTCCTAAGGTTACTGAAAACACAGCAAATTGTACTTGATTCAAGATTTGCTTGAAGTGAGAACATTTGACTTGAATTGACAAGATTCGTGCTTGACAACATTCGTGCGTGGCGGACTTTCAACACCATATAGTGTAGATTTAAGTACAATGTTTTTCTCTATGTATGTTCGAATACAATTTATTGTCAAAATTTCTTTAGCATTAAGATTCTTTTCACATCACCCTAGACGACGATTTGTAAGGCAAAACCCAAACTGCAAAGAAAAACATTTCAACAAATTGCATATTTGTCGTAAACGATAAACTTTAGAATTTTTCTATGCCATTTGCAATATCATAAAAGACACAAGACTCTGCGTACCTAGCTATTCAGTCAGTCAGACAGATAGTCAGACAAATAGTCAGTCAGTCAGGCAGTTAGTTATACTTATTTTATATGGTAAAGAAACCATAACATATTGGGCAGTAAAGAGAAGACACAACAATATCTTAAAGCGACCACGCCCGCTTATGCCAGCACAAAAGATACAAATATATAAACACAAACACAAATAGATGGACAAACATTAAGAGGAACAAAGTGTGCAAGAGCTTAAAAAGAAAGCATCGAAAGCAAAGAATGAAGAAAAAATATGCAGGAGTGGGTTAACTCATTGACCTCGTTGCTGCTGCTGTTGCTGGTGTTTCTGATTCTGTTTATGTGGTATATATAATTTTGTTGTTGTTAGTTGTGCCTTTTCTACAGATTCTGTTGTTCTTGTTGTTGTTATATATACTAGGTAGTATATATTTTCCGATGTTACTTTGTTTTTTTTTTTTATTGTTTTTGTTGTTGTCTCCTGTTGGTGTCGTGTTTGCTGCATACAAACTGAAAAAAATATTATTATGCATTCGCAAATATCCTTACTTCCGTATAACAGCAAAATACACACACACACACACACACACACCTTTGAAAGGAAAATAAAACAAACAAACAAAATTACAGCAAAAAATATATATGAATATTTCATTTGCTGTGATTTTTTGCGCCCACATAGACAAAAAGATATGTACAAATACTCAAACGCATACAGAGTGAGCCATTTAGTTAGAGATACTTTTGAAACTGAATCTCTAAACAACAACTTGATTTATTGAAATAAAATCTAATGTGTTTAAAGTGATATTCGATACTTTTGGAAAACATGAGTCATTTTTGTTTCTGGACCAAAGCAAAAACATAATAAAATTCTAATGGTGAGAATTTAGTGGACGTTAAGCTGCCCTAAAGGCATGACATATTGTGACGGATGCTTCAATCATCCGTATGATTACATTTTCATATGATTGAATTTTCAAATGCGAAGAATTCGCTGACATCGTGTGATAATAATCTAGCAATCCTAACTTTCAGAGGAATTGTTTGGCATAAAGGTTTCTTAGTTTTTAGGGAAACGAGTACAAGAGTTTTACACAATTTATTGCCCGAGGTATTCGTATATTTCTCACGATTTTTATATACTTGTTTGCATGACACAAACTAACAAAAAGCCTACAAGTCTGGATTCTTCTTAATAAACAAAAGATTTATACTGGATTTCAAGTCACAAAAGACACGAAATAGACCTAATAGAGCACCTATCTAAAAAACGATGCATACTGTTAACCAAAATCATTCTATGAACTACTAAAGGAATACATACGTACTTATAATAATGGCTATGGCCAATTGTACTGGAAGCCCCGGCAGTCAAAGACAAGAACCTCGCGCAAACATCGTCTCAGTTACCAAACATGGAGGAGATTAAGACCAGATACCTGAATATATGGTAGGGAAGAGTCACGGAGGATACACCAGCTCATCCCAGATATTACAGATTGGCTTAAGCGTAGTTCTGGTGACGTGGGATTCAAATTCACTCAATTCGCAACCATGCATGTAACAGGCTGTACCTTCACAGGTTTGGCCACGCCGCGGATCCGTTCTGTGGCCTCTACAGAGATGTCGTGAAGGATCCGGAGCATTTTTTTCATTAGTGCCCTATGGAAATACAATACGAAGTAACACGTTTTATAGCACCAAGCTACACAAGGCGGATCTCTGAATCCTCCTGATTGGTCATAGTCCTCGTGAGCTCCAATTATTGCTGTTATTTCGTAATACCAAGTATGAACAAAAAATGCAATCAAAAGTTAGAAACAGTGTTTCACGAGCTCTTTGTCTGCACACAAAATAATCTGGAAATTGAGAGCTAAAACTTAAGGATCAAATTGATAGCATTGTTCAGCTGCCTCAATAATAATAATAATAACACTTTAAATGTATCGCTAACTAGATGACGTACCCTGTATTTATCTATGTTATTTCATGTATCTAGTATGTTCCTCTATGATATACTTATTATATAGACAGTTGCAGACATTGAATGAACGTTTTAATGTCGTAATCACGTACCATCAATGGAAGTGCTTATTACATATTAATGTATGAGCACAACTATGATGAGTGAGTGAACGCTCAACGGCCTAAAGTATCTTTTCCTCTCTGTATCATCTTTGTATCTGTTACATTCTCACTCGAATTATGTGTGTGTGTGTAGGTCATACAAACCTGTCAATTTATCATTGAGTTTTGCTACACTTGCACCCATTTACACTTTCCTACACATCATCATCTACAATTCCTCTTCCATTTCAGTTTTCTCATCTAAGTACTACAATTTCTCTTTTTCATTTTCTTCTATCATCATTTCTTTGATTTTGTTTTAATGTGTTATTTTCTTTTTCATTAGAATTTATTTCAATTTTTACCATTGCAATAATCATAATGATGTTGATGATGTTTGATAATAATAATAATAATCATCATCATCATCATCTTAGTAATGCTAAAACTTCTACTTGTAATGGTGATGTTGGTAATGTTGGTGATGCTGGTGATGCATATGAAATGTCACATTATACACATTTGGATTTAGTGAAAGAAATATATAAAAGTATCTCACCAAAAAGATATGGCAAAACAAATCCTGTTTATTTCACAAGTTCCATGCACGTACTAAAAAACCCCACGCATTTGCACTTATACAAAGTAATATTAGATATACACTCACACATAGATACGCATCATTTTGTAAATGTATTTTAGTGAAAATGGATTTGGGTCATAACCGCATTTTGTACACACACATAGATATACACAGACTCTAACATAGATACACATACCCATAGATTCTTATACTTATAAGGAGTACCGAAGCTTACTTTGTGCGTGGGAGCATATCTTTTTCTTTAGTCTCGCTTTGTATCTTCGTTTTGTTTTGTTTGCTTCTTAGTTTGTTTGTTTGTTGTTCGTTTGTTGTTACTTTCAATTTCAATCATGCTTTGGTATTTATGTATGTCATCAAGTGTACATGTGTCTACACAAGGGAATTTATAAGTACATATCTACATATGTACATAAAGACTTATGTGTAAGTATGCATCCTAAGTGTATTTAAATAAGTAGAAGCTATGCTGCTTACTTTTAGTACTTTAATACACACATATGTATTCCCATTTCACTTATTTTTGCTTCCCAATGTGTAACCACATTTAATTATCGGTTTCATTCATGTGCAAGCGAATTTATAATTTATTGTTTTGTATTAATTTGCTATTTGCCAACATACAAAAATATCAAAAATAATTATAATTATTATTATTTTTCCATTTTGATAGACACTCATTCACTTACTTACTTAAACAGCTAGTTAGTCACACACTAACTCACTCATTCAATCATTTAATCATTAATTTAACTATTTACTCACTCATTCATTCATTTTGACATCCTTTGGTTAACCAAAACTTCCTGCAATTAGCATTTATTCACTGTCAGTGTTGCATGCATATACTAATTATAATTGTGCGTGTATCGTGTAAGTTACACTCCACGACAAAAAAGAGCTAAAATTTTGTATTTCCCTTCCATTATATATTGAGTGAGAGTTCCATTAGCTTTTCAACTGAAATGCATACATATATTCTATTTTCTATAATTTAGAAGATACAATTTCTTAATACTGTTAAGACAAAACTTAGTGATCGTCAGGTGCTCCCAAGATGCTGTGTGTATACCGATCAGATTGGAATACTTGCTCTACGAATACCAAAAAGATTGAAATTTCCTTTTATATTCTTTGACGTATTTTACAGACACTATTTTCAAATTAATAAGTAACAGGATCGGCCGCGACTATAATAATTTTTTTAAGTAAGACATTATAAGACGTTACTCTCATTGTAAGCGTCCCTAGGGCCTCTTTTAAGTGGGACATTGTAGGACATTGCTATCATAGTACGCTCCTCTTCTTTTATTTTTAGAGTTATCACATCGCCATCGCCTACGGGTTACCCAGAGAAAGACTTTACAAAGGGTAATAAATACAAATAGTACATACACATATGTATATATAAATCTTCTGTAGAAAGCGGTAGTCATGTGTAGTGTATTAAAATAAAAATCAGGACAACCTGCATTTACTCAATTATAGTTGCAAAAGAAGAAGAAGAGCCAAGGAAGAAGAAGGTGAGAATATGTAATATTGCGAGATATAGTAAAAATTGGCCACAAGCGAATTTTAACGAATAAAGAGGATTTTCTAAAACATTTGAAGAGAATTGATTATACAAATGTTACAATCAATATGCACAAATATTTGGGAAGGAGAGGCAGCACAACATTTTTATTGGATCACTTACTTTCTTGCTACAATAGATACAACAAACGTTTATTTGTTGTTTAATTGTTATCGATGTTCAATCTTAAAATTTTATATACTCTCCCACAAGAAGAAGTTGTCACAATTGACGTCGTTTGTACATCTGCATTATTCTGCTAAAATATCACATTGCTAGATCATCGCCAAGAAGCTATTTTGAACAACTCTGATAGAGCAGATCCAGTCCTGAAACAATCGTCCGCCCTCTCACTACTTGCAATGCCAGAATGAGTTCGGTCGAGTGCTGTCGGATTTGGTTAAGGGCTGCAAACGCTTAACTGATTACTCAGTTTTTAGTGAACATATTTCGTTACTCCTTTTTTTTTTTTGCTTTAATTACACAGGCCTGCGAGATTTTGTTACAAGAGTTAATGGTCTTAAGAAATGGCTCAATGCCATCAATTCAAATGTTCATAACTTCTTTAAAAATAATCGTAAATTAATTAATAAATTAAATTAAAATGGGTTTTGAAGCTGAGAATACGCACTTTATGATAGAGCTTTGGAAAATTAAAGAAAAAATTTTGATATCCCAGAAAAAATTTCCAAAAGTGGACAAAATAGCCATTTTTGGGACATTTGACCTTGAATTACTCAAAATCCTGACGTGATGGACCATTTTGGACATCAGATTCGTGTTCAGCGCGCAAAAATCTACGAGAATTAGTACTACAGGTTCTTGTAACTGAAAAAAGGTCAAATTTCGCAGGCCTGTGTTATTTTATCAACAATTAAAAAAGGCTAATATGATTTGAGCTTACTTATTATTGACAACACATTCACTCATTTCATAGATACTACATATTAGAAAAGGAAAATCTTTGTTCAAATATGACAAAAATATTAACTAAATTTCTCCTAAATAAACAGAATTCATTTGTACAAGAATTGAATTTGGAAAATTGTTTCATCAAAATCATAATATTTAAATATCCTCTTATTTTAACGCAGAGTGTAAGCAGTATGTGAGTAAAATTGAATAAATAACAGAAATGTGGTTAAAGTTGTGTGCAACAAAGTCTTATTAATATTTAAGCTGATTAAACTTTTAATTAATAATAAACATCATGTTGCAATATGCATAAAACATTTTTAATTTCTTTCAATTTTTTTTTTCTCATTTTTCCGTTAAATTAAGTTTATATGCATTAATGTGCTTACAACACTTTGCGTATACGCAAAGTATTATAAATAAAAATTACAAAGTAAACAAAAAAGAGAATAATAATAAAAAAGTAATGAATTCTTATTTTATAGTTTGAACGAATAGTTTATACCTTTTAGTAAATATAATTGTCATTTGTTGAGCGTCCTTCTTATTATTTTTAAAAAATATATAAACTTTTTGTTTCATTTATGGAATACCATAAACTTGCACCATTTTACCAACTCTTGGTAAGATTAAGAGGTTCTAAATAGTTTAGAATTTACAAACAATTTATTAGTTTGAAGTATACAACAAGAAGAACTGGAAGAATAGGTTGAAGCATTCACAGAGCATTGAGATTTGTAGCTTTTATATTGCTAAGTGGAGTTTAATTAAAAAAAATCTTTTTAACATAAAGAATACAATTATAAATTCATGATAAAAACTAATTGATTAGTTTGAATGCATTAACAGTTAGCTAGATCGATTCCCCTTGTGATTCTGATCATGCCAATATACTTAGTATAATTTATGGGCTCCCTTAGGTCTCCTCCAATTCCCAATTACAAACTTTTGCACAAACATTAATTCATGAGCAAACACAAAACCAACAAGAGTTTTACATTAATTCAATTAATAAGCTAATTACGTTGCTCAAAATCTAATTATGTAAAGCACTTCAATAAACTTGAGCTTAATCAAAACCTATTAGTTGAATAAACGCTAAGTAGATGCTTCTTAACAGCATTGAGCTTTAATTATAAATACAAAAACACAACAAATATGTGTAGAACTAAATAAATACCCATGAACCCTCACACATATGTAGGTATATAGTGTAGGTATATACTTATATGAAGGTATGATATATCAAATCTCATCAGAATTATGAAATTAAAAGGAAAATAATAAACTATTCATTTGTTGGAAGTTTTATGTATCATATCATAGAAATGATAAAGTTTTACTTAAGTGAGTTATAAGTATAAACCACAAAAGTGGTTTTTGCAGCAAAAAGAACTCATCAATTATATACAATATTATAAGTATAATATGAAAAACCATTAGATACAGAATGCAATATAAAAACTATATTCGAACATAACATTTTCAATAAATTTAACAAATATTTTGTTAAGAATGAGAAACAACTACGGTAAGTTCACTTGCATATGTAAAAGTAAAACAAATAAATAAATTTGCCAAAAGGCTTGAAAAAGTGTTTGAACATCCAAACACGCTATTAGTCCGTATGGAGAATTAATTTTCTATTTAATTGCCTTTAAAACTTGAGTTATTCTTATAAATTAATCAGTAGAAATATTGAAATAAATATGTTTCGCCCACTTTGATAATTCAGAAACTGCCTGGATTATCAATTTCATACCATATTAGTAAAATCATGATTTATTTACTGTGCAGACATTCCTCCGGATTACGTTGAAATATCTCCATATAACAAACTGTATCCTCTTTGTTTTTCAAAGTCAGATGGCAGTCCACGATGACGTTTCCTGGCATTTAATATGGGTGCTTAATATCTACCCTTTGGTATATCAAATGATAACATTTACAAGCAAACCTTTGTGTAATCCATTTATATTTGAGACTAGCTGTGCCCACGACTTCGTACGCGTGGTATTCGGAATATGTTGTAATAGCGTGTGTTTTGTTATCTTTTTTTCCTAATTATCAGATGTTTAATGTTGGCGCGCAGCAAAAGAAGAAAACATTCGAAAATCAGCCAAAAAGTAGGCAATATAATTAAAAATATGAACATCTTTTGATTTAGTCGGTCGATTTCGATAAAATAAACGCTAAATGTTACACAAAGTAGTTTGTAGCAAACCGCATTAAAATAGGTTAAGCCGTTTCTGAGATTAGCGTGCACAGACACAAAAAGGCTTATAGATAAATATTTTTATCTATTTTAAAATACAAGCGAACTTTCATTACTCAAATCACCATAATGCACATAGAAAGTTCGATTTAAGGTTGTGAGTGCCAATTTTTTGGTTCGAGCTATGGTAGAATTGTATAAAATTTCCAATCTAAACGCTTGTGCAATTATATTCAAATCCTTAAGTTAATATCTGTTTGTTGTCGACCTGGAGAATCTATCTGTATAATTAAACGGCAAACATTGAAATTGTGAGTCCTTTCCTACTTAAAGCACTGAACCTATATTGACAAAATAAAAATACCAATTGAAAGGTAATTTTCGCCAGATGTGAACCGTAAATAAATTATTTAAATAGGTTCAGAGGTTTAGGCGTAAAAATAACCGCTTTATAACAACAAGTGCAACACGCAGCCGTTGATGTATGCGTGTGTGCGCGCAGTAGTAGATTAGAGAGGTTTGTGTATCTCTCTCTTCTGTTCTATTGCCGTTGATGTTGTGAATGCAGTAGAATGGGAGCATAGAGAGGTTTCTCTTTTCTGTTTTATTGCAAATTGGTTGTGTGAAGCCGTGTTATATAATTTTCGCAAAGAACACTGTTTATAGAGAAGTTATTGCATTAGCACATTAAAAAATATATGCTTCTTCTAGAATGTGGTCGATTGAGTCGGCCGGGGGCTCCTCTAGTACAAAATAATATGAGACCTTTTAACGTTTAAACTTTTTCAAAAAGGACCATAGTCATGTCAATGCTGTGTTTCATTGATTTGTTGTCGCTAATATTTTAAAAATATCTCATGTCTCAAAATTCGCAGCAACAAATTTATATATTCTGAAAATAGAGGAATTTACATTGCCTGTAAGAACAATTTTGTCTTTGCACATGGGGAGCAGAGTTAAAAATGATGACAAAATTATGAAAATGATTTTCTATTTCAGTCCAGAGCTTTCGAAAAGTAAATTCAATACGTAAGTACTTCTTTAACCTCACATGTTTGATTTTGAGAGTCATACAAATTTTTAGTTATTTTCCTTGATTAAGATACAATGGGCCAGCGAATTCACAATGGTAAGTAAACTAGTACGTATATCATCACAAATTTTGGAATCAATTGTTATTTCGGAATACAAATTGTTCCCATAGTTGGGTCAACATGGGCAAATGCCCGAGCAAAATGGAAAACCCACAAGCTCAATTAAAAGAGGACCTAAAATGTGCAGATGTTTTTAGAATGTTTTACCTGTTTGAAAATTATTCAGCATTGTGCTGAAATTCTGTTTTATCCAGGTGCCACTGCATTGCAAATTATTTAGCAGATCTGTATGATAATTTTATATCTAAAATCCTTCTTTAATCCACTTATAAAAGTAAATTGGCTAACTAACACACAATATAATGACTAACTTCCCAATTAAACCTAACTCATATTGTCGACAAACTATTTTCCAGCTTAACTTAATTGATTTATCTAAAAATCTCAAACCCAAGATTATCAAACTACTTACAATATCTAAATGAAAATCTTTATACTTTTTAGTTAGTTTTCCCACAAATCTCTTACCTCTTGTTCATGTCAAGTCAACTTGCTTAGTTAACAACAGCAGTTGAAAGCCTAAAATCTCTTAACAAAAAAAGTCTTATTAAATTTAATTTAACTCACGCTAAGCGTCTTAAGTTTTCAAACTTTTGTAAGGTCGTGACCCTTTTCAAACCTTTCAGCTATAAAAAGGATCATACAAAAGGGAACATTTCTATTTCTGCTATTTTCCATGATTTATGTCTATTTTTCATTATCTTGTTAAGGCAAAGGCAAACGACACCCAAAGGCTACTCTTTTGGTGTTTTTTGTTTTGTTTCAAATAATTTATCGTGACAATTCTTAATTTAAAATAAATTATTAAAATCTCTAATTATAGTACGAGTAACAACGGAAATAAATAAAAGCATAGATAAACATAGAACAAAAGGACAATAACGATGCTATTATAATACTAAATTACTATATACGGTTCACAAGTAAAAAAAAAAAATAGAAAAAACCTTTAACTACTTTTTTCCTTTGAAAAAACCAAGTAACATGAATGAGTAGAGCTTTTGAGTTAGTAAAAATAGCGACGCGACTTCAACATTAACACAACCAACAACAATTTAGGCCAACATTAATTAAACGCAATTAAGGTTCTATATAAAGAAAAGCAAAAATAGGAAGCAATGAAAAAATGAAAACAGTTTAAATAAAAAGAGGGTAAATTAATTTGATTTAGTAATGATGAAGTTTTCATGCCTTACAAAAATAAATTGGAATTATGTTATATAAACTAAGCAAAAGGAGACTCATAATATAATTTTAAATTAATTAAGCAATTTCAGTTTGTATCTGAAAATTTATTGTACAACTAGCTGTGCCCACGACTTAGTACGGGTGGGGTATACGAAACGTGTATCATCAGCTGTTTAATGTTGGCGCGTAGCAAAAGAGGAAAACATTCGAACATTGGCCAAAAAGTAGGCAATAGTATTAAATTTATAATTTTTTTTTTTATTCAGTAGGTCGATTTCGATAAAATAAACGCTAAATATTACACGAAGCTTACTACAATACACCAGTCAAAACCGCATTCATATAGGATAACCCATTTTGAGATTAGCGTGCACAAACACGAAAAGGATTACAATTTTATATATATATAGACAGATATAAACTGTGTAATTAGATATTGGACTCTATTCGTGACTTATGGATTCTTAAATTTAAGGAAAATAAGAAATGTGGTAGTTTGAGTAATCGTGAAATTTTCATTTAACGGAAATAGAAAACTCAAGGACACGCAGGAGTGTCACAGAAATCTCTTTCTCCTCAATTTCAATTTTTTTTTTCGATTCCTGTGACACCCCTGATACTTTAATTATTGAGTAAATAAATACTTGTAAACTAACATTATGAAAATTTTAATTGCATATTTTTAGGCTTTGAAATCGCCACAACATTGAGGCGAAAGCGATTTCTGTGACACACCTGACTAAGACGATAATTTGCAATCATAGTACAAGAAAATATATATTACAAAACTGATCGATTTCTTCATTTATGCAACAAGACAAGCGGTCAGAGCACAATACATGCAGCTGTGGCAGCAGTGGTAGGCTGCAGAAACGAAAGGCAGATGTACAGCTATACCTATACCAGATGTGATTCCTTGACTAAAAATACAGTGGGGTGATATCAGTTTTTACATTACACAACTGCTAATGGGACACGGTTACTTTCGAAAATATCTCCACGGAATAGGGAAAGCGACAAATGCAACTTGTATTTATGAGGACGCAAAAGTATACGATACAATCAAACTTTCTTTGAATATGATAAATGGCAACAAAAACGTGAGGCGCCGGGAATTAGTGTGGGACCATCAACGCATCAAATTAAGTAGACAAGATGCTGGTGAGTAAGCACAACTGGGCAGAAGTAGCTCACTACATTGAAAAGATACTGAGAAGCGGGACCTGGACGCAGATACTACAGACGACATATGAATACAAAAGAGGATACCACCTTGAACTAATGTGAAACCAATTCCAGCGTGGACACATATCCTATGGGGGGATATTTTTTAGTGACACACCATATACCGAGAATGCAACGGCAAAGGCGATGCAAAGGCATTTTTGACCCACCACCCATAAAAAAATATGAATTTTTACACCTGCTATACACTTTTAGAGACATTTTGATGCTCAAATTTAAGGAAACACATCTTTTGAAAATATAAATCCCAAAAACTATGAACGTAATTTGTATTCAAACTCATGTCATACTAAACTGATGAATATTATATGCAAAGTCTCTTTAAAACACCTGGTATAAACTTTTGAAGACATTTTGATTCTCAAAATTGTAGAAAGTTAGAAGTTTGTGAATAAGAGAATTAAACATTAAACTAAGAGGGTAATTTGCACTCAAACTCATGTCATAACAAACTGATGAATATTTAATGCAAAGTCCCCTTTGAACACATGCTGTAAACTTTTGGAGACGTTTTGAATCTCAAATTTAAAGATAATAAGCAGTTTGTAAATAAGAGAGTTTAATATTGATCAATTGAAGCTATAAATCTTAAAAACTAAGAGAGTAATTTACCCTCAAACTCATGTCATACCAAACTGATGAATATTATTCTGATCATCTGTTATAAACTTTTAGAGATTCTCAAATTTAAGGAAAATAAAATGTTTGTGAGTAAGCGACTTAAGCATTGAGATTTTCCTCATTTGAAGCTATAAATCTCAAATTTGCACTCTAACTCTTGTCATATTTAGGAATACATTCTTATATCTTAAAAAACTTATCAATTTTTTAAATTTCAGCCTATATCTTGAAGACAAACTACAATAATATTTATCTATTAAGTTTTAATGACATTTTCATTGTCATTGCGACTAAGTTTTTGAATTAAATGCTGAGATTTCTATCAAGCAAAGGTTTTTTATTCGGTGTTTCATAGAAAGTTATACCATAAATCTCAAAAGAACAAAGAGAATTCAACCATACTAATTCATCCTTCTCCACAGTCTTCACTTAAAACACCTGTTACAAACTTTCCACTAAAAATATTGAATGTACTACTCATTTTCATGAGAACTGAAAGGAAAATAATGAACATGCAGGAAGTGTGTGACACTGCGTATGCGTAATTTTGTAATATTAACAAAGTTAAGTAAGATTTCTTTTTACGCTAATGTTAATTTTACTTGAAGTTTACAGAAAGAATCTTTTATAAGAATATGTCAAGTACTTAACATGTTCTCCCGTATAAGTGTGTGTGTTAATGGATTTTTGTATTTTTAATTATTCAACATCATCATCATCATTATCATCATAAAAATAACCCACACTTACACATTGTGTATACGTAATTTTTGTTTAAACATAAAACGGAAATTTACTTTTGTAAAATGCCGCCCTTTTTGTCTTATTCATTGAATTAAAATGTTTTCTTTTTTTTTCAAACAATTTGACAAACAATCCTTCAAAACGTCAAATGAGTAAGTGAAGAACTTTATAAAAACAAAAATAACTTGTTATTCTCCATTTTTTCATTATTTCCTTTCTTTATTCATATCTTTCTTTTACTTTATTTTTTTCTTTCTAAGGATATGAAATAAACTTGTATATTTCATGTTCAACATACTTTGACGCTTAATAAAAGTTTCTTCTTTTGGGGTTTACTATTTGTTAGTCTATAACATCATTGCAAGCAAGGGACCTTAACATTGTTGATGGTGATGTTGATAATAATATTGATGGCGTTGCTGATGTTTAGTCCTTAGTCCTTCCATGTCCCATTGAAACAAGTCATTTTATAATAACAAACAAGTTACTTGTTTTTGCCTTCTTGTTACGCCTTTTCTTTTTTTTATCCCATTTTCGTTTCCTTTCTTTTTGTTTATATAAATTTCGATTTCGTTTACTTGTTCTCATATATTTGGATGGGTTATTTGTATATATGGTGCCTGGGGGGCAAATAAACACAAAAACCAAATCAAAAAGTTGCTCTTTTGTTTTTTTTTTTCTTTGTTAAGAAGAGAACAAAATAAAATAAAGGCAACATAAATTGAAAAACACCAAAACCAAAATAAAAATAATAATAATAAAAATACTGAGATACTGAAACCGAGCATAAAATAGCCGCAATGGCATAGATTATGCATGAAGAATCCCGTACGGCACGCAATGCATTCCATCAGAATTTTTAATAATGAAAAATATGGTTATTTATTTTATTTTATTTGTATGGTAAGTGACGCCGTCTGGAAGTAGGCAATGCAATATATTTTTTTTACAACTCACAATTCACATAAACAAATGAATATAAAATGTATGTTGAAGTATTTCCATATTTTACGAACATTTGAACTTTAAAATTACAATATGGTATAAATATTGAAAAATCTTTGTAGATATTAAACATTGAGAAAAAAGAGAATTTGTTCCATGCCATTTGATGATTGTCATAAAATATTTATATGGCATTTTGGAAAATTCTTGTGCTATCAACTTTGCAATGAATTTTAATGATAATTTCACCCTGTGGGCTTTAATACAACTAATACAATTTTCTGAATTCGATTAAATGCTTACAATTAAGGCTTTTAATTAGATAAAAACATTTGTTACAATAAGCCGCATTGTCAAGATGAATAGATCAAACCCTTCACACTTATCTAGAATCTAGATTTTAAATGAGAACAGATTGATATGCATACTCATATTCGTTTGCAGTGAAGGATCTTCTTATATACAACAATAATTAGAAGATGTATTCTCAGGAAAGGTCCACTTGAAACTAATATGAAATGCTGCGAATTATTCTAGGTTCTTTTAACCGATTTTTTTTAAGCTAGGTCTATGCTTAGGTTTAAAGCATCAAACGCAGTTGCAAGTAGTGACGTATAGATGAGTGGCATGCAAGGATAGACCCTTAAATAGCCAAATGAAACAATGCAGCTTATTACGTTTTTTAGATTAAGTAAAAGCTGTGACACAACCTCAATCTAGTTGTCATTATAAACACATTTACAACACATGTATAATAGATTAAGATTTAAAATAAGTACATAAGACATGCTCGCTCGTGAGAATTAGTCAGTACAGTCCAAACGAAGATCACATCGGTGGTTTCAATGAAAATAACTAAGACATGTCCAAGCAACGATTCTGTAATAACTTATGTTAAGTAGCTAACTGTCAAAAATCAAAATAATTGGTAAACAGCATAGGATCACTTCTGTGGTTTCATTTCAAATAACAAAGACACATCTACACCAAGCAAGGACTACTTATGATAAGTAAGTAAGCATTCATAATATGAAAAATCGGTCAAGTGAGAGTCGGACTCGCACACGAAGGGTTCCGTACCACCGCACAAGGTTTTGACACTATGTATGCAAATTCGTTGGACTCAACCTCTGTCTGAAGCTATATTAAATTAAGTGATTTGTTTTTGCTACAAAAAAATTAACCAAAATGAAAATTTCGGTTTGTATGGGAGGTACCTATCCTATGAATCCTAGGTTTTTGTAATTTACATGGTTAGTGAATATGGATCACACATTTATAGTGTCCTAATTTCAGCTCGATAAGATAGTATACAAAAAAGTTTGTCTAATAAGAAGATTAATTTAAATTTGGGTCTCTATGGGGACCCCTCTATGTTTGTAATATTGTTTTATTTTTTTATTATTACTATACACGCTATTACGGTTCAGATACAGCAGGAGTCGGACGGACGGCGGCAGCTTAGTAATAGGGTTCCGTACCCAAAAGGTGCTTGGAGACATTCTCCAATATATAATATACTAGATACCCGGTCTGTCGTTGCTCTGTCTGCCTCTCCTTCCCAAACATGTATTGGATACTGATTGCTTAGCTGTAACATAATTCTACAAATCATTTTTCGTCAAATGTTTCATTACCACAATATTGAGTCCAACAAAACAAAAAATAAGATTATTGAAATCTGTGCAGCCATTCTCGATTTTTGGCAGCAATTGATTTTTATATATATACAATATATAGATTTAATAATAATATTTAAATCACAGTAATAGTTGAACAGCAAATGTCCGATAGTATAAAAGAGTCAAGATTAAATCTGGTTAAAAACAATCGGAAGTCACTTTATTGCGCTAACCTAAGCTTCATCAAACTTTTTTAAAAAAGAAATTTACTCTTAGAATGCATTATTGCATTATAAATATGATATATTTGTGGCTTACAATAATCAAATCTAGACTTAACATTTTCTTCCTAAAAAAATATATTTTTCTTATTTTATATTGGACTGAATCCTAAATCAAAACAAATAATCTCACATTTTTATATCAGGGGTGCCACAGAAAACTCTTCCTCCTCTATTCCACCAGATTTTTGATTTTAGGTTCGAAAGAAAACTCTTTTGAGAGCGTTTGATTCCCCCTTTTGTGTTTTTATATGCTGACAGCCCTATACACTCATTTGAAGTGGTTTGGTTATTCGATACAATCACTGAGTGGCCGAGTGGAATGCAAAACTCCATACGACGAACACACGAGAGTTTTCTGTTGCACCCCCAATAATTATAAATAAAATTGTTGGGTTGTTCGGAAAGTAATTTCGTTTTTTTAGCAACAGACGACTTAATTGTATTTTCCACAGCCAAGACAAAGACACTTAAGCCGCAAATTATTACATAAATTTTGACAGGTGATCTGCCAACGCTTGCGTGAAAAATATCGCATTTTCGCCATATTTGATTTTTTACTATTGAAAAGGTAAAAATAATAAGAAAATAATTTCCAAAAAATAGTTACAAAAGTTTGATTCACAGATGAAGAGTGCAAGAAAGATCTTAAATACTCTTGCATGTAGCTTAGATAGTAAAAACAATAATAGAAGTAAGGAACAAAGAAATTTACATGCAACTTATAAGAATCAGATCAGGGACTTTGCTATGTAAATTAGTTAGGCTAAGATTAGTTTTAAGACAAAGTTGTGGCTGTTTAAGGAAGAAACTATTTTGTGTCACCGTTCCTATGACGATGTCGTCGAGCCAAATCAAATACTTTATAAATCTATGTGTATTTGAATCAATTTAGAAATTGTCATTAATTTTGGTAAATTGTGATTGCCAGTCACTCTGACAGTCAACTGTTTCGCAGCGATGGACACAATTGATAAATGTGACTGGCGAAGTGAATATGATTGTGGTGTAAACGGCAATTTTTTTAGAATAACAGCATGACTGACTGTGAACAGCAAATAATGAGCCGGCAAAAACACGTTTTGTCAATCGATTGACCGCAGTGATTGGCTATTTTGATTCACATGGTGTGAATGCAAGGTGTTTTCAACTGACATTCCGACCATTTTGTCTGTCTATTGGGAAACGCTCTGGAGTACCTTAAGGCTTATAATCAATGTAGGTAAACAAGAAAGATTAAACTTATTCTTCATATATTGATCTGTTTATTCATCTTCACTTAGTGTAACAAAGTAGAACTAATTAAAACTTGTAGTATAATTTAAACGCATAATTTATGCAGCAAACTGATATTCAGTAACGAGTATCGAACTCAAAAAGTAAAAAAACAAACAAGATCTCGAATACCAAACAAGTTGCAAGAAATTTGCAGAGACTGTATTTAATATTGATTAAGCTTGATTAAAGTTCTGATCCCTTACAATGATAGCATTAAATTAACCAATGTATAATAAAAATTTAAGATTTCGTCAGCATAGACCATAAAATCAATATGTCGATACACATACTTTAATTTGTAAACAAAAATATATGTATACACAAATCCTAAATGCCAACAAATGTCAAATAGTATTGCATTTCATCATATGTTTTAAAAATTGTATTGTCTCCAATTGGGATACATAATATGTATTACAAATCAGAATCTTTTTCCCTTAAGTATATTGTAAATGTAAATCAAAGTATCTTATCTCATATTTCTCTCTGTATATTTGCTTTTATAAATTGCAACACAGTACAGTAATTTTCCATACTAATGTGTAATACTTGCCGAAATCATGTAACTAACCAAATAAACAACCAAACCAACCAACAACCAAGTTGCCAACAAATTGTAAACAAGTAAGCAACAACACAAACAGCAACAAACAAATTGAAGGAAATCGCGGTAGATTTTACTAAATAAACATAAAATAGAACAAGTTGAATGGTAAAATCTTGTTTTTCTTTTACTTAGTTATCTGTGAAATTTTCTTCTTTTTTACCCACGTACTTTCTATCTTTTAGACTTGAATGGCAACAGCAGAAGCAGCATGCGATCTGTAGTGGTCTTTTGGGGGATTAAGGCATAGCAAAAAAAAAAAAAAAAGTTTTACTTAGTTTTCTTGTTGTTGATTTTTATTTTTTCCTAAAATAGCATAAGCTTACGGGTATATAATGCCCCAGCTTAAAGTGAAGTAAATAAATGATTATGCCAAAATGTTGTATAAAAAAAAATTGTACAGTTGCGCAATAATGCGCTCGTTTTAGAGCAGTAGCAGCAGCATCATATACAGTAATAAGATATTTTAGAGCAAAGTCACGTAATATGCAACCATTTTGAAAAATTATATATGACTATGTTTGCCACAAGCCAGAACAAAGTTCCATCATCATCATCATCATGACAATGATGACAGTTTGTGAGATCGCCAACAAGTTAGTGAAGAATATGCACACGTAGACATAATTAAGCGCGCTCATAACTTATGACAGAAAGTGTGGCACGCTCAAGCGCCATTTAAGCACTACACATACTTAGGCATCGTACATGTGTCTATAGATGTAAAAAGACATGCACGCACACATAAGCATATGCATATGCATACTAACAAAGTGCAGGAAGTACACAAAATGACGCACGCCAAGAAGTATGCAATGACATGTGTAAAAGCATGAAAGCATTCATTCATTCACTCACTCAGTGAGCCGCCTTTGGCAGTGTACGGAAGTTACTGCGCACGAAAGTATGCAACACTTTTACATGAACTAAATATTGTAAAAGAAAAGTAATCCAACCAACTGTTCTTGAAATTGCGTTAAAAAAATGCGCAAGAAATCCTTTTTCAAACACAAAAAAAAAAATGGAAAGGAAAGGAAAAAAAGAAGAAAAACTAGATGAATGATGGATGTGGAACATCTGTCACACAAAAAAAAGGATGAAAACTTACGCTGATTTTTTCAATGTGCCCAACGGCTGCTGAGGCACTATGCTGCGGTGTTGCTGGCTTCGACATTTTTTTTCTTTCTTATACTTTAACTCGCACACTCACACACAACTCAGTTTAAAATGCTTTAAAATTTTATATGCAATTTCAATGAAAATGAAAATTTATGTAGTACTTTGTGTTACCCTTTCTTTACTTAGGAAAAGTAACAAACTTTCTTCGAAAAGAAACTTATTTTGCAATAAAATGAGAATCAAGGTTTTTTTTTTTTTTTTTTGAATTTAATGAAGTCACAACCTGCGGTTATTGCGTTTTAACTTTCACTTTAACTCTAACAAACTGCGTAGCTCTTAAATTCAACACAAACACTGACACTTTAAAGAGCTCTTTGCATTTATTAGGCGCACAGCAGCCGCTGAAAGTCGACACTTCAAAATGCTATACAAAATGCAAACTCGCAAACAAACAGACTCTCTCTTTCGCTTTAAAGACAAAATAGAGAATGAATAACACGAAATAACGAGGTTTGTAGTAGTACTACTAACGATACAAATGTTCTGAGTTATTGTGATGAAGACGTTTCAATATTTTATTGCACCGCATGCAATGAGCACTGAACGAAGACTGATACAAGCTGCTGTCTTATCAAAGTGTTCAAGCGTCCAACAAGCCGTGGGAACTGTGTAATGGTGCCAAACGACAACGACGACAACAAACGAGTGAATGGAATACAAGTCAACCCGAACGACAAGCGTTTGACGAACAGCCAAGCGAACTTTAACCAAAAACACGAACACAATAACGATGGATGTCAGTAAGCCGCCGATGTTGCTGTTGCTGCTGCTGCTGCTGCTGAACAAACAAACCAACGAATAAATGAACTGGCGGACGAACTAAAGAGCAAAACAAAATTGGCAAAAATGAAAAATGAGAAAAAAACAACAGCAACGTCAACAGAAACACAAGCAACACTTTTGCAACGCAGCAGCATCATCATGATTTTTGCTTGTTGTTTCCATTTCCATTTGGTTTGGTTTGGTTTGGTTCAGTTCAGCTGCAAAAAGCTTTAAGTTCACCAAAAAGGGTTGCATATGTTTGTGTACGTGTAGGCATTATAATTTTGTATGAGAGATGTAGGTGAGTGAATTGAATGAATATGTGTACTATGTGTATGTAGGTTGCTCTATAGATAGCCTCAAGGCGGACAAAGATACAAATGTGTGGACATTACGTTGCCAGATTGATTACTAATTGAAGCAGATTGGTTTCATTGTAACGCAAAGTTTTGTGTATCCATATGTCAGTATGTCAGAAATCAAGATCCAAATGGAAAAAGAATAGAAACCTAAAAATAAAAGAAATCCATTGAAACATATCCATTACCGTTACCTGTTCCTTTGGGAAGCTATGTGAAAATACAGTTCAGCTTCCATAACTCAAACTTCTATGGTTCAAATTTTCTATATTTCGAAATAAATCAAGTTGCATTAACGTTTAGAACGAAGTTCTATACAATTTTTCTTCCATAACTCGAATGTGTCCACAACTCGAACAAAAAATTTTGAATGTGAAACCTAAAGTCGAATTTTTTGAGTGATTCTCAGATAATGTAGAATTTTTTTTGTTTAAATCATAAATATGAAGAAGTCAAAAATTATATGTTGGAAATATTTAAGGGTGAGTGAGTATTTAGGAGTTGGGATGGGGCTAGGAAACCAAAAAGGGAGACCCTTAAGCTCTCCAAATGTTGGCAAGAGTCCAGTATATGATTTGCTGTGAGATCGGCCCCACAAAGAGGGCATGGTGGACGAACTGAAGTTTTGAGGAGAAGTTGTTGCGTGATTTGGATGTATCCGATACGCAGACGAATGAAAACTGCGCAAGAGCGATTTTGTTGCAAATGAAGAAGTCCAGTGTCTATGCGACAGCCGAAACGGTTTATCTTGAGATCAGCTTGACTCAGAACGCATGCATAAACACTTTTCCAATTCATTCTGAACACGGAAAGCGACTTCAATAAGCGCACATTTCAAACCAGTCGTTATTTTCGTAAAACAAACTAAAATGCAGCATAAACTCTTAGTGTTTTCACATCGTTTTGAAATTCAATATTTTTTTTTGTGCAGTGTTGCCTTGCCATATTTTATACTGAAAAATCATTGCAAAACGTTATTAAAAATCAGTGAAAGGATTATAAATTTAACATTTATTTTGTACACCGTGATTTAAAAAAAAAAAACTTATTTTGAGGAGGGAGCTACCTTATATTTTATGCATATGATAACTTAGCACCGGCAAGCTAGTTCACAATAAAAACGCAATGACATAAAGACCTAAACAAAATTTGATCTGAGTCAAGCCGGTTTCAATGAAAACCGTTTCGTCTGTCACATAAACGGAGTAATAGTACCATTAATTTTCTTGACTAATATAGATACACATCGAAACCTAATTTCGCAGAATAGATAAGATTGAGTAATATAATTTCCACTGCTTGTCATAAGAATTATAGTGAAGTGAATGAGATTTGCAAATGAGACTTTCTATCAGATGAAGACATTATTTAACACTTGAGGTTGTAAATCCAACTTCAAATGCCATAAAAGATGATGATAATAGTTATTCAACACATTTTTAAGAATGATTACTAGCGGATTCCTTGACAATTTTTAATTTATAAGTACTTTGTAATACAACTGACGATCACAATAACGCATTAAACCCAAAACGAATTATTAAAAGTGATTCTGAATCTACCTCTTCTCTTTTCCATGAAATGGCTTATGTTTGTATGATTGATGTAAAACAAATTTTAATTTCAAGCTAAATCTTAAAGTAGCATTAACAAGTATAAAACCATAGTATTAGTTTTAATAACTAGATTATGAATTTTTCTTTTCATGTAAGGTTTTTTCTCCATTTTCCTTATGGTATTATGATTCTCATTAGACATAATAATATCCACAAATCTCCTTCGTTAGTTGTAATGTTAGCAAATCTAACTAATACTCTATACAGAAATGTAAATGCTTGTAAATTATAAGATTTTATGGTTAATAAATTGAATAAAAATTAAATAAAATTACTGAATATTATAAGAAAATTTGTGTAAATAAATAATTTAATTACATTTCGCTAAATTCCTCAGTTGTAAAGAATAATTCTATAACTCAAATACTCCATAATTCAAACTTTTTGTGGTGATAATGATGGTTTGAACTATGGAACTTTGAATGTACTCATTATATAGAAAAAAGGTAAACTTGCCATCGATATTCTATCGATAAAATTTACTTTAACTTATGTTTATCACTTCATGCTAACATGAATTAATAAGAACACATTCTATTTTAAAATTTAGAATTGTACAGATCTTTTTATATTTAACATTTATTGGTATAGAAAATATTTATTTGAAACATTCTTTCATCATTTTCAAAGTAACTTTTCGGTTCATATTTTTCTATAATACTCGTATTATATTTTCTTCTCATAAATAATACATTCTTGGATAATTACATAAATATTACAATATGTACAAATTGCTACTCCTTCTTGTACCCTATTACATTTGCTTGTAATATGTGATTGTTTAAATTACTACTTACTACATAATTTTACAGTATACATGACCAATGTGGTCTAGTCTACTATGTACTAAGTGACTTCTCATTACTTCTCTTTTAAAATTTACATATTAAAGTTACTCCTGTTGTTAGTAAAAGGAAATATTTTGTATATTTGCCTAAATATTTTATATTCAATGAATTTTATATTACTTACAAAATTAATTAACTTGTTTGTTATATTCTGTTTGCTCAAACTATGAATCTACCTACCATTGGTTTGTGGTTGTACATTGATTTTCTTATGATTTATGGTGACTTCAACAATTTAATATATTCAGTTGCAAGATTATTAAACTATGAAGTAAGGTTCACAAAACATAAAAACAAATAATAAGATTTTTAACTTTGATTTCACTAAAGTGCACAATCATTTCAAACCTTGTCTGAAGAAATGAAGAACATGCCCCTAAAGAAAAACTACATTTATATTGGTCCAAATTTTAGATATTCAACAGAAATTCCTTGATTCTTCATAACAATTGTGGACAAAGTATGCAAATCGCAGGTTTTAATGTTTGTTGTATGTCTACGATTATGCAATTGTGTCTTAATTAATCCAATTTTTTTAGTTGTAATAAAAAACATCTCTGGCAATTTTTAACAATCTTAATTTCCAAATACTTTTTTACCTGAATCAATTTTATTAAATATTAAATTGCAAAGATTTTCACAAATTGGTTTCCCATGTGCCATGGCAAGGCAAGATCATTATTCTGCAAAATGATAAAGAATATGCAACTTAAAAATCTCACACGGAACCAGTAATGGTAAAATTTTTAAGTTTGGTTTCTCTTTTTGTATGTTGTATGCAATCTATACGATCTAAACTGAGTCACACAAAATAATAGTGGCCACTATAGATTTCTGCCTTTTTTCCACCCTAAACACACAATAAAATTGACATAAACACATATTCTTTACATTCAGACACATAATTCTCAATAAGTACCACCGATATCCCATATAAATGCCTGTGGTCTGGTCAAACCATAGTGTCCGGAATAAGGGTACCAAAACTAGTGTACGTACGAGGGTTCATAAGAGTTTGAAAAGAGAATTTGAGAACAAAATTGTTGAGCTACAGAATAAATATTGGTCAATAATATATTACATACATTGTAATATGAATGGTTCTTATTTAATATCGTTTATGTATTTACTTTAGAAAATTATGCACTGTTGGTTATTGTATATTTCTACCTTATTGATATAGATTTAAAGAAGTTGCATGTTTTTTAATCCAAGAGTAGGTTTCGGATGTTGATAGGAGTTCTAACGGGGCATTCGCAATTAAGTAAATGGCCCAAGGAAAGAACATTCCACATAAAGAATTCTGTCGCATGATGAGGAAAAATCAGAAAGTATTTAACACCTCCAGAGGATGAGGCCAACCTAAAGATACCTTAACGGCAACTACCTTAAACCCAACCCACCTTTTATAAATTCAGGCATCACAATGGTCCCTCTAGGTTAACCCTCATTTATGCTGCGAGCGGCCTGTGTAACCTTAACTAATCTTACCTAACCCAAGATTGCTTTTTTTATTGGGCTACCTATTCTAGTAATCAGAAACCTTCCCATGAGTTACATAGAACCATTGGATTTTTTTTTGCTATAATATTGATTTACCTTAAAGGGGTTAAGGATTATCATCATCCATTTCTTTAATAAAATAATTCATTGTATTTTAATCCATTTTATAAATGCATTTTCTAATTATGAATTTCGAAGAATTTTTACCTGAAGAAAATGTTAAGTTTCTTAAAAAAACTAAACCTTTTGCTAATCTTAGAATAAATGGATCAAATTCTCAAGAATGGCAACACTATGTTGCATCTAAAGCAACATGGCAACCCTTTTAAATAAACACTGCATTGCAATTTCATCATCATCTCCGCCTCTTCTTTCGCCTAGTAAAATAAATGAAAAGCTCACACATTTTGTTTCATTGTTTTCTATACTTTTTCCACTTTTTTTACTTTTTGTTTATATTTTGTTTTATACTATTTCTGTTGTTCTTATTCTTTTTGCTGTTTATGTATTGTTCTTCTACGTTTTTATAATATCTTGTTGTTTTTATTGTTTTTAATGTTTGCTTTTGCGCGCGCTTTTCTCTCAACATTTTTTAGCTGTGCTAATTTGTAAATGCTCCCAGACTTTTCACTTCCGTTTTTCCGGTTTCTCTATAGAGGCTACTACTACCACTACTACTACCTTAAACACCTTTCTTATTCGCAATTGTAATATGTTTTCCATTTGCTGGGGTTAACAAAGTGGAATATGCACATTTTAAATATGCGTACCCTAGGTCAGCTCACAAACAGTGGGCGTTGAAAATTGGACGTGGGTGTGAACGCTTAAGAAAACATCACAAAAGAGGATGAAAAATAAAAGAAAAGAATGAGTGACAGCAAAAAACAAAGGACAATGGCTTTGAATGCACAGTAACAAGAATAATGAAAAAAATATGGTAAAAATACAATATAATAAAAGAAAGAAAGAAAGGAAAAAATACAAATGGTGCAGCCAGTTGGAAGTGTGTGGTTTCTGGTATTCTGTAGAGCTTAAAAAAACGCCAGTGTCGAGACAATGGAACCGAGTTAAACAATGGCGAGACTAAGATTCTTCGTTGAAATGTAGGCGACTGCATATCAAAAAAAATGAATGGAAAGGAAGAATATCATCACTCACACAGAGTCACACGCAGACTCATGAGTATAAATTGAAAGACCACCGACCGCAGTCCCTTAATTCTCATTCGCTTATTTACTTGTATTATGTGGTTACTTTTTCTATAAGACTGATGAATTTTCTAGTTCAAAGCGCATTTCAATGCAATACAATTTCTTTGGGTGTAAGCGAAATTCCGTATCTAAGATTTAACAATAGCCATGGATCCATGGATTTGTCACTTTTTCTATGCTTTCTACACTTTCTGCTTTTTCAGCAATTCTCAGCTTAAAAGCGCATTAGAGCGCTAAAGAAGAAGGAAAAGAAATAGGAAATGAGAACTAAACTGTCTGTGTCTTCAGTTTATTGACAGCGAAGACTGTTTAGGATGCCATATTACAGTGTTTCTTAAGCTGATGCCATTAATGAAAGTCAGAAAAAGAATGTGGAAGTAAGTGGTGGTTAGGCTTGGAATGGAGTCTTTAGGGAAATAAGTAGTTGACTACTTACATCTATAAGTAAGTTTAAGAACAGCAGCCATAGAACTAAGAAAAGAAAAAAGGCATAGCATACTTCAAGGCGCATTGTTCAAAAGCCTATAAGTTGACTTATTTGTGTGTTTTTATGTGTAGATAGATGAATGTGCTTAGTTAAACACACGTTAAGAGATATCTATTTTGTCTGTCCGTCTGTTTGTCTCTCTGACTGTTTATTTCTTAGTATATAAATCGGCTTAGAGGCCCACAACACAACGTCTTAAAGTGTCTTTCACTTTCGTTTATTCTTTCATTTGGTTTTCAGTGTTTTGTCTTTTATTCTCTTTTCAAAGTGTTGTACTTTGTTGTCATTTTTTTTTTATTTATATTATTCACACATTCTTATTATTGTTTTGTATTATTGTTCTTGCTTTGCACTAAGCAAAAGGTATAATAATTACACCTGACATTATTATTTACCTTTTCTTTTGAATTCTCATTCCACAACAAAGAAACAGGCATAAAGACAGATACTTGTTCTTTTAACTTATGTAAATCCAAGTTGTGGCAGATGCCTAAATTAATACATCAGTATTTTTCCTTTGTTTATTATCTTCTTCATTTTGATTTATGCGTAAACATGATTTTTCTATGAATCTTTATTCTTGCGTTAACTTAGTTTGGCATGATGACAATGAAAGACATTTCAAGGATATGGAAATTTTAGAAAAATTGTAAATGGATAATGGAAATAGAAATGACAATTTTCATTATGTTACAGAAAATAATGGGTTTTTTTTTCTAATCTAAACACCTTTGTTTTAAATAAACCTTTTCTCTGTGCAACAAGACAATACTGAATTCTGTAAAGATATATGGGAAGCTGCATTGTGGCTCCTCTTCATTCTCTTGTGTTAAGATACCTCAGAGTTTCGAATCTTAATTTCCACTTCGTTTAGTCGATACATACTCACTTTTGGTAAGTTAAGAACACTAAATTTTATCAAGATCTTGAGATTCAGAAAAATACATGCAGTGCGACTTGAAGCTAATCACGCCCATGGATTCGCCATAAAAATACTATTGTATAAAAGATTCACCCTTTATGTCAACTACAGCACTACTCTGACTTTTGGATATTTTAAATTGAATATATTATTACGGCAAAGCGAATCATAGCAAGATCAAGAAGTGTGCTACCAAGGTACTGATCGCTGTGTTGCGAGACCATGGAATGTTGAGATGAAAGTAACATGAGGGAGGAAAGAAGGATGGCAACAATAAAAAAAAATAATGATGATTAAAAAGAACTATTTTTGAGAATTAATTAAGTGGACATGATTCTATGGACGCCTAAAAGAAAGAAGACTGAAGACCGCCTGGTATGTGTGAAGTGGATTTGTGATTCTTGTTAGTGATTTCGTTTATTTTTGTAAATATTGATAAAATAGTAATTTTTCTACTTGAATTAAAAAACTTGCAACTTGCAATACCATCTTCCAAGAACTTAAATTTTTTAACAAACAACTCAAATGATTTAAGTATGTGTAGATTAGATTAGATTAGATAAGATTAGGAAAAGGACGGTAACCAGTACACCTCGTCACTGTGGACAACCCCCGTAATCACATTTCCTCCGAGATTCTGGTATTCATTAGGAATTCCAAGATCCTCTTCGGACACAAACCTGCAATTTCAACTGGTTCCAAGTACTGGTTTTCAAGGTGATGGAGGTTGGTTTAGATTAGGTCATCGCAGTGACGTAGCACGTGCTCTTCTTAATTGCATGTTATGTAGTTATTTCACTGCTCTGCAATATCCTGTCAAGAAGCCTGAAACTATGCGAATACCTGTCCGTGTCAGTCCCAGTAATTCCTGTGTGCTTTTGGGAGATCGAAGGCAGTCCGCAGAATGTCTCTTGTCAAATGAGGATGTTCATTCCCAAGATATCCACTATGTCTAGGCACCCAGATTAGGTTAAAATGATGCCAGTCTTTTGAGTAGCATTAAGCAATCCCAAACCAATTTCGAGTTGAACTTGTAATGCAGCCATGCAATCAATGTGAATGTAAGTATATGTGCTTTTTAGCAGTGGCACACTTTAATTCTTCCCTGAGGCATATTTCTATTACATGGATTTCTGCATGGAACACTGAGTTCACTTGGCTCATGCTGCTGATTATACTTTTTTTAAGGTTTTCCCTGTAGACACCTGTTCCAACGACAGTGTCTGGGTAGAACCATCTGTATACCAGAAGTATGTGTATGTAATATATTGTATATCAAATGCCTTATAAGATTTATATGCTGAAAAAATCTTTACTAAACCAAATTTTAAGAATTTATAAATACCTAAATTATACATATTCAACAAGTTCTTGACAATTTAAATTTAAACGGAATTCATATTTATGTCTTTATAAAAAGAAATATGCTAAGTTACTTTTCTCTTACAATATATAAAAATTAAATTACTAAAACAAAAATTTCTAAAGATCAGAAGAGTGAGGAATTGGAGTAATGATATAAAGAAAAGGTTTTTAATTCAGATTTGTTCTTTTAAATCAAAATCCATTAATACAATTACTTAATAAACCCTCTTTCCCAATAATTAATTAAATAAAGTAAGGGTTCAATTAAATTTAATGGTTCTTAAAATAAATACAATGAATAAATTATTGTATTTACAAAAGTTAAGATTGCTTTGATGTTTTAAAGTATACGCAATGCTAAAAATCAATAACTCACTTAACATTATTAACTTTTTGAAAACAAAAAGACATTCAACAACAAAAACAATGACATGAAAAACAAAAACAAAGAACTGACAACTTTTTATACAAAAAAAAAAACGAAAAAAAGTTCTTTAAAAGCCAAAGGCGGCATCAATCACTTAATGGTTTCAGGTAACTTACTTTAGGTTTCATGTAAAACGCATCGTATATGCAATATGCTAACGGAAACGTGTGAAATATTGGAAAAGCGGATAAAGCAAACCAAAAACTGTCAGCACAGAAAAAAAGAAAAGCAAGAATATGTAAAGCTAAAAGCGTGGCGCATGAGTAACATGAAATAGACATGAAGGTAAAAAGGTCGACTAAAAGTTTTAAAGAAAACAAAAAAAAATGAAATTCAATTCCAAATTTGTTTTTGGCAATCGTGCAACCACGCGCCAGCATAAAGTCAATGAAACATACAACAAAAAAAAAAAAATAGAAAAAACAAAAAATTGTATGCAAATAAAATTGAAAAATTGTCACGAACTGCGTTAGACAACGACAAAAAGAAAACATCGAATGCGTATCTAAAATAAATGTATCTATTCAATAGGAAAACAAAATAAAATGAATAAATGCTGTGCTGAGTAAGGTACCTTACTACTTCATATACCCATGATAATTTATGTATGCAAACAAAACAATGAATGGAAGACACAACAAAACAAAAAAACAGACTTCAATTTTAGTTTATCAACTGTCAAAATGTTATTCAAATAAATAAAATTTAAGCATAAAAACAAATAATAAATAAATCAATAAAAATTATTATGAATAATAGAAAAATGTTTTATCTTTTTTCATATTTTTATTTGCTTCACAATGAAAATATAAACAAAGAAAAACAAATGAAAAAGATGCCTCATAATTGAGATGTCTAACTTTTAGAAAGATGGCAATATAAATTCAATTTATTCCCTATTTCGTTTTTTATTTACTCTATTTACTGTAGATTATTTAAAGCAAATAAGGGGTAAAATATAAACTTTGATTTTCAAGCACATCAATACACCCTTCACAGCAAAAGCAAACAAAGTAAAAGTTGAAATATTAAGAGTTTTTCATTCAATGAAGAAAAGATCAATCAATACACATAAGCGTTTAAAAAAAATGCTTACATATATAAAAGAAAATACACAGGATCAATAACCAATCATAACCAAAATATATAAGCATGTTTTTGAGTTTCTTGTCAAATGTTCGAATGTTGTTGGTGTTGTTCTGTAGAGTCAAAATAAATGCACTTCTTATTAAAAAAAATATGAAAAATATATAAAAACTTGTGAGTTGCAATAAAGTGGATAGCAAATAAACATTCTTTATAAAGAAACACATATACATGGCAACTTTGTTTTAATTATATTTTATAATTGATACTTTTTACGTGTCTTCTTACTGAGTTTACTAGGAACTAAATAATAAATCTACCTTACCTATCTTTTATACTCTTTTGGATTACGCGTGCAGCGATTTGGTCAGGTTGCATTAGCTCGTCAATAAGAATTTTTTTGCAGATCTATCGTCAGCAAATTATAGTCAAATATTGCACATATCAAATAATATGCAAATATTGCTTATAATGGGCGCGTTCTGCAAAACCAATATGCACAGTCATTGAACTGCAATCGAGTTAAAGCTAATCATGTCAAAGACATGATATATGTTTAACCTAAACGAGTGGACAGTTTTTCCTTTACAGAACTAATATTTTTTTTAATGGAAAGTCTTACTGACAAATAATAGAAATCACGATTCATTAAAGGAAATCTGATTCAATCATTTATAAATATATGTATAAATGAATAATGGAATTCTGGGTAAGATTTCCATTCTTTATTTGAAAAACAAAAGACTTAATTTGGTATTTAAATATAAAAAAAATAAAAATGTTTTTCATAGACGAAAGCATTGATATAAAAAGCCATTTTGAACCTAAAATATCAATCAAGTCATTCGATATTCGTACATATGTTTTACTCAAACCTAGTGGCAGTTTTTAACTTATATGAGTATACTACTGTACATTACTCTCTAGGTATACTTGTAAATTTGTACTTAAAATGATGAAATTTAACAGAAGTGGGAGTTGAACTCGCACACAAATGGTTCCGTATGACAGCACAAGGTTTAACACTATGTATGCAAATTCTTTGGACGTAAAGCTTGTACCTCTGTCTGAAGTTATCTATATTCTATATTCTATACATATATAAATCGTAAGCCTTTTCGTGTCTGTGCACGCTAATCTCAGAAACGGCTTAGCCTATTTGAATGCGGTTTTGACTGGTGTATTGTAGCAAGCTTCGTGTATAGCGTTTATTTTATCGAAATTGACCGACTAAATCAAAAGATATTCATATTTTTAATGCTGTTGCCTATTTTTTGGCTGATTTTCGAATGTTTTCCTATTAAGCTGCGGGGCAACATTAAAGATCTGACAATTAGGGAAAAAGATAACAAATTACACGCTATTACAAACATATTTCGAATACCACGCGTACGAAGTCGGGGGCACAGCTAGTGTAAAATAAATTTGCTTTTGCTTTTGTCAGAAAAGTGAAAAAATATATAAACAACCCTAAAAGTATATTACAAAAAATTAATCAAAATTAGAAACAAAATTTGAATTTGCGTTTGTATGGGGACCCCTATAATTTTTTAAATTTATATAGCCTTAATTGAATTATATAGCTTCTCCAATTCAGCTACCAACCGCACCTATACGTTGGTACATCCTGACAATAAAAAAGAAGCAACCAAATGTGGGCGGTGTAACCCTTCCAGCTGAAAATTGGCCTAGTCGTTTGTGGGCTGAAAACCCATTTGGCGAAGCTATTAATAATCATAAAAATCGTTGTAACAACAACGGACCGGGTCATATGAAGGTTCCATGTGCAGCAGGCCAAAGCTCACAAAGAGCTGTAGTGCCAAAGAGGATGATAATGATTACTCATATCTAAATTCAATTTCTTCCCTTGATGTTATATCAAAGATGAACAACAACTAAAACATGTCACATCAGGTGAAATATGATAGATTAAGTGTAATTTGTCCGAGTTGAGCAATTGTGGATTGAAAAGCTGCACAAGACAGGTGAAATTTAAAGATATGCTCATTATGTTGACACTTCTTGCAGGAGCCGACATATGTGAATAAATAGAAAGACTGTCAGACGTTAACCGATACATTAAATAGATTTTAGAATAAAATTTTCCATTCTTCATTATGATTTATTTTTATACTTGACTCGTTTGGTCTTCTATATCTCATAAAATGAGTCTCAAATATTTGTTTATAACACAATAACACACTCACATTAAATGGTGTAGGGTACTGAAACAACTTTCCTTCATTCACTTATCATTCCACCTACCCTTGTTTAAACATATTTTCCCTCTCAACCCTATAATTTTACACTCAGATCTGTACATATACCATACGTGCTAAGTAAAACAGTAACGCTAACGTCTATGTTTCTGTTGCTGCTGCTGTCGTGCTGTCGCCCATGGCATCGAAGCCATATTTTCACATTTATTTATTTTGCTTTTATTGGCTTATTTATCGTTCATTTATTTTGCTCGTTATTTTCGCGTCACATAATGTGAGTCACATTGCCTATATTACCTCTTTTCACTTGTTGTTAGTCCCTCTTTCTTTTTTACTTGGCATATCTTGCCACTTGTTTCTGTTTCGCAAACACACTTTAAAACATTTTATTTACGCCTTTAAATTCAATTTATTTTCTGACACTCTGCCATTTTTCACCATTTGCTTCTCTCTGTTGTTAATATATTTTGTGTTTGTTGTGTTCATCATCATTGATAAGCAAAGTAAGTATAGCATAGGAACGATAAATTGGCGCCAATATAAACCAAAATCCAAACATCGATCATCGATAAGTGAACGAAGCACTTCAAGTTGTCTAAAGAAATGCAAATATTTTGAAAAATTCAATAAAAATAAGTTATTACTACTCTTTAATTTTGTTCTGTTATTTATGTGGATACAAGTGAATAATAGAAAGATGTTATTTACCAGCGGTTCTTAAACTTATGTAGTCCATTGCCACTTTTAGCCGCCAGCAATTAACGATTTATTTGTAAGTAAATGTCAAAATTGTTTGGTCCAGAATTTAAGAACGGCTGCTCTTTAGTCATATACTATGGTATGACACTTGAAGTGTAGATGGGTGCGTGGGTGGGTGAGTGAGTAGATTGTTGCGTCGGTGAGTGGGTGGGTGTTTGGTTGATCAACAAAGAAAGACATGTCATAGCCAGGCAAAAAACATTGAGAATGCCAAAAACTTGTTCTTGGTCGAGAGATGAAGCAGAGCAG
Source organism: Amiota communis (assembly GCA_037043315.1). NCBI lineage: Eukaryota > Metazoa > Arthropoda > Insecta > Diptera > Drosophilidae > Amiota > Amiota communis. Next base: position 72,573 of record JBAMAV010001055.1, read on the forward strand.
ATGACGTTGAGTAGATTACTGTATACGCATGGATTCATTTTTACGTTGTTGTACACACACCCACACGCAAGTGAGCCAAGTGGAATTAAAGTACAATATTTTGTAGCCATGAAGTAAAACGGATGCGCACGAATTCAATTAACTAAACAACTATGAGCCAGCAATTTGCACAACTTTATCTTAAGATTATAAACGGAAGAATTGTAATAGAATCCAGCGGTTCTTAAACTTACTTACTTACTCTGACACAACTTTTTTTTCAGGAATTCCTTCTTAAACTACAATTTCTTCGTAAATCCAATCCATTTAAATCAGTTATAGCTTCATTTCTGGATCAATAATCTTTTTGAATCTATGGGACAACATTTTAACCTCCGAGATCATTTTCTCAACAAAAATATTGAAAATTTTTCAATTTTTTTTAGTATGTTTTTCCATTTAATTTTGTATAAAACTTTCATATTTGAATACCGGCTTTTTAACCGTCTGGAAACAAGCTACTTTTCTTTAATTTTGGTATTTTTAAGATACCCCACATATCTGTATTAAATTCTTGTTCAATAAATTTCTGATTCTGGACTGTGGGCCTTCTTTAGTTTTACCACCCCAACGTAAAAACAAGTTGAGGATGAGCAGTTATTATCAAATTTGTTTAGCAGACCCCCAGTAATGGCATCACTGATCCCAAGGAGGTCTGCGGTCCACAGTTTAAGCGCCGCTGTAACCCAAGAACGCATTAAGATGAAGAAATACAATATAAAAGAAATTATGAAGGGGAAGCAAGTAATAATAAAGTGGAAGCAGATGATAAAAGTAGACAAAAAGACAAAAGACCAATGAAAATACAATAATAAACCAGAGGAGGAATTAATATATATACTCGTAATATCCAAAAGAATAACAACCACAACAATAGAAATGTTTTGTGCACTAAAAATAGTAAAAGACAATAACATACTTATTACACAAGATTCTTCACAAAAATACGCAATCTATGTTAGTATCACAACCATTCACATCCATCCATCGATGGCATTTATTTTTATACCAATGGAGAAGACACTAAGACTGCGACTTTTACACATATCTATATGGTATATGGTGACTGCGACGTCAACTTCCAACGTCTGCGTGCACATGTTGCAATGGTTTGTACACCCCCCACATATAGTCTCCAACACACACGCGTACCATCATGGGCATGGCCATGGGGTAGGTAAGTTGACATCGCGTCTTTGAAAGATTTTCTATAATTACTAGCGAAAAGGGAATGGAAATACAATATTAAGGCTATGTTGGGTGGGTCAATCAATGGTCTCAATATTTGCAACTGCGTTTAAATTGTGCCTTCCTCATTTATTTGTAGGCTTATTAATAAGGCGGCTATTAAACGATGATACATGCCTGCAGACTTGGTATAATGCCATACCAAATTCATCGCGTAATAGTAAGTATGTGGGGTTTGTCAGACACGTCTGATGGTTTTGAAAATTTTTTGATTTTTTGATGTTTTGTCGCATACCAACATACTCGTGTGATAGCCTGCAGGCTTGTATCGTCGTTTAATACACGCTTAAGAGAATAGAAATGGACAATTCCATGCTGGAACCATACGTGAAATTATCGCAGAATGCAGAGCTCAATTAAGCTCCATTTTAAATTCATTACTAAGCATACTGAAAGCGAAGTTTAACCAAAACTAATCACAGGTGTTTGTAACAAAGCTCAAATACCATGAATTACAGATTTAAAAATTCGTATGGAAGAAGTCTCTAAATTTTATGAAGTAGAATGGAATATGCCAAATTAGAAGCCGAACTGTGTGTTGTATAGCGATGTGGTTCATCAACTAGAAGCAGTCTAATCAAATGTTAAAACAGTCATAAATATTTTATTAGCATTACCTTATATTACCGCATATATGGTATGTTGAACTACATATTTGCTTCCTTAATATCCCCCTAGGGCCAATAGCTGGGTACTACTCCCATGCACATTATTTAGAGCAGACACATCAATAAAAATTTCTACTTCGTCTGCTGTTTCTCAATGCTTCGCATCTATCGCAATTCACAATAAAACGTCAATGTTTACGTCACATTGCCAAATCGAGAGTGAAACATTTTCACTTGTGTACATTTGACACACCCCCACCAAATACCTATACATTCACACAACTATACACAACTACCATATATACATACATACATACATACCGTAAATAAACATTTACAAAGACAACGAATTTTTTGGACCAATGCATAGTTCTATATACACTCATGGACAAAATAATGAGTGCATTTTAATGTCATGACTTTAATGAATTGCTATGAAATGATTATTTAACAGTTTCGTAAATCCACCATCTAACTATGTAAAATCCAATTGTTTTGCAAAATTCTACTACTACATTAATCAAAGTAAACTATTGTAGTTCAAATGTGCTGTTCTTGCCTTACTTGCTGTTTCTGATTCACTTTGAGCAAACCTGGCACCCACTTTAAACACAGCATTCTTATGGAAATTTGCCTATGCCAAATAGTCTTTAAATTGTCAGCTAAAACATTTGTTGTCTTTCAAAACAAATTTTTGCAGTTCATTTAAGTTTTCTTCCTGCGAATGTAGGCCCATGTTTAATATAAGTTAACTCATTTTCGATGATATTTTTTTTTTTAAATTAATTACAATATTGTCACAAAATACCATAAAATATTTATATGACTCTATAGAAAAGTGTCGTCGGGTATAGTGTATAGTTAACTAGACCTTCTGTTAGCAAGGTCGTTAGGACGGAGCCTCTTAAATCGGCATCGAATCATGCCATGGATAAGGGCTGCCGCCAGGCGGTTTGGATGACTTTGCTGTCTCTGCCGATGAAGTTTACTGTTTTGAAGGACCTCATCGCTCACCGTGGGCATCTTTTATACCCTGTGCAAAATAGTGTTGCGCACAAACCAAGGAGTTTTAGGTAAATGGCGAAATATCTTGTTTTGACATGGTTGAACTTGTATATATTTGTATCGCGTAACTTCAAACAAGGGCCACTACTTGTCTCTTCATTGTCCTCTTGTTGTTGACCGACAATTTACTGGACGTCTGTTGCAACCAGTCAAGCCTACCTAACTTTGTATAACAGCAAGCGGTGATGACTTTAATGTGAGTTCCCCATATGAGGTGTTTTTTTGTTGATGATTGTTTTCAATCAATTGGAGACCCCGTAACATTTGTCAAGCTTGTTGCTTTGCTTGAATGGTATTTTCCAATAAAAAATTAGTATTTCATTTTTTCCATTGCTTGTTGTAAATGGTAAGAATCATAGAGAACAATCTATCGATCTATTGCTAAAATTATGAAAAATCAAAAAATGCATAGCAAACTAATGAAAAGAAGTTAAATTAGAGAAATCCTTGGACTTTTTAGTGCTTCTGAAATCATTGCCCTTCATTAAATATTAAAAATTAGTAAGTGTTACCAGTCCTCAATTAAATACAAAATTATTATAAAATTAAAAATATGAATACAATGTTGTATACTTATTATTATATCCATGAGTGTATGTACAATAGCATACGTGATAGTAAGGGTCACTTCTTAATGTTGTTGATCGTCTGTGGAATCAAATTTATTCTTCTTCTCAATTTCACAATTTCTTACGTTTTAAGAACTTTTCTCTTTAAATTTTGTAACATGATTTGATATACGAGTAGTAGTAAGATATACGAGTATGTATTTACATATTTGTTTATGTTAAAGTTTTCTTATTTTTAGCAATAAAATTGTTTTCAACTTAAAATACAATAATTCAAATAAATTGGATTGGTTAAAGTCTATAAAATGTGTATTTCTTCTCCCTAAGTGCATTTTTATAGCAAACTATTGACTCATATAATGAAAATTTCATTTGTACTTCAGTAATAGATTGTATAAACATACAAGAGTACAATACAATGTGGTACATATTGCTTAAAGATCTAAACAAGTTGTTATGGTTAAATTTACAATTTACAACATTGTATAAATGAATGTGAATAATTACATTATAAAGACCTATTTTTCAGTATCGTATATAAATATTTTAGTAGCTAAAATTAAATTTCAACTATTGTACAATAGAATATTAAATTAATTTCATCAAAGCTTATATTCCTTTTACATTCTAGGTAATGTACTTCTTCAAACAGAAAATATAGTTATTTAAAAAAATTTTAGATTGTGCTTTTTTTGAAGTTTTTCTTGTTTTGAATCTGAAGAATGAATGCAAAAGTTTGTAAATTCGTTTTTCTACCATAAGTCTATATAAGAACTAGTATAGCAAATACAATATTAGTCCCACCCGTTCAATTTTTACATATCTGTATGTATTATCATTGTGTCAAGATTCACCTTGAGTGGTGAAGAAAAAAGAATTAACAATATTTGAACATCAAATGGAATGACTCAGTTTAAAAATCGAGATTGTATTGGGGTTTATATGGGTTCTACTCTTCCAATAATCGGAAAACGGAAATAGAATGTTGCTTGGTTTTAGCGAGCTCATTTCATAGTTCAATGGTAGTGCATATGGTAGAGTGGAGGTCTCGCACTCGCACAGTGCAGGTTCGAATCTTGATCAAGTTGAATGTAGTTTTTCGAAATTTTCGTTTTTTCGCAAGCAAGAAGCAAGAATTTCTTTAATTCTATTCGCTTTAATAGTTCAAGAAAAAGAAAGGGTTTTATACAATCGGCCTGAACATTATTCCGCTTAAATGGCAAAAGTGTATAGATAATATGGGTGCACACTTTTATGAATAATATAACTCCTGATATTAACGTACTGTCAAATTTCATATTATACGATCAAATATTCAGCTCAGTAGCTCCAACCACAGTAGTATGAATAAACCGATAGACTATTTCCAATCGGTTCCTCTTGCGATACTGTTATGGGTAATTCACGGGAATATTTTTTGGGGTCTTTACATTACAAACATTATTTATTTATTTAAAAGTAAAATTATAACTTAGTTTAATTTAAGAGCATTTGCAACAAAGGCCTTCAGTTCAAAAAGCTGTTTATGGAAATATTAAAAGTTTATACAGAGCTACTATTTACAAAAGTAATTACATATATTAATCTTTGGTACAGTTTATAAAAAATTGGATGACGTACATAAATGTTAGATTAGATGGTAAAGATTTGATTTTTTTATGAATTGCAAAAATAGATTTATATTATGTGCAGTAGGATTTGAAAGGATGGAAAGGAGATTTGTGTTTGGGAAGTATAAACTACTACGTATTGGTTGGGTTTATTGGGCATTCAAGAAGAATATGATAGAGACTTGAGCTTTCAACGCAGGAACAGAAAGGGTCCAGTGGTGATGCGATGCACAAGTGTCCATGGGATAGCTTGGAAGTTTTAAAAATTTAATGATGTCCAGTTTTCTGAATTCGTCAGGTAGAAAATTACAAACATTACAACAAAGGGATAATACACTACTGTGAAAGTTATAAATATATCCTTATCTTGCATTTATTACATTGTAATTGTATTTAATTAAACTGTTTTCTTTGAATTAGTAACATAAATTTTAATTAAAAGAATATAATTTCAAATCATCTACGATACACAACCAAATTATTGAAAAAGAGTCAGTTGAGTGTTAAATATTGACCAAGTGGCTTGAACCAAATTATTTACGAAACTCCCTTGAATCAGTCCATATTGCGTCTGTTGGTTATAAACTATCAAAGCTTATAAATCAATTTGGAAACCTAATAACTTGTCAAGCAAAAAAAAAAGCAAAAAAAGTTTTCGCCACCCTCAAAGCAGTATGGAGTTCCTCAATTATTACACGACGTACAAAATTAAAAATTGTCAACTCAAATGTCAAATCCACTCTACTCTACAAATGCGAAACCTGGAATCTATCATCTTCGGATATTCAAGCCATACAGGTCTTTACAAACCGTTGCCTCCGCACAATCCTTCGCATCTTCTGGCCTGATACCATATCAAACTCCAATTTGTGGGTCAGAACCAACCAAACACCAATGCGAGTGGAAATAACAAAAAGGAAATGGCGCTGGCTTGGTCATGTTTTAAGGAGAGCATCAAACGACATCACCCGTTGTGCAATCGACTGGAACCCGCAAGGAAGCCGGCAGACCAGCCGGGAGAAACTGGCAGGAGACGTGATAAAGGCCAACAAAAACTGGAGCGAAATCAAGATGTTGGCGCTTGACAGAAACGAATAGAGGAAACTTGTTGTGCTCCTCCGTGGGACCTAAATTAAATTAAGATTCCTAAAATCTTGACAAAATAAAAAGTTTATTATGTTTGAATCAATTAAAAAATTTCTACTTTTACAGTATATAAGTAAGTATGTTGCCATATGTGCGTATAGTACATATGACTATATGACCTTGATCTGTTTCTTTGCTGTCTATTTATGTACTTATGTTTCTTATTTATGTAAATGGTATATGTGTATTAGTACTACACTATATTTATGTAGAATAATAAATAACAAACAAACTGCGTTCGTTCGTTCGTTCGTTCTTTCATTCAAACATTTTAGATTAATTAAAAATGAATTTAATGCAGTAAAAGATCAAACGGTTGAGACACTTACTTTGTTACTTACTGACATACTTACTTACATTATACGAGTTCATAGTCAGTCGTACGCTCATATAAAATCTACGCAGTCTAAGATACTAATCAAGTAAAGATGTTCAGTTCTATTCAGTTTGAATCATTTGCACGCGCGCCACCCAAAACTAATTAAGAATGAGTGCATCTACACATATAGAAACCATATTGTATATTCATCTATCTAGATATGTGATACGAGGGCTGGACGATAAGTAGATATTGTGATACTAATATCTAACAAGTTCTTCGAAAATATGATTAAAACTTTCAGCAACAATGCGGTCAAACTATCAAGAGGCCGCGAGAATGTCATTGTGAATGGCAGCAATTTAAATGAAGAAATTGTTGGTATTTCCCAATAATGTGGAATATCGAACATTGAAAAAAAACTAGGTTTTTAAAAAAAAAGCATATGATGAGATTAAAATGAACATCATCAATAAAGTTTAATAAAGAATAAAGAAACTCCAGAATCTGAATCATTTAACATTTAATTGTATTATAAGTACCTACTTATCGATTTGCAGTCTACGTGGAGGGTTGTAGCTGGTCACCTCTTAACCACGCTTGGTACATCCATGGTCAATTGAATTTAATAAGTAGACGTACAAGCATTTTTATTCACGTCGCCTAATTGAAGTTACCACTTCAGAAGTAATTGAATATATGCAAAATATCGTGATACATGATGGAAGTGAAAAATTGCTTGAGATTGCTGAGTCTGCAGCATCTCAATTGAATTGATATAGATTATTTTAACTCATTTGAATATGAAAAAATTGTAATTGCTAACAATAAACAACTTCTCAACATTATAAGATTGCTTGGCAATGTTAAAACGCAATAGAAATGATTAAGATGGGATGAAGAAATATGTATCGTCATCATAACAATTCTCCAGAATCTAAAAATTAGTCTAAGCAAAGGGTTTTATGAAGAAAAAAAGTTTTCCAAAGATTCAATGACTATGCCAATTTACAAAGTTTCGGGTTGTACCAGATACAGTTCATGTTTAATATTTTGTATGGACTCAAGTGATTAATGGAGAGTAACATATTGTATGTATTAACTTATCACTGGTCACTTCATATGGACTGTAAAAAAAAATTCGTCCGCATTTAACAAAAATAAAAATATTGTTCCTCCTCGCTAGGCAAGCATCCCTATGGCAAAATTTAATGAGTTAATAAAAGTGAATTGTGATTCTGTATCTATAAGATTCACTAAATTCCAGCAATCGTTTCCCATATCCATACAATGATATCATTGCTGATATGAACACCGATTTTGAAAGATTATACAATAGCATTGGTATATTTTTTTAAAGGGAAACTAGAAAACTGTTGAATTAAGTGCATTGAACTGAAAAGTAATTACTTTGGCTTTCCTTATCAAGTTCAAATACTTATCATAATACCCTCGTATTCCATATAAATCTATATTAATACTTAATTATAACACAGAGACAGAGGGAGAAATAAGAAGGTATAGGGTATTGTCGTAGTAGTAGTAGTACGTGTCACATAAAGTCAACTGCTATACTTAAATTATATGATAGTTGTTCAGTCGTAGGTTTATTTATTGAACGATGAATTATTTACGAGCCAAAGCACGAGTCTTCTTAATATTAAAACAAATGAAAGCAAAATCACTAAATACAATACTATTTCTTTGCTGCGTTGAAATAATATATAATAAATACCGGAAGGATTGGAACAACAAATAAATTTGAATTAAAGCAAAATACAAATATGCTTATGATATGTTGAAATCTATGAATTATAACTAGATTGTAATATGTATAAAAATGAGTATGGAGGCAAATACACCCACACCCATTTGGGTCTCTCTATAAGGAAGTGATATCATTAGCATAGTTGAATTGAATTGTGTGTCTTATGGCAATGATCGCTGTTTACATTTACAAACATTTATCTAGCATTTTTTTTTTGTAACAAATTTTGATCCAAATTTCCATAGCTAATGGTAGCTTATGTATCATCATGCAAATTTTGCCGACAAAACAAGCAAAAATTTAACGAAAAATATGTTTTTGAAACATTTTTAAAAATCTCACGCTTTTTGGTCACTTGATACCTCATATATGGTATTCATTACTCTCACCCTCTCCAGCAAACTTTCAGCGCGACGCGCAAATTGGGCGCGCTTTTGTTCTATAGACATTTTTAGGATTTCTCTTTTTGTTTATTGATTTATTATTTAATTAGTAGTAGTATAGTGAGAGAGAGAGGATACAGCTCTGAAATGAGAAAGAAGAAAAAAAGGAAAAATTAAATATAATATAAATCATGGTATTTTTATACACTTCACAATATATATATCTTGAACTCTGCATCAGAGACCTCACAAAGTGTATATCAAGTCGCAAAAGATATGATAATGGTTAAAAACAAAAAATAAAATATAAGAAAAGCAAAGTGAAGCAAAGACCTTCATGCCTTTCAGCTTTTGCAAAAGAACTAAAGAGATACTGAGGTTAACTTAGAAAGGTATCTTGTATAGTCCCAGAATTGTAGAGTTGTGAAGCACTTAAATACATAGAACACGAATAAGTCTCAATGACCAATGATGTCATAATGAAGTAGAGCATAAGCTAAGCCACTGTGATAGTCTTATTTGGAAAGACTAATTACCAACTATCGTGATAGAACCAAGTTCCAGAATATCTCCTTTTCCAAATATAATGGTGATAGTTATGTCCTTCAGTCCACCTGAATTACCAGGCATCACACAGTTTTCAATATGAAACTTTGTGCATGTTTTTCTTTTATCTATATGCAGATCATTTATCACAGCTAATATGAGAAGATATACCCACCATATACAAGACCAATAAATATAATTTATCTTGCAGTATTCATTTTCATAGTCTTTTATAATTAGCATTATGTGTGTCCATCAGTGGCGGCGCTAGACTAAATATTGGCGTCGGTGAGATTAGCTTTGCGAGGCCTCATTCATTTCCCAGTCAGAAAGAAAACGATAAATAGATTAAGACTTATAGATATATTCTTTTATTGCTAATCAAATGTTGCCAAAAATTACATAAACAATCACAATTGTGACTCAATTTTGTAACTATATATTTTTTTTACAACAATCGAGCTAGTGCTACGCTTTTTTCATATCCGGTAAGGGAATTCTTGAATCCAGCTACAAAAAAGAATGTTATGTGTCAATTGCGACTTTCAATTTCACTTGAATCGATTGCCATAGTTCAGTTATATTGTCCACACGTATTAAAATCTCGTATCACGCGTGTTTTGCAACAATAAACTCAAAAGTTTCGTTTAAGACATTCAGTTAGAGTTTCGGAATCATCAGTTTTATTTTTCAAGTCATTAACGTATTCGATAAAAATTACGCTTTTACTGATCACACTTCATTCACACTGAGATTTTAAGGTCAATTTTAATTTAAGCATATAGATTTTATTAATAAAACCTAAAAATGCTGTGGCTATTGTAGAAGAGATAGCTGCATCTATCAAAATCAAATTCCAACTGTGTCATCTGCGTCATGGCTTGAAGCATGCTTTTGAATTAATATTGAGTATTTTATTCTGACACCTTTATTTATACCGACCATATTGGCTCCATTATCATAACTCAATCTTCTACAGTTTTGGATATCTAGAGCATTTCTTTCTTAATCTTGTATTATTGTATTTTTTAAATACTCTTCCGTTGATTCTGCGATGCTAATAAACCCCACAAAATGTTCCTTTATTTCTCCAGTTAATATTATTTATATTTGTTCAACACGGCTCACATCCCTGGTGCCATCATAGTACTTTTTTGATTGTTTAACTCTGTTTATATTTTCGTCAATAACGGATTTAGGTTTCAGGAATCTATTGACACTACGGGAGTCAGATCGTATTTTTATAAAATTGCCACTGTTGCCGCTTTTAATAAGATTAAGGGATGCTTGATGGTCTCCAAATGCCAGATTTTGTCGTTTGGTAGTTTATTATAAATATCAATCTTTCAAACAAATTATACCAATACTTTTGCGAAGCCTCCAACGTCGCCGATGCCTACAGCCGCCACTGGTTTCCATTTTATGGAAATCTTTTGTAATAATCATCAACATTGGATTTTTTTAATGATTATTTGGTTTAAAAGTACAGATTTAATAAATTTTTTTGAATTGCATCAATAAATTTACTTTTACGGCAATTAAAGAGTCTCTTTTCAATATTTTATTCCGAATTTTTGTTCCATAAAAGTTGTGTAAATGAGAGTTTATTGACTTTATTTATATCCAGACTGCATATACTATTCACATACATATATTTATAATTCACTTGTGTTTATTATTGTTTATTGTGGATCAGTTCCAATTTTTAGTACATATTTCTTTTACTTTCGGTCAAGTATCATATCATATCATTTTGATGTAGACAAAGAAAATTATTATATCGAATTCTTCAAATCATCATCAAATAATACTTATTTTTATACTAAAAGAAATCTGTCTGATAGGGAGACTTTTCATCATAAGTTTGGATACCTCTGATTTCATTTAGTGATATTTTATGATCAAAACTAAAAGTCCTGAACTAAATTAAGATGAAAATTATATGCATTCAATTAATAATAAAAAAACTTCGTTAAATTTTACTTTTTTATCTCAACACTGGATTTAAGTAATAGATCAATATGTCAAATGATGTGTGAACCTGATTTCTCATTAATATGTGTTTTTTAAAACTGTATTTTTTTTATTTAAACCACAGTAGTATGAATGACGTATAATATACAGTTGGACTCCTCTATAACGAACTCCCTCCTAACCGTAGACTTCTATTTAGAGAACTGATTCTCTGATCCTAACGACGTTTGAGAACTCTGCTTGGAAAGCTGCATAAGGGAAAAGCTCTATGTGATGAGGAGAACCAATTGTATCATCATCAAACCGCCTATCCACCTGTTTCTTCATAATTTAGTCTTCGAGTTTTAGAACCAACGTGCAGAAATAAGGTACGGACACATCTTAATGTCGTACACAGACAAGATTTCGGTCATTCGTCTCAAGATTTATTAACTTATTTGGTAGATTCAGTCTTCCTACAATATTGTTAAACAAGTTCTAGTTTTTTTTTCTCATTCTTGGACTTTATATCAATTTCAATTACCCTATAATTTTCACATTTATTTGAGAATCAAAATGCACAAAGTAATTATACACAAATTAAGACGATCGAGAAAATATTTTTTACACGTATACCTGCCCTACAAACCTTTGATTCATGAAGAGTATTTGTATAAAAATCTTAAGATATTCCAAAGAATCTTCACAAAACAATTTGAAATAACCATTAGCAGTATGTATAATTGGACAAAAACCTATAATATTTTACATAGCTGCCTCACAAACCATTGACTCTTTAAGAGTATTTGTGTACAATTCTTTACATATCTTAAGATATTCCAATGAATATTCATAAAACAATTTGAAAATATCATTAGCAAATGTTACTATACAAAGTTCAACTTTCTTTTAAACTGCTTTATAAACTTAATTTCTATATACTCGTACAATATAAAAACAATACCCTCAGCTGGGGTGTAAAAGGTATTCCAATGTTATTGTCATCTCTTATTTTTCAACAATTTTCTCTATTCAATTTTATTTATTTTTAGAATATTTAGTATAAGTACCAAAATAGATTCTCCTAATATAGTACATCAATCAAATCCTTATCAATCTGATTGATCTAAAAAATCATCATGATAAGTAAATAGAAATGAATGACATGAAATTTGTTTTGACACACATCTTGATTATCTTATTAATGACAAAATCATTTGTCCACACTCGAAAAGTGAAAACATTGCGGACATTTAACTAGAACAAGGTTACCGACCAATAATCAGTTCCATGGTGAAAAATAATTTTTGTTTCCATTTTCTTCATGGTAAAAATAAATATATTTTTTTGGCACAAATCGAAAAAATAAAATAACATTTGTTGGGGAAAAACATAAGATGTTCTTGCATCATTACAAACAAAAACAAAATCAAAATATGGGAAAAAAAATAAGAAGAACAAGAAGGAGGAAAGGGGAAAAGAAAAGCCCACAAAATAAATTTGTACAAAAAAAGTCAAAGAAAATGAAAATGGGGAAAGCGAACTGCACATCATCATCATCATCATCATCGCTTGAACTTGGCCAAAATAGGCGACACTCTCAGACAGACGACGACATTCATATGTGTCGACAATGTTGGCAAACGCCATAGGTGTGGTCACCGATCCGGGGTGGGTGAAGAAACCAAAGGCAGGTGTTAGCAAAAGTCATAAGTGTTGAACACACATATTCAAAATTATTTAGCATCACAGAAATGTGCAACAAAAAAAATATAATAAATAAATTTAATTAAGTTAGCGGTTTCCTTTTCTTTTGTAAGCAAAACAATAATACAAATTTTATGTTGTTTAAATTTCAATATTTTTGTAATTGTAATTGTAATTAAATTTTCGAATTCATTGTTGATTTTTCAGAATTTTTGTTGAAAAATTTAATATGTATACATTGTATTTTTTACCGTTATTACGTTAGATGCCCACAGAAAGTGAAATTTTTTGAAAATTTTCACTATTGATTGAAATCCTTTGGTGTTTTGAAAAGATTGTAAGGGGGACTTCAGCTTATAATTTCTCTGGAACCAATAAAGCAGGGCGTTTCGTAATTTCCAAAAACTTGCATTAAATTTTTTAAAAAATTTTGTGGAAAAATTTCAAATAAATTTTTTTTTTTTGATATTTTTGAATCACAAAAGTCACACACACAGAGAGACACACACACGAAACGGACCGTGATGTCTTGGGCGTTGTGTAAACGCAACACGTAACTTAACGTATGAACTTCTTAGAATACCGAAGAGTACTGATACCAAACAATATCAACTTTTCAGTTTTTGTAGAACAAATATTACCCACAATAAGAGAAGAAGAAAACAAACCAGAGAGTGACGACGCACAAGAGAACAAACATAAATAAAGAAATGAGCAGTGCCCCCCAGTCGTGGTGTCTTCTTATAAGTAGAAGAACTCAAATACACAAATAAAGAAAACGCAGCGAGACATAAATAATTGTATTTTATTTTTAAATTTGTTTTCTTATTCTGTTGTTGTTGTTGTTTTGTTTTGTTTTAATTGTAATCGAGGGCTTAACTATGGGTGCCTCCTCAGACAGGCCTAACAGAGTTGGATTGGCTCGTCTGTCTTCTAGGGGGGCGTTGTATGCAACAAGTGTGTGTGCACCAGAAAAGATTTAGTTATATACTATAATCTACTATGGTATTATACAACAGAGGTTTCAAGTTCAGGCCTAAGTGCTCGCTCACCCACACGCCCACATCAACCACATTCATATGCCTAGTATGGTATGTATGTACGTCAAACAAAATCAAATTAGTCAAATTGACTTTGTTGCGGATTAACACACAAAACGAGCAGCGAGCTGCGCATTTGATTGACAGATTTGCATACGAATTTGTCAAAAACTGTAAGCAATGTTCACAATTAGCTCATATATGTACGTACATATGTGTATGTCAATCCAGAAACTAATTTTACTAATCAAAATACGACGACGTTTGACAAATTGAAAAATTACTATTTACTATTTTTAAGAACTAAATACAATACATATATGTAGGTACATCTTTTCTTTCATAAGTAGATCATGAGTTTATTAACAGCACACAATATTAGATTTTTATCATTTAAGAATGTCATCATAGGACGATGAGGTATCATATTGATAAATTAAATTACATATATTTATATTTATTATATATAATGTCGTTTTACTATTTGCAATTAATAAATAAATCATAAGAATGAAATTAAATTAAATTAAATGTTAATCAGATTTTTCAAAATAATAACAAAAAATTGTTGCGTTAAGAATTTTTGTTTACATTTTAAGTAATTAAATTGTAATTAATTAATTATGTTATTAATTTTAGAATTAAGCTCATTTTCTTCGAAATTATTTTTCAAAATTTTGTTGAGTTTGAAATTTGGTTTTTATGTAATTAAAAGGTTTTTTTATTAATGATATCCAAACGAAAAAACTGTGTAAAATTTTGCGCAGTTTTCGGTCAGTTAACATTCTGCTGTTATTGACAGTTTCACAACTGCATATTAACAGAATTCAGTTTTGGCATTTATTTTTCTGTTGATTAACATTTTAACATTCTGCTAACAGTTTTAGTCGTTCTCAAACTTTACAGTTTTTTGTTTTTAATCCAATGGCTATAAAACTTTTCTATATGTAACAACGAGTACACTGCCCGACAACCGATTGGCACACTTTATTCTTCTTGTCTTTGAAGCTTAACGAAACGAATAAACCTTTTAAGATGCTTTTTTTTATTTTGTCAATAAAGTTTTTTATAAAATTATACACGAGAATAAATAATATTGTAGTAGTTTTAATAATTACATTTTAAATGAATTTGAACGAACTTAACACAAAAAATTAACGTTTATTTTTGCGACAGCCGATTAGCACACCCACTTGAAAATGTCGGATAACATAAGATAATGGGCACAAAACACCCCAAATTAATTTTTTTATTTCAATTTATCTATTTTCGAAGTTATTTATAAAAGAATTAATAATGTGTTGAGCCACATGGTTAAGTATGACCTCTTACATCCTCTTGGGTAGGTGAGGTTAGGTTATACAGGCCGATCGCGATTGCTCGCGAGTTCACACAGAAGGCTTAAATGCCCTTTGTGATACCTGATAAAAAAAAAAAGAAGTGAATGGGGATTAAGAGGGGTAGGGGGCAATCCACAACAGTCCAAGGTCGCTCCCAGAAGTCACCCTCTTTCTCTAAAACCAGCCTGAGGAGTCTACGAACAGAGCCAGGTCTCCCAAAGGACATTTTACCAAGCTACCCATATCTTCGAAGAATGGTTTCCCAAGAAACCGGATTCGCCTACTGAGTAGAGCAGGGTAATCACAGAGCAGGTGTTGGATGCTCTCCGGTTCCTCCTCGTCTACACAGCTACGACAGAACACATTGTGTGGAACTTGAATCCTATGGGCCATCAGCACGATGGTGCAGTGCCCCGTCATACATCTAGTCAACGTCCGAACCCTTTTCTTCTCAAAGTGTAGGAGCTCGGAGGTTCTCTTTGGTTGATAGCAAGGCCACAGTGTCCTTGCAATAGTACAACCAGCCTCATTTGTCCACTTCCTGCCTGCTTGATCTCTGGACCTTACGTCAAGGCATGATCCTGTAGGGGTCTATGAATATCGTTAACCGCTTGAGAGGTAGGCAGTGCCGATCCTTTCCAAGCACACTCATACGCCATCTCATTTCCTTACATACCGAAGTGTCCCGGCACCCAGATGAGTGTGATAGAGTGTGAAGCCGAGACTCGTTAAGAGCTTCAACCACACTACGTATGACTTAACTCTTGAAGCTGTGGGACGACAGGGCCTTGATAGCGGCCTGGTTGTCAACATAAATCGATATGTACCTCGGGGTATCCCCCAAGGCGTTAATTAACTTTGCTGCTTACCAGACCGCTTAGATTTCAGCTTGGAACACGCTACACCAGTCAGGTAGACGAAACTATACCTGAGCTGTTAGCTCTTCCGAGAAAATGCCTGCACCTATACCATCTACCGTCTTCGATGCATCAGTGCAGATCGAGAGCTCATCACGTTCAATAACGTTACCCCACCTCCAATCATCTCTACCTGGGAATCTTGTCTTAAAATTGTCATTCCATTTTTGTGCTGGCACACAGTAGTCATGTACTCCTCCATCAGCTCGAGTTCCTACTTCTTGTAAGATAGTACTGTGGCCAACAGCACAGGGCTTAAGAAGATGCAGCACACGAAGCCTGACTGCAGTTCTAGCCGCTACGTACTTGAGATATATGCACACAGGTTGATTGAGAATGACATTTAGTGAAATAGTCTCCAGGTACTTTTTATACCTTGAATGAGTTTGGCTTTAGTTGAGTATTACCTCCCGGAGTTGTACACTTTGCGCGCTTGCCAACCCCAAACTTTTTCCATAATATTAGTATGGCTGAAGTGTGCTCTTCCTTTCTAATGTCATGAAATTAGTATGCATAGCCGTTAGGACCCTCCGCTTGCACTCCTTGATCCATGTCATATTTGTTCGACAGAAATCGAGCCGTTGCATCTTTCGAAGTTGGTTTAGTGGGTGTTTTTATATATATATTTAAATTTATTATAATACATTTAAAAAAAAGATAATACTATAACTAATATATATCTTAGAGTACTAGCTGCTAGGGCCAACGACTCTTCTTAAAAAAAGAAAGGGTTTTTTTGATTTTGTGTAGTTGAGTGCAACTGTCCAAAATATGTATTGTTGTCATATCTTCTTGACCGCATAGGTGGCAGGGAGGGCGCATTTCCCCATTTGAAGATGTATGTGGGTGATGCCGCTATGCCCAATTCGTAGCCGTGTAAAGATAGTGCATTTTATTTTAGCACAGCTTGTCGGGTAGACAGGTTTCTCCAGGTGTGGATAACAGTTTTATACCTGTGTTAAAAAGCCAGCCAGTCTTCATATTGACGAGTTTGCAGGTTGTCTATGATTGTCCTGCGCATGTCTGTTTCGTTGGAAGGGATTGTGGTTATTGACGGTGACTGCGATACTAGCTTAGCTGCTGCGTCGGCCATTTCATTTCCGGTGATGCCTTTGTGGCTAGGTACCCAGAATTTTTTTTATATTTTCAAACGTTTTATATGTTATCATTCAACATAATTATTTCTACAGTCCGCACGCACGCCAGTTTTTTCTTTAATTTTGACTGCTGAGTCGTATGAATTAGACGCATGCCTCAAAATAATTTGTTTATCAGCCGCTGTAATTACAGAAGAGGGCCGGTCTTTCATATTTTCCCCATTGGTATGCTCATTGCTGAATAATAAGGAAATAACTTTACAGCTGCGTTTAATACTTTAATACTTTTCCATATTTGAAGGATTGTATGGCCACACTCCTTGTAAGCCTTTATTTTTGCCTTTTCCGTCATCCAACGCTTTTGCTTTTCCCATATTTACTTTATTTCATTGAAAATTAGTTAAATTAAATAAATAATAGTTTCAATAAGCCAAATACGACAACTTGCACGCAAAAATTGACAGTAAAGCGAAAATGTGCTAATCGGCTGTCGCAAAAATAAAAGCCCAGTTCTTATGTTAAATGTGTTAAAATTCAAATTAAAATGTTATTAATAAAGTTAATATCCTAACTATTATTTCTTCTCGTGAATAATTTTATAAACTTTAATGACAAACAAATGCATCTTGCTGATATGACAAGTAGCATAGGGTGTGCTAATCGGTTGTCGGGCAGTGTATATATTTGTATAAATTGCTCTAGAAACCATTTTATTACATTTTATTTACTGTTGCACAATATTTAGTTAAAAAGAAAAGTCATAACAAATATTTCCTCCAACTTAGTATGTACGTTTCGAGTAGAAAATGGATCATTAACAGCGTTCCCAAGGCACTGACAAGGAGCATCCACAATACGGCCAGCACACAGCAAGTGCACCTGCTGCCATGACCACGGCGATCTTTCCCAAGCGGAAGCGACACCTTTTGTTGCAATGAAGTAGCAGTCACATTTAAGGAGAAGAGACGTCTTTGACGTGTGTGGCAAATAAGTCGCACTCACCGTGACAAGACTCTGCTTAATCGAGCTTTCAAGGAGCCTAAAGTACTTATGAAAAAGCTGCGCAACAAGACATTAGAAGCCTATCTCACAGCTGTTCAACCAGTGTCGAGCCAAATGGATCTTCTAATTAAGGAAATTGAAGGAAGAGATCAACTCACTAGCAAACAAGAAATGGGTATGACAGAGTAATTCTGGAAGCTTTATAATGTAATGGATACTGAGACTTAGCCACTTCCCCTCCCAATGGAAGTGTGCTGAAAACATTGTGATTCTCAAGCCTAGCAAACCTGAGCAACTGCCATATTGTTCATATTGTCAAAATATATGCAGCATTTCTTGAAGTTCGCCAAACGTTTGACACATGTCTACTATACACAATTAAAAAGAATGTGTCTCCACCGTTCTATCTGATCTTCAAGTCATACTTGGACAATCGAGTTTTCTCAATTCGCTTCTGCGACTCATAATCTGACATGAAACTCATCGAGGCAGGTGTGCAAAAAGACAGCGTTTTGGGTCCTATACTGTATACAGCAGATATGCTGGTGTTAAATATAGACTGCACCTTACCGCTAGCTATGCAGGCGATACAGCATTTTTAAAATCCGGTGATTCCTAGATAGAAGAATCTAAAAAACTACAGCTGCAATTGTCTGGCATAGTACCGTGGCTCACAAAGTTAAACATTGCAATCAACACCGATAAATCGACTACGTCACACTCGTAACCTTCAGCTCAAGCTTTTGCACTGGTTACTCAGGCCTACATCGCGGCTCTCTCTACACAATAAGCTACTGCTCTACAAGGCGATTCTAAGGCCAATCTGGACCTATAGCATACATCTATGAGGATTATAGCGCGTTATAACTTCTTATTTCTATTCATTAAAAATAGACATTGTATTCATAATACTTGCAACACATACCAGAAAGATAATAGAATGGCTAATAAGTACCTCAAAGCTTTGCTGAACAACGGGACAATGTCAAGAAAAACGGCTTTTAGAATTGTTCAAAAAACTCCGCACAAAACACCAAGCTGGCCAATGTCCACTTTGTTATCTTATTCATCCTCCTAGAAAAACTGCAGAAAATGCAATCCGGTGTAGGACACACAATCTCTGAGAATGCCCTTCAATAAAAAAAATGCAATCTGAGCAAGCAAAGAACTCGGAAATAGAATCCTTTAAAATGCTAAAATAAATAACAATAAAATATATAAATATGAATGAATACAAGTCCTGCCAAGATGCCAATCGATGCGCAGCATGTTTTTGGAATGATACGATGGTTAACAAGAAGAATCAAGGAAGAAGAAGGGAAAAACAAAATGGAGTGATTGTGTAATACGTAAAAAGTTCCCGATTGATTGAAAATAAAGATATCCATAATGAGAAAATTTTTGCAACAATATGTTCTCAAGCATTTGAATTTTTGATTATTTTACAGAGTTGCATTTCATCTTTAGATTTATTTTGTGTATTCATTGTTAAAAGCTCAACCACTGGCATTTAAAAGTATTTTGGGGTTGCGCAACAAAACTAATTGTAACCACTCTAACTCTTTTTGTACTTAACAGCTGATATATTTTGGAGAAATCAGTAAATTTCGATTGAATTTCAATTTATTCGGGTATTTGTAATAAATCTATTGATGGTAAAGTCAAATTTTACTAAACTTTTGTATTTATTTAGTGTTAAGTGTGCCATAAAGTGTTGGTCAACAAATCGCATTATTATTCAACACTTCGTGCGAAAACAAAAGTTAGCAGCAGTTACTGTTTCCGTTTTCCTTTTCTGTCCTATGTGACACCACGCCATAAGCAAGTTTTCACTTTACTTCCGCCGGTTAGTCGTTGAAGACGTGCTTTGTGCTTGTGATTTTTCAATTGAAATTTAGTAGATTTTTTGTAATTTTCGTCATGAATAATCAAGATTACTATAGTGTCTTACGTGAGCCGGTGGCTCGTAAACTCATCCAATTGGCACTTGATGCGAATGTTCCCCTTGACGTAATGCTTTCATGCCTTGATAAGTTGGTGGATTTGTTTAAAGACAGTAAGAATCTCTAACGAAAAATGATGGTGGACAAAAAAAATAAAACTAACTGGTATTTGTTAAATATATTTTAGTGATGGTTTTGCTTGGAACACAAACACGTGAACGCTACGAAGTCAGTGGTGGCGATGACATGAAGCCCACACTTCAGCAACTTGAGACTGCTTTTGATGTTTTGGGTCTGGATTATTCGGGCTTGGAGGAATTTATCCGTCGTACGGTGAGTGCACAAACCTCGACACCAGCTAACAATAAAGCAAAGAAGCCACTGCCTATGTTGCGCTTCATGCCATATACACCCCATAACCCAGATCAGAGCAATATGGGTAAGCACATTAGCAGTGAATTAGTTTTTTATTTTTTTTATATTGATAATTACAGTAGTAAATCTCTTAAGTCGTCCTTTGTACTTTTTTTAAACAAATTTATTAAAATATTTTATAATGAATAATAATGATAATTATAATATCTTTTTAACTTCGGTTGGCCGTAAATTACGTGGACGCCTCGAAGACAGTGGATGCGTAGAACCCACAATTGTGCAAATCTTAAAAACTTTTGAGAAATATGTCCGTCATCCGGAATGTATCTACACCTCGTTGCCAGTTAACGATGAAGCAAAGAAGCCACTACCTATGTTGCGCTTCATGCCATATCAACCGCATAAGCCAGAGCACTTGTCACCATCGCCAGATCAAACTAATCTGGCTACTGGTTACCAAACCGTGCATGTGCAAGATGATGATTCTTCAGATCAGAGCTTTATGGATATGTAAGTTATCACGCTACGTCCGATTAGGAATCTACACGATAACACGCCGTTATAATCTATGTACCATAAAGAAAAGATAATAAAAAAATCTGTACATCAGTAGAGAAATTGGTTTGTTTTTTTCTATGTATTATAGTAATTCTTCGAAATCAATATACATATTTTGCAAATCCAAAGATCCAACAAACTATCCATGTACCGCTGGTCTAAGATTACGATGGTAGCCTGTGCCAAGAATAGTATATTTAGGCTATGAAAGGCCCGTCGTTATGTCAAGTGGTGGAAGTGGATAAGGAAGGGAGTTTCTAAAAAATAGAACAAATTATCAATATATGTATAGGCACATATTTTTCTAATTTAACTGTTTTTTATTAATGATTGATTTTTTTCCTGATGGTTCGTTCCTTTGACCGTACACAAGGGCTACTTTAGAAGTCTTGTCCTTAAGAGAAATAACACCAGTTCATTATGTCAGAGTTTGGCACCCATGTCTTTTATAGAAAATTAAAAAGAACTTATCTCTGCCGTTCTATCTGCACTTCAAGGCATACTTGGACAATTGAGTCTTCTACATACGCTGGTGCTACTCATAATCTGACATGAAACCCATCCAGGCAGGTGTACCCCAAGGTAGCATTCTGGGTCCTATACTGTATACAGCAGATATGCTGGTGTTAAACATAGATTCCACCCTTACCGATACCTATGCAGGTGATACAGCATTTCTGACATCCGGTGATTGCTAGATAGAAATATCCAAAAAAGTACAGCTGCAATTGTCTGGCTTAATACCGTGGCTCACAAAGTTGAACATTGCTATCAACACTGATAAATCGGCTCACGTCACATACATTCCCGAAACTGCACTAGCGTAAGTCTAAACTCTCTTAATCTTAAGCACAAGCTTTTGCACTGGTTACTTAGGCCCACATCGCAGCTCTGTCTATACAATAAGCTACTGCTCTACAAGGCGATTCTAAGGGCAATCTGAAGCTACAGCGCATTATAATTTGTTATGTTTATTCATTAAAAATAGACGTTATGTATTCATAAGCCCCGAACAATATTGTTGGCCATAACTAAAACACATACCAGAAAACCAAACGAATGGCTAATAAGTAATCCTACGATATAATGTCAAGCAAAGCGGTTTTTCGAATTATCCAAAAAACTCCGCACACAAACTGGCAAATGTTCACCCTATTATCTTATTCATCCTCCCAAAATGCAGGACACAATGACACAGTTTCTGAGAATGCCCTTTATTAACAAAATTCAAACTTAGCAACCAAAGAACTCGGAAATAAAATCCTGTAAAATGCTAAAATAAATAACGATAAAAGTCTTTTATTTAATTTTTTTTTTTTTTATTACATATGTACATATAGGAAAACATTAACAGCAGAATCCGCCTTAAAATATTGGTTTGATTTAGTGAACAGTGATGAGTCCGTCACAGACGCTTATAATAATGTTATAATATTATTATAAATATTTTTATTTTCATACTCTCCAATAAAAGTCTAAATGTGAATGAATACATGATCAAATTATCCGGGCTCATGCTTAAAAGCATCGAATTGGGATTGGCAAGTCCTGCCAAAATTCCTAACGATGCGCGGCGTGTTCATGGAATGATAAGATGGTTATCAAGAAGAATCAAGGAAGAAGAAGGGAAAAAGTAAAATGGAGTGATTGTGTAATACGTAAAAATTTCCCGATTTAATTTCAATTTATTCGAGTATTTGTAATAAATCTATTGATGGTTAAAGTCAAATTTTACTAAACTTTTGTATTTATTTAGTGTTAAGTGTGCCATAAAGTGTTGGTCAACAAATCGCATTATTACTCAACACTTCGTGCGAAAACAAAAGTTAGCAGCAGTTACTGTTTCCGTTTTCCTTTTCTGTCCTATGTGACACCGCGCCATTAGCATGTTTTCACTTTACTTCCGCCAGTTAATCGTTGAACACGTGCTTTGTGCTTGTGATTTATCCATTGAAATTTAGTAGATTTTTTTTCATTTTCGTCATGAATAATCAAGATTACCATAGTGTCCTACGTGAGCCGGTGGCTCGTATACTCATCCAATTGGCACTTGATACGAATGTTCCCCTTGAAATAATGCTTTCTCACCTTGATATTTTGGTGGTTTTTTTTGAAAAAAGTAAGAATCTCTAACGAAAAATGATGGTGGACAAAAAAAAAAACTAACTGGTATCTGTTGCAAATATATTTTAGTGATAGTTTTGCTTGGAAGTCAAATACGTGGACACTACGAGCTCAATGATGGCGATGACATGAAGCCCACACTTCAGCAACTTGAGACTGCTTTTGACGTTTTGGGTCTGGACTATTCGGGCTTAGAGGAATTTATCCGTCGCACGGAAAGTGCACACACCTCGACGCCAGCTAACAATAAAGCAAAGAAGCCACTGCCTATGTTGCGCTTCATGCCATATAGACCCCATAAACCAGAGCACTTGTCACCATCGCCAGATCAAACTAATCTGGCTACTGGTTACAAAACCGAGCATGAGCAAGGTGAAGATTCTTCAGATCAGAGCTTTATGGATATGTAAGTTATCACACTACGTCCGTTTAGGAATCTCTATGATAACACGCCGTTACAATCTATGTACCATGAAGAAAAGATAATAAAAAAATCTGTATATCAGTAGTGAATTGGTTTGTTTTTTTCTATGTATTATAACAAACTATCCATGTACCGCTGGACTTAGATTACGATGGTAGCCTGTGCCAAGAATAATATATTTAGGCTATGAAAGGCCCGTCATGATGTCAAGTGGTGGAAGTGGATAAGGAAGAGAGTAAGTCGCTTTTTAGTCCTTAAACAGTAGTTTTAAAAAAAAAACAAGATTATCAATATATAAGCACATATCACATATCATATCAAATCAGTAGTTACCCTCTTTACATATTCTGATTATATAATACGCTATCGTGAAAACAAGGTCTTATAGGAGCATAAAAATACAATAAAATGAATGATTTTTTAGCCTTTTTAAATACTTTATGCTGCTTACTCTCATCTCTAGATCACATCGTATTTCGGACATTCATCAGTCCCTTCAATCCCTAAATAAAAACTCATCAATGTACTAATAATATAAAAATTTTTCTAATTAATAAATTAAAAATGATTGTTTCTGTTCCATTCTTTTCTGCACTGTTCCATTTACTGAATTCATTTTGTGTCTGTTCCGTTTTTACTTTGTTGTGAAAAGATCAGAAACGTTTTTGATATAAACAGAAACTGTAGCATAAACAAGTGCTGGTAATTGTCATTAGGAACACATAAACGGAAATCAGTATTTGTACAAGACTGTACTTTTGACTTGTTTCTGTTATTGGCGACAACAGAAATTTCACAGATTTGTCATTGGCACTCATTTCTGTGTTTTGACTTCCCATATATTTTTTTTTTTTTTTTGTATTTGAGTTTTTGAATTTTTTGTCCAAAAATGTCAAAAAGTGGACATTTTATACTTGATTCATAAAAGCGTAAGTATTTATAATCTTTTTAAGAATGTCTTTGCAACAACTTTAATACTCACTTTTCTTATATTTGGTAATGATTTTCAATTAATTCAAGCGGCTTCCTTGACTAAACGTTCGGCCTCTTCGATGATGTCTTCAATTGGTCCGATCATGTAGAACCCTTCAGGCAAGTTCGCTTGCCAAAATTTGCATGATTCTATGTTCCAGTGTCACAAGTTTGCCAGCAAGACCAGTGAAGACTTAAGCGACTTGGAAAGGCTGCAGCAAGAAACGCTGAAATTTACGTGCTCGAGCAACAGTCAATTTATCTTCCTCAGACAATTCATCCATACCGAAAATAGGATTGATATCCTGCATAACACGCAGTGTAGAATCCAAAGATTCCACAGCTGGATAAATGCCAAATTCATCAATGGCATGCGGCTATAAAGTGGTGGCGTCCAAATGGGCAAATGGTGTTGCCTGAGCT
Source organism: Amiota communis (assembly GCA_037043315.1). Taxonomy (NCBI): domain Eukaryota; kingdom Metazoa; phylum Arthropoda; class Insecta; order Diptera; family Drosophilidae; genus Amiota; species Amiota communis. Next base: position 97,749 of record JBAMAV010001055.1, read on the forward strand.
GGATCGGTGAAATTATCAGCTGGGACATAGATAGCTTGTACAGATGTAATTGTGCCCTATTTTCATAGTGGTAATACGGGCATGCATGGGACCCAAATCGGTAGCTAGATTTGATAGTCCACTGCAGATGGAATACGAGCTAGCAAAGGAGAATCTTGGGAACCAGCCTGTATAAAACAGAAAATGGGATCGATAAACAATAACATATCTTGACCTTCTCGGTCGCGGAAATATTTAGCAACTATAAGTCCGGTCAAGGCGATCCGAGCACGGGCGCCTGGTGGTTCGTTCCTTTGACCGTACACAAGTGCTACTTTAGAAGTCTTGTCCTTAAAAGAAATGACACCAGATTCAATCAGTCATTTTATTGTATAAGTCGTTACCCTCACGGGTACGTTCACCCACTCCGCAAACACAGAGTAACCACCGTGAGCTTTGGCAACGTTATTAATTAGCTCCATAATCAACACTGTCTTACCAACACCAGCACGGCCAAATAATCCAATTTTACCACCCTTAGCATAAGGAGCCAATAAATCCGACCACATTGATACCAGTAACGAGACAAACATTTCAATGAATTCGGAGGCTTCTGCTTGGATGACATTGTGCTACACATTTAGTTATGCATTAATTTTCCATTTTAATTGGAAATTTATCTTAGTTTTTTTTAGACAATAATTATGGTTTATAAAAACTTACCTATATAATATTTATATTTTTTGATATCCACATTTAATTTTTTTTAGTAATGATAAAAGAAGTTAAGAATATTTTTATAAATACAATAGTGATTCACTGCTTATATTTTATATGTAGTTAAAAATAATAATTTTATACATAAATATTATGGCTTTGCTTATTTTTAACTATTTTACTATATCGTGTAATACTCCATAATTTTAATCACAGCATTTAGCCGTTTTGGCATAGAATCCACCAATTTCTGTTTGATTTCTTGCCAGTTTTTGCACAACGCTTCCGAAATTGCGGTTGTCTTCTAATTTTTGGTACTGTTATTGTATTACAAATTCACAAATTGTCTAATACATTCATATCGGAAATCTATGCCGGCAGCTTCGTTTTTATGTTTAAATTTCATTTGTATATAATAAGACTTGGACAGCTCTCTCACAAAACTATGTTTAATCTCAAAATTGTTGATGGAATTACGTAACAGTCAATGTGTCTGGAGAGAGTACTCAACAGTTTTGCGAGAGGACACAATTTCGTGAGCGAGTTGTCCAGTTTTTCACTCGACTCTGTGAGTATGTATTGTTTTAAAAAGTAATCATAATTTTAATCATACAAAAACACATTATATTTTTATATTTATCTCCTGATTGACTGCAGTTCTCGGGGCAGCGACGAAGATAACGTTACATCGGATATTCTTGCTCAGCCGGCAATGATAAAGATACAATTGCCAAATCTAACGACGAAGACACCTCAACTGAAGGCGTTGTCTCTTGGACCGACAAATTTGTTTCTGCTGGCATCGGGGAGATACCAATTTGCCCGACGGCGAATCTGCAATTAAGTTGCCAGCTGCTCAATTTCAATCTCTTGTTGCACTCTATGTTAAGACATTGTCTAAAATAAAATAAATGCAAAAATAAATAAAAAGAAACAAATAGAAAAAAATAAATACTTACTTGCGTATTACTAATAACCTCTTCTCGTTGAACTCTCAATAAGTTCTGATTGAACAGGGATAAGTGGATGTACATGCAGCTTCACTTCACAGAGCTGCATTTAAGTGATTTTTTAATATTTCAATTACACATGAGGAGCAATTGTATATAATTTTATAATTATATTAAACATTAATTATGGTTTTCAAAAATTAAGTTCATTGATTAATATTTGTATACTATAACAGTGATGTTAATGAAAAAATATTGGTTGTCACGACTCGGCCTTTCGTTATTGTTGGTTTGCGTTCGCCATCCCTACATTATAACATAGAAAAAAGTGAAAATAACAAAATGTCAGTAAGAATATCAAAAACCTAAAATACAGTGGGTTCATTTTTGTAGATTTTGCGTTTCCTAGGCTCGTAATGATGGAGTCTTCTCCTTTTACGCGTAGCTGGAGCTTTTGCTGAGGCATTTGGATGACGTACAAAATGGTCATCTGTTGCTGTGAATGTTTATGGAATCGGATTGAATTACGGACAATGGCAATTCATTTAAATATTGGTTACTTAGCAATGACATGACATTTGTGTATATGGTGCACAGTTATGGTAATCTGCCGGTCCAATTCTGGAAGAAGAATTTCAGTGTTATGAGGTTCTAGTAATCTAATAATATATTGATCAAAGTCGTAGCTGCGTAGATGAAAAAGAATCAGAAAGCATCCAAAAGCTTATACAAGGCGTCAAATCGCACAATCTAGGCGGCCAATAAAGCGATATAAATTGCTCATTTCTCAATTGATCCATTGATTCGCGTGCTGTGTGGGCTGTAGCGCAGTCTTGCTGGAACCACATTTCGACATGGTGCGGCTCGTGCATTTTGGGCAAGAAAATTTGGATATCATTGAATAATAGCGGACGCCATTGGCAGCTCTTGTATTGCCTGAGGCTGCCCATCGGACCAAATTCGGAAGTTTTGTTTATTAACTGATCCATTCAACAAGAAATGAGTTGATACTAAAATTCAATAATTTGTAATCGTTGTTCGGGAGTACGTCTTTCCATGATGAAATGGCTATGTTAGCTGAGCGTATTTAATTTGGACACATGTCACGAATCATGCGTCAGCTGCCAAAAATAACAACTCTGAAAAAGTAGACAGCAAAAAAAGATGGAGGATGGAAGATGGACCCGAAAATCCATTTGGAAATAACCGACTTTAAAAATGATCAAACAAATTGACTCTATGTATTTTTTATGTATATATGTTCACCTCCGTCAATTGTGGACTGATTTTTTGTACGAAAGAGTATACTCTCGAGGTAGTCCCACTGCCACCAAGTCAGAATCTGATAAGATAATCCCATGGAAATCGAGAAAAATCTTCAAATTTTATATGAGGATTTTTTTTTTATTCCTGCCCATGACCCTCACTTAGTGATAGTATTTATATGTATCTGCAACAGTGAAATTATACACATCTATCAACTATGGCATGTTATAATGCATCAAAACTTTAATCATTTATAACGATCACCAATGACTACCCGCGCGAGACTGCCCTCTTACGCGGATTGGCGGGACGGACTTAGTCTAACTGCGTATTACTTGTTTGGTTTGCCACCGACTTCAAACCGTCGGCACTTTGAACAATTGAAACTGCAAGTACAACGCACCTTCAATCACTTTAACTCACAAATTGACAAATGCTTGATCATGCATGCAGCACCGTGCCTTGGGCGCTTAAAAGTTTTGCCCCACTTACTTTAAGATTTCCCCAGCCAAGTCCGAACGAAATGACGTAAACTCAATCAAACATCTTATCAGCAACTAGACATAGGCGTACTATTAAAATGCGCACTATGAAATGATCCCCTTGAAATGTTTATGATACCTCGTTGTGAGCTTTTATACATAGTATGATCGTTGGCAGTCATCAAAAACATTATCAACTTGGCATTTCATATTCAGTCTTTGGACAAGCGTTGCAAGTGTTGCATTGTAAGTAGTCAACCGATAAGTTTATTCATCAATAATTATGAATTTGTTTACATGAAATTTGTTTACTTATTGTGTTTATAAAGGAAAACTTATTGAAAATGGCTACATCATGGTGCGGACGTGACTTTAAGGCTCGGGTGTTTGCAAAACACTTGCCAACTATCTGTTACGACAAGCCGGCAGCAGCGACTGTGTCGAAGACAGAGTACGATGTAAGTATTATTCAGATTTGCTTATGAAACAATTTAAACAGAATTCTTGATCTGATAGGACAAACGTTTTAATGCCATAATGGGAAGTTTGGTTGAGACAATTATTGTTCCTAAACGTTCTGCCCGAACCTGGACTATGCGTGAAGGTGATCTTTGCCGCATTACTGTGCATGAGGGCTCTCAAGTGGGAGACCTAAATTTTTGGAATTCAGATAATATTGATGAGCATTTCTATTCGGGTAAAACACGCCAATTACACAGTACTCATCTTAAAGTTTACGATCGTCTATGGAGTTGTTTACCTTATCTTCGTCCAATGGCTACCTTCGTATTTGACACACTTGAAAAGTATGGCATCGATGAAGATGGTGGTGCACTACACGATGTGATTGGAACTCGTTGTGATGATTACACGTATAAATTAATAACTGGCAAAGATCGTGTTGGCAGCTGCCATAGTTCACTGGTAAAGGCAATTGTTGAAGAACGTGGTATGAGCGAACAGCATGTTCACGATGTTTGGAATATATTTATGTGTACTGGAATTACTAAGGTAAGTTGTTAATTTCCACCAAAACTACAATAACATTAAAAACCAACTAATTCTTTTACAGAGCACTCACCAATATTTCTGCAAACCAAGTCCAGCTCGTAAAGGCGATTTTATTGAATTTATTGCGGATATAAATTTGTTAGTAGCTTTGAGCGCTTGCCCCCAAGGCGATGTTTCAATTCCAGTTGGAAAGGAAGTACCAGACGAAGTTACACATCCACTTCAGGTGGAAATATTTCGTAAAAACTAAAGACTTGATATGCAAAAAAAATCAATATGACCACTTTATGAACTTAAATTCATTAATACAATAATTGCTATAATCGTTTGGAACTATGAGGTATTTATTGAGTACATTCATATATACATACATATTTATCATTTCATGGGGTCTATCTTAAACGTATTGAGAGTGGAATTCTCAGATGAATCATTTGTTTGTATCATTTACTTAAGTAAGGCTTTTGCCTTTATAAACAGTCAACAAGTAGTAAATTGCAGAAGAGAACTGAGTAAAACTTAAGAAATCTGATCTAAATTTGATGAAAATTATTTAGCAACGTTCACTTGGAAAGCGTCTCGCCAAAAAATTCTGCATAAACTAAAGAAATCCTATCCCAAGGGAACTTCCAAGTAGGCCGGTCCGTTGGAAGCCCATCAATAATGATAATGTCTAAAAATGATAGAAGTCTCAAATCAACTTTTGACGGGACTTAATGAGTTCGTATTATCATAAACCCATGGAGGATCTACAGACTTCAATTGGCCTCTCAAACACTTAATACTAACGATTCAACGATTTTGTGGTTTGAGTATTGAAACACCAGAACACATTCTTCGTAAATTTCCTGTAATTACCAGGAAAAGGCACTCCATTCTAGGGTGAACAAAAATGCCTCCGTGACTGATATAGTAGAATAATTATAACTCAAATAGAGTGCTTAAATTTATTAAGATTCTCATGGTCAAATACAATATAACGCCCCAATATGCCAAAAGACACGACAACGCACGACCACATGTTGCAAATGTCGTTAAGGAAACTTTGGAGGCACTAAATGGGATGTTCTCCTTCCGACTACCACTTGTTCCGGTCGATGACGCATGGCCTAGCCGAGCAGCACTTCACTTCTTTCGAAGAAGCCAAAATATGGATCGAGTTTTGGATAGCTTCAAAAGACAAAGAATTTTTCCGTATGCAGCCTGAAAGATGGGGAAAGTCGTAGCTAATGATGGATATTATTATGAATAAAATGCATTGTATCAATTCCACGGAATAAAGCTTCAAAGTCTCTACAAAAAATACCTTAAAACTTATTTGTACACCCAATACCTTTGGAGGTGGCGATGCAATTATGACCCTAACAAAAAGTGCTCATATGACCAAAATTCGAGTTTTCTTTGTCAAGTAAATTGTAAGCCACACTTGTTTGTCTCTAGACAGACATACAACAGACAATACTATGCAGTTGTCATCCAGGAGCTTGATGTTTTAAGGTCCAACCGACTGCTGTCGAGGCTTGGTAAGTTATAAATTTTTATGTACACGCCATACAAAAAACTCGCATAATCCAACCTCGACCTCAACCCCCAACCACAAGTTTGTGGTCAAGAACATCGTGCTATGCTGCTGCCATTGCTATAAAGATCCAACTTGATTTCTCCGGATCTCTTTTAATATACAGAGGATACACCTCACATCAAAAGCAACTGACAGATTCTCATTTTGTGAAGGTGAAGGGGTGAAACCAGCTGCAATGTTGCAATGTTTGTCGGATAGTTCCGTTAGCAAGTACTATTTTGTGTAAATTTTCACCATTGCGACGTTTGACAAATATTTTCCTCGCCAATGTCCATCGAGCTTACCACAAGTGCCTGGAAGTGGTACATTAATTCACAAAGAAGGTCCCATTTTAAAGAAAATGAATCATTTTTTTAAACAAACATAAGAAAATATCACTTTATGCATTGTTTTTTTTTTGTAAACATTTTTGATTATGAGTGTTAAAAACAGCTGATTTCTTTGGCTGCCAACTTGACTGCTAACTTTTTCATTTGTATGGACAGTACCAATTCATATTTTGTGTTTTCTCTTCTTCTTCTTCAAATACCACCGACTTTTACACAATAATTTTTTTTAGTTTGAAACGAACGAAAATCTCCTTATTTTTAAATTGAAATGTTTAAATATTGAGTAAATAAAAACGAATAATAAATAAAATAATCATAATGGCAACGCGTGGCGGTCCAATGGTGTCGGGCACCGACGGCAATGACTTCGAATTCAGGCAACGCGTAGCAGGAACACATCAAATAAGGTTAATATCTCGTCGATCTTGTATTAATTGTAGTACATACCATAGTAGTGTAGACGTGTGCGTGCGTATGCATATGCAAATTGTCCATTTGCCTATTGTCTATATTTGATTGTTGTGTTATGTGTGGTTGCTGTGGTGTCTGTCGCCGTGGCAAAGTAATTTGTAATTAGAACTAGAGCTCCTGCTGAAAGAGACAACCATGAGACAAACTTCGACAACACCAACGACATCGACCTTACATGGGCAAAATGCCAGATTTTGTTTACATTGTGTGCGCGCCCTTAACAACTGAAGTTCTGAAGTTCTCAAGTATGAAATAAAAAGTAAAAGGATGATGATGATTTTAGTTTAGTAAACACCAGTGTATGTTGGCACTAGGTGACACAAGTTATGTCCAGACAAACAGTGGGCCTCAAAGACAAAAGACAAAAACTACATGTCTGTCATCAGGCACAATGCGGTGCGGGTGTATTGTATTGTTATTGTTTGCTATAGCATATTGTTTTTTATCATTTGGCACTTGTCGCTTTAAGTAGGTATATAGACTATTATAGACAACTAACTATACATCTATACATATTCAAATTGAATGCCCCTCATTTATCATATGAAATAAAAAAACTTACTTGTACTTTTTACCATTTGTTGCAGTTTGCTTAATAAATCGCGACTGAAATATTGTATATTTTTTCATGCCTTGCTATTCTTTGTGATGCTGGCCAAGTTGACTTCGGATATATTAGATCGTTTGGACATATTTGTGCTTGAGATTGAAGAACTTGAAGTGCCACCGCCATTATGGTGGGAATACCTTTGGCTGGGCTCACTGTTGACCTCATTTATGGGCCTATCAGCAGCACGTGGCAATAAAATACGTGAAATGCAAAAGTACATGGTCGCCCTGATTGTATGCTCAGTGCTGCCATTAATTTATTGTTTCATTTATTATTTCTCTGATGTTTGGGAGTATGCGACTATGGATCAATCAGTTGATTTGGATGAAACTGATATTATCGTGTGGCACGTAAGTTATAATTTTTTTGTTTTAAAGAATTTCCTTAAAATACTAATCCTTAAATTGTATGCATTACAGAGTTTTCCTTATGGTGTCCTATGGTATGCCTTCTGTTTTGTTGGCTTCCAAATTCATGGCTTTACTCTGTATTTTGCCTACAATCTAGTCAAAGCCTGGAAGGCACGCACTGCAGCAAGGAAATATCAATAAATTAAAGTCATCAAAATACTCTAGAACATCTGCAACACTGCAAGATGTAACTAAATCCTTGTTGTTGTTGGTATTTGGCAACATAACTAGAGCTGGAGAAACCTCGATTGTTTGTATGGAAAACATCGATTGTTTGTATGGAAACATCGATGTTTCTCCAGCTCTAAACATAACAACAAAACTATATTTCTTTTTTAGTCAAATAATCTTACAGTGAATGGCAATTGTTTATTAATAATTTACAAATCAAAAAACAAAATAAGAAAAATTTCAAATAAATTTGCAGTTTGTAAATAAAAGAAAACACAAATTTTGCACAACACAATAAAAGAATTGAGCACAAACAAAAGTTACCGATAATTATTGTTAAATCTCAAAACTATTAGTCAGACAGTCAAAAAAAAAAAATAAATATTTTTAAAATGTTATTCGTTGTTAAAGAATTAAAGAAATTTCTAAAAACAGAAACAAATGAAACCTAAACTATGTGCGCTGCTCCCTATTTTGAATGTTCGATCAATCGATCGATTGATTGTTCTCTTAAAACTTTGTATGACAAACAACATATTAAGTCATTTAAATTGAAAATTTAAAACAAAGTAATAATATAATAATTTCTTAAAATAGTACGTTTAAAAAACGTATATACATTTTGATGGATGGATGAATGTGCCTCATGTTTGTTAGTCACATTTACATTTAATTTTTTTTTATTTTTTTCAACATCATTTTAGTTAATTGTTTTATTTTTAATTTCTATTGTTTTTACATTTTATACACATACAGAAAATTCTTATATTTTTTAATGTTTAAAATGAACTATGTACTACTTACATATATACATATGTACTATACTATTGTTGTTGTTCTTTCTCAACTGCCTTTTTGATGCCATTTGTGTATTGTATTGTGGAACTTTTATGAAAAGTGTTTTTGTTTTCTAAAGTTTTTGCAACAATGCAACAATACACTACAACTTACTATTTTTTATAAATCAGATAATGTTATAATAAAACACACATTCAATTCAATTTGTAATTTAAACAAAACAACAATTTACTATACATACATACATATATTTCTTATAGCATCATCAACAAATTTGCAAAATCAAAATCTTTTGAAGAAGTTGTTGATTTTTGATTTTTTCGTAATATGTAAAGAATATAAAACAAAAAAAGAATTGTATTTTAAAATTTTTAAATCAAGTAAATAATAAAATTTGTTCTTCTGAGTGGGTTAAATTAATGGATTTCATTTAGAAAAAATTTAAAACTACTTGTTAATATAAATAATTTAATATGCGAACTGTATGAGGAACAGAGAGCATAAACTATGATACCCAAAGAATATATATTCGGGTTAATTCGATATGATTTACCTTTTCCATTACAATTTCGCCATCCAGTTAAAGTAATCTCTGTTGTATTGTGATCCTATATAGATCAGCAGTGCAAGGTGAATTGAGCAAACCACTTTCTATTATATCTATTAAATAGATTCTAAGCAATTTAGTGTCCCAGTATAAAATAGAAAAGAAGTTGATCAGTGATATGTGAAAATCATTTGGGATTAGGGTATCTGTTTCATAGCAAACTTTATTTATTTATTATTTAATCTATGACAACTTACTGTCAATAATTTAAATACAAATAAGTACAGTAAAACTATGAAAATACAACCTAATTCATTAAAAAGTGAAGGAAATTTATTTTCTAAATAGCTAGATATGCCCCTACTCACAGACATGTGTGGTCAGAGACAAACAATAGATATCCCATCCAAAAATGTTATGTCTAGATTCAGTCACGGTGGATGGAGAAGCATAGGTGTTGCAGGATCAGAGCATTGATAGCGATGGGCGATATCTCAAGAGAGAGGATGTGATAACAATTATTATAATTATCACATAATACACGAAATGGATTATGTGAAGGATAGTTAGTTGTGCAACAACTACTACTAGGGACACAGGAAACTAAAGGGCCACGATTGTAATACAATTTTATCATAGTAAAATAATAATATTGTTTCGTCCGTCATTGACATTGTCGTCTGCACACTTTAAAAAGGTAACAAAAAATGAAAGTTTTACAACTTCATTGCATGTCTTGTATACTGTATCATATGCACATACGACGTAAATGTTGTATTACAATCGCTGTATCGTGTATTGGCCCTTTAGGTTGACTCAAAAGCCCTGGCGAATCAACAATACCAGTAATGAGTATATGAAGAAAGCTTATACCTAAAGAAATTCGGAGATTATTCAACGAAGAAAGATCTATAAGAAGAAGCCTGCTTGAGTATGAATGAAAACGTACACTAGGTTTCCAAAGAAGGAATTGCTGCTGTACTGACTTAATACGGTCTTGATGTATTTTGCATTGAGGGCTCCAGACGCACGAACAGTATTCGTGTACTGGTCGGACTAGAGAGATAAAAAGAAGCTTGGTAATGTAGGGATCATTCTATTAGTTTTTGAGTTTTTTTGAATTAATATGGTACAGAAACAACTTGTTGCCATAGAGTTACAGTAGAAGCTCACACATTATATTAATTAAAAATTTGAAGCTTCCAATTAATAGAACCAAAAATAGTGAAGCATTAAATGCTCTGAAATCAGAACATGAGGATCTAATTTTAAAACCAACGTAGATTAAAGGAATGCAAATGATTTAAAAAACCTTAGTCAAATGTGCTAAATTGATGCTCTGAACATTTCGACAGCGGGGTGATTTACCTCTAACACAATAGTATTGCAAAATTAGGAAAGCAATCAAGTTTTTCAAGAAACTTAAGGTCTATTATTATTCAAATTGATGCAAATAGTCTGTTAACAAAATCAAAGCATGGAATATATGCAATATAGCTTTCATATTTTTAAGTTAAACCGTCGGAACTAGACAAAATGAAACATATTTGATCATTGGATCATGATTGGCAATTGATAAAAGAAAACTCAGTTTTTCATGTCGGAATACATGCAATACAGCTACGCCCAAAAGAAGAAATATTTTAATGTTATTTGGATACCTAGACACAATGGGTATTTTGATAACGAAGAGGCTGATGATCTCACCAGAAAATGATCTGCAAACGTCCTCATTACACTAGAACCATTCGGCGCGTTGCCTTTGAGTTCTACAAAAATAATACTCAATCCCGATGGCTTGATGTTAAATTGCACCAATATTGGTTGGATACAAGAAATATTAGAGTGGCGAACATAAGAAGTAATGTTAATAACTCGGTAAGGTATTCTCGTAGTCTCAGACATTGCAGAGTTATTAGACATCTACATAATATGCGGATTATTCGAAACGACCAATGTTGATTATGTTGTGAAGAAGAAGAGATAGCAATGTATTTGGTAAGCCACTGTGAGGGCTTAAATTTGACTAGACTCCGACATTTATGTAATCATAGAATACTTAGAACCAACTAAAATTGCTGATATAACTCCGAAGAAAATCTTTGAATTCTTAATGAATACCAGAATCTTAAAGGAACTGTAATTATGAAGGTTAACACAATAGGTCCATTTGAGACCACATTTACGAACTGAACAATTCTTAAACTTTCATTCTATTTCAATATTGTTCATATTCAACAACATCACAATACTCAAGAAGCCTAGAACGAAGGAATAATAGTGTTTGGTTTAATTGTCCTTGTATTAAACATTAATAACTTTTGATTTTGTAGGTCGATTTTGATGAAATAAACTTCGTATGTTTCTTACACTAAGGTTTGTTATTTTTCAGTAATTCGATTTTGAATCCAATGAGTGACTTTTAAGTGATGCGTGTTCAAATTCAGTCGCGATTATAAAAGAATCTTAAATATCATATTTGTTGAGATCTAAACGATTGGATCATACATACATATATCGAACATTTTAATTCATGCTTTTATTGTTTCTTGGAGCTGTCTAAGTTGATTCGATTAGAGAAAGGACACAAACGTAACACCTAGTCACTCATGCCTCATTATGAATTATTGTAACAATCAAATATGATAGTTTTCATTAATGCAGAAGCTTGCTTACACTCTTATTATGAGCAATCTATTGAACAATTTAGAAGATTTTCCAAAAAACACAAATTTTAAGTTTAATTGCAATGGAAACATGAGTCAAACTCAACTCCATTCTAGCACATAACGAAAACCAAACACAGTGCAAGTCTTGAGATTGCCAGAAGAACCCAATTTGATTTTCTATAAAAATTTCGACAGAATATGAAGCTGACTATACTTACCTGAACTTTATTTAGCACAAAATTTTTATTCAGCTTAACACAACGTAGAAAGCAACAACATGCAGGGACAAATCAGAAAAAGTTGCAAGTATCGAGGTCAAAATGGTCAATTATTGCAATTTATATGTGTGTAAGAATTGAGTTTCTAGAGAATGTAAGTATATGAAATTATTAACCCCCCATTTCGACGCCTCTGTAATATATTGCATATCTTGGTAGAAAATTTGCATAACCGTAAACAAAAATAAGTATTGAAACATACACATGCATATTCAAAGAAGAAACTCCTTTTGCATTGGGTCCTCTCTTGACTCATAAACAAAATGGGGGAAATTCTTTGCTAGACTCTTGGTCAGTTACATTAGTTAGTGGACAGTTGTCCATTAAATCGTTTGGTTAAACATTTGCACTACTACGGATAATTTTATTTTCAATAAATAAACTTAATAAAATATATATAAAAATCTTGTTTTCAAAACATGTGTGAAATATTTAACGCGCCAACCATAAGCTTAAAAAAAAAAGCTCATCGAGAACTGTCACAATAGATGTGTGAAAACGCGCTCTCTCTCTCTCTCTCTCTTGCGCAGCATCCTTCATTTCCTTTTGAAATAACTTTTGGCATCCAATTTACTCTGTCCTTGCTGAGTATGCTCTGACATTGCAAATGGCTAAGAACAAACACAGAGCATTCTTGAAAAATCGTTTGGCAAAACAAAATTAAAAATTCTCTTAATAAAAAAAAAAAAAAAATTATTTTGTGACTATCAAAATTCAAAAAAAAACAAATCACAAATAATAAAAAACAATAATCAACAGAATGCGTGGAGAAGAGACTTATAGACGCACCACACGTGAAAAACTGGTGGTACGCGGTAATACGGCAATTCGTACTGTGGACTCGACAACATATTTGCCTATGTTGTCGTCCGGGTAAGTGGAAGGGCGACAAATTCTAAGACACTTCAACGTACTTTGCCTGCAAAAATTCCATCGATTTTTTTGTTATGTTCTAAGCAGATTAAGAAGAGACACAGAAGAAGGTCGTTATAGACATGATTTACTGCTAAAAAAAAAATTTAAATAAAAAATTAAAAATAAATATGAATTGTCAAAAAAAATAGTTGACAGTACTTCTAAAGGGACACAGAAGTATGCTATGAAAATTTTACAATAATTGTGAAATATTTAAAATGAAAAATTGCCTTTACCAGAAAATTGATCTTTGATCTAAATCCGGTATTTGCTGATATTTATTAAATATTATAATCAAAGTAATTTAAATGCAAACGAATCATAGATCATAGATAAACATTCTAGGAAGTTTATGCCTTTCCTTGCTTATCATTTGCAACCCCAATGAACCATTTAAATCAACCCACTAAAGTTTCATAGCCACGCAACAGTTTTCCTACATAAAACTAAGTGTAACATATAAAAATTATTCAATCAATTGGATACGATAACATCCCCAAAAATCCAAGCATACCTGAGTAGATTTGAATACTACAATAAATAAAAAGGAAATTTCTCTATACATGCAAACACAGAATTATACCAAACAAACAAACACTCAAACCAACTTGCAAAAACACAAGAAAAATACCATCCAATCCAAGAGTTCACTTGAACTAAACTGGTCAAGAGAAGCCACCCATGGAAGTATGTATGTATATTTTACATGCTAAGAAATTATTAAGTTTCAGAAATGGGAATTTACTTTTACTATATAAAAAAAACATAAGTAGGTTCATAGTAATCGATGCCATTTTCTTGTAGTTGGCGTGCGTTGACCACAATAGCCGCCATATACCCATACTCATGTATTCACTTACTGTATTGTATGTCCCCCAACTTCCTTTAACCTCAATTCTGTATTCAGTATTTCGATTAAGTACTTCATACTCAAACCTGCTGTGGCGACTACGTCGGTCAATACTAGAAATATACCACTTTCGAGGAAAATGAAAAGAAATTCAACATTTGTGTTTTGTTGTGGACGCTTAGCGCATTGTTGGTTGTCTACTGTTTCTGTTCTGTGTTGTGTCCATGTGCGGTGGCGGTCAGTTGGCAAACAACCCTTGAGCTGCAAGGACACGCGTTCCGTATTGAATCATAAATAATAAAAAATTTACTTACTACTTTTAAACAAAAGAAAATGTGAAAACAAATCATTTATTCCAAAATTTGAAAAAAGTGTCATTAGTTTTTAATTGAGTAACAAAAATCAAATCAAAAATCGTTAAATTCTTGTTTTAATCATGTTCAGTGCAAATACGCAAAATTGGTTGGGCATGAACCAAAGTAATGTCCACAATGGCAACCATCCAGGTGTCAATGGTGCTGGCATTTTTAATAATAATCATAATCATACCGGTTTCAATCCAATAACCGGCATGCAAAACTCCAATCCCGTACAAAATCCCAGATCACTTTTTATGCGTAAACACTCGTTAACAAATTCTAATTCAGCATTGGAACGTGTCATTCCGCCACATTCGCCACCGAATCTTCATGTTGAATATGAAGTTGCCGTTCCATTGGTTTCCACATATCGGCATACACCATATCATTCCTTATGGGATTTGCATCAGTGGTAAATATACTTACAATATAAAATTCCATTCCATTTTCATTCATAGTATCATGTTAATACATATTTCGAATTTATTGTTATGGTCTCTGATCTGATCTGAAAAAATCAAGTTGTAATCTACTACATCACAAAATAACCAAGTGGGCGTTGAGAAAGTGTTCCTTTGTTGTACACTTCCTTTGATTAAATTTACATATTTCTTTGGGTTTTTAAAGGGGGCCACTTTAATACACATGAGTGTGTTTTTCTTCTTTATGCTTACAATAGTCGGACTTCAAATTACCATAAACACTTTTAGCGACACAAATTGGCATCCATAACTTTTAATAAGAATTTGCATTTATGACTTGAATGACTTTTTATTTTGCATAGTTGTACACATGGGTTTCCGAGTGGGTGGCTTTAGACCAATGCATATGACAAATTATTGGTTGTGTTTTTGAACTTGACTTCAAAAGTCCTTCATCATTTGAACAGAAAGTTTTTTGAAATATGTACTTCATAAATTCCAAATCAAATCAAATAAAACTCTTGGTCTCATCACAGTTCAATTCAATATATAAGAACTAAAAGAAATATTGTATAAGGAATTCCTAGTACATATGAATAACCTTTTTATATGATGATTATACCTTCCAGTAATCGGATTAAAAACACTAATACTTAAATATTTTTCTATAATATTTTTGGGTAAAACAAAACGAGAACTTGAAAATTCTGGGGTTAATAAGAATTTTATGGTTATTACGATAGTTTAAAATGTAAATTTTAGTCTTCTGGTGTTCGGTTCACAATGTTTTCACAACTCCATATGTTTACAGATGAAAGAAGACCATGCTCTCAATATCAGCTTGTTATTTCTCAAAAACTAAATGGAAGCAATGTGTGCATACAGACTGGTACTTAGTCAAACGGACAGATTAATTCAAACCATAGTGAGACTTCTGATGCTCGGTTGAATGAATAATAAACATAAGACTAGAAAGCTAGATGAACTTGATTCTTCCTACTAATCAAGAATAGCCAAATTATATTGTTTTGAACCATCGTGATAAAATGATAGTGCCATTCAATGTTCTGTTGGGTATCCAGAGTCCTACAAAATTCGTGACAAGCAGAAATTATTAAAATAAATGTTTTTTACTAACTTAAGATTAATAATCGCAATTTTCCAAAGATTAATTATTGGATTTTTTAAAATAGTGGATCTGGTACTTAGAATAGATCTAAGACATGGCAATTTTTCAGGCGCCGAACATTCACAAACTTACCAAAGCTAATAAAATATATTTTCACTACTTGTGCCTGCGACTACGTAAGCGTGGTATTCGAAATATGTAATTTTATTAGTGTAACAGTTAGGAAGGTATATTAATTCTTCTCTGCATACGATATTTCATGTAGAGCCATTAATGATTAAAGCATAGAGTTACCTGGAGTTCCTAACACGCTACAGAACCACATAACGTTGGCGCGCAACAAATAAATTGGAAATTTTTGTGAGTCGATTTTTATTAAATAAACGCCGTTTCTGAAATTAGCGTGCACAGACAAAACGATGTTTATGATTTTACATATGTATAAATAATTAGTATAACTTCTAAATCGTATGATATACAAATGTGGAACCTTTATAGACATCTTAAATCCATACTGTTGTCTAACAGACCTTTTGCTAGATCATTGATATTCTACTTATTGTATTTCAACCCACACGAATGGTTAAAGAGGTGAAACATCTGCATTTATGCAGAGAAATCACCCTGAACCTCTCGACATGCCCTGCCGTTTTCATTAACGGGGATGTCATTCCAACTATCGGCACTGTCAAATACCTGGGACTGACACTGCACAGGCGCCTCACATTATGACCAAAAAAAAACAATGCAAATTCGAAGAATGAGTTGGCTGCTCAGTACAAATGCGAAACTCAACCTGCGAAATAAGCTGTAACTGAAACCGGTATGGACTTGCGATATTTAACTTTGGGGCACTGCAGCCAACTCAAACATATAAATCCTTCAGAGGTTTCAGTCCAAGCTACTGCGCAGTGTTTTGTCCGGTACTCAGTTATCCATCGATATTTGCAGATCCCAACAATTAATGAAGAAATTGTCAAACTCAGGTTTGTTGCCCATGTCAATCAACCTGCTGGACAACAACAGTCAAACGCAACGCCGGAAAAACAACACTCCATAAACATCCAATTACGCATCCCGGATGAGTTATAAACATATCCGAACTTGATTAAGTGTCTTTCACTTAAGATAAAATTCGCTGGTTGTCATCTGACCACAGTAGGAAATAAGGGATATCATAATAAAAAATGGCACGAATGGCACTTTAATGGAATTCAAAATTGTCCACATACCAAGAAGCCTAACTTTGTTCTCTAGGCTAAATTCAGAACAGTGACAGTGCAAATTTCTAGTTTTTATAATGAGCTGCATCTGTTTTGCTTGTTCTTGGGTCTTCTAAGTAATCCTTCGATCAACACGTGCAAAACGAGTTAGTTAACTAAATACATACTATGAGGTACAGAGGAGCCATTAAATGTTACTGAAAACTGAAACAATCTCATAAATTTTGCAAATGTTTCTGTTTGAATTTTTCATTACAACAACACAACTTTGGTCATATCCCATCAATACTTCTACTTAATTTCCATCTGACTCATACATTTACTCGTATTGACACCCGTTCGATTTCTCTTGTGCTACTTTTCTTTCAAAATTTATTAAAATAGCAATAAGGTCAATAAAGTATTTATTCATATTTCGTCAAACGTCAGACATAGTCTCCAACCTGAAACAAACAGCTGCACTAATCAACCGATAGTCTGTCAAACCAATAAAAAAGACCGATCCAATGCCAATGATAAAATGTTACTATTGTGTGATTGAAAAAATCATTTGCATATCCCCCCCACTGGTTTGTACAAATATGCGCATAGTGTATAATGAAATTTTAATGAAAATATATAGATTTAGTACTAGAACCAGGACAATTTTGTTTATTGGTTCGTTGGCTAATTGTTCTTGCACATTGACCCAGTTTCATGCACTTTAATAATCAAGATAGAGAATAAAATGGAAAAAAAAGCCTACAATTGTTGACAAAAGATTCAATTTGCCACACTGAGATGGCATGATAATGGTGATGGTGGCACCAGATTGGAACAGGTCATTAATATGTTTATAAAAACATTAACCCAATTCTTTCGGTTGTTCATAATTATTATGCATGCCGTATACCCAAAAAATCGGAAGTGACTGAGAAGAAAATGGCTTTGCATGTTAACGAACTTCTCCCAGCTTTATAAGCAAATTTAAAGGAAAAATCTTTAGCATGATTATATTTTCATTTTTTTTTTTTCTTTACTACTTTCTTTGATGTAATAAAACGATACAACAATAAATTTTCCATAATAAATTTCCAACTTAACAACAACAACAACAATAATATGTAATATTGAAAAGAAACACCAATGATGATGACGTTTTGAAAAACCACAACAGAACAGAACAGAACAATAACAATCCTCAAAGCACAATAACCCGTAGGTTTAGAGTTTATTGAACTCCGCTTGTTTTTAATAGAATATACTCAGCATAGAAGTATGACTAAGCGAGGCACAGGAAAGGAATGTTTCTATATGCCAATCATCAATTACAATTTCCCTAACTTCTAACAAGAGAGAAACATGGTCAACCGGCTCTTTTCTTTTCTACTTCAATATATGTATGAATGGAAATTTTTTATTTTGTTTTTCACATTCACGTATATCATATGTTTGTATTCGTAGGTGTGCATGCCCGGTTTTTTTTTTACCGGCTCACTAACTGTAATTGTTTGCTCTTATACATACATGTGTATATCTTTTCTACACTCTTTACATGACTTTGTTTTCATGATTGTAATGCCAAAGGATATGACTTAGCTTTGTACAATATCTATCCATTCATCCATATCTATTCATAAAGTCTATTAGTTTTTAAGCTATTAAGGCGACATATTTCTTAGAGAATGATTCATGCTGATAATATGTTTTGGTTATAGGGGGCTTATATTTTCCATTAGAGATTTCAAACTCTATCTTAGATATAATAGAGAATAATCTATCTATATATATATTATATATATAAAATCGCAAACCTTTTTGTGTGCCTATGCACGCTAATCTCATAAACGGCTTTACCTATTTGAATGCGGTTTTGACTGATGTATTTTAACAAGCTTCGTGTAACATTTAGCGTTTTTTTTTTCAAAATCGACCAACTAAATCAAAAGATATTCATATTTTTAATTCTGTTGCTTACTATTTGGCTGATTTTCTAATGTTTTCCTCTTTTGCAGCTCAGCAATATTAAACAGCTGATGATTAGGCACAGCTAGTAGAAAATAATTCAAATTCTACACTTTCAAAAAAACTGGTTCCAAATTTTTTTATCAATCCTATTTCAAATCTCTATCATGGTTGAAAAAGCCATCAGAAATTAGGGTAAATCACAAAATTTCTATCAAATTTGGCTAAATTGTCTTCAAAACATCTTAACGGCTTGGTTGATACTTTCGTAGCCTTGAAGACTAGTTAATTTTAGTTCCTAATATTCATGTATTTCAAATTTTTTCTTTCTTCTTATAAAGAAATGAACTTCAATGAATTCATTGTATCCTAATCAGACATCTATCTGTCTAGCTACAATAAATCCCTTGCTAGATTGTCATTTCGTCTTGATATCGGTGCCAGATGTACGTAAGGTTTCCCAATGGTGGTGGTAAAAAAATGAACTAAATGGAGTCCAAAACAGGCTTTACAAAGGTTAGCAATGCTTCTTTGTGAACTCGCCCCTGTGCGGAACAGTCTGTCTATACTAGTTGATTTTATATTAACACAATATCCTAAGCTATCATCTTATAAATCAAAATGTTTTGTTGCCCTGCCTTTAAAACCAATAGCTCTTATTTTTAAATATTAGAAAAATAGAAGAGTTCACTTCTTTAGATGTTTTTTTCCAGATATTGACATATAATATAGCATATTTCCATTACATATTCCATCATATGAAGATAAGTCTTGAATATGTTTTCCACTCTATTTGATATCATAGTCTCATCATCAGTAGAATATAATCTTTATATAATCTTAACTATTAATCAGAGAAAATTTAATTATATCAGTTTATGTAGCTTATGGTAAAAATCGTCTAGAAGATTTGTTTTCAAGTTCTGTAAATGAGTATAAAAATACACAAAAAATATCAAAATTTCTACTGAAGTATTCTCCGGTCTTTGAATTGCATATTTCAAAGAACCCGGATTGAAAATATCAAACACTAGCTTAGATACACGGATCATTCTATTATTTGAATGAAAAAACTTATTTTCTTACTACTTGTGGTGTGAAAGTTCTCTAACCTTCAATGGAGCCGCATTCAATGTACCCTTCATTTCATTATTTTGCAATCCGGCTAGACAGAAATAATTAAACAAATATTTAAAGATAAAAAAGAATGCCTTCCATGACAAAATGTTTGAACTAATCGAGTCCAGATAACTTAACCGACTTGAGCACGCAAACTCTTTACAAATGATGGATGGCTATAAATGGATATAATTATACATAAGTGTGTGTATATACCTATATGAGAAGCTATAATCGGTTGATGTGGAGGATAGTCTGTGGTGTATAATAATTTTAGCGAATACGGAAATAGTTTATGTTAATGACCTTTAACAAAGAAGAACAAGTTAACAAACAAAACTTAATGCAGTTTTTTTTATTGATTTTGTTTTTTTTTAGTTCCACAACGCCGCCCACCAGCTTGTCACATATGGCGCGAATGATGGACTCTTTGATATTGGATTCATTATCACCGTTCGCCTTTACGAAAATTACAACTAGACCCACACGTACGAGTACTTCAAAGAAACCAGTAGATCCTAATCGAACAGGATCACTCAATGGACTATCCGGCAGTCAGACGGTTCTAGGTGGAGGTGGTGGAAATGTAAATGGACTACGGGGTAAACAACAACGCATACCTACGCAGGGTATACAATTTCTATTCAAAAATAAAAGGATATAAGTATTTTATTAACTCCTATATTTAACACAGAAGTTCAGCCTCAACCTCGGATGAATACAAATCTGCCACCTGCTCATTCTCATGCTCATAATGTTGCTCATACTAATCCACTGCATCAAAGTTCCAGTGGCATGCCATTTCCATCATCACAAAATGACAATCGTTGGGTTTCGACATTGCGCAGACGAGATCCTGAATTACAACCGACGCTACCATCGATCAACTCCATGAGTAATGGCAATGCCAACAATTTAGGTAATGCTGCTGGTAGCAGTGTTCCGACATCCAACGGTAACAATACCGAAAGATTTCGAACCTCACGTACCATTAAGGCTTCTGCCATGGCAGCGACTCGAAAGAGCCGTTCCGTAGAACGCATTCGTGCACGTAAACTTACACAGACACAAATCAAGATGAAAGATAAGGGCAAGAAGAATTCTATAGATGAAAACTCCAATTCTGATGACCAGGATGCAACAACTTCGTTAGAAGACAATTCCACATCGCAAAACACACCTAAATGCTCACCGAAAACAAAAGTCAAACCATTTTCGCCCATAGGTTACGAAGGACATTTGGTTGATACACTAGAGAAGGACATCTTGCAACGGCATCCTGGTATCAAGTGGACAGATGTTGCTGGCCTTAATGAAGCAAAAACCATACTGCAGGAAGCTGTGGTATTGCCCATAATTATGCCAGATTTCTTTAAAGGTATACGACGACCATGGCGAGGCGTTCTAATGGTTGGACCACCTGGCACTGGTAAGACGATGATGGCCAAGGCGGTAGCCACTGAATGCGGCACAACATTCTTCAATGTATCTTCCTCGACACTGACATCTAAGTATCGCGGTGAAAGTGAGAAACTTGTGCGCTTACTTTTTGAAATGGCTCGATTCTATGCACCCAGCACGATCTTCATAGATGAAATCGATGCATTGTGTGCCTCACGGGGTACAGACTCTGAACATGAGGCTAGCCGACGATTTAAGGCTGAATTGCTCATACAAATGGATGGTTTAAATGCTTCTTTACAAGATGATAAAGTCATTATGGTGCTGGCAGCAACCAATCATCCTTGGGATATTGATGAAGCTTTTCGACGACGTTTCGAAAAGCGTATTTACATTCCGCTACCGACTGGTATGTTTCCTTTAAATATGACAAGAAATATACCATAGTATAGACATTTAATTAATTCATTTTTTAGAGGAAACCCGTTCGGCTTTACTGAAGCTTTGCCTTAGAGATGTCTGTCTATCACCAAATTTGGATACAAATCTCATCGGGGACCAACTGAAAGGTTATTCGGGATCCGATATTAGTAATGTTTGTCGAGATGCTGCTATGATGGCTATGCGACGTCAGATATCCGGACTCTCACCAGCTCAAATAAAACAAATACGACGCGAAGATGTGGATCTACCAATAACGTTGCAAGATTTCGAAGAGGCCATGCAACGTACTAAGAAATCGGTGTCCGCTGATGATGTTATTCGTTTTGAAAAATGGATGGAAGAATATGGATCATGCTAGTGGTTTGGTTGGCTTATTGCTTAATTTTTTTTATCACTTAAATTTAGTTGTAATGTAATAAGGCTACGAAAAGAATACATGTATACAATATAAGTACATATATAAATAAATACAAAAATTCTCATACACATAGGATCCACATCCATTGTGCATCGCGCCCACTTCCATAGTATAGGTAGTACCATATATACATATAAATATTGTATGTTTTTGTTTGGGACTGCATATTTTTGTAATCAAATTCTATCATTTACTATTGTATCATTATCATAATCAACTGCCCACCACAACCACCATCACTAGCTTTCTCTTTCAAAAAACTCCTCCTCCTCCTCTTTGGTTGCAACACAAATTCTAATCAAAACAATTTTGATATAATCAATCTTAATCTAGAAAACATAATACATATTTTGTAAACCTTTAAAATACCATTAGATATTAATAAAGCAATTATAATCGACACCCTTAAATCTGTTTTCTATTAACTCATTAACATATATTTTAATAATTCTTCTTTTTTTTTTTTAATAAACAAACATACATAAAACACAAGTGGTCAATTAACCTTTCAATTTTTTAATTATATGCATATATTCTGTTTCCACTTCATCGTATTCACCTTTCAATTGTTCAATGCGTTGTTGATTATTTGGAAGACGTGCTCGCAGCCACTCAGTATCTACTTTGGCGCGTTCCATTTTTTTAATGTCATTCATCTGTTTGTAGTAGACAGCATTAAGTCTTTTCTTTACCTCCAAACGGTAGGGAGTGTAATCCGTGGGATCATTAATGTTTGTATAATACAAACGTAAGATTTCATAGACTCGTCGCATTTGTCGTGGATTGAGCTAGACAAGAAACATTTAAATTAATAATTACAATTAAATTAAATTTTTGCTTTAGAACACTTTTCTTGTGACAAACCTTTAACATATCTCGTCCTTCACGTATCATCTCTTTATTGAAACCCTTCTTGATTTCATTACGTGAAAATGATTTTAATTTTAAGCAGAGACGTGCATCAACAAAATTTCTTAGGCGTTGAAACTCTGGCGATGGATCCTCCACTGTGATGTCAATGACATTTTTGTGTGTCTGATAGTATTTGTAGATTGTCTCTATAAATTGAGTACCCAATGTGAGCTTCTGGAATGGCGGCAGCACAAGCATTTGGCTAATACGCGGACGCATATTTTGTGGGTAGGCATAGTATTCATAGACTGTAGTGTATCCAGCAGTCGCATACTGATAGTCACCATTATTATTTTTATACTTTTCATAACTGAAAATAAAACACAAATAACAAATTATTTCAAAGTGACGGATACAATAAATACAGTTGTTTGGTTATGAATTGCTGCTTTTCCGTTAAATGGAATTTGAAGTTTTGTGAGGCAAGGTAATAAAGTAGCACTTGCCAAGTATATATGTCATTTGACAAGATGGATAACAAAAACAGAGCAGAATAGTGATCGGCGTTGAAAATGTGCTATTACGATAATGTCGTTCAAAAACTATAGGAAGGCGAAGTGTCCCAAACGTTAGCTAAGCTCAAAAAAGTTTTATTGTATTCTTAGTGGTATATTCATCACCTAGACCGCGTTTGAAGGATGCCATTGACAAGAATTGGGCAATAGCAAGGAACTTGTGTTCCATTAAAAACCATCAAAAGCTCCGGGAATTTGAATAGGATGTTTTAATGCACCAGACAAACATTGCTTCATAAAATGTACATCACTTCTTTTATCTGTTCCTGTTGCACAAGACAAGCCTTCATAAACTAATTGTCCAAGTTTTTTGCTAATAAGGAGAAATAAGTTATTACGTATACTTAAAAACCATGTAAAAAAAACGGCAATCTATAATCAAACAATCTATTAGAGTTTCAAGAACGTACCACACAAAATAATTCCATTGTGGATCATCACAATCGATATAAGTGGCTGCATCAACAAACCATAATATGAATGTCTGCAAACGTCCGAAATACTTTAGAAAAGCTGGCATTTTATGGTCGGCATAATAGATCTCAAAGTGGCGTTCGGTACCATCATCATTGCAGTGTTTAAATTCCCACAATTTCTCTCCGAATGGTTGAAACTTATCTGCTTTGTCAAGAGTCTTAAGAAATTCATCCAAATTTACAAAAAAGCAACCTTCTGGCAGTTTTTGTGCAATGGTTGCTATAACATTATCAGCTTTTATTTCACCACCGGAGATTTCGTCAACTCTGCCATTATACTCAATACCCAAATAAATGTGTAGCGGTCCAGCAGTATACAATAAACGTACACGCAACTCCTGATAGCCAAATATGGTTTCACTATCGCCAAAAATCTGATGTGCCATCAGTGGATGAAATGCAAGTTCCGATTTATCCAAATCATCTTTATCGCGTACTTTAAAGAAAACAATTAATAAGATAGTAAATAAAATAAGGAAAACACTTACTTAACATGAATTCAACCACATCGAAGGCATTTAGGACTAAATCCTGGTAATCTTGTATCTGGGCCATAGTGTAGATTGAATTCTTTGACAGCGTTCTCTTGATTCCCAAATTGGCGCGCAAAATACTGGTGAACTTGTAATCCCGAAAGATTAATCGCTTTCTATAGAACTATACACCAACAAAGAAGTATTTTATAATATCAGTTTTTAATGACAAACAAATCTATATTTTTTGACACAACAAATTTTTCTTATTACAATTTCCACACAAAAAACTTTTACAAGGCAAAAAACCTTCCTTCATGTGGTGTAAAAAGCGCGATTTGTTTGTTTCCAGTGCTATAAAAACCATAAAAATACTTACGCGCCTCATAGTTCCGTTGTTTGTTGACATTTTTTATAAATATTATTAAAATATATTTTGTGCTCTCGTAATAAATTATTTTAATATTTTACACCGTAGGAAAATTATATAGAAATTATAAATTCAAATGTATGACATAAAAAAAGAATTAAATTGTGAACTTTTTAAGGAACGTTTAGCGAACATTGAAGCAGCGCTTAAATTTTAGTTTTCTTCACTCTCCAGCACTGTTACTTTGTGTGCGGCCAACTTAACACCATTTGTAAGCAAATTTGTTAAGAAAAAGGAGAAATAAGAATAAAAGCCGGACTATTTTTAAATGTCATTTAATTAGTGGGAACAAGACTCCACATAACATATTTTAATTTACAATCTTAAGTATTTTCATTAATTACATTGCAGCAACAATAACATTAGAAAAAAACGTAAGTTACAAATGTCAAAATTATGCTTTGTCATATTTTGTTCCCGATACACAGTTGGCTATATTAATCAACAATTTACATTTCAAATTCAATTTCTCAGATTGTCATGGATAATTACTTGTTTGAAGGTGGTCGCATTACCAAGATGGAGGTGGACTATGAACCCGCTTGTAATGAGAAAATTCCTTTGGCTAAGGAGTTGGCCAAAAAGAATCCGGATGCATTTCACGAAGCAATTGAAATGCTACTTCAATTGGAGAAGCAGACGCGTTTGGGAGCAGATATGGTTTCATGCTCACGAGTTCTTGTGGCCATTTGCCAGATATGCTTTGAAGCACAGAACTGGAACGCTCTTAATGAATATGTTTCGCTGTTAGTTCGCCGACGCTCTCAATTGAAACAAGCTGTAGTGAAAATGATTCAGGAGTGTTGTACATATGTGGATAAAACGCCAGATAAGGAAACAAAGCTGAAACTTATCGACACTCTACGCTCAGTTACGGAAGGCAAAATCTATGTTGAAATCGAGCGTGCACGTCTAACGAAAACACTAGCTGATATCAAGGAAGCAGATGGAGATATTGCTGCTGCAGCCTCTGTTATGGAAGAATTGCAGGTTGAAACATATGGATCTATGGATAAACGAGAAAAGGTAAACTTTCATTGTTGATGTTGATTGTCTCAAAAAAAAACTGTTTTTTATTTTTTGTATTAAATCTTTCAAGGTTGAACTCATTCTAGAACAAATGCGTCTTTGTTTGCTTAAGGAAGATTTTGTGTCCACACAAATTATAGCGAAAAAGATTAGCATTAAGTTCTTTGATGATCCAGCACAACATGACATGAAATTGAAATTTTATAACCTAATGATACGCCTTGATCGTGATTCGTCTTTCTTGAAAACTTCACGGCACTATCAAGCCATTGCGGAACCACCGCGTGCCAAAGCACTTACGTCCGATGAAAGTACAACGGATGATAAAAAGAAAGATGATGAGAAAAAGAAGAAAGATGAAGAGGAGAAAAAAATCGAACCTGCCGTACCAGAACCTCTAGTTGAACTTACGGAAGAGCAAAAGAAAGAACTAACTGAGAAACTGGTATGTGCTGTGTTGTATTGTGTGCTGGCGCCTTACGACAACGAACAGAGCGATATGATGGCACATCTCTCAAAGAATAAGAAGTTGGAAGATATACCTGTATATAAGTGAGTAGCAATTAATATTGAAATTTTATATTTTTCTCATTTTTCTGTTTTATTCTGCCAGAGAAATACTGCGTTTGTTTATGTCGAGAGAACTTATTAATTTCGACACTTTCAACGCCGATTTCGGAGCAATTTTAGCCGAAAATGAAATGTTCAAGGACAGCACTAAACATGGCAAAAAATGCATTTCTGAATTGAAGGATCGCCTCATTGAGCATGTAAGTTTTTTGTTACCGGTTTTTGAATTCATCATATAATATATTCTTTATATTATTAACTATTAGAACATACGCATTATTGCTCTTTACTATTCCCGCGTACATTTGACACGCATGAGCGAATTACTGAATCTGCCTACCAATCGATGTGAGGAGTATCTTTCAAAATTGGCAAATACTGATACGATACGCGTTAAAATCGATCGTCCAGATGGCATTGTCTATTTCACAACAAACAAGAGTCCTTCCGATGTCTTGAATCACTGGGCGAAGGATGTCAATCAATTAATGTCATTGGTGAACAAAACTTGTCATTTGATCAACAAGGAGGAGTGTGTACATTCTGTACTGTGCCCCGTTGAAGAATAGAAGAAGAACAGTGTGTAGAGTTCATCGTCGTTTATGTTTCTATTTTGCGATTTAATATACATATATTTTTCAATATTCTAATAATACTAACTTAAAAATCAAACGAAGATGTCAACATTTCTTGTATTAGAGGTTTGTATTCAAAAAGTGAAATACATTAATAAAACATCAAAAACATCAAATTTGTTTAGCTATCTAAACATCTCTTTTTTAATATATCTATTCATCTATACATATAAAAATGAATGTTTGTAATCTTCTCGACTGAGAAACTGGACCCAAGAAGCTGAAATTTTGAGTTTATGGAAACTTTAAGAGTTTGAAAGTTGGCATTTATAGAATATAACATGGACGCATGATACTAATGGACTCATAGCACTTATAGAGTACAACATGGATTCGTGGAATTTGTAGACACCATGGACTAATGCCGCTATTAAGGTAGTACATGAACTCATGGGACTTATTGGAATTGGTTATTCTTTGCTTACGATTGGCTTAAGTAAAATCACATAAAAATTTGAGAATAGCCATGACAAGATGGCTGTCCTTAGAAAAAGTTGTTGGGCTAATTCTTGAGCAATGGGATTCACTCCAATTGTTTTTCTTGGCTCAGTCCTTAGAAGTCAACAATATAAAGCCAAAAGAATTAGCTAACTTAATGATTAAGCCCGAAACCAAAATATACTTATATTTATACTCTTCACGAGAGTGAATAGTATTATAAGTTTGTCATGAAGTTTGTAACACACAGAAGGAGACATCGCAGACCACATAAAGTATATACATATATTCTTGGTCAGCTCGACAAGACGAGTTTATTTAGCCATATATCGCATTATGAATAGCTTCACTGATTGATGATAAAACCAGAAAGAAGGCTATCATCTTCGCGCTCCTCCGGGTTGCATCCAACCTTCCTTTCTTAGCATCACTATATTCTCTCTGTTACAGTTTGAGTATCAACAAAGAACATATTTTGAGTATCAACAAAGAACACAGTTTGAGTGGCATTGTATTTTTATTGTACTTATACTCCTTATAAATTTGTCATTTAAAGTGAGTTTGTATGGGAGGTACCCTTGCTGGTAACCCTAGGATCATGAAATTTACATGGCTGATGGATACGGAACAGAAACTTATAGTCCCCAAATTTCAGTTCAATAAGTCAAAAAACAAAAATCTTTTTCTAATAAGAACATTAATTTAACCATTTAGTGATCCGATTCGGCTGATTCCGACAAATGTTCAGCGTTTGGTAAAAAGAAACATAATACAAAATTTTAGCTCTCTAGCTCAAAAACTGTGGGACTTGTTTTGCGAACAGACGGACATGGCTAAATCAACTCGTCTCATCGAGTTGATCACAAATATATGTATATACTTTATGCGGACTGCGATGTCTCCTTCTGTGTGTTACAAACTTCATGACAACTTATAATACTATTCACTCCCTCTAAAATCAGACAATCAATTTTCAATTTCAATTTGAGTCACCTTTTTGAACGCCCCTCCCCCCATGTTGACATAAGGCTTCATCACTTCCTATATTTTCAGAATATTTAAATTACTTGGCGCTACGACTTTTGAGTCGCGAGATATATTAAAAACAAAAGCGACAACTTTCGTTAAATTTCTGAAAGAGCATCAGACTGTGACAGGTATTCCCTTTTTAAATACGTTTTCACGTTACAATCCAAAAGGAAACAGTGCGTGAGTTTTACTCGGAGCTGGTTCGCCAATAGTTCAGAGTTTTGACTTTGGCAGATAGGAAATTAAGTCTTCTATTATGATAACACCAGCAAAGAGGCTGAAATAATGGCTTTTATTACAAATTTGGAGTATTTATGTGAATCGGATCCGGATGAAATTATTTCACTTGGGCCATGTTAAAGTTAACTGCCGTTAAGTTTCAAAAAGAAGAGGACATATATTTATTTTGGTATGATGTAGCATAAGTAAATATATTAAAGTGTTTAAAGAATTAGTAGGATTTATAAGTAAAACATATTGTATACCGTCCCTGGCACAGAGCTCGTACATTTTTTGCTACAAGTTTAATAAATGCAAGGAGCTGTGTATTATCCATTTCACACTGGGCATCTAATGTAGGTACATTTCTAGAATGCTGCATTACATGCTACATTCGTCAACAACAACAGGGAAAATTACGTAATTTTGTAGTTGTTGTACTAGAAAATGCAGCATTCGTTAAGAATGCTACTAAAATGCTGTTTGTTCTAAACCACGTATTTTTCACCAATTTTTTGTTTTAATTTATCCAAAGTTCCACCAAAACAAAAAACAGCTGTTCCGAAAATGCAAAATGCAATGTGAACACTTTCTGTGAATGCAAATGTGGATGCTCAGTGTGAAACCACTATATGAGTACATAGGCACATTATGTGTGGTAGGTAAAAGACTGATCTCAGGGTGTGATTTATTCGAATAACAAAATTAAGTGTCATGTTTTATAATTTAAAGCTATTGTGGAAGAAATATTTTTGATTGAATTAAATGTTATAGTGCATTCAGACAGAGCAGAGGGAGAGAACTCGAGTTACAACAACCACAGGGAAAAAGAACGAAATTTGTAGTTGTTGTTGTAACTGAGAAATCGAGTACTGTCTGTGCGAGTTCTGCCAGAACTCGGTGTTCTGCAATGGTCAACCAAAAATAGTGTTGGTAAATTTAGCGCGGCAATAAACAGCTGATGATGGCGCATAATAACTTTAAGTAAAATTGAAATAGTAATATTTTTGTAATCTATTAACAAATATATTTTGGTTTTTTGAAGTGAAACTTCTTTAGCGAGGTGTAAGTCCAAAAAAAACGTTACAGTAATCAAAATGAATGTTTATGTATGAGTAAGAGAGAGATAAAAAATGATTTACTGATGTGTGTTTACTTTACGAAGAGCGTACGAACAAGTGAGCGAATAACCGACCACCAGCCGAAGATGCTTTTCTGTTTTTTTTTTTTTTTTTTTTTTGGATTCGCCATGGAGGTGTAAATCTTCTAAAGATGCTAGCAGACCGACCTACTAGCATGCACGATTCACCGGACAAACAGTCTCATGTGATGCCTACGTACTAAAACCACCCCCGGCCTACGCTGGCTCTTTTTTCAACCCTGGCGGGACTGCCAATAGAGGCATTACTTCGCCAGGGAGAGCTAGGTTAGACCACTCTTCTATTTATTTCTTCATCTCTGCGGACCTGTTGCATTATAGCAACGATTATGCTGCAGGCTTTGTTCCAGGAGTCTTCATCCTTTAGCATAAAGTTAATCACGCCATTTGGTGTAAGGTTCTCACCTACCTCTGACGTGATTAACTCTCTAAGATGCACAAATCGGGTACACTCCATGAGAACATGGCGAGCATTTTCCGGCTGGTTTGTGCAGTACAGGCAATGCGGGTCATCTGCATGTTTAAATCTGTGCAGGTACTCCCGAAAACAGCCATGCCCTGTGAGGAGCTGCGTGAGGTGGTAATTCAGAGTTCCATGTTTTCGGGCCACCCAGACTCTGATGTTGGGTATTAATTCAAACGTCCAACGACCCTTGGTTGAGCTTTGCCAACGCTCCTGCCAGGAGGCAGTTAGTGTGTCACTCTGATCCTGTGTGGCAGACTCTGCCCGTCTCGAAGCATATATCGCCGCCAACTCATTAATGTCCATGTCCACCGGTTTACAGTTTGCAATGACGCTTATTGCGTCATCTGAAACCGTTCGGAACGCGCAACATACCCTTATCGAGTTTAGTCGATACACGGAAGCAGCTCCTTTAATGTATGATTTATGTTTCGTTGCACAGGACCACACTGGTGCAGCGTATCGGATGATCGATTTGCTGACTGCCGCAAGCAGCTCACGCACTGGTTGTCTGGGCCCTCCAACGTTCGGCATAAGCCTTGCTAGGGCTGCGTAGGTCTTTGACGCTTTCTCGCTTGAGAATTTGAGGTGATCCCTGAAGTTGAGACGACAATCCAGTAGGACCCCTAAATACCTAATGAAAGGTGCGGACGTTATGTCTTGTGCCCCGACTCGTATGCTTAGGGTTTCAAGTTTCTTCCTGCTGCTGATTAAAACTAGCTCAGTTTTATGGTCAGCTAACTCTAGACCAGTCTGCCAGAGCCAATTTTTGATATTTACCACGGATGAGTTGCATTTCTCCTGGAGTTCCGGGAGCGTCTTTGCCACTGCGACTACTGCAATGTCATCTGCGTAGCCAATTATCTCTACTTCAGCTGGTAGACCCACGCTAAACACTCCGTCGTACATCGCATTCCATAAAATTGGACCGAGCACAGATCCCTGCGGTACACCAGCAGTAGTGTTGTACCTTTGTGGGCCGTTTTCTGTGTCATAAAGAAGCGTTCGATTGCTCAAGTATGACATCACCATTCTAAGAAGGTACTTTGGTACACGGAGATTCTCCAAGGAGCGTACTATATTGTACCATCTTGCCGAGTTGAACGCATTTTTAATATCCAGGGTAACTACAGCGCAATACTGTTTTGTGCCCCAGAGCCATCGTTCACCAGCGATTGCATTCAGAGCGATATCACGGACTCTGCTTACTGCATCGATGGTACTCCTGTCCTTCCTGAAACCATACTGGTTTTTGTGTAGTCCATTCGGACCCTCTGTGACCAATTCGAGGCGCCGACATATAATACGCTCCAGTATCTTACCCATTGTGTCCAGCATACACAACGGCCTATATGATGATGGCTGATCCGGCGGCTTGTTACCTTTCGGTATCAGCACCAATCTCTGCCGCTTCCAGCAAGAGGGAAAAATACCCTCTTCCAGACATGTATTCAACACTCTAAGGAAGACGTCTGTATTCCTCTGTATTGCATGTTTTAGGACACTGTTGGGGATTCCATCCAAGCCAGGGGTCTTCTTGCTGCCTGTTTTTTTGGAGGCGTCCAGAAGCTCATCTGCCGTAATTGTGGGAATGGGCTCCAAGACAGCCTCCCTTGTCCAATGTGTGCGCTCATGTTGTGGGAAGAGGTTTCGCACAATATCTAACATAGTCGCTGCACCGATCGGCGCTGGGCCGGCGACTCCTCCCAGGCGTCGTTTGACAAGTTTGTAAGCTCCTCCCCAAGGGTTGTTGTTGAGGTCTTCACATAGGTCCTGGAAGTGTATGCTTTTACTCCTTTGGATGGATTTCCGCAACTCAGCACGTTTCGCCTTGTATTCGGCCTGCCGACGCACAAAATTTTCTGATCCCCTTGCTCTTTGTGCTTGCCTTCTAGATCTGATGCACTCCCTTCTTAGCTGCGCTATCTCATCATTCCACCAATAATTTGGTGTATGCCGATTATTTCTTCCTTTCCTGGGCATTGAGGCATCGCATGCATCAGTAACAGCTTTCATTAGGCCCTTAACTTGTTGCTGTGCAGATCCCTGCAAGTTAACTCCTTCCAGCATGTAGTCTAGCATGGATATGTCTAGCATGCCTACTTTCCATCCGTTCTTTTGAGCTTTCGCGCTTGGTCTACAGCTACGGCGAGGACATGCATTCGTGGTGTTTATTTCGATTGCATTGTGATCGCTGAGTGTGAGGACATCTAGTACTTCCCATTTTGAGAGGTGGGCAAGAGACCTACTGGCAAAACTAATGTCAATGAATGACTCTCCGCGGCTATTCTGGAAAGTCACCTTGTTACCCGTATTGAGGAGAGTGATGTCTAAGGCGGCAAATGCCTCCAAGATAGCCGAACCTCTAGCATTAGTTCCGGTGCTTCCCCATTCAATAGCCCAAGCGTTGAAGTCCCCAGCAATTAGAAGAGGAGATTTTCCGCGAGCATTGTATACAAGAACGTCGAGGAACTCATTGAAAGTTGCTAGGTCGTCACTTGGTGGTGCGTAGCTTTTCTGTCTCTCTCTTCGTGTGTGCCGTAGTTGTTGCGAGTGAACATACAAAAGAACTCCCTATCTCAATTTGCGTTTGTGGAGAAGGGAAGTGTGCGGCTCGTTGCTGTTGTTTGGTTTTGTGCACAACTTATAAACAACAACACACCCATCAACAGTTACATTTTCGCTCTTGTCTTCAATCATATTGCTCATGGATTGAGCGAATTTCAATTATACTTTTCATTTGTGTGTGCCCTACACGACGCCGATCTCGCATATTAATTTGTGTGCATGTCGCCGAGACTTTGCTGTTATATGTCATATAAATCAATACGTTATTTGACCAAATTATTTCAATTATTAATTATAATACGCTTTCAACACTAAAATTGCTTCTTCAATAATGAAATAAATGAATAATATATACATATATATATTATACACAACTCTAGTCATTATTTTAAAACTTGATTTCTAACATTTTGTGCAGCAGTTTCACTTCTATAGTGTGCTTATATAGGTGAGGCACATTATTTTTTTTAATGAAATTGGTTTTTGTTGGCTCATCCTGATTTTTTTAAGTGGCAACCGTGCTTATAGAGTAAAACATGGACTCAAGGGACTATTTAAATAATTTGGAAATTCATTTATAACACATTGCGATTAAATTCAGTTTATAAGGCACAATGAACTTATTTTCAACTTTTATTAGAATAGCAATTGTACAGAGTTGTTCGCGCTAGGCCAAAGCCTCAACAATTCGACAATTTTGTTGTGCATTTAAAGAAAACCGCATTTCCTTAAAATTACCAATTTAAAATTAATTAGTATCATAAGTATTGCATCTGCTAACCATAAAGTGTAAGGAGTTTTTTTTTTCATACATAAGTAATTATTTATTTATTAAAATTAATTATAATACATTTAAAATTATATCGTAACTAATAAACGACTTAAAGCACTAGCTGCTATAAAAGAAATAAATTTTTATAAAACTGTTAAAAAAAAGTTCACGATTCACAGATTTCAGTGTGCGGAACGGTATGTAAAAATGCGTTTACAACTCAGTGTGGTAATGGTGATTTTTAGTAGCAAAAAGCTTAGTAAGTTTTGCAACAATTCAGAGCTTGTGATTTTTAGTAGCAAAAAGC
Organism: Amiota communis; assembly: GCA_037043315.1. Lineage (NCBI taxonomy): Eukaryota > Metazoa > Arthropoda > Insecta > Diptera > Drosophilidae > Amiota > Amiota communis. The sequence goes on from JBAMAV010001055.1 coordinate 132,238, forward strand.
TTAGTAAGTTTTGCAACACTTCAGAGCTTGTGAAATATTCTGCTAAAAAGTATAAAGGCAAATTGATTTACAATTGGAATAAAAAAGAAGTGATGCCGAAAGAGAATTGCAAATACTGGGATAAGTGCTATCAAACAAATGAAGCACATTTAGAGAGATTTAATCACCCTCCAAAACAGCAAGACCAAGATGCCGGATCGAGTCGTCGGCCGATTGGAAAAGTGGCGCCAAAACGCAGACATCCCTCAAATCATTGTGAAGTAAATCCGGATTCAAGTACTGCTTTATTTGATGAATCCATTTACGGTGGAGTTCACGATCAAAATAGAGAAGATCAGAGTAGCTCTATGGAGGAAGAAGGAAATAACTCTGGAGAGGAACAAAATAATTCAAACTCAGGAGATGAGGAACAAAATAATTCAAACTCTGGAGATGAGGAACAAAATGTTTCGATGGAGGAACAAAGTAGCAGCACTGATTTAGAAGATGAGAACGATAGATATGAGACAGGTGAGTTGCGAATAGAGGCTATGGGTAGGATAGGCGACAGAAATTTTATGGGTATAATGGAGGAACGTATACGTTTATCAGTCCAGCAGGAATATGATAAACTTTGCGAAACCCCAGAATTTATACGACATTACTTTCTGGTGCGAATGCCCAGTGAATTCTTTGATTTCTGGAAATTCTTAAATACACACAAAGAGGGCACAACAGATTCGGATCTACTTGATTATATGCTAAAGGAGTACGATTTGCAGCTGGTTGGTCCATTTGAATATATGGGAAAACGTTTTCACAAAGCCAAGATATATGAGCCTGGCTTTTATTTGCGTCACTGGCGTTTCTACTACGACCCGCCGGAATTTCAGACAGTCTTCGTGCGTCGCGGTACTGGTATTCACTTTGGCTATTGGCGTGATAAGCCCGATGAGGAAAAGGATCTGTTGATTGCTCGTAATGATGGCATTGATTGTGAATTTGAATTTGTTGGCGGCAACTTGTTTGAAGCATTTGCATATTTTTTGGAAAAAGATTGCCCAAAAAATCCATTCAGAACAAAGAAAATAAACACAATACAGAAACTGATGTCTAAATATTTACAAGAAAATGTTATTGAAAAACAAACTCTGGATACACTCAGAAACGCACGTAATAGAAAAGTTGTTGCTAAAACATTACATCGCGCCGGAATTGTTGTGAATTTTGATCGCTCAACACAAGTTGGCTATCGTCCGCTATCAATCAGTGAATCTGAACTGAAAAAAATATTGAAACCCTTTGACTTGTATGTGGAAGACGAAGAAGAAGATGAGCTTGTAGTCAAAAGAAAGGCCGAAGCACTCAAAAAATCTGTTTTAACACAAATGCAACCCGTGATCACTGCGGCACAAATTGCTATGGATGAAGGCGATCATGGTACACCATTAGAATTGGGCATTGATCTTTTCGCTAGTGGACACATTCAGCTGCATATGGTCATTGCATCTTTGCTTGTGCCGACATACTCTAGTTTACAACGTCCACAGTTCATTGCCATCAACAAAGCACATATGGATCTGCGACGTCGAGGTTTTAAGCTTAGCATGTTTGATGCATAAGAACAGGTTAAAAACTACAATTTTTTTTTTTGAAAAATATTACAATTGTTAACTTAAAAGAAAAATTATATATTAAAAATAAAAAAAAAACAATGAAAGTTATATGAAATTATCCCAAAAACCAATAAATTGTTTATTATTTCTATTCGTCAGTTTGTAGTGATGTTACAAATACAAATGAGAATATTCCTTTTTGGAAGGCACATAGCTACTGGAACAATCTATGTTCACTTCCTGCAGCAGCTTTAGTACCGGTTGTGCTGCTACACTATCTAAGGGTAGTATATCGGTATAAATGACATAGGAACTAACAGGCAAATTTGCACATTCACGCCAATTTGCAACTGAAATGAAAACAGAAAAAGGAGTTCATTAAAGCACATTCACTATAAATTCACTACTTACTTCCAGCTGCAGCACCCGCTATAAAATTTGGAGCTTCTAACTCTTGTATATGCTTGATCTTTCCATTAATGCTGCGTATTATCGAAATGTTATCCTGGTACTTGTTAATTTCCTCACTTTTGTAATCTATTTTGGACTTTAGTGCAACAGTTATCACCTCTTTCGCTTTCTGAGCATATGGTGCCAGTAATTCGGCAACTTCTCCACTGTAATTTAAATCGTCTTCTAAAATACATATTAGTAGCTTTTTATTGTCATTGAAATGTAAGCTAGACTCCTTTGCTGGGATTTTACAAATCAGTTTACTATTCTGCAGCAAAGTTTTTGTTGCAAAATCGGAAACACCAACGCCTTCAATTAGGACAAACATTTCACTAGCAATGGGCTCTTCGTCTTGATTAGCTGCAAAACTTAGCTTAAGTCTGTGGCAAAATTATATAAAGGAATTTTAATTTCATATGAACATTAAAATAAACATTTACGCACTTTTCAGCCGGCACGGTGGACAGTTCGTCCTCATCGCAGTCATCCCAAAAAGCTCGTGAACTTGGTATGTTTAATTCACCAAAACCCATTGGACAGCCCATTGCTAAAGTGATGATTTTAATTTAGCGAAGAAAAATGTTAGTGTTCTCCAAACTACTTTGTTTCACTTCTAGCAAAGTTTTGTTTATAATTCGTGACAGTGCAATTTGCTAACAAACAATATTTATAATGAAGTAGTTTATGTCACCTTAAACTCATACGCTACTTAGACCTAATCAATAATAAGTATAGTTTGAGTTGCCGCTTTGCAACACTATGAGTTGTATTCATGTGTAAAGAAACACCCTATGTTGCGTTCAGATCAACGCTACATATACTAATTCAATAGTTTTAGTTGGCGCTTTCCAGCACTAAGAGTGCAAAGCATTTTTTGTTAATCTATCAGCTGATTTTGACATAAGCTTTAATGAGATTTTTTTACACAATTCCATCAAAGTAAGCGGCGGCAGTCAGGCGCGCTGTCTAAATTCTAGAAGTTTTTTATTTTTTGAAAGCGTCGTATGCATTTTTTAACAAAAAGTTGTAGAATAATAACAACACAATTGGCTGAACGATGCAACTGGGTGGCGTATTACATGTCTACAAGGGAGAATGGGGATTACCTTCCATTGATTTTGAATGCCTGCGTGCGCTGGTAAGAAGGCAAAATTAACATCGATAGTATTATGTATAGTTGCATCATTCAAAGACAGTCTTATCAGACTAGGAATTATTAATGAAATTTATTAAAAAAGAGAATAATTAATTTATTTATAGTGCTTGGTTAAGTTCACACGCTGCCCCATAGATATAAAAACCAATTCAAATCCGTTACGTTCCGGTGCTGGCAAATTACCATATATACAGATTGGTAATGAGAAATTCGTGGGATATAGACAAATAAAACAGATTCTGGATAAAGAGGTGAGTGTCCGGCGCCAAAAAAAGCAAGACAAAGGCAAGGTTAATAGCAGCAGCTAGTACAAATGGTTAATGAACGTGTACTAGCTGAGTACTGAATGTTTGCTATTTTTAGCACAAATTGCGCCTTGTGATCAATGTGTGTGTGACCAATGTATTTTTTACCGGTATATATTTGTTTTCTGTTTCAGAGTTATCCCGTGGATGTGCATTTAACGCAAGAACAACAAATCTTGTCCACTAACTACACGAATTGGGTATTCACCAATCTCCATGGTTATTACAATTACTTCCTATTTGGAGAACCGAATAATTATGACTCCACAACGCGTAGACTCTATGCCAAGCGAACACCGTTTCCATTCAGCTTCTATTACCCATCGACTTATCAACGGGATGCCATAGATATTATAGAAGTCCTTGGAGGTTTCGATATAAACGATAAGCTAGACAAACATGATAGTGATTTTGTAAGTACTGTAATAATAATTATGTTATGTGAAAGGAAACATAATCAGTGTTATTTTTTTTTTTTTTTTTCGATTGTTTTACAGCTAGTCAGCCAAGCTAAGAAATGTGTTAATTGGATTTCTCATAAATTAGGTCGCAAAGTTTGGTTCTTTGGCGATTATTATAGTGAATTCGATGCTATTGTCTATTCCTACCTGTCTGTTATTTATAATATTACACTGCCTAACAATCCACTACAAAATCACATAAAAGGCTGTCAGAACTTAGTTAATTTCATAACTCGCATCACAAAGGACATCTTTAGAGAAGAGGGTTTTAATTCCGTCAAGGCTGTAAAGAGCAGCATAAATACGGGTTCAGCAATGACAACATCCGATCGCAGTCTTCTAGAATCAGAGAAAAATACAAAGATCATTGCGGCTATTGGTGCCGTTGTGGCCATGTGTGCATTTGCCGCATGGCGTGGCCTCTACACACAGGTAAGTTTGATCTTCTCAATAATGATTATTGATTGTGATAAATATTTTGTGTGTGTTAGCCAATTGTTGAAGAAGCATATGACTGGTTAAGCAAAATTCCTTATGTTAACAGATTAATTCCACCCATGTACTATTAACAAAATTTACTAGTTTAACAAAAATTTCAATGCAAAAACAATCCTAAAAGAATATAATAAAATTAACAAAGTGTAAAGTACCTAAAAAAAATTTAAAAACAAATTTCAATTTCATTTTTTCTGTTTCCTTAATATTTGTTTGCAGTTAAATTCGAAGCGGAATCAATACAATGGCCTTGATTATGATGAAGAGGAGGAGGAGGATGTCGTTGGTGAGATGAACTGAATCTGAATCACCTCACCAGTGGACAATGTACAAACAACAAAAAAAGAAAAAAATGTTAATTTTCAACAATATTAAACTTGTTAAACCATTTACCAAAAAAAAAAAAAATCCAAGAGCTCCGTCATCATCGCCTATCTTAGATCTGGGATTTCACACACTAGTAACAAACTGATCACTGATCTAAGAACCAAAAGGTGTGAACACAAAATAAAGTCATTAGTATTTAAAGATTTTAACTAGAAATTGTAAGGATTTCATTAAAAAGAAATGAAAATCGTTGTTATTTTTATGTGTTACCTCCGAGATTATTCTTTTGTTTCGATTCCTTACAAACTATGAACATTTTTTTTTTATTTAATTATAATGCCTAAATTAATAATTTTAGTTGTGATCTCTTAAAACTATGCACATGTCATGAGTGTATACATTTTTTTTTGTTATGTTTCAAATGATAATTGATAGAAAGATAGATAGCGCAATGGAAGTTTGTTGTAGACGGTGGAAGTGGTAGTTTATACATATATATAAAATTATTACAATTATCCTGATAACTATATATAGTAATTGGAATAGATTACTTAGACTAATCAGCTAAAGAGCATTTGGCTTAGAATACTAAACCTTGTGCAAGGCGTCTTGTAGTTTTCGCCGGGCAACATTGACGCGATCTTCTTGTTTACGTATATCATCTTCTGATATGATGACTGCATGCATGAGCGGTTGTTCAGGATTCATGAATGCCATGGCATTCTTTGAGAGTTCAGCCTTTGTCGATGTTTGCCCGTGTACGCCGGAGTTGAGCACATGGAGGGCAGTGGCCAGCGATTGCAACACAGTCTGTTCATTGACATTTGGACCAACAGAGCGCAATGTCTTGGGCAGTGATATATCGTCAAATTCCTCGCCAGTGTCATGACAAGCACGTAAACGTTCTAAACGTTTCTCCCAGAAGATTTGTTTTGGTTTCTCTTGTGCGCCGTTCTTTGTGTCGTGTCTCACTTTATTGTTTTCGTGATTGCGAACTACTGTGACAGGTTGCTTGAAGATTGAGGCTGTCTGGCGTATTGGTGGGACTAATGAGACATCGGTGCGTAGAGCGCGGCTAGAATGTTTGATTGAAATAAATCGAAATTAGTAATTATTTATATAATAAAGAATCAGTTATGAACTTTAAACAATAATATAAATACACATTGAGATCAATGGCATGCATATAAAATACAAAAACTAAATTAAAGAAAGATTCGAGCCGGATTCGTTTGCCAATTGATTTTGATTACAAAAATTTTCGTTGGTTTTTCTTGTTTGATAGTTTGACATATAAAACTAAACACTTCCATGCAAATTCCGTAGAAATGTGCGTGGGGAAAACGCACTACCTGAATTCAAGTTGTTGACGTAAATTTGATACGGAGGTGTTGGGGCTTCCACTGCTGTTGTTATTTGACGATGTTATTATAGTGGTAGAATTGCTATTACCAGTGCCATTCCCACTCGTCTGGCCTTTAAATTTGCGTTTAAGAGAATTTGAACCTACGCCTCCACCTATGCCGACACTGCTGCTGACGACTGCACTATTTGTACTTGCACTATTGGCTGCTGGATTGCAACGATAAAGTGATATTGATGGTGGCGGCAGGTGATGGTGTATCATTTTGCCACTTTGGTAATCGAAACTGCTTATATCGAATATATCGCCCAGTAGACGAGCCAGTTGGGGTTTACTTTCAATTTTCTTGCCTGTTGGACTACGCGTTGTTGGATTGGATTCATTTCACATGTATGTACAAATGTTGTATGTATGTGTTTAGTAAGTGGGGTGGGGTATTATTAGTTGATATTGGGATTATGTGTGTTTGCATGTTTGATGTTTTGTGATGTGGTGATGTGTTTGAGGTGCGTGCAGTTGTGATGATTTTTGAAGTGTTCAAATGTGTAGGTGAAGAAATAATCTTTTGCATTAACAATTGATTGATTTCTTTTGTGTAATTCATTCGTTTACCTGTAATAATATATATCAACTTTGCCAGCTGCAATACCCGATTTCCGTAAGACCTCTTCCCGTTGCCAGCCTTTTGGAAGGACACTGCAGTCGACGCGTTTGCGTTCAATAGTCACACTCGGATTCATTTGCATTTTCAATTAAATATGAAATTTTCTCGAAAATTGTTTATGTTTATAAATATGAAGATACCGTGCAGATGCAAACAAGGCAAATGCATATACACCATACACACCATGTGGTGAAAATTTCGTCACTGGTTCGATAATGATTTATTTCTTATCGATAACGATTACGACATAGAGGGCGCAAGTGAATAAAGTTTTTAAACCAAACAATGAAAACGTTAATATTATTAATTTAAATTAACTTTTGTATTCAGAATTATGTCATGTGTGAACTGAAGTATATAAAAAATACAACGACGCGAGAAATTGCACGGGCGAACAAAACGAAAGTTCGTGTAATCGAACGTTCAGGGGAAGGGAACCAGTGTTGCCATCAAATCAAATGTGTCCGGGGTGCCAACCATGCCATTCAAGAAGAAAATACCCAAAAAGTCCACTACTTTCTAATCTAATATAATCTAATCATCCAATGATGGTTATTATTTTCACTTGATTGCAATTATCGAGTTCTGATTAGAAGCTCCGCTAAGATAAGCTTTATCAGTAGCATTAGCACTTGTTGTTGTGGATACAATTCGTTTGTCAGAATGGACCAGAGTTGGGATATAGTATTGTGCATAGCTATTGCTGTTCTCATGCATATAGCCGTATTTGTTTTTGTAATGAGAAAGCGACCAAAAAGTCTTGTAGGACGTCATGTTGTTATAACAGGTGGCTCCAAGGGCATAGGACTATGTCTTGCGGTGGAATGTGCTATGAAAGGTGCCGATGTGACAGTGATTGCGCGGGATGAGAAGATTTTAAGTGAGTTTCGAAAAAATGTGTAACATTATCAGGTAGCGGCTATGGTGACACACATAACAATGAGTAAATATTCTTATCATGTCTCATTCTAAAACGTTTCGTAGTGCTTAGAAGCGTGTGTTGCTGCTAGTTACCCGCATACTGCGGCTGACTTGAATGTCATTTGTGTGTGTGTGTGTCATCGACCCTACCCCCAAAAATTACTTATATCGCAACTCTTTATGTATATATGTACATATATTTAAAAATAATGTAATCCAATAGGTGGTGCCGTGGCTTTAATGGAAGTGATCCGGCAGCGTCCTGAGCAAAGGTTCCAATGTCGAAGCTTGGACATAAGTGGTAAATACGAGGAAGTGGCACGTGTTCTTGCTGATGTGGAAGAGTCATTTGGTGACATTTATATGCTTATTAATTGTGCTGGTATGGCGATTTGCGGTGTTTTCGAAGAAGTCTCTGTGGAGGATGTTCATAAATTAATGGACATAAATTTTTACGGTAGCTACAATTGCACGCGTTATGTGCTGCCTAAAATGAAAAAGGCCGGTGAAGGCATCATTGTTGTGACATCATCACAGGCGGCTATGTTCGGCATATATGGTTATGGTCCCTATGCGGCAAGTAAATATGCCTTGCGAGCTATGGCTGAAACAATTGCAATGGAGTCACGCAGCCGTGGTGTTTCTGTAACCTTAGCACTGCCTTGCGATACTGATACACCAGGATTTGAAAACGAAGAAAAAACCAAGCCACAGGAAACTAAAATCATATCCGGAGGTGGAGGCCTCATTCAGCCAGAGAAAATGGCCAAAGCTATATTAAATGATGCATTGGTAAGATAATTTTCCTATATCTTATTTTTTAAAAGTATGTTTATTGATTTATTTATTGTAGAAGGGCAACTTCATTTCAATAGTTGGTGCCGAAAGTTGGATCATAACACTGCTTGGCGGTGGTTTAATGCCTTGGGATGGTTTTTTTACAAACCTATTTCATTCCCTAGTTATTGGACCTGTACGTTTATTTGGTTATGGTTTACATATGTACTTTGAAAGCATTATAAAGAAGTGTGCCAAAACTGACTCACTATCGGAGGCGGCGGCACGAGCAGTGCCTGTTACCAAAAATGTCGAAACCATTAAAAATTAAAAAGTGCCTTTCAGAATAGAACTAAGAGCGGCGACGCCTTTGCACAAAGTTCAAAGTATTTATTTTATCTATGCATATTTTATCTTAAATAGTCATAATAAGACGTCTTAAGTCTTAAAATCATAAAATATTTATTATTTGTGTTTGGTTCAATATTTTTATCTTTAGACATTACGGTTTTTGTACATAAAAATTGGGTATTTATCATAAAGTTTGTTGTATAAGGTAAATCAAATCTTCATTCCTTATGTCATTATGTATTTTTAATAAAAATACAATATATTGAAATGAAATAACTATAAGTTTAACTTAAAGAGTCATACAAAGTGTGGGTATTGTTCGATGAGTTAGTCATACTACCCCTTCGGCAGATAGTCTAAGTGGGCTACAAACATTGGTCAGTGATGTTCCATTCTGCAGTAAGAATAGTAAACATACTTACATTGAAACGAGCATAACTGTTGACTATAGAAACCATACAATACTTAGGCTGTTGGATTAATAAGAACTGGGATACTTCTAAGAAATGGAAAGCCGATTAGAAGCTTGAAGAGCAGCATTTTATGAGTACAAAAAAGTTCTCAGTAATCACAGTAACTTCAATATGCAATTTAAACTTTGACTTGATAAGTGTTAAGTACTGTCTGTTTCAGTACTTGCGTCAAGGAGATATGTGCTATCAAAGCCATTGACATAAGTAAATTAGAATCGTTCGAAATGTAGATTTATCGTGGAATCCTTAAAATACGATGAACAGACAGAGTAACAAATGTTGAATTTCTGCGATGAATTCGGGAATTATTCGCTAATATATAGAAAAGAAAAACCGCATATTTAGGGCATCCACACCAGGTCTGCTCATCAAGTACATCCATGAAACTCTTTTTGAATACTCTGATAATAGACTGTCATATAAACTGACAAGGAAAGTGATAGAGAGGCTGGTATTTTGACTTAAGTGTGTGCAGGAGCTTTGTTGAAAAGCAAATGCTGGGTTGGAAATTTCAAATAGAGAATTGTGGAGAATATATAACTAGATCTGGAACACTATACTGTGAGAAACTTTTAAAATGATAACTACAACATGATAAACATTCTTAAACCCAGAACTTATCTGATTTACCTAGACGGACAAAACAGTATTTACAAAGTATGAAACGCCAAAGTCTGTGAAATGAATAGACTGGACAAATCGCTCACGAAATCGATTTCAGAGCTTTGGAAATGTTAACTTTGCAACCTAAACTAGGTAAACACATTTGGGGGAAATTTCCCATATTAAAACCAGAAAGCAGGCTATCATTGGCTATACCAAAGATGTAATACTCTTCACGCTCCTCCGAGTTGCATCCAACCTGCCTTAGCATCACATCAGTTTGTGTGGCAATTTTATTGTACTTTTTTCTTTATAAGTTTCTCATTTAATTTGGGCTTATATGGGAGGTACCCCTCCTGGTAGCCCTAGGATCATGAAATTTACATGGTTGATGAATATGAATCAGAAACTTATACTGTCCAAATATCTCCAGAGACCTTCTCACTTATCGAAGGGTTAAACTTTTCTGTTCAGTGCTGCCTAAAGCGTCGTAATTGGCATTTTCAAACACTGCAATACATTTTTGAACTTTATCAACACTGTCATGCTTATTGTTGCCTTACAACGACACAAGGAATGTGTGTGCGTATAATTTCAATATTATTTGTGATGTTTTACTAAATAAAAGTTATAAAAAAAAAAAACAAAAAAGAGAATTGAAACATCAAGTAATGAATTATATTTAAGTTTGGAATTATTGTAGTCTTATTCTTTTGAGATTGTGTGACGAAATCAACCATTGAGACACCACGCCGATTGAACACTCATTCGTACATATATAATTTGGCGCGTGGACTTTGTGAAACTTGTTAAGAGCCAGAAAACCAGATTGCTTTGAGCGTCATCATGGAGAGGAATTCATCGACAGTGGAGCGTCGCTATAGCATGAACACAACCCGCCTTGCTAATCCAATGGCAGAGTCAACATGTCTAAATGGTAGCCCAAAGTAAGTAAATTTCATTTAGTATTTCAAATGACTAATCCATTCTATTTCAATGAACATTTTAGCACTGCTTCATCTTCGCAATGGTTTGGAGCACATAGTCCACGAATAAGCGACATTCCACGTAGCAATTCAACTGCTTGTCTATCGCGAGTTCGATCTGTGACACCAACAAGAACTTTAAATAACACCAGCTACATGATGAATCCAAATCGTCAAAAGCTAAATTTAAGTCGCATTGATCCAAGGTAAGTTTGATACTTAATATGTATTCCTTTGTTACAAAAGACTTGCCTTGTCCTAATGTTACCTTCCTTAATCGTTGCTAATTGGATTATTAAAATTTGTAATGTTTGTAGAATTTATGCCGATGTAAATAGCAGTGGATTGGTGTCGCGTGTTGCAAAATACCAAGATAACAACAATAAGCAGCAGTTGCAGCGCAGCATGTCAGCAAACAATCTTTACCATAAGCCAGGACAATTTCCAGTTGTCCATTTGAAGAAAAAAGAATTGTCATATAAAGCTTGCCGGAATCATGTAAAAATGACGCGCATAACACCTCCGGATCATTCAGTTTATTACGGTGATACGTTATCTGGCCTGTTGCGATCCAATTCAATTGTTGGCTTGCACAAGACTGATGAGGAACTATCATGTGAGAACAGACCCATTCTTCACCCTCCTCCAACTGAAAGTGACATGGCACCAACACGTAGTGTAATTGAAGTTTTGAAAGAGATCTCGAGGAAACGCATCAATACTAATGTTAGTATATCAACAGGAACAAGTGCAACTAGATTGGGTCGATTAGAATCTTAACTAATATCTTATTTAATTCCATCTTCCAGGATCTACAAAACGCTGAGGCAGCTCAGAAAAGGAGTTGTAATCGAGAATTCAACGATTTAGTTGATGGTGTACGCCCAAGCCTCACAAGTGCAGAGTTGACGACTGTGGGTGCTAGTCAAAGTTTTAAGCGGCAACGCGAAGTCATGAATCAACAACATCAGTCAATGCAGGTTTATCCTATGTTAGATCTGCATTCCGTTGGGCATAATCATATGCACACATCACCAGAGCAGCAACAGCAAGCAAAACGTCGTCAGTGCAGTTATAATAATGATATAACAAGTTCTTTGAGTTCGAGTTTAAAGCATCATTCTTCAAACAAACGTAAATTGGAACAAAAACCGGTAGCAGGAGGCATAAATCAAAGTTACCACAGGACAACAACAAGTAATAGTGGCGGCAGTAATAATAGTTCTCCTGAAACCGAAACTCATATAGCCAAAATTCAACGCAAACAGAATGAGTTATGTTTCGAGCGATTGCCTCCTAGATCGGTAAATTGTACCATGCCCATAACACCTTTGCCAGCGACACCATATTATAGTCAAAATGTACAATTAAACTCAAAGGAATCCACTACGGATAATTATGTCTCCGGTTTACCGAAACGTGCTGTTTCTGCTCCAGTAACATCTGTTAGCAAGGCACAATCTCTATCTCCTCCTAGTGCCTCGACTGTTAATGTGGTGTCTAGTAAACCAAAATTGACATTATTTAATAAGGACTATGAAGAAGAAAGCAACAATGACCAAACAAGTGATGTAGAAAATTCAGATGCGGCGGAACCAAGAGAGTGTGCAGGAATTAATTTTGTTAAACCTAAGAAGTTTGATTCAACAATTAAAGGAAGAAATCCTAATATCGAGCGTACACAGAAATCTAAATTGGCTTTGATGTTGAGTGGCTTGCGCGGTGAAATATATCAGGGTGAATCAATGCCTGATGATGAGGATGATTTAGATGGAAATGTTGCAAACAAAAGTACAGTGGAGGCAAGTGAAAGTAGACCCAAGGAGAAGGACAAACCGACCATTTTAAGCGTGTTGACAATACCAGCTATAGCTAAACCAACAGAAGATAGTAAGTTATCAGCCATTCTTCTTTCCAAGACAGTAACAACAACAGCTACAACAACCATACCAACCTCGAGTATTCAAGGCATAATACCAAAATTAAATTTTGGTAGTCCAGCAAGCACCATCAGTGCCACTGCCACACAACCTACAGTAAGCAACAACGTTGCAACAACTTCAACATTTAGTTTTGGTTTGGCAAAATCCAAGGATGTTGCACCTACTGTGACAGGAGCATCAACAGCAGCAACAACGACGACGACCACAACTACAACAACAACAACGACATCATCATCATCTCAGCTTGGGACTGAAACCAAACCTACATTTTCCTTTGGTATATCAGCTTCAACGACAACAGCTGCGACAACTGCTCCTCCTCCTGCTTCAAGTGTAACTACATCAGCAACCACCATTACTGCAACACCAACACCAGCCTTTGGTCTTGGCATAACAGCCACTGCGACAAAACCTTCAATAAACTTTGGTGGTGTCGGCATTACAACAACAACCGCCGCCACTTCATTGTCAACTGTGACCCCTGTAGTTAGTCAAACTATAACTGGATTTGGTACACCAATGAAACCAACATTTAGTTTTGGACAACCATCTGCAACGGACCCATCAAATACAAGTGTTGGTGGTAGTGTAACAACAACAACAACAACGACATTTGGCACACCAGCGGCAGCAGCACCAGCGACAACATTTTCTTTCGGTACCCCTAATGCCAAAACTAGTACAGCAGCAGGAAGCAATATATCCTCATTGATGACATTTTCACCGTCTCCAGCCGCTGCAGCAGCGCCTACATTTGGCATTACACAAAATCAAGATACACCAAAGTTTGGTGCTGATTCAAGTAAATTAGTCAACTTTAGTAGCTTTGGTGCTGGTGCTGGTGCTGGTGGTGGTGCTGCTGCTAGTTCAGCAACAACATCCGCCACAACGGCAACAACATCAAACAATGGATTATTTTCATTTGGCGCTGGAACTACTGCTTCGACGCCAGCAACAACAACTGCCAGCGCTGGTGGCTTCTCTTTTGGTGGAGCCATTAAAAATGCAACAACTACAACAACAACATCGTCTACAAATTCAAGCGGCGGTAACAATTTGTTCTCATTTGGTAGTGCGACATCAAATGCCGCCAATTCAAATGCAGTAGCAGCACCACCAACAACAACTGCAACAAATTCTGGCTCAACTGGATCAAATTTATTCGGTTTTGGTCAAAAACCAGCAGCTGTTGCAACTCCGTTTGCCTTCGGGGCAAACAATACCAACAGCAGCAACACAACTCCAACAGCCAATGAACCCACCAAAAATACGTTCAGCTTTGGTGGAGCCGCAGCAGTTACTCAAGCCAATGCAAATACTAATGGACCAACTCCAACATTCTCATTTGGAGGCAGCACGGCAAACAACGCCGCAACTCCTTCTCAAGCTAACGGCAATACCAATGCCATCGGAGCTTCTACATTTACCTTTGGGGGAAGCACTGCGCCAAATATTGCTACAACCCCTCAAACAAACGGAAATTCCAATGCCACCGGAGGTTCAACATTTACATTTGGTGGCAGTACTGCAGCGAACACCAATGCAGCAAATAATGTTCCTGCAGCCAATACAACAATAAAACCATTTTCATTTGGTAAAAATGCTGATGCTGCGCCTCCATCTCAACAATCGAATTCAATCTTTGGCAACAATTTAACTAATAAACCTCAACAACAAACTACACTAAACACAAAACCCACAGCCGGTAACATTTTTGCATTTGGCGGCAACGCACACAATCAACCAGCAGGCACAGCAGCTTCAACGTCGACTGCAAATAATTCCAAATCTATATTTGGCTCCAGCCAAAACACATTACAACAAGGAACAACAACCAACAACACAGCAGCAGCAGCAGTACCATCAAATGCCTTTAGTTTTGGTAGTGCTGGTGGAACACAAAAAACTATTTTTGGTGGCTCTGGATCAACAGGAGCAACAGTTGCGTCAAACACTAGCAACACATCAAGCGCACCATTTAGTTTTGGTGTTCAAAATGCAAATAAACCTGCGACACAAGCAGCTGGCGGCTTTTCATTTTCAGCTTCTTTAGCTGGAGCCAATAACTCAAATAATGCACCAGCTCCTAGTATGTTTGGTAATCCATCGGCAAATGCAACAGCGCCTGCTCTTAATAATAGCATTGCAAAGCCTAGCTTCAGTTTTGGCGGAGCAAGTAGTAATAATGCTCCTCATGCTATTAACATGGGCGCCACATCCTTTGGCAGCTTGGCAGCAGCTGCTGGTGGGTCAAATAACTCATTTGCATTTGGTTCTACAAACGCAACAAATGTTGGTAGCTCAGCAGCAACCAGTAATACTTTATTTGGTAATTCCAATACCACCATCACACCTATAAAACCAATTGCTAGTGCTCCTGGTATTGGTGGTGGTAGTGGTTTTTCATTTGGTAACACTGCATCAAATACGGTTTCATCTACCAACAATTCTGGCTCCGTACCAGCTGCTGCACCATTTACTTTTGGTAGCAGTGCAGCAACTTCTAATGCAAATGCTGCCGCAAAACCTTTTTCATTTGGTTCTACTGCATCAATTGGTCCAAGTGCTGCACCATTATCATCAGGAACAAATATTTTTGATAACAAACAACAATGTACGGTAAATCCGGGATCGAACGCATTCAATTTTGGAGGCCCAAGTGCGACGCCACCAAACAATATTTTTGCACCACCACCATCAGCAAATGGTCCCGGTGAAAGGCCAATGCGACGTGCCACGAGGCGTTTACAAAAATAATAATATTATTTACATAGAACTATAGATGATTCTTCTTTTATATGTACACACGGTTAAATTATTTTATATTTGTATTTATTTTCTCAAAGACAAAAAGCAAAAACAAAAAAAAAAAACCAACGACAAAACTCACTTTGTGAACTTAAGACCATAACAAAAAAGTTCAACTTTCAGAAATTAGAAAATATTTAGAATTTTTTAATCCAATCAATCATATCAATAATAATATTGATTTAGTCTATTATGAGTCGCGCTTTCACTGTGCCTAAATTATTAGTATTTCTCTTCAATCAATCCAATCAATTTAAGTTTTATATATTGTAGTAAATTTCTAAGATTCTTTTGTCGTTGGTACACATATATTTTTTTATTTAATTTTTTTTGTTTCTTGCTCTTTAAAATATTTGGACTTTTGAGCAAAAAAACTCTAGCAAAAATATTCATCATTCAAAGTAATTATAATTCTTTTGTTAAATAAGAAAAGCTCTAAAATTTATATAATTGTAAGTAAAATATGTAAATAAATGGACTTGTTAAGTTTATAATAAAATCAATAATGATAATCAAATCATTTGGAATTTGGGACTATGGCATTTTGCTGGATAACAGCAACAAGGAATCTATGGTACCTACTTTAAAGTGTAACCACCTGCCGGACCTACATAGACTGCCGCTCATTTAAATAGCAACCCCAACATCACTCAAGAAATATGGAAATATTGAAAGACTCTGGGTATACGTGTATAACGGTTATTTTGTTTTTTTTATAATTTCTTCTCGCTGTAAGCTTCATAAAAACAAAACCAGAAAGAAGGCTATCATTGGCTATGCCAAAGATGTAGTACTCTTCACGCTCCTCCGAGTTACATCCAACCTTCCTTTCTTAGCATCACTAAATTCTCTGTTACAGTTTGAGTATCAACAAAGAACACAGTGTGTGAGTGGCACTTTATTGTACAATTACTCTTTATAAGTTTGTCACTTAATGTGGGTTTGTATGAGAAGAACCCCTCCTGGTAACCCTAGGATGAAATTTTCATGGTTGATGGATATGGATCAGAAACTTATAGTGTCCAAATTGCATTTCGATAGGTTAAAAAACAAATAACTTTTTCTAATAAGAGCAATTATTTAAATGGGGGTTTGTATGGGAGGTATCCCCCTAGTGGTCCGATACGGCTGATTCCGACAAATGAACAGCGTATGGTAAAAAGAAACCTATGAGCAAAATTTCACCACTTCGTGATTACCACTCTTTGTGTGAAATTCAAAGGCAAACCTGAGCATAAAGTTGTTGATTGGAGGTATTTGAACTACATATTATTTAGTAATTTCAATCAATATGGGTTGAGGAAAATCATTAGATCTTGAGGAGAGGACAAAACTCAAGACTTTTAAGGAATGTGATCACCAGATAGCGAAAAAAAACCAATAGAAGCCGAAAAGTCATATCCTCGTTTTTAAAAGATCCAATAAACTATGGATCTAATATGAAAGGGAGAACAGTTAGTGTATTTACAGCTGCTAATAAGAGACAATCATCAAATTCACACGACTTTGCTGCCAAAATTAAAGATAAAACGGGTGTATGTGCAAGCGTTTCTATTGTAAAATGGTCTATTTCCAAGGCTGCACATCTAAAACGTATGAAATTAAAAAAAAAACCACCACTTAATGTACTTCGTAAGAAGCAACGCCTCCATTTTTGACGAGCATGACGTTGAATAAAGAATTTAGAGAACCACGATGGCAATAACTACTATTTTTACGATGTAAGGAAGGATGAACACCTACTAAATCATTGGCATAGCCGGGAGAGAGGTGTCATGGTATGGAACAAAGCAGTACTGGAGACTGATTTTTTGTCAAAAAATGAATGAAGTATTTGGAAACTTGGAG
Organism: Amiota communis; assembly: GCA_037043315.1. NCBI lineage: Eukaryota > Metazoa > Arthropoda > Insecta > Diptera > Drosophilidae > Amiota > Amiota communis. The sequence continues at coordinate 149,767 of JBAMAV010001055.1, forward strand.
TGGAGATTCCACCATGATAACGTTCCAATCCACACTGCTAGAGACATCAAATCGTGGATTGAACACCACAATTTAGGGTTGCGTAACTAGCCACCGCACTCGTCTGACCTAAACATTATTGAAAATGTTTGGAGATGACTTGTACGCCAGGTATATGAGTCCGGAAAGCAATATACTAGTAAATGCGAACTCATTGAAGCCATTAAACATGTCTGGTCGTGCATTTCCTTGGAGTACTTTAGGAAATTGTTTGATTCGAATCCAAACAGGATATTTGAAGTTATCCTCACTAAAGGAGGAAATATACATTGTTTAATAATGTGGAAACTGATCTAGATATAAGCAAATAGCATGACACGTAGTTTTAAAAGTGTAGTGTAGTAGTTCATAATCCAATTTTTCTATAGGCGTTCTTTTTAAGTGAGCCAAAAATGAAATGGTTCTTTTTGAATGTGAAATTTTAAAAATATTTCCGCTAATTTTTTTGTAGTTTGGAGGATTAAATGACTTACCTTCAGAATTGCGACTGAGTTCAGTTCAATTTACCTGTCCTTAATCGATTGTTACCTGTTGATTCTGGTATAAACACCCGACCATTCATAAAAATCTTAATTCGTACCGGTTGCTTCAAAATGATCAATATTGACTTATCTCCACTAGGAAGCAAAGGTATTATGGTTTCGCCAGCATAATGAACTACTTTCACAGCACGTTAGTCCCTAAGGTATATACGTCAGATCAACAGTATGTTAGCTCTCAGCACAACATGATTCACCCTTTCAACAAGCCTTGTAAACCGATGCTACTTATCTTTTATGCTTGTAAAAAGGATGACAACAATAAACCACTTCCACTCTTTGGCATTACAACGGGCCTGTAATAGCAATGACTATAAAATGAATAGACTAGACAAACCGCTTACATAAAGTGGAGAGCTTTCTCCTAAGTAAACTGGTCTTGATACCGGCTAAAATTCTAATCTATCCTATGCCAATAAAAATATACTGTTGTACACAACAAGGATACATACATTCTGCGCTTATCGACCCTTCAGGAGATTCATAGATGAACAAATCCTGAGGTGAAAACATTACAGTTTGAGCACTTCACAGATGACCTGAATTTTGTTCTATACCAACACGGATTAATAAGATTTTGAACAAATGCGCTGGTAATATCTGTTCACCTCGTGAAAAAATCTTTGAGGCTGAAATGAGTGTTCCTTAGACTGCTGTCAGACAATACCGGAAAGAGGCGCCGACTTTTAGTGATGAATCATTATTTTATATTTTGAGTTCGATATTTTAAAACCAATTTTCAATAACTTAAAGAATAATAATAATGTTGATCAGTACAATTGTATCTAATTAAGATATTTCTTAAACCAAAAGAAAATACTAAATACATATACATACCAGACATCTGTATGAATTCATTCAAAATACCATTCTTAATTTCAAATCATTTGCAATCATACTGATATGGTAGCCATTGTCAGTTTTAGGCATATTTACAATTTCATAAGTATTACTATCCGTAGTATCGATGGATTGTTGCTGATTGAGGATCGGTTGAGAATTTGTTCAGTGACTTCAAGGCTTTCAATGCGCATGGTTTCCATTCAATAAAAACCATTTTCATCTTGTCAATATGTAAATCGCCTATGACCTGAGGGTAGTTGAAAAGCATGTTTCTTTATAAGGTGAACTGACAAGGCTTTGCCATTTTTGAAATACTAATTACAGCAATGACAAATATAGATGATTGGACCATTCCTATGAACAGTAAATGCTGTACAACAGAGAATAAATAATAGACTTTAATTAAAAAAAAAAATACAATGATATGACGACAACAAAATTTACCCTTCGCATTTGAGAGGATGTCCGTACAGAATAGTCACAACCAGGTTCATCGCATTTATAACATTCCCTGCAGTGTACCATATGAGTATGATTCACAAGTTCAAATTTCGTACAAAACATGTATCGAATTCTTAGCAGCTAAAGGGTTTATCCTTAATATGACGGTAACGAATATGAGTAGCCAATTCACTGGCCGAACAGCCATTTATAGCAATTGACATGTTTAACAACATGACCGCGCAACAATTTCTCTGTTGCAAAATATTTAAAGCATTGGGCGCATTGATATTTGTGAGCTGAAAACATATGTATGCTAAACGAATTAGATGATGATAGCAACAATAAATATGTCAGATAGAACCTGCTATTATTCTCCGGTTGACGGCGCAAATGGTCGAAGAGGGTTGTTTTGGTGCGAAAAAGCTCAACACAATGGTGGTTTTAACATGCTCGATTAGTCGATATCAGTTGTTAAGGGTTTTATTGCAAAAATCCCAGTTAAATTGGGTTTTTGGTCGCTCATCTTCCCGTGACTTCTGTATTTCATAAGCGAATGAAGCATGTTGCACAATGTGATCTTGAAATTCAACAATCGAATGGAATGTACGTTCACAATCTGTCCAACGGCAACAAAAATCATATTCCATCAATGGTACTATATCACCGTCACGTTCCGGTGCATTGCATGCTGGTATATGTTGATTGTTGTCACAGTCATACTTGCCCTGTTGCAGTAAGCCCGTATAATAGCCATGATAGTACACATGCCGCTGGAACTCACCAAAGCATTTAATCTGAAATTTGCATTTATTCCATAAGCAAATCATACCACAGTCATCATCTTCATCTTCCAACTCAGCTTCTAGATATTCATCTAAATGTTTGCTAATATGTAATTCCCTTGAGTACACTTGATTCCGAGGTGGCTTCATTTTGATTTGAATCGATGTTGATGGCGCTAAACTTTGTTGTCTTTGTTTTTGTGTGTTGATTTTATTTACTTCTGTTTCTGTTTTATGAGGCAACAATATGGCATATCGATTATTGTAATATTTATTATCGATTGTTTTTGTATCAACTTTTTGAACTATCGAATTTTGGAGTTTAGAAAAGATTGTCCGTTTACCAACCAGAAGCTTTAAAGGCCCATTGTGATGCCTTGTAAGAACGTGTAAGGGTATGGGGATTAAAGGGGGTTAAGGGCAATCGACAACAGTCTAAGGTCGGTCTCAGAGATCACCATCTATCTCTAAAACCAACCTGAGAAATCCACGAACAGAGCCAGGTCCCCAAAGGACATTTTGTCAAACTACCCAATTCTTTAAAGAACTGTTTCCCGAGAAATCGGGTTCGTCTACTATGTAGAGCAGGGCAGTTACAGTGGAGGTGTTGGATGCTCTCCGAGTCCTCCTCGTCTTCATAGCTACGACAGAAGTCATGGTGTGGAATCTGCATCCTGTGGGCCATCAGCCCGATGGTGCAGTGCCCCGTCATAACTCCCGTCTGAACCATTTTTTTGTTTGAAGTGTAGGAGCTCGGAGGTTCTCTTTGGTTGATAGCAAGGTCAAAGTGGCCTTGTGATTGTATAGCCAGACTCATTTTCCCACTTCCTGCTTCCTAGATCTCTGGTTTTCACTTCCAGGCATGACAGTATATCCTGTATGGGTCTGTAAATATCGGCTACAGCATAAGACTTAAGCAGTGCCGAGCCTTTCCTGGCACACTCGTTCGCCATCTCATTTCCTTCGATACCGGATGATCTGGCACCCATATGAGTGCGATAAAGCCTGGTTAAGAGTTTCTACCGTACTACGTATGATTTTTCTCTTGCAGCTGTGGGCCGACAGAGCCTTGATAGCGGCCTGGCTGTCAACATAAATCGATATGTGTCTCGGGTTCTCCCCCAAGGCGTTAATTGACTTTGCTGCCTGCCAGACCGCGTAGATTTCTACCTGTAACACGCTGCACCAGTCAGGTAGACGATAAGATAGCTGAGCTGTTAGCTTTTCCGAGAAGATTCCTGCTCCTGTACCGTCTACCGACTTAGATCCATCAGTATAGAAAGAAAGCTCATTCCGTCCAATGACGTTACCCTACTTCCAATCATATTTACCCGGGAATAAGTCCGTTGAATAAAGTAAACAAACAATTGAAAATACCGAAACATAGTGAAAAAAATTAATTTTAGTGAAATAAGTACAGAAATTGCCATATATGATTAATTTTTTATCAATTATGTTCATTATTTTTTCTATATTTTAGTTTAATTCAAATTCTAATGCCATATGATTGAGCACTGTTGCCATTCACAATAAATTCACAATGGTGGCAACCTTGAGTTTGTACACGCGCTTTCGCGCTTTTGCCGCTGTTTACAACAAGAACCAGAATCAGAATTGCTGTTGAACGCATAAAACCGAATACATTGGAATTTCATTTGTAGACGTTGACATTATGAAACCTATAAATGCATTGGAAGATGATCTTTTAATGTTAATTTTGGCATTGTATGCGTTCTGTGATAGCGTACCAGATGACTTTGAAGAATCCAATGATGGTGACGACGAAAGAAGCGAAACGGAATTGAGTATCGGTGCAATTGAAAAGTAAGTTTGAACTTTTTCTTAGAATTGTGGAATATTCCATTAATGTTATATTTTTCTTTCCTTTAGTGAATCTAATACTGAATCACCACTAGCTGTCAATGAAGAAAGTGATGAGGAAGAGAAAATTGATACAGAAAATATTGATGAGGACAACAACGAAAAGGAAAAGGAAAATGAAGAAGATGACGCCACAAATGATGAGAAGAACGATACAAAACTTACTAAGATCGTTGAGAAAAACAAAATCGATGGAACATCTAAATCTGATTCTGATTCATCGGAAGATTTCCAAACACCAAGCAGTGGTTCCGAAGAAGACTATCTCAATGAAAACAGCAGCAATGTGGTGAAAAATGTTGCGGCCGCAAATAGTAAATCTGATACGGATAAGGACAACAACGAAAAGAAAAATAAGGAAAATAAAGAAGATGACACCACAAATGATGAGAAAAACGACAAAAAACTTACTGAATCTGATTCTGATTCATGGTCAGATGCCAAATCACCAAGCAGTGATTCCGAAGACGATCAAAGCAAAGATGCCAAAAAGAAAGCTACTATTCTCAAAGAAAATAACAACAATGGAAAGGAAAATGTTGCGGTTGCAAATAGTAAATCAAGCTTTTTATCACCCATCTCAGCAAATGATCCGAAGCCTAACAAACGTAAGCTCAACAATATGCCAACTGATCTAGTGGGTTCCGAAAGCAGTAATAATACAGTTGATCCACCAGTCAAACGCATGAAATCAGAAACTTAAAGTTCAATGCCTTCAACATTCTCAGGCGGTATAAGTAACAAACAAGATTAAGTAATATAATTGTAAACTATTTGAATTTAATAATTTTAATTATTTCTCAACAGCGATTATAGTATTATCAAGGAAGCTATGAGCGTAAGCCATTAAGTTCCAGTGAGCTAATCACCAAAAAAATTTAAAATATGTACCAGCATATTAAACGAGGCCATAACCACAATCGTCCAAAAAATGAATCCCACAAAGCACATTATATGTGTACGAGAGAAATTGTATTCTAAGGTTGAAATAAGCGGATATGTTTTGAAACTACATTTCCCATATCGCACATGTTTAACCAAAATGTTACAACTCAAAAAAGAGCATTTCGAAAAAACGCGTTTAAAGTTTTCAATTTACTCATAAATTGGCTAATTATAGACGAAATATTCTCTTCTCACGCAGAGAGTGTGCAAGTTATTAACATGAGATTTTTATACAATATAAAACATGATATAAGGAATAATTCTGCATCAACAACATAACACTTTAGTTAAACATGTGCGATATGATATCCATACACTACATATTGTATCTACATATATCTACTTACCTATATCATTTATGAAATCATATTATAGTATTAAGAAATCCATTGCTTATGCATTATATTTTTAAAAACTACTGTATAAGGACTAGCAAGTAACATTTTGGTATATAAAATTATTCACACTTTTTCGTTACAATAGATAGTTTATAATTTTATTATTATATGGGTATATAGTATGTAGATTTTTATCAAGGGCTTCTATATAAACAATGCACTTTGGCATTTATATACTCTTCACACAGTGAATAGTATTATAAGTTAGTCAAGAAGAAGACATCGGAGACCCCATAAACTATACATATTCTTGATCACCTCGATGAGACCGAGTTAATATAGCCATCAGAGTTGTGCTTGAAGTGCTTACAAGCAAACAAGGAAATTGGGGAACCAAGCTTGCTTGAGCTTGTGTATTGTTTTGCCATGTCTGTCTGTATGTATACAAACTAGTCCCTCAGAGCTGAAATTTTACACGAAGCTTTCTTTTTACAAGACGCTCCACATTTGTCGAAATAAGTTGAATCGGACCACTAAGAGGAACAAATTCAAATTAATGTTCTTATTAGAAAAACTTTTATGTTTTTGGTTTATCCAACTAAATTATGGACACTATGTGTGCCTGATCCATATTCAACAACCATGCAAATTTCAAAATTCTATGATTACTGGATCGCATAGTTCCTGAAATGTGTGCTCAATAGACCAATATATTTATATGACGCCATCTTTATATGACATATATTTCATAGAGTCAGTATTAGTGCCATCTGCATGGTCTATTGAAATTAGTATGAATACTGACTTTGCCCTAAACGTAAGTCAAATCAATAACACTTATAATATAACTGTATGCTCATTTACAGAAGCGTGAAGAGTACAAATTTTTTGCGCAATAACAAGAGAAAATTTAAATCTATATGTAAGCGCACTAGACTATTAGCTCCAGTGGCGACAAACTGATCCTGCGCTTTTTTTTCAATCTTCCTAATTCCGTCATTCTATAACCTCCTAATCCCAACAACACTTCCTATTTTCATCCAAAATCACCTTTAATCCCCCACCAATCTGCTTGTAATAATAGGCGCACTTTTGTGCAATACAGCTGCAATAACATTGGGGAAAACAACAAGATTCCGCAGTTGAGTGGTGCACAGCAGCTACAGCAAGGGGAAGCGGTCATCAAATGTACTACGCACCACAACACTTTAGCCAAATCCCCAACCGTTTGTGCTCAACTTCCGCCCAACATCAGCAAAAAACAAATTTAGGCACACATGGCGCTTCAGGCGGAAGCGTTGTTCTCAAGCAACTTTAGCCCCATCACTTGAGATTACTAGCGGTAGGCTAATCACTTACCCTAGTGTAATCAACAAACCGATTACCTTTACAAGGAAAAGCCTCGGAATTCGTGTGCGATGGAGAGAAGCCTTGTGGAGGAGCTATGCTCCAATTAGGAGTTTGAAAGGAATAAAGAAATAAAATATATACAAGTGTGGGTCAATAAGTCCTTAGAAAAAAGCATTAAAACAATTTTTTTTCAACATAAGATTTTGGAAGGTCCTCAATTTACTATTTGTTTGATCGATGACTTCTTCATTTGAAAAAAAACGTTGTCCACTGAGACATTTTTTCAGGTTTGGGAATAGGAAAATGTCACTGGGAGCTAAATCCGGCGAATACGGTGGGTGGTCGACCAATTCGAACTTTAATTCTTCAATTTTAGCCATTGATCGTAAATATGTGTGAACGCGGGCATTGTCCTAATGAAAGAGGATTTTTTTTTTTGTTTAAATGAGGCCGTTTTTTTTCAATTTTTTCTCTCAGCTGGTCCAACAAAGATGCATAATACTCCCCTGTTATTGTTTTTCCTTTTTCCAAATAGTCAACGAAAATAATTCCACGTGCATCCCAAAAACACAGTAGCCATAACCTTACCAGCTGATTTTACGGTTTTCGCCTTCTTCGGACATGGTTCGCCTTTCAAAATCCACTGTTTTGATTGTTCTTTCGTTTCGGGAGTGTAGTGATGAATCCATGTTTCATCTACAGTCACAAACCGACGAAAAAACTCATACGGATTACGTTGCATGAGCGACAACAGAGCTTTAGAGGCAACCACCCTATAGCATTTATTGTTGACTGTGAGCAAACGCGGCACCCATCTTGCCGAAATCTTTTTCATACACAATTTTTCATGTAAAATAAAAATGACGCTACCTTTTGATACCCCTGTAACCTCAACTATCTCACTCAACTTTAATCTTCGATCACTTAACACCATATCATGGATTTTATTGATCATTTCTGGCGCAGTCACCTCTACAGGGCGTCCTGAGCGTGGTTCATCCTTTGTTGATGTACGACCACGTTTAAATTCATTTAACCACTTATAAATAGTTGCAAGTTAAGGAGCAGATGTGCCGTGAACTAAATCCAACTCATTTTTTATTTCCTTTGCTGTTAAGCCTTTTATATGAAAATGTTTAATAACAGATCTAAACTCAATTTTCTCTATTTTTGTCAACAAACAAATTTTTTTTCTTCAATGCACGAGAAACACACAACTCAACTCAAAACTTCACAGCATACCTTGACGGTAATGATGCTGCACGAAAACAGACTGTTTACAGTAATAGTCGCGCTATCTGTTGGATTTTCTAAGGACTTATTGACCCATCCTAGTATAAATAAAATCATAGTCTGTGCACGCTAATATCAGAAACGGCTTAACCTACTTGAATGCGGTTTTGACTAGTGGATTGAAGCAAGCTTCGTGTAACATATAGCGTTCATTATATCAAAATCGAGACACTAAATCAAATGATATTCATATTTTTAGTTCCGTTGCTTACTTTTCGCCAAATTAAACATCTGATAATTAGGAAAAAAAACTTACAAGCTTTTACAAACAAATTTCGATTACCACACGTACGATTATTATGGGGACTCAGTAATTATTTAATTTATTTATATTATGGCGGTGCTGAAGCAGAGAAGTGGTCATCATAGCGGGTATTGCATGCATATTAAGGCACTTACTATTGCCGCCGCACAATCACTATCCGCACTGTCTGAACTCATTTCGTATAATGGGCTCGCTTCAAAGACTGCAAAGACAACAAAGAATCGAAAAAGTTTTGCACAAAATTTTGTAGCGTGGAAAGGCATTGTTGGGGGTTTTTTTTATTTTTGTGCTTTGTCTAGTGTTCCACGACTTTTAACTCAGCCCTACCGATGTATAAAAATATATTTTGATTATCTTTCAACACTGATTTTTAAAAATATTATATCTATGAAAATTGTTTCGCGTCGTAGTATTTCATTCCAAATATTTTCGGTTTTTTACATATAATAAAAAGTCATCGTCTATTTATTTTACAATTACACAAACGTCACCAACAACACATAACAACAAGCATTTCTACATTTGAATTCGTGGTCCGAGTAAGCCTAAGTATGTCTGTATTTGGAAAACCAACAGAGCCGTCAAATGGAGCTGGACCAGTAAGAGCAACAATAGATTTAACATTTGATTTGCCAGCTGGATTACAAGTACCTGCACCAGCATCATATTCATGTGGTACCTCTTATGCCGTGCCCCCCAACGGAGGTGCAGCTACTAATACCGCCATAATCAATTTTTCTTTAAAGATATCAATTTTACCGTCTTCTGTCGATCCAATGCCTACAAAAGTTAGCGATACACAAAATTTGGTTATACCAAATGTTGCTGCGGAAGTTACCAGTGTAAATGGGGCATCAACTGCAGCAACGACAAATGGCAGAGAATATTATTTGTTTGGCCGTGAAGGACAAGACCCTAATTGTCTTGGTGCAGCTCTGCCAAATATAAAAGGAGAAAATACAATACAATCCAAAGGAAATGAAGCTAAGGGAAGCCGAGTTAAGGAAGCCGGAGCTAAGAAAAAAGCTGTTATGGAAAGCGGTGCAAAGGGAAGCGGTTGTAAGAGAAGTGGAGCTATGGAAGGAGGAGCAAAGGGAAGCGGAGCTAAAGAAAGTACCAAAAAACAGCCATTTAAATTTACTTTTGGCAATAGAAATACTTTTGGCAATGGAAATACTTTTGGCAATGTAAATACTAATGCTGGATCACCAATTTTTATTTTTGGTTGCAACAAAGTGAACTCCAATGGAGGAAATATTGTTCCTATGGTGAATACACCTGAAAATCCATTTTTATTTGGTAAATATGCTGATTCTCTTCAACCAAAACAATCAACTTCAATCTTCGGTAACAATTTAAATGAAAAAAATCAACGGGAAACTACAAACCCCAAATCCTCTGGCAATACATTTGCATTCGTTGGCACCACACCAAATCAACCAATAGAATCTAAAGCTTTCAAATCAATTTTTGGTACAAACAAGACCGCGGTATCAGCTTCTTTAAATTATGATGGCGATTCCAAAGAAAATAATCTGTTTAGTGGTGAACCTTTTAATTTTCGTTGTTCATCGCAAAACAAGCCACCTACACACACTACACAACCGTTCAGTGGATTTACTGCTCCTCTTAGTGGAACTAAATTTGCTAAATCCATTTTAGTTACAAACACGGCATCGGAAACAGTGGCACCATCAGTTTCTTTAACTTTTGGTGACGATTTCAAAGAAAGATATTTTAAATCTCTTAATTTTGGTTGTCCACCACAGTTCAAATCCTCAACGCCAAAAGAAGCCTGTGGACTTACTTCTACTCCTGATGGAAATGGTTCCAAAAATACAAATTTATCTTCACCTGTTACAGGAAGACTCTTTGGCAATCCAACTGGCTATGCAAAGCCCGACTTCACTTTTACTCGTGATACATCTGCTAGGAACAATGGCAATACTCTATTTGGTAATTCTGCGAGTGGCACTCCTTGGAAACAAACAATTACTTTTGATAGTCATGGGAAATCATCAAATCCCAGTGTACCAGTAGCAAAACTTTTTTCATTTGCATCAGATGCCACAAATAAAACAGTAGAAGGGTCAAAACTCTTTAATAACCAACAAACTTCAACTATCAATCCTGGAGGAGCGAGCACATACAATTTTGGGTCTTCTACTTTGCCAGTGTCATCAGAACTTTTCGCACCAGGTCTAATAGAACCTGATGAAGAGGAGCTCGTGAGTCGCAAGGATAAACTACGTCAATTTGAATTTTAGTAACAACTTATTACTTAATACTTACTGTTAATTACAATAAATTGTCTCGTTAAATAAATAAATAAATGGGCATATTAAGTTTAAAATTATTCAATGGTGGTTGGAACCAATCGTATTCAAATTGGAAAACAATGAATAGGACACACAGTAGTTATGTTCAGATGTCCATGCTAATCCGCTTGTTATTATTTTGTTGGATAACAGGTATTTCGCCAATAACACTTCGAATGTTGATTTCCAGGTGTTCAATTTGTCTGGTTTATCGGCGTAGGCAAGTGACTACATAACCCCAAAGAATATAATCCAATGGGGTTAAAATCGTTCATCAAAAGTTTCTTTGATTAAATCAATAGTAGCGTGCGCTGTGTGGCATGTGGCTCCGTACTGCAAGATTAATGCCAGGTAATTGAGGTGCCAAAAAGGTTCTAATCATGTCTCTGAATCGTTCATCGTTGACAGGAACATTCTAGCCAACATCGTTTTTGAAGACATATGGACCAAAAACTCCGCCGGCCGATAAAGCGCACCAAACAGTAATTTTCTGTGGATGTAAAGGTGTTTCGACAAAAGCTTGTGCATTATCATCACTCTAAATGCAGAAATTTTGCTTATTTATGTACGTCCCCTTTCAACCAAAAATGAGCTTCATCGCTGAACAAAATTTTGTATGGAAAATCAAGATCAATATTAATTTTTTGTACTTCAGCCCATTGGCCAAATTTGCGGCGCATAGGATGGTCGTTTGGCTTAAATTTTTGCACAAGTTCAATCTTAAAAGCTTTTAAGCCAACATCCTTTGGTAAAATCTTCCGTAAAATGGATGGACACAACCCCATTTGCTGAGAACGGCGGCGAATTGATTGATTAGGCTGTTCTTCAAGGCTTTGTTGTACAGCGGCTACAGCTTATTCGGTGCGCACTATTCGGCATCTTACGGGATGCACATTCTCAATAAGAATACTACTATAGCCTTATATAGCGTAACCTTGGCAGCGAGACTGAGAGTGCTACCGGATCGTAATTTTAACATCTTACTTTTACAAGTAGCTGTTATGGTGTTGACATGCTTTGACCACGTTAGCCTCCGATCCAAATTTAAGCCTAGATATTTAACTAATGATTTTTGGGGGATTTGAATGCCGTTCAGAGTGACAGGAGGACAGCGCTTATAGCGCAACGTGTAGAAGCAGTGCTGCGATTTCGCACTATTAATTTTGATGTTCCATCGTCTAGACCAGGTTTCAAATTTGTTCAGGACTCTTTGAGTTGCGGCAGCAGCTTGATCGCTGGAAGTGTCACATGCAAGAAAAACGTTGTTGTTTCGAGGAAGGATTATAATTTTTATCCACCGCTTTTAAAGAAAAACACTTTGTTATGGGTTTACTTTATTTTTTACTTTATTTTATTTTTAATTTTTACTTTGTCTTAAGTCTTAATTTTGTTTTGTTATAAAACTTATTTGTATTAATTGTTGTTGTTGTTGCTTAGATAAAACACAGCTTGTGCGACGTTGCGTGTGTTTGGTTTTGCGCGTTTTCACCAACTGATTTTTGAACATTCTCCTTTGTCCTGCTAGAGTCTGAAGCTGCATTCGATCAGGCGCTTCCGATCGAACGTCAACCTCAACCCCTCTGCTCCCGACATGCTCGCCCCGTTGGAAGCGATGAATTGGTTCCAACTGAAGTGGTACTAAGGGGCAGAACTGCAAGCTTGCCTATGGCCCTTTTGATTAGGCCAAAATCGTTGTCGCAGAGCAGCAAGAAGACCCTGAGGCCCCGCATGTAAGAATTTGTGATGAAAAAACATGATGATTCCGCTAGTAACAGGATGATGCTTTGGTAATAACAACGGGTGCCTAGCATCATAATCCAAGTAAGAATTTTGAAGAACTGTTTCCCGAGAAATCGGATTCGTCTACTATGTAGAGCAGGGCAGTTAGAGTGAAAGTGTTGGATGCTCTCCGATTCCTCCTCGTCTTCATAGCTACGACAGAAGTCATGGTGTGGAATCTGCATCCTGTGGGCCATCAGCCCGATGGTGCAGTGCCCCGTCATAACTCCCGTCTGAACCATTTTCTTGTTGAAGTGTAGGAGCTCGAAGGTTCTCTTTGGTTGATAGCAAGGTCAGAGTGTCCTTGTGATAGTACAGCCAGACTCATTTGCCCACTTCCTGCTTGCTAGATATCTGGATTTCAGTTCCAGGCATGAGAGTATAAATATCGGCAACTTCTTGAGACATAAGCAGTGCCGAGCCTTTCCTGGTATACTCGTTCGCCATCTCATTTCCTTCGATACCGGAGTGATCTGGCACCCATATGAGTGTGATAGAGCCTGGTTAAGAGTTTCTACCGTACTACGTATAATTTTGTTCTTGCAGCAGTGGGCCGACAGAGCCTTGATAGCGGCCTGGTTGTCAACATAAATCGATATGTGTCTCGGGTTCTCCCCCAAGGCGTTAATTGACTTTGCTGCCTGCCAGACCGCGTAGATTTCTACCTGGAACACGCTGCACCAGTCAGGTAGACGATAAGATAGCTGAGCTGTTAGCTTTTCCGAGAAGATTCCTGCTCCTGTACCGTCTACCGACTTGGATCCATCAGTATAGAAAGAAAGCTCATTCCGTCCAATGACGTTACCCTACTTCCAATCATATTTACCCGGGAATAAGTCCGTTGAATAAAGTAAACAAACAATTGAAAATACCGAAACATAGTGAAAAAAATTAATTTTAGTGAAATAAGTACAGAAATTGCCATATATGATTAATTTTTTATCAATTATGTTCATTATTTTTTCTATATTTTAGTTTAATTCAAATTCTAATGCCATATGATTGAGCACTGTTGCCATTCACAATAAATTCACAATGGTGGCAACCTTGAGTTTGTACACGCGCTTTCGCGCTTTTGCCGCTGTTTACAACAAGAACCAGAATCAGAATTGCTGTTGAACGCATAAAACCGAATACATTGGAATTTCATTTGTAGACGTTGACATTATGAAACCTATAAATGCATTGGAAGATGATCTTTTAATGTTAATTTTGGCATTGTATGCGTTCTGTGATAGCGTACCAGATGACTTTGAAGAATCCAATGATGGTGACGACGAAAGAAGCGAAACGGAATTGAGTATCGGTGCAATTGAAAAGTAAGTTTGAACTTTTTCTTAGAATTGTGGAATATTCCATTAATGTTATATTTTTCTTTCCTTTAGTGAATCTAATACTGAATCACCACTAGCTGTCAATGAAGAAAGTGATGAGGAAGAGAAAATTGATACAGAAAATATTGATGAGGACAACAACGAAAAGGAAAAGGAAAATGAAGAAGATGACGCCACAAATGATGAGAAGAACGATACAAAACTTACTAAGATCGTTGAGAAAAACAAAATCGATGGAACATCTAAATCTGATTCTGATTCATCGGAAGATTTCCAAACACCAAGCAGTGGTTCCGAAGAAGACTATCTCAATGAAAACAGCAGCAATGTGGTGAAAAATGTTGCGGCCGCAAATAGTAAATCTGATACGGATAAGGACAACAACGAAAAGAAAAATAAGGAAAATAAAGAAGATGACACCACAAATGATGAGAAAAACGACAAAAAACTTACTGAATCTGATTCTGATTCATGGTCAGATGCCAAATCACCAAGCAGTGATTCCGAAGACGATCAAAGCAAAGATGCCAAAAAGAAAGCTACTATTCTCAAAGAAAATAACAACAATGGAAAGGAAAATGTTGCGGTTGCAAATAGTAAATCAAGCTTTTTATCACCCATCTCAGCAAATGATCCGAAGCCTAACAAACGTAAGCTCAACAATATGCCAACTGATCTAGTGGGTTCCGAAAGCAGTAATAATACAGTTGATCCACCAGTCAAACGCATGAAATCAGAAACTTAAAGTTCAATGCCTTCAACATTCTCAGGCGGTATAAGTAACAAACAAGATTAAGTAATATAATTGTAAACTATTTGAATTTAATAATTTTAATTATTTCTCAACAGCGATTATAGTATTATCAAGGAAGCTATGAGCGTAAGCCATTAAGTTCCAGTGAGCTAATCACCAAAAAAATTTAAAATATGTACCAGCATATTAAACGAGGCCATAACCACAATCGTCCAAAAAATGAATCCCACAAAGCACATTATATGTGTACGAGAGAAATTGTATTCTAAGGTTGAAATAAGCGGATATGTTTTGAAACTACATTTCCCATATCGCACATGTTTAACCAAAATGTTACAACTCAAAAAAGAGCATTTCGAAAAAACGCGTTTAAAGTTTTCAATTTACTCATAAATTGGCTAATTATAGACGAAATATTCTCTTCTCACGCAGAGAGTGTGCAAGTTATTAACATGAGATTTTTATACAATATAAAACATGATATAAGGAATAATTCTGCATCAACAACATAACACTTTAGTTAAACATGTGCGATATGATATCCATACACTACATATTGTATCTACATATATCTACTTACCTATATCATTTATGAAATCATATTATAGTATTAAGAAATCCATTGCTTATGCATTATATTTTTAAAAACTACTGTATAAGGACTAGCAAGTAACATTTTGGTATATAAAATTATTCACACTTTTTCGTTACAATAGATAGTTTATAATTTTATTATTATATGGGTATATAGTATGTAGATTTTTATCAAGGGCTTCTATATAAACAATGCACTTTGGCATTTATATACTCTTCACACAGTGAATAGTATTATAAGTTAGTCAAGAAGAAGACATCGGAGACCCCATAAACTATACATATTCTTGATCACCTCGATGAGACCGAGTTAATATAGCCATCAGAGTTGTGCTTGAAGTGCTTACAAGCAAACAAGGAAATTGGGGAACCAAGCTTGCTTGAGCTTGTGTATTGTTTTGCCATGTCTGTCTGTATGTATACAAACTAGTCCCTCAGAGCTGAAATTTTACACGAAGCTTTCTTTTTACAAGACGCTCCACATTTGTCGAAATAAGTTGAATCGGACCACTAAGAGGAACAAATTCAAATTAATGTTCTTATTAGAAAAACTTTTATGTTTTTGGTTTATCCAACTAAATTATGGACACTATGTGTGCCTGATCCATATTCAACAACCATGCAAATTTCAAAATTCTATGATTACTGGATCGCATAGTTCCTGAAATGTGTGCTCAATAGACCAATATATTTATATGACGCCATCTTTATATGACATATATTTCATAGAGTCAGTATTAGTGCCATCTGCATGGTCTATTGAAATTAGTATGAATACTGACTTTGCCCTAAACGTAAGTCAAATCAATAACACTTATAATATAACTGTATGCTCATTCACAGAAGCGTGAAGAGTACAAATTTTTTGCGCAATAACAAGAGAAAATTTAAATCTATATGTAAGCGCACTAGACTATTAGCTCCAGTGGCGACAAACTGATCCTGCGCTTTTTTTTCAATCTTCCTAATTCCGTCATTCTATAACCTCCTAATCCCAACAACACTTCCTATTTTCATCCAAAATCACCTTTAATCCCCCACCAATCTGCTCGTAATAATAGGCGCACTTTTGTGCAATACAGCTGCAATAACATTGGGGAAAACAACAAGAATCCGCAGTTGAGTGGTGCACAGCAGCTACAGCAAGGGGAAGCGGTCATCAAATGTACTACGCACCACAACACTTTAGCCAAATCCCCAACCGTTTGTGCTCAACTTCCGCCCAACATCAGCAAAAAACAAATTTAGGCACACATGGCGCTTCAGGCGGAAGCGTTGTTCTCAAGCAACTTTAGCCCCATCACTTGAGATTACTAGCGGTAGGCTAATCACTTACCCTAGTGTAATCAACAAACCGATTACCTTTACAAGGAAAAGCCTCGGATATCGTGTGCGATGGAGAGAAGCCTTGTGGAGGAGCTATGCTCCAATTAGGAGTTTGAAAGGAATAAAGAAATAAAATATATACAAGTGTGGGTCAATAAGTCCTTAGAAAAAAGCATTAAAACAATTTTTTTTCAACATAAGATTTTGGAAGGTCCTCAATTTACTATTTGTTTGATCGATGACTTCTTCATTTGAAAAAAACGTTGTCCACTGAGACATTTTTTCAGGTTTGGGAATAGGAAAATGTCATTGGAGCTAAATCCGGCGAATACGGTGGGTGGTCGACCAATTCGAACTTTAATTCTTCAATTTTAGCCATTGATCGTAAATATGTGTGAACGCGGGCATTGTCCTAATGAAAGAGGATTTTTTTTTTGTTTAAATGAGGCCGTTTTTTTTCAATTTTTTCTCTCAGCTGGTCCAACAAAGATGCATAATACTCCCCTGTTATTGTTTTTCCTTTTTCCAAATAGTCAACGAAAATAATTCCACGTGCATCCCAAAAACACAGTAGCCATAACCTTACCAGCTGATTTTACGGTTTTCGCCTTCTTCGGACATGGTTCGCCTTTCAAAATCCACTGTTTTGATTGTTCTTTCGTTTCGGGAGTGTAGTGATGAATCCATGTTTCATCTACAGTCACAAACCGACGAAAAAACTCATACGGATTACGTTGCATGAGCGACAACAGAGCTTTAGAGGCAACCACCCTATAGCATTTATTGTTGACTGTGAGCAAACGCGGCACCCATCTTGCCGAAATCTTTTTCATACACAATTTTTCATGTAAAATAAAAATGACGCTACCTTTTGATACCCCTGTAACCTCAACTATCTCACTCAACTTTAATCTTCGATCACTTAACACCATATCATGGATTTTATTGATCATTTCTGGCGCAGTCACCTCTACAGGGCGTCCTGAGCGTGGTTCATCCTTTGTTGATGTACGACCACGTTTAAATTCATTTAACCACTTATAAATAGTTGCAAGTTAAGGAGCAGATGTGCCGTGAACTAAATCCAACTCATTTTTTATTTCCTTTGCTGTTAAGCCTTTTATATGAAAATGTTTAATAACAGATCTAAACTCAATTTTCTCTATTTTTGTCAACAAACAAATTTTTTTTCTTCAATGCACGAGAAACACACAACTCAACTCAAAACTTCACAGCATACCTTGACGGTAATGATGCTGCACGAAAACAGACTGTTTACAGTAATAGTAGCGCTATCTGTTGGATTTTCTAAGGACTTATTGACCCATCCTAGTATAAATAAAATCATAGTCTGTGCACGCTAATATCAGAAACGGCTTAACCTACTTGAATGCGGTTTTGACTAGTGGATTGAAACAAGCTTCGTGTAACATATAGCGTTCATTATATCAAAATCGAGACACTAAATCAAATGATATTCATATTTTTAGTTCCGTTGCTTACTTTTCGCCAAATTAAACATCTGATAATTAGGAAAAAAAACTTACAAGCTTTTACAAACAAATTTCGATTACCACACGTACGATTATTATGGGGACTCAGTAATTATTTAATTTATTTATATTATGGCGGTGCTGAAGCAGAGAAGTGGTCATCATAGCGGGTATTGCATGCATATTAAGGCACTTACTATTGCCGCCGCACAATCACTATCCGCACTGTCTGAACTCATTTCGTATAATGGGCTCGCTTCAAAGACTGCAAAGACAACAAATAATCGAAAAAGTTTTGCACAAAATTTTGTAGCATGGAAAGGCATTGTTCGGGGTTTTTTTTATTTTTGTGCTTTGTCTAGTGTTCCACGACTTTTAACTCAGCCCTACCGATGTATAAAAATATATTTTGATTATCTTTCAACACTGATTTTTAAAAATATTATATCTATGAAAATTGTTTCGCGTCGTAGTATTTCATTCCAAATATTTTCGGTTTTTTACATATAATAAAAAGTCATCGTCTATTTATTTTACAATTACACAAACGTCACCAACAACACATAACAACAAGCATTTCTACATTTGAATTCGTGGTCCAAGTAAGCCTAAGTATGTCTGTATTTGGAAAACCAACAGAGCCGTCAAATGGAGCTGGACCAGTAAGAGCAACAATAGATTTAACATTTGATTTGCCAGCTGGATTACAAGTACCTGCACCAGCATCATATTCATGTGGTACCTCTTATGCCGTGCCCCCCAACGGAGGTGCAGCTACTAATACCGCCATAATCAATTTTTCTTTAAAGATATCAATTTTACCGTCTTCTGTCGATCCAATGCCTACAAAAGTTAGCGATACACAAAATTTGGTTATACCAAATGTTGCTGCGGAAGTTACCAGTGTAAATGGGGCATCAACTGCAGCAACGACAAATGGCAGAGAATATTATTTGTTTGGCCGTGAAGGACAAGACCCTAATTGTCTTGGTGCAGCTCTGCCAAATATAAAAGGAGAAAATACAATACAATCCAAAGGAAATGAAGCTAAGGGAAGCCGAGTTAAGGAAGCCGGAGCTAAGAAAAAAGCTGTTATGGAAAGCGGTGCAAAGGGAAGCGGTTGTAAGAGAAGTGGAGCTATGGAAGGAGGAGCAAAGGGAAGCGGAGCTAAAGAAAGTACCAAAAAACAGCCATTTAAATTTACTTTTGGCAATAGAAATACTTTTGGCAATGGAAATACTTTTGGCAATGTAAATACTAATGCTGCATCACCAATTTTTATTTTTGGTTGCAACAAAGTGAACTCCAATGGAGGAAATATTGTTCCTATGGTGAATACACCTGAAAATCCATTTTTATTTGGTAAATATGCTGATTCTCTTCAACCAAAACAATCAACTTCAATCTTCGGTAACAATTTAAATGAAAAAAATCAACGGGAAACTACAAACCCCAAATCCTCTGGCAATACATTTGCATTCGTTGGCACCACACCAAATCAACCAATAGAATCTAAAGCTTTCAAATCAATTTTTGGTACAAACAAGACCGCGGTATCAGCTTCTTTAAATTATGATGGCGAATCCAAAGAAAATAATCTGTTTAGTGGTGAACCTTTTAATTTTCGTTGTTCATCGCAAAACAAGCCACCTACACACACTCTACACAACCGTTCAGTGGATTTACTGCTCCTCTTAGTGGAACTAAATTTGCTAAATCCATTTTAGTTACAAACACGGCATCGGAAACAGTGGCACCATCAGTTTCTTTAACTTTTGGTGACGATTTCAAAGAAAGATGTTTTAAATCTCTTAATTTTGGTTGTCCACCACAGTTCAAATCCTCAACGCCAAAAGAAGCCTGTGGACTTACTTCTACTCCTGATGGAAATGGTTCCAAAAATACAAATTTATCTTCACCTGTTACAGGAAGACTCTTTGGCAATCCAACTGGCTATGCAAAGCCCGACTTCACTTTTACTCGTGATACATCCTGATGGTTCTAGGAACAATGGCAATACTCTATTTGGTAATTCTGCGAGTGGCACTCCTTGGAAACAAACAATTACTTTTGATAGTCATGGGAAATCATCAAATCCCAGTGTACCAGTAGCAAAACTTTTTTCATTTGCATCAGATGCCACAAATAAAACAGTAGAAGGGTCAAAACTCTTCAAAACTCTTTAATAACCAACAAACTTCAACTATCAATCCTGGAGGAGCGAGCACATACAATTTTGGGTCTTCTACTTTGCCAGTGTCATCAGAACTTTTCGCACCAGGTCTAATAGAACCTGATGAAGAGGAGCTCGTGAGTCGCAAGGATAAACTACGTCAATTTGAATTTTAGTAACAACTTATTACTTAATACTTACTGTTAATTACAATAAATTGTCTCGTTAAATAAATAAATAAATGGGCATATTAAGTTTAAAATTATTCAATGGTGGTTGGAACCAATCGTATTCAAATTGGAAAACAAAGAATAGGACACACAGTAGATATGTTCAGATGCCCATGCCAATCCGCTTGATATTATTTTGTTGGATAACAGGTATTTCGCCAATAACTCTTCGAATGTTGATTGCCAGGTGTTCAATTTGTCTGGTTTATCGGCGTAGGCAAGTGTCTTTACATAACCCCAAAGAATATAATCCAATGTGGTTAAAATCGTTCATCAAAAGTTTCTTTGATTAAATCAATTGTAGCGTGCGCTGTGTGGCATGTGGCTCCGTACTGCAAGATTAATGCCAGGTAATTGAGGTGCCAAAAAGGTTCTAATCATGTCTCTGAATCGTTCACCGTTGACAGGAACATTCTAGCCAACATCGTTTTTGAAGACATATGGACCAATGACTCCGCCGGCCCATAAAGCGCACCAAACAGTAATTTTCTGTGGATGTAAAGGTGTTTCGACAAAAGCTTGTGCATTATCATCACTCTAAATGCAGAAATTTTGCTTATTTATGTACGTCCCCTTTCAACCAAAAATGAGCTTCATCGCTGAACAAAATTTTGTATGGAAAATCAAGATCAATATTAATTTTTTGTACTTCAGCCCATTGGCCGAATTTGCGGCGCATAGGATGGTCGTTTGGCTTAAATTTTTGCACAAGTTCAATCTTAAAAGCTTTTAAGCCAACATCCTTTGGTAAAATCTTCCGTAAAATGGATGGACACAACCCCATTTGCTGAGAACGGCGGCGAATTGATTGATTAGGCTGTTCTTCAAGGCTTTGTTGTACAGCGGCTACAGCTTATTCGGTGCGCACTATTCGGCATCTTACGGGATGCACATTCTCAATAAGAATACTACTATAGCCTTATATAGCGTAACCTTGGCAGCGAGACTGAGAGTGCTACCGGATCGTAATTTTAACATCTTACTTTTACAAGTAGCTGTTATGGTGTTGACATGCTTTGACCACGTTAGCCTCCGATCCAAATTTAAGCCTAGATATTTAACTAATGATTTTTGGGGGATTTGAATGCCGTTCAGAGTGACAGGAGGACAGCGCTTATAGCGCAACGTGTAGAAGCAGTGCTGCGATTTCGCACTATTAATTTTGATGTTCCATCGTCTAGACCAGGTTTCAAATTTGTTCAGGACTCTTTGAGTTGCGGCAGCAGCTTGATCGCTGGAAGTGTCACATGCAAGAAAAACGTTGTTGTTTCGAGGAAGGATTATAATTTTTATCCACCGCTTTTAAAGAAAAACACTTTGTTATGGGTTTACTTTATTTTTTACTTTATTTTATTTTTAATTTTTGCTTTGTCTTAAGTCTTAATTTTGTTTTGTTATAAAACTTATTTGTATTAATTGTTGTTGTTGTTGCTTAGATAAAACACAGCTTGTGCGACGTTGCGTGTGTTTGGTTTTGCGCGTTTTCACCAACTGATTTTTGGACATTCTCCTTTGTCCTGCTAGAGTCTGAAGCTGCATTCGATCAGGCGCTTCCGATCGAACGTCAACCTCAACCCCTCTGCTCCCGACATGCTCGCCCCGTTGGAAGCGATGAATTGGTTCCAACTGAAGTGGTACTAAGGGGCAGAACTGCAAGCTTGCCTATGGCCCTTTTGATTAGGCCAAAATCGTTGTCGCAGAGCAGCAAGAAGACCCTGAGGCCCCGCATGTAAGAATTTGTGATGAAAAAACATGATGATTCCGCTAGTAACAGGATGATGCTTTGGTAATAACAACGGGTGCCTAGCATCATAATCCAAGTAAGAATTTTGAAGAACTGTTTCCCGAGAAATCGGATTCGTCTACTATGTAGAGCAGGGCAGTTAGAGTGAAAGTGTTGGATGCTCTCCGATTCCTCCTCGTCTTCATAGCTACGACAGAAGTCATGGTGTGGAATCTGCATCCTGTGGGCCATCAGCCCGATGGTGCAGTGCCCCGTCATAACTCCCGTCTGAACCATTTTCTTGTTGAAGTGTAGGAGCTCGAAGGTTCTCTTTGGTTGATAGCAAGGTCAGAGTGTCCTTGTGATAGTACAGCCAGACTCATTTGCCCACTTCCTGCTTGCTAGATATCTGGATTTCAGTTCCAGGCATGAGAGTATAAATATCGGAAACTTCTTGAGACATAAGCAGTGCCGAGCCTTTCCTGGTATACTCGTTCGCCATCTCATTTCCTTCGATACCGGAGTGATCTGGCACCCATATGAGTGTGATAGAGCCTGGTTAAGAGTTTCTACCGTACTACGTATAATTTTGTTCTTGCAGCAGTGGGCCGACAGAGCCTTGATAGCGGCCTGGTTGTCAACATAAATCGATATGTGTCTCGGGTTCTCCCCCAAGGCGTTAATTGACTTTGCTGCCTGCCAGACCGCGTAGATTTCTACCTGGAACACGCTGCACCAGTCAGGTAGAAGATAAGATAGCTGAGCTGTTAGCTTTTCCGAGAAGATTCCTGCTCCTGTACCGTCTACCGACTTGGATCCATCAGTATAGAAAGAAAGCTCATTCCGTCCAATGACGTTACCCTACTTCCAATCATATTTACCCGGGAATAAGTCCGTTGAATAAAGTAAACAAACAATTGAAAATACCGAAACATAGTGAAAAAAATTAATTTTAGTGAAATAAGTACAGAAATTGCCATATATGATTAATTTTTTATCAATTATGTTCATTATTTTTTCTATATTTTAGTTTAATTCAAATTCTAATGCCATATGATTGAGCACTGTTGCCATTCACAATAAATTCACAATGGTGGCAACCTTGAGTTTGTACACGCGCTTTCGCGCTTTTGCCGCTGTTTACAACAAGAACCAGAATCAGAATTGCTGTTGAACGCATAAAACCGAATACATTGGAATTTCATTTGTAGACGTTGACATTATGAAACCTATAAATGCATTGGAAGATGATCTTTTAATGTTAATTTTGGCATTGTATGCGTTCTGTGATAGCGTACCAGATGACTTTGAAGAATCCAATGATGGTGACGACGAAAGAAGCGAAACGGAATTGAGTATCGGTGCAATTGAAAAGTAAGTTTGAACTTTTTCTTAGAATTGTGGAATATTCCATTAATGTTATATTTTTCTTTCCTTTAGTGAATCTAATACTGAATCACCACTAGCTGTCAATGAAGAAAGTGATGAGGAAGAGAAAATTGATACAGAAAATATTGATGAGGACAACAACGAAAAGGAAAAGGAAAATGAAGAAGATGACGCCACAAATGATGAGAAGAACGATACAAAACTTACTAAGATCGTTGAGAAAAACAAAATCGATGGAACATCTAAATCTGATTCTGATTCATCGGAAGATTTCCAAACACCAAGCAGTGGTTCCGAAGAAGACTATCTCAATGAAAACAGCAGCAATGTGGTGAAAAATGTTGCGGCCGCAAATAGTAAATCTGATACGGATAAGGACAACAACGAAAAGAAAAATAAGGAAAATAAAGAAGATGACACCACAAATGATGAGAAAAACGACAAAAAACTTACTGAATCTGATTCTGATTCATGGTCAGATGCCAAATCACCAAGCAGTGATTCCGAAGACGATCAAAGCAAAGATGCCAAAAAGAAAGCTACTATTCTCAAAGAAAATAACAACAATGGAAAGGAAAATGTTGCGGTTGCAAATAGTAAATCAAGCTTTTTATCACCCATCTCAGCAAATGATCCGAAGCCTAACAAACGTAAGCTCAACAATATGCCAACTGATCTAGTGGGTTCCGAAAGCAGTAATAATACAGTTGATCCACCAGTCAAACGCATGAAATCAGAAACTTAAAGTTCAATGCCTTCAACATTCTCAGGCGGTATAAGTAACAAACAAGATTAAGTAATATAATTGTAAACTATTTGAATTTAATAATTTTAATTATTTCTCAACAGCGATTATAGTATTATCAAGGAAGCTATGAGCGTAAGCCATTAAGTTCCAGTGAGCTAATCACCAAAAAAATTTAAAATATGTACCAGCATATTAAACGAGGCCATAACCACAATCGTCCAAAAAATGAATCCCACAAAGCACATTATATGTGTACGAGAGAAATTGTATTCTAAGGTTGAAATAAGCGGATATGTTTTGAAACTACATTTCCCATATCGCACATGTTTAACCAAAATGTTACAACTCAAAAAAGAGCATTTCGAAAAAACGCGTTTAAAGTTTTCAATTTACTCATAAATTGGCTAATTATAGACGAAATATTCTCTTCTCACGCAGAGAGTGTGCAAGTTATTAACATGAGATTTTTATACAATATAAAACATGATATAAGGAATAATTCTGCATCAACAACATAACACTTTAGTTAAACATGTGCGATATGATATCCATACACTACATATTGTATCTACATATATCTACTTACCTATATCATTTATGAAATCATATTATAGTATTAAGAAATCCATTGCTTATGCATTATATTTTTAAAAACTACTGTATAAGGACTAGCAAGTAACATTTTGGTATATAAAATTATTCACACTTTTTCGTTACAATAGATAGTTTATAATTTTATTATTATATGGGTATATAGTATGTAGATTTTTATCAAGGGCTTCTATATAAACAATGCACTTTGGCATTTATATACTCTTCACACAGTGAATAGTATTATAAGTTAGTCAAGAAGAAGACATCGGAGACCCCATAAACTATACATATTCTTGATCACCTCGATGAGACCGAGTTAATATAGCCATCAGAGTTGTGCTTGAAGTGCTTACAAGCAAACAAGGAAATTGGGGAACCAAGCTTGCTTGAGCTTGTGTATTGTTTTGCCATGTCTGTCTGTATGTATACAAACTAGTCCCTCAGAGCTGAAATTTTACACGAAGCTTTCTTTTTACAAGACGCTCCACATTTGTCGAAATAAGTTGAATCGGACCACTAAGAGGAACAAATTCAAATTAATGTTCTTATTAGAAAAACTTTTATGTTTTTGGTTTATCCAACTAAATTATGGACACTATGTGTGCCTGATCCATATTCAACAACCATGCAAATTTCAAAATTCTATGATTACTGGATCGCATAGTTCCTGAAATGTGTGCTCAATAGACCAATATATTTATATGACGCCATCTTTATATGACATATATTTCATAGAGTCAGTATTAGTGCCATCTGCATGGTCTATTGAAATTAGTATGAATACTGACTTTGCCCTAAACGTAAGTCAAATCAATAACACTTATAATATAACTGTATGCTCATTCACAGAAGCGTGAAGAGTACAAATTTTTTGCGCAATAACAAGAGAAAATTTAAATCTATATGTAAGCGCACTAGACTATTAGCTCCAGTGGCGACAAACTGATCCTGCGCTTTTTTTTCAATCTTCCTAATTCCGTCATTCTATAACCTCCTAATCCCAACAACACTTCCTATTTTCATCCAAAATCACCTTTAATCCCCCACCAATCTGCTCGTAATAATAGGCGCACTTTTGTGCAATACAGCTGCAATAACATTGGGGAAAACAACAAGAATCCGCAGTTGAGTGGTGCACAGCAGCTACAGCAAGGGGAAGCGGTCATCAAATGTACTACGCACCACAACACTTTAGCCAAATCCCCAACCGTTTGTGCTCAACTTCCGCCCAACATCAGCAAAAAACAAATTTAGGCACACATGGCGCTTCAGGCGGAAGCGTTGTTCTCAAGTAACTTTAGCCCCATCACTTGAGATTACTAGCGGTAGGCTAATCACTTACCCTAGTGTAATCAACAAACCGATTACCTTTACAAGGAAAAGCCTCGGATATCGTGTGCGATGGAGAGAAGCCTTGTGGAGGAGCTATGCTCCAATTAGGAGTTTGAAAGGAATAAAGAAATAAAATATATACAAGTGTGGGTCAATAAGTCCTTAGAAAAAAGCATTAAAACAATTTTTTTTCAACATAAGATTTTGGAAGGTCCTCAATTTACTATTTGTTTGATCGATGACTTCTTCATTTGAAAAAAAACGTTGTCCACTGAGACATTTTTTCAGGTTTGGGAATAGGAAAATGTCACTGGGAGCTAAATCCGGCGAATACGGTGGGTGGTCGACCAATTCGAACTTTAATTCTTCAATTTTAGCCATTGATCGTAAATATGTGTGAACGCGGGCATTGTCCTAATGAAAGAGGATTTTTTTTTTTGTTTAAATGAGGCCGTTTTTTTTCAATTTTTTCTCTCAGCTGGTCCAACAAAGATGCATAATACTCCCCTGTTATTGTTTTTCCTTTTTCCAAATAGTCAACGAAAATAATTCCACGTGCATCCCAAAAACACAGTAGCCATAACCTTACCAGCTGATTTTACGGTTTTCGCCTTCTTCGGACATGGTTCGCCTTTCAAAATCCACTGTTTTGATTGTTCTTTCGTTTCGGGAGTGTAGTGATGAATCCATGTTTCATCTACAGTCACAAACCGACGAAAAAACTCATACGGATTACGTTGCATGAGCGACAACAGAGCTTTAGAGGCAACCACCCTATAGCATTTATTGTTGACTGTGAGCAAACGCGGCACCCATCTTGCCGAAATCTTTTTCATACACAATTTTTCATGTAAAATAAAAATGACGCTACCTTTTGATACCCCTGTAACCTCAACTATCTCACTCAACTTTAATCTTCGATCACTTAACACCATATCATGGATTTTATTGATCATTTCTGGCGCAGTCACCTCTACAGGGCGTCCTGAGCGTGGTTCATCCTTTGTTGATGTACGACCACGTTTAAATTCATTTAACCAATTATAAATAGTTGCAAGTGAAGGAGCAGATGTGCCGTGAACTAAATCCAACTCATTTTTTATTTCCTTTGCTGTTAAGCCTTTTATATGAAAATGTTTAATAACAGATCTAAACTCAATTTTCTCCATTTTTGTCAATGCACGAGAAACACACAACTCAACTCAACTCAAAACTGCACAGCATACCTTGAAGGTAATGATGCTGCATGAAAACAGACTGTTTACAGTAATAGTCGCGCTATCTGTTGGATTTTCTAAGGACTTATTGACCCATCCTAGTATAAATAAAATCATAGTCTGTGCACGCTAATATCAGAAACGGCTTAACCTACTTGAATGCGGTTTTGACTAGTGGATTGAAGCAAGCTTCGTGTAACATATAGCGTTCATTATATCAAAATCGAGACACTAAATCAAATGATATTCATATTTTTAGTTCCGTTGCTTACTTTTCGCCAAATTAAACATCTGATAATTAGGAAAAAAAACTTACAAGCTTTTACAAACAAATTTCGATTACCACACGTACGATTATTATGGGGACTCAGTAATTATTTAATTTATTTATATTATGGCGGTGCTGAAGCAGAGAAGTGGTCATCATAGCGGGTATTGCATGCATATTAAGGCACTTACTATTGCCGCCGCACAATCACTATCCGCACTGTCTGAACTCATTTCGTATAATGGGCTCGCTTCAAAGACTGCAAAGACAACAAATAATCGAAAAAGTTTTGCACAAAATTTTGTAGCATGGAAAGGCAACACCACAAAATTTTTTGCGCAAAAAATTTGTACGTGGTAACGTTATTTTACAACTTTGCCATAGCCAAAGGTAACCATTGTTCGGGGTTTTTTTTATTTTTGTGCTTTGTCTAGTGTTCCACGACTTTTAACTCAGCCCTATCGATGTATAAAAATATATTTTGATTATCTTTCAACACTGATTTTTAAAAATATTATATCTCTGAAAATTGTTTCGCGTCGTAGTATTTCATTCCAAATATTTTCGGTTTTTTACATATAATAAAAAGTCATCGTCTATTTATTTTACAATTACACAAACGTCACCAACAACACATAACAACAAGCATTTCTACATTTGAATTCGTGGTCCAAGTAAGCCTAAGTATGTCTGTATTTGGAAAACCAACAGAGCCGTCAAATGGAGCTGGACCAGTAAGAGCAACAATAGATTTAACATTTGATTTGCCAGCTGGATTACAAGTACCTGCACCAGCATCATATTCATGTGGTACCTCTTATGCCGTGCCCCCCAACGGAGGTGCAGCTACTAATACCGCCATAATCAATTTTTCTTTAAAGATATCAATTTTACCGTCTTCTGTCGATCCAATGCCTACAAAAGTTAGCGATACACAAAATTTGGTTATACCAAATGTTGCTGCGGAAGTTACCAGTGTAAATGGGGCATCAACTGCAGCAACGACAAATGGCAGAGAATATTATTTGTTTGGCCGTGAAGGTCAAGACCCTAATTGTCTTGGTGCAGCTCTGCCAAATATAAAAGGAGAAAATACAATACAATCCAAAGGAAATGAAGCTAAGGGAAGCCGAGTTAAGGAAGCCGGAGCTAAGAAAAAAGCTGTTATGGAAAGCGGTGCAAAGGGAAGCGGTTGTAAGAGAAGTGGAGCTATGGAAGGAGGAGCAAAGGGAAGCGGAGCTAAAGAAAGTACCAAAAAACAGCCATTTAAATTTACTTTTGGCAATAGAAATACTTTTGGCAATGGAAATACTTTTGGCAATGTAAATACTAATGCTGGATCACCAATTTTTATTTTTGGTTGCAACAAAGTGAACTCCAATGGAGGAAATATTGTTCCTATGGTGAATACACCTGAAAATCCATTTTTATTTGGTAAATATGCTGATTCTCTTCAACCAAAGCAATCAACTTCAATCTTCGGTAACAATTTAAATGAAAAAAATCAACGGGAAACTACAAACCCCAAATCCTCTGGCAATACATTTGCATTCGTTGGCACCACACCAAATCAACCAATAGAATCTAAAGCTTTCAAATCAATTTTTGGTACAAACAAGACCGCGGTATCAGCTTCTTTAAATTATGATGGCGATTCCAAAGAAAATAATCTGTTTAGTGGTGAACCTTTTAATTTTCGTTGTTCATCGCAAAACAAGCCACCTACACACACTACACAACCGTTCAGTGGATTTACTGCTCCTCTTAGTGGAACTAAATTTGCTAAATCCATTTTAGTTACAAACACGACATCGGAAACAGTGGCACCATCAGTTTCTTTAACTTTTGGCGACGATTTCAAAGAAAGATGTTTTAAATCTTTTAATTTTGGTTGTCCACCACAGTTCAAATCCTCAACGCCAAAAGAAGCCTGTGGATTTACTTCTATTCCTGATGGAAATGGTTCCAAAAATACAAATTTATCTTCACCTGTTACAGGAAGACTCTTTGGCAATCCAACTGGCTATGCAAAGCCCGACTTCACTTTTACTCGTGATACATCTGCTAGGAACAATGGCAATACTCTATTTGGTAATTCTGCGAGTGGCACTCCTTGGAAACAAACAATTACTTTTGATAGTCATGGGAAATCATCAAATCCCAGTGTACCAGTAGCAAAACTTTTTTCATTTGCATCAGATGCCACAAATAAAACAGTAGAAGGGTCAAAACTCTTTAATAACCAACAAACTTCAACTATCAATCCTGGAGGAGCGAGCACATACAATTTTGGGTCTTCTACTTTGCCAGTGTCATCAGAACTTTTCGCACCAGGTCTAATAGAACCTGATGAAGAGGAGCTCGTGAGTCGCAAGGATAAACTACGTCAATTTGAATTTTAGTAACAACTTATTACTTAATACTTACTGTTAATTACAATAAATTGTCTCGTTAAATAAATAAATAAATGGGCATATTAAGTTTAAAATTATTCAATGGTGGTTGGAACCAATCGTATTCAAATTGGAAAACAATGAATAGGACACACAGTAGTTATGTTCAGATGTCCATGCTAATCCGCTTGTTATTATTTTGTTGGATAACAGGTATTTCGCCAATAACTCTTCGAATGTTGATTTCCAGGTGTTCAATTTGTCTGGTTTATCGGCGTAGGCAAGTGTCTTTACATAACCCCAAAGAATATAATCCAATGTGGTTAAAATCGTTCATCAAAAGTTTCTTTGATTAAATCAATTGTAGCGTGCGCTGTGTGGCATGTGGCTCCGTACTGCAAGATTAATGCCAGGTAATTGAGGTGCCAAAAAGGTTCTAATCATGTCTCTGAATCGTTCACCGTTGACAGAAACATTCTAGCCAACATCGTTTTTGAAGACATATGGACCAATGACTCCGCCGGCCCATAAAGCGCACCAAACAGTAATTTTCTGTGGATGTAAAGGTGTTTCGACAAAAGCTTGTGCATTATCATCACTCTAAATGCAGAAATTTTGCTTATTTATGTACGTCCCCTTTCAACCAAAAATGAGCTTCATCGCTGAACAAAATTTTGTATGGAAAATCAAGATCAATATTAATTTTTTGTACTTCAGCCCATTGGCCGAATTTGCGGCGCATAGGTTGGTCGTTTGGCTTAAATTTTTGCACAAGTTCAATCTTAAAAGCTTTAAAGCCAACATCATTTGTAAAATCTTCTTGTAAAATGGATGGACACAACTCCATTTGCTGAGAACGGCGACGAATTGATTGATTTGGGTCTTCTTCAAGGCTTTGTTGTACAGCGGCTACAGCTTATTCGGTGCACACTATTCGGCATCTTACGGGATGCACATTCTCAATAAGATATACGTGGTGCTGAAACGATCCATAGTTATTCAAATTAGCAGCTCTGATGGACGATTAGTTTGACGAACAGAACCATTATTTTGATAAAAAATTTCAACAATTTGCAAGCGCTGGTCTGGTGTAAGTCTATCCAATGAAATGCCAAACCAAATGAAACAAAAAGCAACTCTCAGCTAGTAAATCGGTTGTCAAATAAAGCCGATTTGCCAACTCAAAGTTGTGAACCTCTAAAAAAAACACTCTTTGATTGGGTTTGGTAAGACTGAATGACCGAAATACCAGTTGGAATATCTTTCCTGTTTCGATACAAGTTGCCATCTAAATTGAATCACTTCACTCACTCAAAATTTTAAATTACAAAAAAGTAAATACAATTTTCAATTAATTTTTTTTCTTTAATTTTTTTTTTTTGATATATTTTTTTTTTTTTAAATTTCTTAACATTTTTCCAATTTTGTGCAATTGACAAAAAAATAAAATCAATGAAAATAATAATAATGATAATTAATAATAATTGAATTATTGTAATTAAGTGTCGTGGTGTTTTTATATATAATATATTTTTTTCATTAATTATGGACGTGTGTTTTTGTATCTGCATAGTTTAGACGACGATTGTGCACGATTACTTTGCATATAATTAATTAATTAAAATTAAAATTTTACAATAAAAATTATAAATTATTTAATTAAAATAATTACAATAAAAACTTAACACACTAAAATATGATTTTCATTTCTTATTTCTTTTTTTTTTTTAATTTTTGCATTAAATTAAATTGTTGTAATTAAAAATATTAGAAAAAAAATATACAATTTATTAAAGGAAAAATTAAAAATAATAAATAAATAAATTACACAATTTTCATATATATATATTTTTTTGTTTAATATTTTTTAAATAATTAATAGTATTAGCTGCATTAAAAATTAAGCATTAAGCAGAGGGCGCGGGGACTAAAGGGTATAACAAATTGAGATTACTAATTAACATGAAATTTAGATAAAAAAAATATGATTTTGTTTTAATTTATTTATTTATGAATTAATTTTATTGAATATATTTATTTAAATATATATATATATAATTAATTAATATATTGTAGATTTATATATGCTAAATTTATTAAATTAATTGCTTGTTTTTTTTATTTTTTTTTTAAGTTTATTTTAATGTAATGCATCTTTTCACAAGTGGGTTGCTTTCATATTTTTTATTTTATTTTTTAACTATGTATATTTTTTTTTCTTTTTTTTATTAAATTTTATGCAATAGGATTTTGTATAATTTTTAATTTAATTTATTTAAATTTTTAAGGATGTTTTAAGGACTCACAAGTAATATTTTTTTTTTTTTTATTTAATTTTTGCCAATAATATTTAAATGATTTTTTATTATATTTTAAAATCCTTTGAATTTATCTCTTTTTATTTTCGTTTTTTTTCTATACCTTTTACACTGGTGTAATATATGTAGCTGTACTCAATTTCAAGTGCAATGTAACCTGCATATAACGTTATTCGGTTTAATGAAAAACTCTTTAAAACGTCGAAATTACTTGAGTGTTAACCGACCTATCTTATCTATGTCTATTTAATGAC
Source organism: Amiota communis (assembly GCA_037043315.1). NCBI lineage: Eukaryota > Metazoa > Arthropoda > Insecta > Diptera > Drosophilidae > Amiota > Amiota communis. The sequence goes on from JBAMAV010001055.1 coordinate 182,723, forward strand.
AAGTCTCTATAATGCCGTAAATGTCTAGTCCCTTAAGAATCGCTATATAGAGTTTACACAGTATGTAGCTAAGTATTCTCAATTTGAAGTAGTGATATTTGTAACCCAAAAACCTTTCGTTGGATATTACATTAAGTCATCTGTCCATATGTCGCTATTTTACTTAATTTATCTCTTAGTCACTGAGTTATTCAGTTGAAATATGGTTCAGACATGTCTTGCATATATTATGTAAATCATATGTAGGAACCAAAGTTCCCCGATAACCGGAAGAGGTAGTTCCCATACCAAAAACATAACTAACACACCGTTCTTGCACATAAATTTCTTCTTAACATAAACTTGACATAACTGTTTAAAATGACAACTTATACAGTATGGACTAATTAGAGAAATAGTGGATATAGTAGACATATAAACTTATGGTAGAAAAAGATTTCATGAGTTTCTGTATTGAACAGTTTTACTTTATAAAACAATTTAAATAACACATTTTTTTGTGAGAACAAGTTTTTATATATCAGTTTTTAGAGTATGGAAGAGATAGTCCCCATACGAAAATTTAAACAATATTTCTTCTTTATAACATCCTCTCTTTGAAATTAGTGGTGCCAGACTTGACAAACCGATTCAAAATAACAATTTATACAATTTGGGCTAGTTGGACAAATATTTGTTATAGCTATCACATAAACTGACCCAAAATATGTTTATTTTTTGTTTGAATAAGTTTTGTATTTATTAGTTTCTGGTATGATATATAGCTTATATGAGGCAATCAACTATACTATACAAATTACAAAATTACAAATGAAAGTGTTCACTTTTTCATTTCTTACAAATTAACGGTATCTTTCATTATAAAAAAATGGCCATCAATATGTTAATGTTATTGTTATCCAAGTAAATCTTCAAGAAAGTTGGCATCAATATTTTTAACCATGTTAAAACGCAAACCCTTAAATATATCAATTTAAAAAACAAAGTGACTTATGCCACTTACAAAATAAATAGCTCATATGTTCCTGATCTTTTATTTCACGATAGCCTTTTTTAAAATCAGTGTGTCTAAACTTAACAAAATTGATTTATGTATATGCAAAATTACACAACTTGGACAAATATTTGACATAGTTGTCATACATCAACTACCCCAAAATTTGTAGATTTTGTGTGAACAAATCTTTTATTTATCAGTTTGTGGTAATGTGATATATAGCTAATATGTCGAAAACACAGACCCATTACTGAAAGATGTGGACTCCATACAAAAATTTGAAAAATACGCTTTTCCAACTATGTTCTTGAACTCAAATTTCTTATACTGCTGGAAAAACTTCTTCAAATGACATTATATCAATCATGAACAGATGTGGCAAATCGCACCCTAACAACTACAAAAGGTCATTAACTTAAAATTTTTAATTTTTACAAGTATAGATATAATGATCATCCCTAGCCATTGTATCTAAAATCTATTATTTCATTCTCTACACTTTACCCAAAGATACACCGTGAATACTCTTTTGTTTTCTGAGTAGCTTCTGTTGCGCATAAAGAATACTATTTTGAATTGTTGCCTTTTTTCAATTTATAACTAAATTTCCTTGTCACGATTTATTTTGAGTTGTCGCTGTTTAGTTGAATGAGTTAAATTTAAGATGATTTATATTATCAGTTAAACGGACACAACTTAATATAATACCACTTTTGATATAAAAAAAATATTACTTAAAAACTGGAGATTTTTCCATAATCACTAAATGAACTGAATATAAAATCAACATTACTTACTTCTGATTCATCTTTCTTAAAATGACATTTACAATTTTTTAAATTTTCTATCTTTAATCTTTACAAAAACAGTTTTATGCTTCTACTGAAAAATTAAAAATTTTTGAGTTAATGACTACCATAAATATTATAAATTCTTTATGACCATGCTATTCCTCTGTTTGAGGGTGTGTAAAAGGTATGTGTAAGCTTCGATTAACCGAAGTTGTTGAAGATTCTGTTTTTGTTTTTAATTTCTTGTTTTATTCAAATAATAAGGCTGATTATTGTTAATTATCTCAATTAAATCCAAAATTGCCTTCTTTCTTTTTTTATTTACTTAAAACTTGTTTAACAAGCTTAGGAGGAGTTTTGTGTTTTGTGTTTTCTTTTTTTCATTTTTTACTTTTTATTTTTTTTTTAAAACAAATTAAGGATTTCTTTATTTTTTCTTTTACTAATTTTTAATTTTGTTTTGTTGCACAGAAATAATTGGTTTAAGTAGTTGCAAATTTTTGTATTTTTTTTTTTTTGTGTAAATTTAAATTATTTAAACTTATTTAAAAAAAAAAATAATAATATTAATAATAATAATCAATAAAATTTAGATATAAATTTTATATAAATAATCATAAAATTTCATTATATTTAAAAGGGTTGCCCATTGAATTAATTCATTAATTAATTAAATTTAAATTAAATTTGTATATTTTTTTGTATTATTTTTTAATTTTGTTTTTTTGTAGTACATATAAATATAAACAACAAAAATCGTACAATATAATAACGCGTTCATGTTCTCTCCCTTCTGATCTCACTAACTTGATTGTTTTTTCACTTCATCCTTCAACTTCATAATGGTTTATCCATCTCCATTATCTTTCGTCATATGTCATTTGTCTTTACTTCGTTTTACAATATTTTTCATTTTTTTTATTTGTATTTTCGTTAGCTTATAATTTTTGTTTTATATTTAACTTATTTAGAAAACAAATTATTATATTATTATTAAATATTTTATATTATTTTGTATTATAATCATTATATATTTTGTTATTACAGCGAAAAAATTGTTGCGTTACATTTGTTTTTATTATTATATATATATTTTTTTTTTGATAATAAAAAAATTTAAAAAACATTTTCGAAGACATTTGTTTAATTTGTTTTATTTATTTTTCTTCAATTTTATGTTGTTGTTGTTGTTTTATATTGGTGTATTTTGGATTGTTTTAAGCTTTTCATCATCATCATTTCATCAATGATGAGTAGTCAAAATAGGGTTTAGTACTTTTTTTTTACAATTAACCTTCTTAGCCTGTTTAGGGTTCAAATGGTCATGATGCCAAGGGCAACTTGGTCATGGCTTTTCACGCTGTTGTGTTTTTCAATTGCTGTAAGCGCACTTTTAGTTCAGCAAATGTTGGACGTTTGGCGGGACTTAAATCCCACGTTTGGCGCATCATTTCATAGATTTCAGGTGGACAACCTTCAGGAGCCTCCATTTTATAACCAACTTCGACATGTTTCACAACATCATTGAGTGGCTACATTGATTGGAATTAAGAGAAGGAGAGAATTTAGTTTAGCTGAATTAAGTGAGTCAAGTTTTGTTCAACTTACAATTCTGGGATAAGGTACACGGCCAAATGAATAAATCTCCCAAAGTAATATGCCAAAACTCCACATATCCGATTTATTTGAAAAGCGCTTAAATAAATTAATTTTCATTAGAAGTTACATTTATTTATTTTCTTTCTTTTACTTACCCCATTTTTAAGCGCCTCGGGCGCTGTCCATTTTATGGGCAACTTGCCAACATCCAAATTGTGGCATTCCTCGCGAGCTAAACCAAAATCAGATACTTTGGCAACACATTCTTCTGAAATGAGAACATTGCGTGCGGCCAAATCACGATGTACAACTTTTTTGGCTTCAAGATATTCCATACCAGAGGCAGTGTCACTGTTTATTAAAAGATTAGAAAGTGATGATTTGATTGGTGGATGTACACGTATGTAGGTCGAAACTTACTAAGCGAAATTGATTTGATCCTTTTTCGTTATGTGTTGACGACCACGTGAGCGCAAATAATCAACCAGCGATCCTTTGCTCATATATTCAGTAACCAAATAAAGATGTTTGCTCGTAAAGACAAGACCAATGAACTTTACCAAATTTTCATGTTCAAGAGTTCTAAAAACATATGAAAATAATGTTGTTATTATTGGTAAAGTGGATTTGCTTTCATTCCCATTTATTTGGGTCACTTACGTCATTACGGAAGCCTCTGCCAAAAATTTCTGTACGGCGCCTTCATCTTTAAGCATCTTAACGGCGACTTTCTCATTGCGTAAAATACCCAGCATGACATCACCAAACTCTCCTTTGCCTATGCTTTCACGCAATTGCAATTCCGTTTCGGGTATAACCCAACCTTTGTCAACGAAGTCCTTTGAGTTAATACAAAACTCTTGTTTACCCATTTTAGGCAAACATTTTATGAGTTGTGTACACAAACCATCAGCATCCGCTTCATAGTGCTGCCAAATAATAAGTAGAATAGAAAAATATTCACTCATCAGATTAGTTCTTATTACTTACCGCCACTAGTTGACCCAGATTCTCAAAGTATTCCTCATCATCAATGGTTAGTTTATTTTCAAGATATTTAACACGATAGTGTTCCACTTTGCCTTGGAAGCACACACATAACGTATAATCACCGGGAAAATTTGTTGATTCGCGCACAAGAAAGAGTCCATCCTCGCGCGGCTGTAGTAGATGCTCAGCCTCATCACGTGTTATGCTGCCATGGAACCAACTAATGAGAAATTATAGTAAACATGAAGTCAGTTAAGTGGAGTTTTTCATAATTTTTAACAATGACACTAGAGATAGTTGAGTCCTTAAAATGTGTTTCGATCATTTGTAGAACTAAAGCATTTTAACAAACTTTTTGGAAGGGCAACTCTAGAGGATGTGACGCATATCTGGAAACAAGCATGATTGGACAATGCATTTTTTCACTGGCGTCTTGGGCATACGAGCCGAGAGCACTTATATACCCTATGCTGCCCTTTTGGCTTTCGAAGTCTAATAATAATAGTCAAGGCGCCATTGGCACTATAGGGTTAAACTTATTGCAATGCATGCCGCGTACTCTGTGCCTCTGATCTCTATTATCCTTTATAATAAATGATTCTATAAAGATATGTCTAACATTTCAAAATTTTGCGACTGGATATCCAGTGACTCAGACATACGGACAGACCAGCGATGTTGAGAATAGTATGGTAGGTAGGGGTGGGACCCGGTGCCAAGATCAGCTCACTTAGTCCATTAAAGGCCCGTTTTTGATACGAAGGATGTTGTTCATACCAATATAAGTATGTAGTAGAATACTCGAGAAATTGACAATGTAAGGCACTACGAAATTCTAAAGACAATATATGAGATCTAAGGTGTAGTTTCTATCATAAAGGTTTCGACATTGTCAAAAGAAAGTTGAGACTAGATGGTTAAAGAAATCGATGAACGGAAAGACCGCGCCCTTGCGAATTTGAAAATGCAGGAATAATGAAAGCAACTCCAACAAATTTCCAGCAATGGTGTGTCAGTAGCGGCAAATGATGACGCAGATACCATACTAAGGGAGAACTATAGTACAAACTAATTACACTGTGTGACAAAAAAAATTAAATTGAACATGCTTATCACGAAAATGTAATCAGTTTTCTTCTGACACGTACTGATCAAAAGTTATGATACGTTAAAGTACCATCTATGTATGACCCGTATGGATTCAAAAACTACTGTACCGATTTTGATGAAATACAGGGAAACTCAAGCATAGTCTGAATAGTGTTCCTGTGAAGTTTGATGCGGATCGGACACATGGATACAATTTTAATTTTTTTTTTTTTTTTTGTGATTTATCATATTGAAAGATTCGGTTGGCCATGCGACGCCGGGCCGGGTGCACTATCCAATTTCTCGACAACAAAGGGTCCGATTCGCACCAATCTTTATTATATGTAATAGATCATAATTTCAGTCAGCTATTCCAAAAACCAAGGGGATTAACAATTAGGCTTTAATTTTAGGGCTCATAATATATTGTATTGAAACCAAGGAAAAACCCAGGTGGGTTACTTTATAGCAAAGTGAATGGCCGATTACCAACGCCTGTATTTTAGTTTTTCCTGGAAAAAGTCTTTGCTAGATGGGAATACGTTATTCTCTTTCTGTATAGATGACAAAATCACCTTTGCCGAATTTTGTGGAGATTAAAATTTACATCTATTGTATTTAGTTATCCAATAAATGAATACTTACGGCATCGCATTCAGTTTGACTTCACATTTGCGTGAGTGTTGCAGATGATGACCACTAACACCACCAGCACCACCAACAGTTGGTGCCAATGGATTGGTAGGTGATAGCGATGAATTCATTGCTGTTGTTGAGCCACTGGTCCAAGATGCTGCCGGATTGGCATTTGCTATGCTGCCATTGATATCGAAACTATGTAAAGAAGTCGACATACCGCTACTGCCAACTACTGTTGCACCAACACCACCACTTTGTGATTGTTGCTGCTGCTGCTGCTGCTGTTGTTGTTGTTGTAAATGTGTTTGTTGTGCTACAACAGTTGGTCCTGTGTGTAGCAGCATATTGCTACCATGTAGGACACTGGCAACGCCTATGCTTTTTGGTGGTAAACCACGATCCGTCGCATGTAATGAAAGCTGTGCAGCATTCAATGAAGATGACATTAGATTATTATTGGAAGCACAATTTGAAAGCAATTGTAAATGTTGTTGCTGTTGTTGTTGTGTAACAGCAGCAACTGCGGCCGCTGTTGCTGAAGACGACGCTTGTGATGATGTTGTTTGTTGTTGTTGCTGCTGATGTTGGGTTGTTGCTGCTGCCACCGGTGCAAAAGTCGACAATATGTGCGTGTTATGTGGCTGCTGCTGCTGCTGCTGTTGTTGCGTTGTGTGTTGTATCTGCTGCTGTTGCGTTGTCGATTGTTGTTGCGACTGCTGCTGCTGCTGTTGATTGGGTGATTTGGGCGAATGATTGGCGGATGTTATTAAATTATGACTATTAAGCGCATGCGAGGACAAATGTATCGCCGCTTGTTGTGGCTGTTGATGATTCTATAAAAGGGAGAAAGAGAGAGATGGAAAATTCACAAATTAGCAACAATTACTGAATTGCATTGTAACAATAAAAAATAATACAAAAAAAAAAAACTCAATTATAATTTTCTTATAGTAGTATTTACCACGTTATTTTGTTGCTGATGATGATGATGTGGCGGTATACTTGGCGGTTGCACAATATGCGGCTGTGATTGACTCAACTGTTGTTGATGTTGCAGCAATACTGCTGGCCCAACACCACCACCAGCAGCTACTAGGCCAACGCTGCCAACCAAGGCATTTGGTTGAGGTGCTGGTCGTTTATTGTGACGCAATGGTGCAGTTGGTGGCATTTGATGCCCGGTGGATTGTAAGAACCATGGATCACCCGTTGTATTTGCCGAAGCGGCTGCAGCCACTGTCACTGAAGGTTGTGAGAATCCACGATGATGTCCCACAACTGATGTTTGTCCGTTTGTGTGTGCTGCTGTTGCGTGGCTGTTCATTACTACAGTTGTTGTGCTTGTCGTCGGCGTCCCAGGAGCCGACTGACCTGTGCTTATTACTGGTTGTGTTTTAGTTCTTGTTATTGCTTTTGTTGTTCTTAGGATATTAGTTGTTGGCAACAATGAGTCGCCAGCAACGCTACTTTTGCCACTATTTATTGGCAGTTCTTTATGTTTTTCTTCTACTACTACTACTGCTGAGGTTTGTTTGGTTTTTGTTGCTTTAGGAGTTTCGTTTGCAGTCTTATTTTCACTTCGTTTGTAATGATTATTATTTTTGTTGTCGTCTTCGTTGTTGTTGTTATTATTATTAGATTTTGTTGTAGATTTCTTTAAATTGCCTTGTTTAATTTCTACTGTAATAAGTGCACCTTCACCTTGTGCTTTTGTTGTGCTTTTTAATTGTCCCTCCTCCTTCTCCTTTCTCTCCTCTTCCGGTTCTTTATTCTCTTTTGCTAGCAAAGCTTCTTCGTCTGCAAAAAGAAAAAACAAAAAAAAGAAATTATTAGAAATATTGTATTAGTACGAGTACAATAAATAAGAAATCGATTCAATTGAAATTTATCACTAGAATTGTTCAAATCTAATCAAATTTACTTGAATACAATAACAAAAATCCTCACAAAAAAAAAATATTGTAATAAAAACAACAAAAAATGTTACATAAACACAAGAGAACACACTCAAGGCCAAAAAAATGTACCTACTATATTAAGTGCATTTTCATGTTATGACTTAAATTTGCTTTAGTATAAAAGAAATGACGACTATTAATTAATGTTTGGAAAGAATAACAAATGTATTTTTAACTTTTTAATAATCATAAAGAGAGAGACAGAGAAACAAGCCTTCATATGATCTCATTTGAATTGGTTCGGATCAGCAGCAGGTGAGAAGAAAGTGGACCAACGAAACCATATATAAATTTATATGGAATAAAGAATCTATTCGGTATTTATGACGACTTACAAGCAAAGAATTTCACTATTAAGAAAGGAGGTGGCATAATTACGATCTAGTTAATAAAGTTTCGGAGAATATTGAATGGAGAAGTGGCTCTTGAAGATGTAACAATTCTTTTGGTTAAAAGTATAAATACTTGGGGTTTAAAATCATTGCGCGATGTGTTAACATTTTAAAATCTAAGTTAAGAACAACTGGTTCTTGAACTAATTAAATGATATCAAGCTCTATCAAACAACACGTATAGCAGGACTGTAAAACCTGTTTTATTCCCTGGGCCGCATTAAAAAAATCCGTGATGTGTTGGACGGCAGTCGCAAAAGAAATTTTTTTTAAAATTTGTATCCACTCAGTTGACGAGCAAAAAAAAACCCCTGATCATCGGGCGAAAGAAATTTCTGTTCGGTACTTCAGCCGTCTGGGCCGCATTCAGACTTCATTTGGGCCGCATGCGTCCCGCGGGTTGAAAAACCCTGATGTAGATTGAATGGTTCTAAGGCCTGAGCAATGAGCCTTGAGTCTTGGGGCGGCAAAAGACTATGAAGATAACATTAATCGATGATGAAGGGCCCTGTTAAACTCACATCACTCACAACATTTTACCATAGAGCTTTCTTTAAAAAAAAATAAGATTTTATTTTTTATCAAAGCAATTATAGTAAACAAATTCGAAAAACTATTTGCGAAATGCATCTCATTGATTTGTGATGGGTTTGTGGGTGTTTTTTTTTCGTATAGAATATGAGTACCGAAACAGAGATAATTGACTGTTTTTCTATGAAAAGGGTTATTTTGCAGCGAAAGCTCATACTTTGTGCACATCATGGAGAAGGTACTTTATCAGAACGATGAGTTTGAACATGGTTTGCATGAAATCGTTCGGGAAATTTCAATGTGAAGGACGCTCTTCGGTCTGGTCGGCCTTGCATCGAAAAAGTGGACCAAATTATTGAAAAAGTGGAGAATGACTGGCACATAAGAACTCGTCACATCGCTAAGGATCTTGGTATCCACCATACGACAGTTTAAGACCATTTAAAAAAGGCCTGCTATGACACAATTTGATAGGTATAAATCTTATTGTTGCTGTGCATTTGGTGGGATTGCAAAGGTCCTGTGCATTATGAGTTGCTCCCACCTGGTCAAACGATAAATTCGGAACTCTATTGTCAACATTTAACAAGACTAAATGTAGTGTTGAAGGAAAAACGGCCGCAATTGGTGATCAGAAACGGCATAGTCTTCCATCACGACAACACTAGGTCACACACATCTTTAATGACTCGGCAAAAATTTAAGGAACTCGACTGGGAAGTGTTAATGCACACACCATATAATCCGGACCTTCCACCATCTGAATACCATTTATTTCGCTCTTGATGGCGTAACAATGAATTCCCTAAATGACTGTGAAACGGTATTGTGCCAGTTTTTTTTATAAGAAACTGATGAAATAAAGTTGCTTTGTTATAAGATTCTCATTTTCAGAAATTACTTTTCCACCAACCCAATATGTTAAAGGAACACCCTGGAAACATTTCGCTGGCTTAGAATTACCTGATTACCACTTGTTTTGAATGTTGATGTAACTTATTCAGTTTTCCATCAAAATCTTAATTATTTTAGGTATCCAAAAATAAATACCTGAGACGAATGGCTTGCATAGTGGTCTATCTTATGCCTGAAAGATGGCTAAAGTTTCATAAATAGGGAAGAAAAATATTTTGCTTTATTTATGCTGCTTATTAATTCCTCAATAAAAATTTGAATTATAGAAAAAAAAAGGGAATTTTAATTTATATTTCTATTAAATTATTTTGTCCATGAGTGTAATAGTAGGAGTAGGGGTGAGAAAAACTTCTTACAAGTAAATCTTAGATAAAATAAGGAAAATCACACTGTCTAACTTTTATAAGTACCTAATACATATTCTCTCACTATTGCTCAAAGTAAATGAAAGAAGCACGCCTAAAAATCTTATGCTCAGGTGATCTCATTGAGCAATTAATCAATTTTATGTTTAATTTAATTTTACGCAATTACTCGTATACACACGCATACAACCTACAAACATGTTGATTTATTTATTTGTTCTGTGCCTGCCTGCCTCTCTGGTGTTATCACATCATAACACACACTCACCACACCACACCGAACTCACGTTACTTACTCACTCAAACTACTCAATGCTCAATTCAAGCGCACACAGAGCAAATAAAGTGTGAGTGTGAATGAGTGTGTGATCTCAGTCATTGCCAAGGTCACCACAGCATGCGTATGTGGCGGCTATAACTGAGTGTGTGAGTGTTATATTTCTGATTCTGTTTGACTTCTATATAATAAGTGAATGTGTAACTAATTGAGTGGTGAGCATGAGTGTTTTTTTGTTTGTTTGTTGATTACGATGAGAAAAGCTTTACTCAGCAGAAGCTTACGTATTAAGTAGCGCTGCGCCGCGTGTATGCTTCACTTCACAACGCAGCATTCACTTATTTTATTTAAATAAACATCAATTGATTGTTGTTGTTGTTTGGTTTTTTTTATGTTTCATTTTTGTTTTTGTTTCTTTTAATTGCCTGCAGTACTGAAGCGAATTGTCATTGCACTTGTCGGTCGAATGATAATAAACAATTTTAATTTCGTTCTGGCATGACTAATCTATTTTATTTCTTTTTTTTTTTGTGTATTTTTTACTTCGTTTTCATTTTCCTTTGCTTTTGTTCCGAATCAAGTACAAAGTTGAGCGCCGTAGTTTTGAATTTTATTTAACATGAGTGTGCAAAAATTTAGTAATAAAAATAACTAAAATTAGTAGATTTTATTTTTGTTGCTAGAGTAACGATAAAAAAAGGCCACATTCAATTGTTATATCATAATTTGGATAGACGAGGTGTGGTTACAAATTTACAAGATTTATAACTCTGTGGAAAAAACATATTAGAACAAAACCGACTTCAAGTAGCGCAAATGGAACGCGCATTATTAAGGAAAACTAAGAATCTACTCGCCAGATATTGATCAAATTTATATGGGATCACATGACAAGCATCAGCTTTCCAATAAAAAGAATCATCAAAATCGGTTCACCTGGAAAAAAGTTCTAAGGTAACAAAAAGATAACTACTAGTCAAATCTTGGACAAATTTATATGGGACCACAAGACAAACACCAGCTTTCATATAAAGAAAGTATCATCGAAATCAGTTCACCTAGAAAAAAGTTCTGAGGTAACATAAGAAAATACAACAAAAGTCAGTCGAATTGATAACCTCCTCCTTTTTTTTAAGTCGGTTAAAAAGAACCAGAAATCAATTATGAAAAGAGCCAAAAATGTTACTAATACGCAACGTGGAACATGTCACTCCGTTGGTTGTTTCCAGAAGACTAGTTGAAGACTCTCTAAAGGACAATGGAGTTCAGATTTATGCCAGATTTTTGCTGGGAATGAAAAACAGACACTTGTCATGAAAAAACTTCCATAAGAATTCTTACAGTTCTGTTTCAAACAGTAGCCAAAGACAAACTGAAATGTGAATGATTATATGGTCAAAAATCTCCGGTAAGATTCACTCAGAGATACACTGTTTCTAAGTGCATCAAAATGTAAGAATTCATGCTGCATAGATTTATAAATTATTATTAATATGCATTTCTTAATTTTAAAATGAAACGTGTTGCAGCGCGAGATACACTATTTTCTAACCCACACCTCGTTGGTACAACTCATGATTGAAAGTCAATTTGAAAAATCTGAAAAAACGTGAGAAGTTTTTTTTTCTTCCTTTGCATACATTTGCATACAATTCAATTTAAAATTAACCAAAAATAAAAAAATTATGCTTTTAGTACATAATTGCAAAACTATAAGTCAAAATGATAATGTCTTTATGATAGATTCTGAAAAACTATCACACGGAAATGAAGATTTTGATGTGATTAAGGTTGGACCAAGGTTGGCAAAATAATACTATTTGTATCAAATGATGAAGAGTGATGGGTTTAGTGTATCATCGCATTAAAAGTACAACATATTTTATCATTTTTATTCGAATTACAATAAAAATCAATTGTAAAGTTTTCAGTATAAAATCTTGTTAATCATGTGAATTAAAATACAAATTAAAATTCAACGAGATTTTCTTTAGCTCTGTGGTCAAAGGTCTGACAAGTACACACATTTCCTACAATGCAAATAAATAACATTAAATTTTAAGCAAGGGGAAACATTCGTTTTGGTTCCAATTAAGATTGAACACCCTTCAGCAGTGAATTTACGTCAATAGCAATACACACATCATCATTGAGAGATTGACACAATTGTTTGATTATTACTTGTTGTTCAAAAATATTGAGTAGTTGAGTAATTATAGAGTAAAGAAAAAATTGATATGGTTTTCGAATGAGTGTTACATTTCCTAGTACAATATTAGGGAAGCTGTGGTTCTGACACATTATCTGTGTAATTTAATAACTTAGAGATTAGTTTTATAAAAAAAAATGGGTCAAATGGGAGTCGGACTCGCACACGAGGGGTTCCGTACCATAGCATAAGGTTTAACACTATGTATGACCAAAATGAGAAACAAAAGCTAAAACTGCGCACAGTGCATATTGCACACGGTTCTTGTATGGGGACTCCTTTTATTTTTTAACTTTTTTTATTTTTATTATTGGTCGTTATACTTGAATTTAACACTCTGGGAATGCCTACTTATTATGGTTCATGAGATATTGCTTACTGACTGCAATAAGTTCCCGTTGGCACCCTTTGGGTACAGAGTAGATGAGTTGCCAGCTCTAATGGGAAGCCCAAAAAACGGGCAATACCATATCAACCATTCTCCTCAAATATCTTTTAAAGGATCTTCTTAAAAGTGTTTATGATATGTGTATGATAAGAATTTGTTTACTGATGAAGTAAATACATTTCGGTTTCCGAATGAACAACATGCTACAACATGCTACACAGTAACAGAATCAATCGATATTTTGAAAGAGAAGTTTAATAATCGAATAACTTCTCGATGAACAGATGTGAATTGGCCACCAAGATCATGCGATTTAACACCATTGGAATTCTTATTATGGGGTTTTTTGAAGAGCAAAGTTTTTGCAGATAATCCTCAAACTGTTCAACACCTCAAGGACAATATCATCAAGCAAATGTCACTAATTAATTATTATGGCAAATATCACTGATTGAACTAGAATTATGACAGCCTGCCGGAGCTAACAGTGTAGGTCATTTGACTGACATTCTTTTTCATTATTAACCGGACCCAATGTGCTTCAATTTCCAATAAAAATAAATAAAGATTTCACACAACTAATGTATTTTATTTAATATTTAAAAAGATATCTCAAATTTGAACACCCTTTGTAGTCGATCCAATATTAGAGTACATTTTCAATTTGGAACTTTGTTAGATAAATTGTCTATATTAAAAACGGACTATATTTTTTAATAATAGGAGTATTCCATTTGTAATTAATGCATATATCGGAAGATATCTGTTATTTTTTATGCATAGTACAGTAAGTTGAAGTAAGTATAGGCATCTCCATAAAAACTTTATAAAATCTTTAATGTGTCTTATTAAAGTAATAATACCATAATAAACATTAAGTATGAAGGGTATGTGGACTTATATACATAATGTAAATATAAACAACTCCATGTCCAACGCCCTCACAATTCAAAAGTCTCCCACTAGGAATTAACAACAATAAAAGCTTTTTAAATTAAAATGCAGAAAACGTTTCCGAAAAGAAAAAGGAAAAAAAAAAAAAACAATACCAAAAAAAAAAAAAAAATTAACTTGTTACCAAAAATTTACATCAAATTAGTGACTTAAAATATAACGAACAATCACAAAAATAAGTAAGTAAAGGAAGCAACAATTCGAATAAATAAATACAATTTGATTTGTTTAATCAAAATCAGTTTCATTTGTCATGGAATACAAAAATAAATAAATAAATTAAACTTAAACATGAAGTAAGAGCAATTTAACATTTCGGACTCATTTCATGTGTTTTTACCAACCACCACACCCTTCTCTCCTCCCTGAATAAAGGAGACCCATTGGGTATTTATTTTATGCTACTTTAATTTTTTATTTTTTTTTTGTTTTTTAATTTAAATGTTCTCATGTCAAAGTGATTTTTAAATGAAGCTCATTTTCTGTTTTGCATTAACTTCTTTTTTTTTATTATTTTATTTTGTTAATTTTGTTTTTTAGTTTTTTATGTTTTGCTGCTATTTGCTTTTTCCACTTTTTTTAGCGCAATTCCGTTTGACTTTGGGGCTCAACGAACGGGACCGTTAGTAGCGAATTTCCGTTTGGTTAAAGACTATTTCTTTTTGCTTTTTGTTAAGTCAGTGGTTCGTAAACTGTGGTCCATAGGGAATCTTGGGAGTTGACGCTGCAATTGTCAGGAATCAGAGATTAATTTTAGTATTAACTTTGTGTCCCAAACTTTTCAACATTTTACAAATATTCCCGTATGTTATTACATATAACAAATGATATAAAATAAAGAAAAAAATGAGTGTTAATTCCACCAGTTGGAAAGGAAGTCACCCTTCAATCTAATACACTTAAAGTTCATTAATAAAATTCAGTGTAACTTTAAAATTTTTGGTGGATTTAATGTTTTGTAAATTGCTATGTAAGTTGAGTTTTCTCGCATACATTTCGAATGGTCACTGTAGACTCAGTTTACCATTTAAATAAACTGGGTATTGCCTCAGATTCTATTGTAGATAGTAGTTGTAGCAAAGACAATGAATATGCTTAAGCATTAAGCATACAGTGTAAATAAATAAATATGAATATACTTTAGACTTCTCAACTTCTCTCAAAACTTCGTGTTCTAACTTTTCTCTTCTGGAAACTTGCGTCAGTAAGTCTGGAACAATTTTGTAAGGTTTCCAACAGTAAAATCCGAAGAAATTGTTGTTGGAACCTTGAGATTCAAACATTTTGAAAGCGAACACAATTTCTTGAGCGTACTGTCTTGTCTATATTACTATATTCATAATCATTGGTTTCAGATTCTGCAAAAAAAAAGTGATGAAATATCAATTCTCATGATAGCAGAAATGTTTAAATAACATAAATATTATAAGTGAAACCTATACGTAAAATCATCATCTGGATCCTTTTAAAATGTATGAAATTTTATAGAATCGTTTAGGGCAGGGCTGTCAAACCGGAGTACCACATGGTATATACCAACCCGGACCAGGACGCTCCCAGGTCATTTTTTCTCGCCGTTCAAGGTTTTTTTTTTTATGTGCTCGCCAATCCTTCCAATAAAGCCCAGGGCACCACAAAAGGTTGGACAATCCTGGTTTAGGGTATCACAGGAAATCTTAAGATGAAATCTTCTTAAAGCAACAGAACAGAGGCAATCAAAATGGACCTTTTAGGTCACAGTATACCTACAACACCTTTTTTGTATAATTAAATATACAAATTTAATAAACATTTTTCTTATGAAAATATTATGGGTTCACCATTCTTGATCTCTGAGAATATTAAACTAAAAATTAACTTTTTAAACCTTAATGTAAAAGAATCTAGAATGGAACACACACAAACATGTTGTGACTACGGTTCAAGAGATCCCTCCACTGACTCCACATATTTAAGAACCACTGAGCTAATTGTATGTTGTTTGTTTGTTGGTTGGTTTTTCTTTGTAAGTTGTTGCTTTTGTTGTTGTTTGTCTTTGTTTGTTGAGAAATAAATTAATTTCCCGTTTTAATTTTACCATACAAACATACATCCATACACGTATAAATTTTTTGTATGAAGTCATTTTGCAAGTATGTACGAGTATGTACAATTGAGAGAGTATGAGAATCGACGAAATAGAGAAGAAACAATGGACTTTCATTTATTTATTTATTTAGTTTTAGATTTTGTTTTGTTTTGAATTTAAAATCCAACGAATTTATGTAAAAAGCATTTGACTCATCAACATTCATTAAATTCAACTAGATTCAACACATGCCATATAAAGACTCAATGCGACTCAATTCCACAAAGCTTAAATTCACAATTGCGCAGTAGTAGTCTCTGGAGGCATAACAATAACAATAATAACAATAACAATTATCACAATAAGATACATCTAACATGTATCTCATTCAATCATACTTAAACACAATACATATGTATGTACCTATTTATTTGTATATTTTATTATTATTTTTTATATTTTTCATTATTTTTGTATGCAAGGTAGAATTTTTTATTTTTCAATATTTTCAAGTTTTTTTTTTTTTTTTTTATTTGCCAATTGTATTGTAATGATCATCATCACTATCATCAACACATTACCTTATGAGGAGATGCACAGCACATCACAACACATCACATATACACAAAACTAACTAGATTTTTCAGTTATTCACAACAGATACTTTTTGTATTTAAAAAGAAAAACGTATAAAGGTGTCAAGTGACAAATAAAAAGTGCTAAAACAACAAATACATTAAAAATATGAATTGCATAATGATCACATTTAGCAGGAAGAAAATAAAACTGACACTTAACTAAAAACTGTAAACAAATTAACAAAAAGTACAAAATTTTTAAACGAAAAAAATAAAAAAAAAAAAATTAATGGTTTAAACAAATCGAAAAGCTTTGAGAAAAAAAAAATGACAATGCATTTGGTTGAGTAATCATCATCATCATTATCATAATAATCATCATCACTATCATTAAACTGAAACAACATTTGTTCAATTACTCACTCATTTACCCATATACTATACACACAACACAATCACTAAGTGAGTGGAAAACTTCATTAATTATTGTCATTTACTTAAACTAGTATGGCAACATTTATTATTATGATGATCATTATAATCATCATCATTATTTGTATTATTGTTTTAGTCACGTTGTCACCCCCCAACTAATGTAAAATGAGTAAGCTTTAAATGACCAGCCGACTAACCTCACTCTCCAGCACTACCAGCAGTTGCGCGTTTGGACTAGTGAGGGCGCTGAGCAAAGCATAATATAGTGGGGCTCAAAACAATTCTAAGAACATCACTGAATCACTAGCCGACTCAAGCCTTAGGCGAACACTGAGCTGGGTCAAATTGTTTTGATCCAAGAGGACAATACACCTCCTCAGCAATGGGTCCTTAGTCGAATAACTGGTACACAAGCAGGCACTGATGGACGTGTTAGAGTGACTGATACCAATACGCAAAATGGTATCATACGCCGGCCAATCTGCAAAATAGCTCCGTTTCCACAAGAGGTTGAAAATTGAACGTAAACTGGATTGTTCAATGGGCGGAGTAACAAGAAGAAAATGTAAAGAAGTCACCAGTCATCAGTTATAAAACATATCGTCGAACATCAGTGATGCATTTTGATTAGTGGTATCCAACCCCTAACTAAATATGGTATAAATAAAACAATCATAAAAACATCTGCTATTTTAAACCACTTTTTTGATTCATTTATGATTCAGCATATAAGAGGATGAAGCACTTTATTCACTGGTAAATTCCTTACCATACTGCCTTAGGTTAGGTTAGATTGGTTAGCCGAAGCCCCATATGGACTTGAAGAACGTAGAAAGGGCACAATTTTAGGATACAAGCACTGTTATAGGATCTTAGGATAGTATTCACTCCATTTGCCTGGTGAAATACGAATACGAATTTAGAATACAAGCACTTTAAGACTTTGGAGTCCTTAAGTATGTCATGCAAGTTCTTTTGAGTTTTTAGCAAAATCTTAGGAGATATTCAAAGATCCCTTCATCACCTTCCATATATTTTTTGCATTCCTTTGTTGACCGTAAGTTATAGCTTAAATGCAGACAGAGAGGCCATACACAGTTTTACAGCTCTCAAGAGTATATGCACAAATTTTGTAATGTACATTGGACTACATAATTATTGAGATGTAGCATAGCTATTCAAGACCATACTGCCTTACCAGGGGCTACAGATTGAAGGGCTTATCTTTAACGATTTAGTTTATTTTTTATTTCGGTTTCTGTTCGCGGCTTCTTTGGTTACAGTTTACAGGCTCTGTTTCTCGGGGCCCTGGGCATTTGGTCAAGTTATCACCGGCAGCTCTAAGCTTTAATGCTTGGCAAGTATTGTTTTTGTTATTGTTGCTATTTTGATTTATGATTTTTAAGTGAAATTTTCTTTTATGGTTATATGTTTTTTGTTTATTTGTTTCTTCTTTTGTCTGGGGTTTCTGTTATTTTTGTTTTTATTTATTGCAAAAGTTAAACAATGTTGAGCTTTGTTTGTTTTTAATATATTTATTTTTTATGGTAAAAAAAAAAAAACAATTAAATGAAATTGAACCGTAAAAATAAACAACAACAAAAACAACAACAAATAATGACCAAGTGTAATTGATCATGAATCATCGCCTTTTTTCAGTGCACCCACTCTGAAGTGATAAAAATAATTGAATTATGCATTTTGTACTTTGTGTAAATTGAGAAATGGAAATAATGGGAAAACATTGTATGCATCTCATCATCATCATCATCTTTATAATTATGAATTAAAAATGCAATTAAATAGATTCGAGAACAATTCTGAAGTGCTCATTCATTCGTAGAGTGGACTATAATCTACATAAAAAGCCATAGATACATAGATTATGGTCACAAAATAATCAAGATATTAAAAGAAAGAAGCTAAATGAGTGTCTAGCCATGTTCATAAGTCATTTAGGATGTGTGTCAATCAATAATTGAGATATTATTCTAAATTTCAGCCATGGTTCTTTCATTTAAGACAGTATGCCAGGCTTTTGTTCTATTAGAATGTGTGCCAATCAATTCTGGTGATATCAATACTTGGCGGACCCATTCTATTGTTATTTCATGGGATGTGTTGAAGACCCGAGAAGCACCTAATTGTCACCAGAAGAGAACCAAAGCAGAATAAATGTGCATCTCGACATTATGAGACGAATGATGGCATTGTCAGATGGCTGAAAGCAGCAATTACAATTAGATAAGATAGAAAATCTGCCTTATGATAGAATGCTTCAGGGTAACACTGTATAGAATCCCAGGATAATGTGGCACAAATGGGTCGATCAATAAGTCTTTAAAAAATCCCAGAGATCGCGCTCAAAGAATCGATAATTTTTTTCTTTTTTAGAAGATTAGTCCATCACTAATCAGCCGTTGAAGTCTCAGTAGTATCGACCACGTGGTTTTATTTTTATTGTCAATTGAAACAACAAACTTGAAACTTGGTGATTTTAGACAATTTTTTTTAAAGGCCTAACACTGAAAAAAAATCAAAGCTGAATTGGATGAGTTCATGGCACATCTGTTCTTGCGTTAGCTACCAATTACAATTTGGTAAATGAGTTTAAACTCTCAGCAGAGAATAAACGCACTCTAAGGCTGTTTTAGAATTGTTCCGTCGCAATCCTGAGTTTTTGCGCCGATACATAACTGTAGACGAAACATGGATACATTGCTATACTCCAGAAACAAAGGAACAGTAAAAACAGTGGATTTTTGAAGGCGAACGTGATCGAAGAAGGCGATGACGGTGAAATCGGCCGGCTAGGTGATGGCCACGGTTTTTGGGGATGCACGAGGAATCACTGATCACCGATTACTTGCTCAGTTTCAATGGCCAAAATCAAGGAATTAAAATTCGAATTAATACAATATCCACCATATTCACCAGATTTGGCCCCCGGTGACTTCTTTTTATTTCCAATTTTAAAAAAGATGGCTCAGTGGACGACTTTTAAATGAAACAAACACCTATTTTGAATAATTTCAGAAATGGACGGTTTAAAAAATGTATAAAAAAGATTGTAAAACTGTAGGATATTATATTGAAAAATAAAAAGAAAATTCGGACAAAAAATTTGTTTTTCTATCTTTTTCTAATGACTTATTGATCGAACCCAAGTAATATAATTGAGGAGATTAATATTTACGACCAGGCTTTTTTTAAGAACTGCAACATTTTCTTATTATCATCTGGAGGGCATTAAATATTGGACAAAAATTGAGTTAAGGAGATCAAAAAATTGTGATAAGTGTAATTTTTCTTTTGTAATACAAGTGGTTTGTTGACCGACCCTTATCATTGATTATAATTGTCAGGAAAGTTAATTTAATAGTTGAAAATCTTATAACAGTTGTTCCTTATTCTTATATATAAGAGTTAATAATCATTATAAATCCCAAAGACAAAAGCTTTTGACTTCATCACCTTGTATCATTAGCATCATCCATCATAAGTAAGAGCCACTAGTTGTAGTGAGTACCAGTAATAATCTTTCTTAAGTACCCGTAGACATATGTAAATATTTAACTGTAACCAAAACCTAAAAACGACAACTTTCTGCATTACATTGCGCATTCTTCTTCGGGTCTCTCCAATATCTCACACACTCACACACATGACCCTCGACTATAGTATCACATTCTGGGTTTTTCATGGAAGGCAAACAGAAAATGAAAAAACAGAAGAAAGATATTTGGTGGCACTGGTGGTCTCATTTTATTATTTGTATATGCGGCAACAATAACCAATGCCCTCGACCCTCTCCTGTATATATAAAAGTAACATGTAATTACCGTCGATTTCCTACTTTGTTGTTACTATTATTATTATCATGATTATCATTGTTGCATGCTTTCTGACTGACTTTATCTGTCCGTCTATCTGTCTGTGAATTTACACGATGACTTCTTCCGACTGCACATACATATCTTCTTTTTTTTTCTTCCTCATCACACAAAGTCGCCAACTTTCGCACATATTAAATCGCACATGGTTATTCTTATTGTTATTTTTGTTGTTGTTATTGTTACTTGCGGTTTTCCTGTACTTTTTCTTCTTTGTTGCTTGCATGCATGAAGCTATGCAAATTTTTTTTCTTTCTTTACACAGCCACGACGACAAAGTAACTCAAAAATCACCTTCATTTCTCATAGGCATAGACATAGGGACACCGTAACATTGCCATGAGGAGATGTGTCCCAAAAGTATTTGACTTGTGTTCATAACTCAATGTTCATCTCAATGTAGTCGCCTTTAGAGGGAATTTTTCTATTCTGGAGGCTTTTAACTTCATATCCATCATTAGTCAATCATCCAAGTTCTTCGTTGAGCAATTTTGAAATAAGAGACATTCCTAAATCAAGACGCTTGAGGTACAAGTTTCTTGGAATTCTAAGATCAGTTTCTAGTTCGCATACACTTCAGCTTCGATCTTCTTTGATAGCAAATAGCACATTTTCGTGCTTTAAAGTTTGTCACTTTCATCACACAAACTGTCAGACAAGAGGCTATGTGCGAACATTTGGTTCTTAACTCCTGGAAGATTCACTGGAGTGCGGAACGCAAGTTGAATACTTTTGAGACACACCTCGTATAGTTAAGTTGAGTGTGGAGTAGTCTAGTAAGTTTTATACTTACAACAACAAACTCGTACTTACTACCTTTCTATGGCAGTCAAGTTGGCGCACTCTGATTCAGTCACTCAATCATTCATACATTCATTCATTCATTCACTCCTTTGTGCATTCATTCATTCATTCATTTACTCGACAGTGGCAATCGTCACTCGTCATTCATGGCTTTTGTATTTCAGTTGCTTTTAACGTGTCGTGTGTGAGTTTGTGTTTTTTTTTTTTTATAGTTTTTCTTCTTTTGGTTTAATTCTCTTCAGTTTTTCTTTTTTCTCTTGTATTTTTCTTCTTATTTATTGCCACTGTGCCCTTTCCTTCCTTTCTTTCTTTCTTTCATTCGTCATACATGAAATGCTTTTATGGTTCTACTACCTGCAACTTTACACTTTCCAACTCGAAACTACACATGAAAACTGTTGACTGACTGCATTTTAGTTGCACACACACACGCACACTTTCATAGATACAAATACACTTATACTTATGCATACATATAGAAACAATGTATTATTGTTCTTTAGTTTACCCCCACCGGGCATTTTCTGTGTGATATTTTAACATTTTCCATTTTTTTTTTCCTTTGCGCCCTCGTTTTTTACCATTCTTTCTTACTGTGTTTTTATTTCACTTGTTTTTGTCGTTGTTGCTGTTGTTGTTGTTGTTCTAGAATACATGCTCATCGTAATCCATCTTCCGTAACAACACAATGAATGAGGAAGAAGCTACTAGCAAACAAAAGTGCACATGGCAAAAGGTTCTCACGTATTTGTTACTCACTACTCACTCCATAGGTGTCGGACAGACTCTTTCTTCTTCAATTCGAATTGAATTTTGCAGAAGTTGGCAAACAAAAAACATGTAAAAAAGATGTAAATATTATGGTGCATTTTCAAATGAAAAATTCAATCAACAGGGAATATTTTCTTATTGGATCAAATCATCCATCCATCAGAGTAGTCTTTCAAAGTAAAGTGAATGAAGAACTTTAATAACAATGGAAAAATTTTCATATTTCAGTCAAGTGACTGAAGTTTCTTGTTTCTATACTAAATCCACTATAGACTTAAGTGGTATACAGCTTTGGAGAACTGCAACTAAGTTAAAGGCTCACAGACTCGTTTTCCTAGGGACAAAGGTGGCTCGAAAAAGACCCAAATCTTTTACAAAATAAAAATTCAAAACACTCAATCATGCTCATTTACAATTTTGTAAGCTGATCGGGGACCTCAATGTGTTGAACTTTTAACGAATAATAATTTATTTTTACCGTGTTAGGAGCCCCGAATTATTGTTATTCCCATGATCGCCCATAAGGCAAAGCATTGACTAGGCCAACTAACTAATGCCTAATGCACAGAAACCTACATAATTTGTATATATAGTACATATGCCAATAATCCTTTAAGAAGTGGTTGGAGGTACTGGAAAATAACTCTCTCGCTGGTTTACTACCTTGAAGTGATGAGGGGACTCAGTATAAGTAAGGAGCGATACCGGCAGCCAGATAGCTTATGCCATCCCTGTCCTGATAAGGTCAAACACAAACACTGAAGCTAAGAGTAATCATAATGCATGGTAGGGCTTCTTGGTCTGAACTTACACACGTAGCAAGCAGCTTCTCTATCCTATCATATTCCACTTGAAAATACCAAGCTTACATTCAAATGTAATGACTTTCAAGTCTTCTTATTATGGACTACACTCTATAAATAGTTCATTATTCGGATATGCCAGATTGCTTTTTAAAATTCATATCGTGCCTGTCATTGTATGTCCATCAAATGAATCTACAAGATCGTTAGTTGAGCTTGTTAAGATATTTTATATTTAAGTTTAGTTAGTTCACGCGAATTCTATTAATTACTCTCAGGGAAATAGCAAAAATTTATTACCAGCTACTTTTAAAACATACATTCTTGTATGTTAATTTATATTGTAATTAAAAGATCCTATCTTTCATAGGCTCTATCTTCGTAAATATAATTAATATTTTATTATAAACACTAATTTACTATTTCTTAATGCATGCATGAGCATAAAATATTTAACTGCCCTTGATTATATTATATCATCATACTTAGTAATAAGACATGAGTCTACGAGCAAATATAATACATAGATATAATTTGAGTCACGGAAACAAGTCAACAAGCATCAGAATGGGGGACAAAAGACTAGATAAACTCGAGAAAAAAACATTCGGGAAGGGGGTCTATACACATTGTTTCGATTAATGAAAAAATCAATGGCAACAAGTATAAGAACAAAGGGCAATAAACTAAATTAACCTTAATATATCGCATTCGGAAAGGGGTCTATGCAAAGTTTGGCAATCAAAGGAAAAATTGGTGTTACATATGTATGTGCTCCATCGACAGGGACCAACTTAAACTTAGTACAGAGCCACAGAGGATCCACGAGCTCATGCTAAGTGTTGCAGACTGGCTTAAGCGTCGATCCGGGGAAATAGGAATTGAATTTATCAAATTCGGCCATGGTTGCTTCAGGCAGTACTTGTACAGATTTGGGCACACTAAGGATCCATTCTGTGGTCTCTGCCAAGACCTTGTAGAATGGCAGGATCACTTTATTTATGAGTATTCTTGATTCGAAGCAACGCGAAGTAGAATTTATGCTCGCTTTGGATCTCCCTACAATTTACTGGAGTTTGTAGAGCGAATGATCACTTCTAAAGAGGACTAATCAGTCTTTTCTGCCGAAATTGGTAGGGAATCAATGAAATTTGAGGCGATAGGGGTTTTTTTTAGTCAGTAGACGAACTATTGTTGAGGTCAAATCAAATTCGACATAACTTGTGACCAGGTTATAAGTATATTTTAAAGATTGAAACCTCCTTGTTCGCAGAAAAAGAAAATTTAACTTAATATTGATGATTAGGCAGTATATTTTGCGAGATATGTGATGTCTGATCTATATATACATACATAAAATGGAATAGGAATTCAGTTTGACGGCGATGGACTCTGACACCGTTGGACCAATCACCATGAAATGATTGGCATATATACATATGTATGTATTTTTTCATGGAGAAGGTTTTTGTATACTTTTTTTTTTCTTTTTTTTTTGGACCCGCTGTTGTCGAGAAATTGTTGGATAAACCTTTGCATATAATGTTTAGGGACATATGTATTTTCAAATCAATCAAGTTGTCTTTTACCATTAACATTACGCAGGGGGTGTAGCAAAGCACGCCGGGAGCGCTAGTATTCTACTTTTGCGAATATTAGAAATAAATTGAATGTAATATCTTCCAAAATATCATGATATCTTGCGGCATATCTTTTTTAATAATTTAAAATTCTATTTACTTATGTTATTCAGAAATATTTTCCATTTTTTATTTAATTTTTATTGTATTTTTGATATTTTTCATTCATTTACCATATGACAATTTGCCTTATGTCCGGCATTGTGAATGATGATCATCATTAAAAACAAATTTTTCATTTGCTGTTATTATTTAAATATTGTATAGTATATTCTCATTTAACAACAAAACAAATCAAATAATTTAATTATTTATACAGTATTTGCATTCAACAGATTCATAAAATATTTAATTTCATTACGTTCATCAACCGAGTTTGGGTGTGACTGACTCTTATAAAACACAAGCAAAGTAAGAATAAAAAAAAAAATAAAATAAAATTGTTATTTCATTGTTATTTTTATTTTTATTGCTTGCATTTTTATTTATTATATGGTATTGTATTGTATTTGCATATTCATAACAATTCCATTTCACATTTCATTAAAAATTCTTATTCTCTTCTGTTTTTTTTTTAAATTTTTGTGAGGGAATTTTTTGTTTGCTTAATTTGCGAAATTTTTATTTTTATTTGGAATTAAATTTTTGTGGTTGTTGATTTTTATTTCTTTCAAATTCTGTTACACTTCTGTAAACAAGCTTTATTTCTGTTTCTGTTTTTGTTATTATTATTATTGAATTATTTTTGCTTTTGTTGCAATATATGTAACACAACAAAAAACACATGAAGAATGTAGAAATGATAAATAACACAACAATCAACAACATTAATGAAAGCAATAATAAATTGTTTATACAAACGAGTATGTGGAAAATGTTACAAATTTTGAAATATTCCAAAATTAATTTTGTATGAATTTTTAATTTGAAATATTGAAATGTCTGTCGGCATGGAATTTATTATTTATTTATTTTTTTTTTAAAGAATTAATTGATTGATAGATATTGTAGAAAAATAAATAAATTTCGTTTTAAGTTGATTATAAATCATCATATATTAATGTAATAATAAAAGTTTAAAAATATCTTATATAAACTGGGAAATTTCTGATTCTAAGAAAACATTGGGAATATCCACATATTACATGTTCTAATCTTAGGTAATACAAATTTATTAGACACGTGACTATCGGGTTATTTTTTTAGTGATAAACTATAAAAGCTCATGACTGACTTCATGTGGTTTTATTACGTGTATATTAATAAAAATATATAATATTTTTTTTACATGTTTAAGAGCCATTAATCATACTTTATAATATTCTTCAACAATATGTTAAAAAACTTTTCTATTTGAGGAATTGTTTATTACAATCTCCCTTCATATTTATTGTAAATGTCTTAAAAGGGAAGAAAGTCGATTGCTTTTATGCGAACACCTGCCTCAGACACTTAACATCATGGTGCCGAGCACAAGGTTTGATAACAGTCAATCAAGGTCCCCTTGGATATATATCTACAGGTATCAAATTCAAGCCATAGTTATTTTGGTCGTGACTCTTTTTTTTTGTCTGGAACACGACCTATCTAAAACCTCTGCTGCTCTGTGGGTCACAGCACTCAGTTGTATAACGCAACTCCACGTCGAGCTTTCACTCTAAGCGCATCTAGGTACAACCACAGCCACCACGATACTCCC
Organism: Amiota communis; assembly: GCA_037043315.1. Lineage (NCBI taxonomy): Eukaryota > Metazoa > Arthropoda > Insecta > Diptera > Drosophilidae > Amiota > Amiota communis. The sequence continues at coordinate 209,508 of JBAMAV010001055.1, forward strand.
AAAAATCTCCCGTCTCCGCTGGCCAGGACGGAACAAGTTTCGTGGGCTTCCTCAAAGGGAAGAGTAGAGGTTTTAAATTCACTAATATTTATACATATGTACATATGTTTCTCTTTTAAAACTCTTAGAAACTTCGTTTGACAAATGCTTGTAAAGTATATCCATCTTATTAAAAGGATTATGGAATATTTAGGGCAGGTGCAAGTTACCTTTCCCCTCCTCAAAATGCATGCAATTGACATTGCTCTAATTTCAAGCCCATTTTGCTGCTCAACCCGAATATGCCTCTCTTATTGCATTTGATCGAAATTTATGCTCTTAATAATTTAATAGTCCAGGGAATAAAGCCAAAAAAATGGTCAAATATCGGAAAAATTAGGGCAAACTTAAATTTTGGCATGAACCTTCCTTTTGTGGTTTTAAATAATATTCCAAAAGTCCCCAGAGATACATGTGCCGCTAAACGAGTTACGCAGGGTCAAAGGTCTAATGACTTTGGGGATCTTTTGATAATTATAGTATCTAAGGAATACCTGGTATTTTTTTCACAATTTTCTATTGAGCCGTTTGCCTCCCACAAACCAAAATATGTAAAAGTCACGATATTTGCAAATTTCTGTTTGCCACTGTATATTCGGCTGAGCGCTACTTTTTTGATAGTATTTCGAGCCACAAAAGGAAGATTCATAGAAAAAAACTAGCTTTCCCCTAATTTCTCTGATGTGCAATGTCTTTATTCCCCGTATTATAAGTAAGTTATTCTAAATAACCCAAAGTACTATCGTCAACAAAATCAAAACGATACCAATGACGAAAACAAATTCATGACTATTCTTCTACTCATATGAATAAATTTGATCATTAAAAAAGGTGACGCAAACCAGTGTCTTCCTCAAAACATTAAAATTATATTATTCATATTACCTTTAGATATTGGAGACCTTATTTGAAATTCTAGCATAATAAATAAAATTTAATAGTAGAAAGGAATTTATTTGGCAGCCACTTTTCTTTGGGAGATTTCCAGTTAATGAATGTTCACAATATAAGAATATTAATGGAACCCCTATTAATCAATTGAAATATTATAAAAACCAAAAATAATCCAATTTTAAAATATACTTCTTATTTACTTATGCTCAACTTTCTCAAAGCATACGAATATTTAACCATTTAAATTAATTTTAAACCTCACAATCAATAGTCGATCAAAGCCACCGAGCAGCCCACTTCTGTTTCAACAAAAATAACTAACATCTCTTTCCTAGATCTTATTGATTAATTTGCTGGGAAACTAGACAACTTTGACTACTAAGTTCTCGAATTTCCACAGATTCTCCTAACTTCAACAGTCGGTTAAAGCCATTGACTTGGGATGTTTATTTAAAACTATATATCGATATTTATTCAGATATGATATATCGAAGCTCTATATCGATATGTTGCGATATGTCGAAAACTTTGTCACTGATTTGGGGGTTATATTTTAAATTCGTCTTCACCGTCAATATTGGCCGTTGAAAGTAGCTCAATTTTTGAAGACACACTCGTATGAAGTTTGGCCTTAAATAAGTAAAATCAGAAATGGCGCAGAAATCAATAGTTTTCTCATTTTTTATAACAACTTTTGACAAATCAATTATATAATTTTGGCAATTATTTTAAAATTCCCATTATTTTTTATTCAAGCCTTGCTTAAATAAAATTTTATTGACTCGTTAAGCTTGCAATCGATTTAATTTTTGGGATAAGACCTGTGCGGCCTTCGAAAATAGCTTTTCAGATGGCACAGAACTAGAACCATAGTCATATACTTTATAATCTACCCATGTATCCAAAGGGTTTTCATTAAATCTACTAACTGGTGCCGTCAAATAAAGAGATAACTCGTCAAGGGTGGTATAGACGAATTTTGTTGAGTCGCTAACGCAATTAATTATCACATACATATGTGGTTAGTTTTGAGTTTTTGAAAGTGTTCGGTACGATATATCGATAATAAGTATTCGATATCTTATGGTTCGATTATATGGGATCGATATCTAGTATTTATCGATATATATCGAGCATCCCATTCCATTTTTAAAAAAACAACTAACTTTATTCTAGATATACTCGCTTGTCTACAAAGTTTTTCATTTCCCACAGAATCTCCTAACTTTAACAAACGGTCTAAGCCAAGAAGCAAGCACCATTTCTGTTTCAACAACATCAAATAAGATCTTTATTCCTCTATTCCTATATTCTATTCGCTTATTTTACTAGGAGTCTAAACAAACTTTGACTTCTAATTTTTTAAATTTCCATAGACTCCTCCCCTAACTTCAACAACCATCGGTTCATTTTAACAACTAAGAGATCTCATATCCTAAATCTATAGGTACATACTGGAAAACTAGACAAACTTTAATAAGCATATAACACAAATCTGAGAATTTAATTTTAGTATTTCATTTAACCAAACTTTTAAGGTTTCTTTTTGCAACAAATTTGTTGTAGTAACAGAGCTTGAGTCATTTGATACTTGTAACGTAACGTAACTAACTATTGTGACACAAAAGATTTAGTATATTGTATATCTAACTAACTAACTACATACTCGTACTACTTAGTTGTTCTTTTTTAGAAGCCACCACCACACCACTCTACAAATAGATACATATATTCTACTACCATATTGGCAAAATTACAAGCAACGGAGGTGCTCGAGCGAAAGGGTGTCGGTTACAATATTGATTCATTGATGGTGACGATGATGAACCAGTGAACCGAACCAACAAAAAAAAATATGTAACGACAAAATGGAAATACCTTCGATTGCTGCAATACTATTTGTAGATATACAGTAATTTGTTTTACTTTTTAACAAGTGTGTACAATGCAACCAAATGCGCTACTTTGTCAAGAGTATCGCAAAGACAGACACAATTTGAGAGCTAAAACCACACACACACGAGTTTTATATTTTGGCTTTTTTATTTTGTTGGGTGCCTCTGAAATTTTATATACATGACATGCATACGACGACGACGAGCCGCCACAGTGTTGACAATTGAGGACAGGGCTGTGCCCATTGTTGTTTATTGTATCTAACATATACAAAACTATCTACACAACAACAAATGAATTGCGCCAACAACAGGTGTTTGCCAAACCTCATAAACTAAAGTTAAACATTTTGCATACTAACCGAACCAATCATCACCAATGATAATGGGTAATGGTGATGGCATAGACGACAATGATGGAGTAGTTGTAGTTGTTGTTGTTGTCAAAGTATCTTTGGTGTTTCTTATAGATTTACGGCTATTACTGCCGCCATCCACTTGATCCGTTGGTGTTAGTGATGATGGTGTAGTAGTTGAAGAGGAACGTTGAAATTTACGTTGGGCGCAACGTAAAAAGTTTAATAAACGAGCATCAATTGCCGGATAATAATGTTTATTGTTTGTTTTCTTTGAGTTATGCGAGTTTTTCGTAGTTGTAGGTGAAGGCGTCTTACGCGCATATCTATCATAGAAATAATACTCTTTGGTTGGTCCTCCTCCAGCGGTTGATGGTGTATAAGCTGCACTCAAACTATTACTTAGAGGAACTGGTTTACGTCTTGATTTAGGTATAATAAGACTATGTTTAAGTTCTTTTTGTGTAACACTACTTGCACTACGTTGCAAACCACTACGATGATGTTGATTACCACTTCGTGTTGATAAAGCTGATGAAGAATTGCTTACAATTGGCTGCGATAATTGCCCAGCAAGACTTTGTTTACACCAATAAATATCCTTACTACCGAAATAGCAACGTTTTCGTGTATCAGCAGCAACAGCAACCAATGATGATTTTTGTTTTGCACTAGAATTTGTACTTGAAGTCAATTGTCGACGTTTTGTTTCAGTTGAAGATGTTGATGATTTCTTTGAAAAAGAATTTAATGAATTATCACTTTCATTACTTGTTGTTGGTTGTGATATTGTTGTCGGAGTTGTTGATGGTGTCAATAGTAAAGATTTATTATTATTTAACAAATGTTCACTTGTTCTTAAATTTGTTCTTGCATTGGCGGTGCTGGTATTGTTGTTTGTTATATTTGGCGTTAGATACGAATTCGATTGGATGAAGACGCCATCACAGGTTATTTTTATTGTTGTCACCATGTTTTATTAGTTCAAACATTATATGCTTTATATTTTGTTTTATATTATTCAAAAAACAATATGCTATACTACAGACTAATTAAAGTTCAAACAAACCACTTATTAAATAAATGATTAATCGAATATTTCATTAAAATTCTTGTTGCTTCATGTGTTTAACAAATTTCATGAGTTTAATCTGGACATTGACATTGTCTCATATACATATATTTTTTGGTTAAAAGAAATTTAAACAAAGATTAATGGTTTGTTAAAAAATGCCTCATAATTGATAGAAATGTTCACAAATTTAAATAACAAGATGTGACGTCCTTTGAGCTTGAGATTTCATAGTGACATCAGTCATTATGGGACTATTAAAAACCTAAGAACATACATGACAGCTATGGGTGGTCTCTTTAATAATTTATAGGCAGAAAGTTGCTGATTTTATAGTTTATAAACAGTTTATTTAACATCTCATAACTTTCTTAAGCAATAATTGTTACAGGGCTCTAACCTTCCCATAGAGAGCGGGTTCACATCCCGGCAGGACCTTTATGGGCCAAGGATCACCAAACTTTTTTTTTGGATACAATCTGCTTCTAAGAAATACCATAACAATATGCTAGCTAAAAAGCCATCATACATGAATTGCTGGTTATGCATAAAAGGTATTGGACAAAATCCATTATTTTTGGACAAAATCATTGGAATCAACAAAATATGAGCATACATTTCAAGGTGATTCGATTCAATGATATAACATACTGGGTGTTCTTTTAAGCTTTGCGTCTTTTACGAAAGTTCGCATAACTAGCATTAAATCGGATCAGACCATCAGGCAACTCTTTTCATGTTAAGGAGTCATCAATTCACTCTGAAAGTGTAAACAACATATTTGCTGAATACGTCGCTTTTTTGTTTCAATTTGAAGGAATGTGCAGCTGATGGCATCAATTGCTATATGAAGCATATGGGGAACATGCTACATCAATAAAAACATGTCAGTACTGGTTCCGCCATTTTAAAAGTGGTGATTTTGACAACAGCGACAAAGAACGTGATTGGAGGCTAGGCCAATAAAGTTTAAACACGCTGAGTTGGTGCATTATTGAAGCTAGACTCATGCCAGACTCAAGATGAGCTCTCTGAAACCATAGGAATTGCTTAACAAACGATTTGTAACCGTCTCAGGGCCATGGGTCTAGGTAGCAACAAAGAAATTGGGTTCCGTATCACGTCAAGAGATGTCGAAGTCCATTTTTTTACGTGCGAACAACTACTCCAAAAGGCAAAATCAGAAGTGTTTTTTGCATAGAATCGTTATATGAAAAGTGGATCTACTAAGACAACCCAAACCACAAAATAACGTGGAATAAGCACGGTCATGCTTCAAATTCAAAGACCAATACGAATATTCATGGCAAGAAGGTAATGTTGTACATATAGTGGGATGAGCTTATTCCGCATGATAAAAACATCACTGGGGTGTGTTACCAACAACAATTGATGCAATTGAGCCCATAATTAAAGCTCAAACGCCACCAATATGCTAAAAGACATGACAAATGGATTTTTCAGCACAACAATGCTCGACCACATATTGCAAAAGACGTCAAAAAAACTTTGGATGCGCCTTAATGAGATGCCCCACGCACAATAATCACCAGACATTGCTCCTTCCGACTACCACTCGTTTTGGTCGATATTTAGCATTGATATAACAAAATTTAAGATTCTAATAAAATTTAAGTCGCTTAACCAGAATTTTTAGTTCATGAGCCGCCAATAAGAGAGAAATGACATAAACAGATTCTCTAAGAATATATTCCGGATGAACATAGGGGGCACAAAATATTGAAACTAAACACAAATAAGTCCTAGATTGGGTTAGAAAATTGTATTTCAATCAAAATGATGCTTTCAATTTGATTTAAAACCCATTGAAATCATCTAATAATAGATTGTTACTGTCTACAATTGCCATTGATTTATTAACCATTTGATAGTAGATTATAAAGTAATTTGAAACTGAATTGAACAGAATAAATTGGGTTAACTTCCTTGACTTTAAGAAGAAGTTATTTGTTAGTAATTTTCTAGAATGCCATACAATAGAATTAAAGTCAATAATGAAACAAAACGCCGCCCACTTCATAGCACTCAATTCAATTCAATTCAACTCAACTCAATTGAAGTCATGACAAGTCAGACATATACTACAATAGATAAATAATAAAAATAAACTGGGCTAATTTGTACCATAATAGTAGTACAATAGATGTGTAAAAGTTTCCCCCTTATTTCATAGCAAATAATAACAAATAATAGAAATACTAAGAAGCTTTAAAGTACACATATGTTCATACTACTTACTATACTATGAAGTACTATTGCAATTATTGGCAGCAGCACTATTCTGTATTGTGCTCTTTTAACACAAAGAAGAAATGGAAAATTGGATGATTTATAAATGAACGTGTAAAGTCATCAGTTCCAGGGCAAGTGTAAATATTATTTTAGCAAAACTAAACACAAAAGAGAAATGAGTAATAAAAGAAGATGAAGTCAGTCAGTCCGTCTGTCAGTCTGTAATTACCAACGACAAGTAAACGAACAATATAATGGAATTGTAAAGAAAGGAAGAAAGTATGAAAAACAAAATCTTTTATACTTTGTATGTACTACTGTACATTGTGTGAAGTACATGATGAAATAACAATGGATCATTCCGAATGAATCAAATTGAGTTGAGAGCGGTGAGTAAAAAAAAAGGCTTAATTCACAGCACCATGCAATGGCAACAATCTTTGATTGGTGTTGGCTTGGTTTCATGTAAGAAGAGGCCAAGTCAACTGCTATTCATATATGTACTAGTAAATGAATCAGCAAACCAACGAACCAGGGAACGAATGAACTGACCTGGCTTTTGTTATACTATTGTAGTAAAGCCGGCTTTATTTATCATTGTAGAGTTGTCAACGTTGACATCGTCATCATTTGTTGCCTGCCTGCTCCATATTTGTCAAGTATTAGCAGCGAATGAACAACTACTACTATAACCATCTTATCTCTCCTCCACCTATCATCAAAAGGTGCTTCAACAATAACAAAAACATACAATAATAATAATAAAAGAAAAGAAAAAGAAGAAAAAGCTTAACTTCAAATAATAATAAAAATAACTGTGTTTGCTCACAACGATTTCTATACGCTACATTTTCAATATAATTGGGATATTTGATACTTTATTATGAAATTTGTTACTCATGAAGAAGAATCTTGAATCATAAGTCTTAAATAGGACACACAGTGATTCAATATCTTTCTTGGATATTATTAAACCAGAACTTGAATTTAAAGAATGGTGCAAAATGTCTATGATTGGCATGGGGTTGCTCAAGAGAGTCCATAAAAAAACTGGCCTCAAGAGAGGATTGTTTTACTTTTAAAGCCGATGTTGTTTAGATTTTGAAAAAAATAGTGGGTAGAACTTTTTATTCAGTTAATACTCCAAGCTATGATGTTCACCATTTCCCTTAGTGAGATCACAACTGATTTAACTTTGTGGCCACAAATAAGCTCAAATGTTGGCACTCCATCAATCTATATAGAACCTATTCCAAATCTATGTATAAACTTCTTTTCTTATTCAATTTATTCAGTACTTTGAAATAACAACAAAAACATCTTTGTCTGCATTAGTTTTCATTTTACAATTAAATAAAGTTTTTTATTACAAGACATTGATGGTGGTCCATCGATTGATCATTGTTGAAATATTGTACTATAAGACCATGTAAATCATTCACTTCTTGTCTATGGAATGTGATCTGCAACACAACAAAATGTTTCGTTTTGACTTCCTTCTATAAACTAATCATCTTTCATGATTTCATACAATGTATTATTACAATAGAATAATTTTATTATTTTGACTTATAGTAGGACTCATCTGTTCCATATTCTATATATGTAGGATTGATACAAAACCAATAATACTAACAATAATTCTATATAGGCAATATGAAAAGTGTCAAATGAATGATGTGAGGATATAATCACAATATTAACATTCTTTCTTTTTCCCCTTAATGGATTGTCATCTGGTCGTGATAAGGAGCTCATCAATAGTAGCCTAGGATATCGATAAATTGATCGTACAAAATTTTAACAAAAGAAAAAACTGACTTCAAGGAGCGCCAATGGAACTCGCATTATTAAGAATAACTCAAAAACATGATCTTGATCAAATTTATATGTAGACCACATGACAAGCACCAGCTTTCAAATAAAAAAAGCATCATCAAAATCGGTTCATTTAAAAAAAGTTCTGAGGTAACATACACAAAAAAAAAAAAAAAAAAAAATAGTCGAATTGATAACCTCCTCCTTTTTTTCTAAGTCGGTTAAAAAGCAGTTCATTCGAAGCATCACCTTAGGGGCCGTAAGGCTTCTGGGTGAAATCGCTCATGTGGTGAGAAGTCTATTCTATTCTACCAACTTTCTTTAATAAAGTCACCAGTCCGTCTTCAAATACAGTATTTGTTTTTGATTCCTTAACAACAAAATGAAGAGTATTACGTATTCGAGGATACCAAAGTAAATATTATTATTTGGCCTTTTTTCTTTGCAATTTTTATATCATGACGATGATGACGAAGCTTACAGTTTATATAGAAGCAGCTAAAGCTAAAGAAAAGGCAAAGATTAAATACAATATAGTATTGTAGTAAAAAGTCTCCATATAAATTAAACATTACTCGCAATTTTGCGCTTTTCTAAAATGGAATTTTCTTTATAAAAAAAAAGAATTCACATGATTGTGTTTTTTTTTTTTTGTATTTAATCAACTTTTACGACGAGGAGACTCTGTAAACTACTTTTTACTTAAGATATTTTAGATAGGAGACGATGAAAATGGAGGCAAACAAACCAGCAAACAACGATAATTTGTAATCAAAATGAAAATAAATGTTGAATTGTGTTTTTGGGTTTGTGAAAAACTTTACAATTGTCTCTTCCACCATCCTCAGAAGACACATGTTTAATAGAGGAGTACGAGGGAGAGGGCTTAGTCTCAACACTTGACAGACGAGTAAAAATTTATATGTTTTTTTACACTTGTTTTTTATTTCTTTATTTTCATTCTTTTTCCTTTTTGATTTAATTTTTGGGTTGGGAAAACACGAACTCATTCAGCAATTGGAATTGGAATTTACAAATGTTTATTTCAGCATTTTTTGTGTGATTGCGTTCGTTCAAATGTTCAAATACGCCTACAGTTTTAAGGTTTTTATATGTTTTTTTTTTTGGGCGTGAGAATTATTTCGATCTGACAGTCATGGTGGTTGGTAGGTGGGTAAGTTAGTACGTAGAATAGTGTGCGTTCAAAAGGTATGTCTGAATTGGCGCAGTTATTTGTACGCATTGTTTAAGTTGTTGCTTTAAACTCTGAGTGACTCTGAGACCTTATATGACAATCATTTAATTTAGTTAAGCTAAAAACTTTTAGTAAAGTCATGAATTGAAATTAAAAACAATGACTGAAACTATATCTAAAGTCTGAGTAAGTTGAATGCAATATTTTTGCTGAACTGGAAATTTAAATTGTTCAAATACAATTGTTTCCTTATCAATGGAAAACTAAATTTTTAGATGTCATAAGTCTGAAATATCTATCACTTTATTTCCCCTGATTAAATGTTGGATATATGTGAATTACAACAGATTTTCGAAAATCATTTACGTTCAAATAAAAAATTTGAGACAAAATTTGAATAAAGAATTGATAAACAAAGAATATATTTCTGTAAGATTTTTTTCTGTAGATGAGTTGGTGATATAAATCATTTTAATAAATCAGTGCATTGATGCAAGATCTCATTTTTAACCATGGATCCATTTTCAAAAGAGTCCAGATGGTCCCAATTTAAGAAAACGTTGGATATGAATTATTTATTGGCCAATGTCAAATAGTGGTTGAAAATTAACTTATTTTGAAAAAGCCACAGAATCTATAGGTAAGAGTCTGGTTGCTTGTCCGACGGTATACCGGTAATTAACAGTTTTCGAACAATTTTAGCACAAATCAAGAATCAACAAATATCGGAGAACAATTACAACAATAGCCCGGAATATAAAACTTTTTTTGGCCAATTTAATATTCAGAATCAATGACAATAACGTGGATAATGTTTCTGTAAAGTCACAAAAGCGCTAAAGATAAGATTTTCACAGATATCAAGAGTACTTGAGACAATTTGATTAAATAAAAAAAAGAGCCACCTCTCATTTAAGATGTCCAAACAATCGCAGAAACTACTTAACATTCACAGAAATATTGGATTGATTAAGGGAAATTCCCAAACATGAAAAAAATTACTTGTCTTGTCAGGACTCGTACGAAATGATTTAGGTAACAGATTATTTAAAAAACTTAAGTGTTGTGAACAATACTTAACTTTATAAATTGGTTTATTACTTTAGGAAATTATCATAAGCTATAGATATAAGTATCGGCATCGCTGATTGTAAACTACAAATATTTGAATCGGCATCGTTCAACAAAATGTTGAATCATTTCATCGATACTCTAAATCGACACTTGTCCTATAGATTCTATGCAGTTTCTTTGGTTAAAACTTTAAAAAGTGTTCTAGAATTAAGCCGAGTAAATTCTTACTAAAGAGTCATTAGTGTTCAGTGAAAAATACATAAGTTTCTAATATTTCTTGTAATAATTGACAAAAATTACATTTTTGTACTTTCAGTGATCAGAAAACTCTTGTAACTCGTAATGAACTTTGTGCTTTAATTGGACTCTTTAAAGACTTTAATCTTGTCATTTATGAAATTTATCTAAATTGATATTTTGCAATATTTTTTAAATAAAAACTACAAGCTTCTCAAACATTATAAAAAAATAGCGATTACAACAAATTGTTACACTTTATTAAAGATTCACAGACAATTTTTGAATAAATTAATCAGTCATGCTGCATCAATGACGACTTTAAAAATTTGTCATTTTTGAAAAACTCATTTTTTGCCATTTGTATTTTGAAATGAAAAAAATCAATCATTCAATTCATTCATGGCTTCTTAATATTGTTAAAAAAAAGAAGCGATTACAAAAAATTAAATTTCAATATTTGACTTGGTTTTAATAAGACAACAGAAAAATTTGATTAGATTACACACAATTTAAATGGCAAATTATTAATGATAAAAAAACCAAATAATAAAAATAATCAGCTTAAAAAACTGGTTAACAATAAAAAGCAGATACAAATTATTTTCAATGTTTATTTTTATGCTTGACCTTTTTGTATGTATTAATTTTTATTTATGTATATGATTGATAGTAAAGATGGGAGGGGAGGGGAGAGGACAGGAGACCAAAGAAAACAAAAGATGTCAAATGAAAACAAATTTTTATTAATAAATTAAAAATAAATATTAAAATCAATGAAAAAATCAGCTAAAAATGCAAGCAAATCAAAGCAAATAATTTTAAGAAGGAAACTGGTTTTTGTTAGCGGCTTCTTCTACAATACTATAAGATCACATTAAAAACAAAAAAACAATAAAGTGCAAAATCAAAATAAAACAAAAAAATAATCAAAATAAAAAAAAAAATATTGTATAAATAAAAAAACAACAAAATGAAAGCATGCAAAATGGAAAAAAACGAAACAAAAATAGATTTACAGTGTAGACAAAACAACAAACAACAATACGTAATAAAGTAATGATGAAGAACAATAAAAGCATAAATTGAAAATAAAACAAAAGAAAAAACTAAACAACAAAAGCAGTAATTGTTTTTCTTTTGTTTTCGTTGTGTGCGTCTTGAGTTTGGGTCTCTGATGTTGAGTCAGCAAAGAGCAAACGATCAACAAATAATAAAGAAAAGTGACTCAAACTTGCGACGGATATCCTCAACACAATTTAGTGAGTCGTCGGCCGGCCGGCCTGCCGGAAAGACGGACTCACTCACATGACGCCTACTGAAAGGCAAGGAAGAATAACAAAAACAAAAGATACGCAGCTTATAGTAATAAAAAGATATACAGATACAGTAGCTGCTAATAATATAAAACGGAATAAGCATTGAGATCAAAGGGACCAGACAGCAAGACAGCAAAGTAGCGGGACAGATACAACGAAATCATTAATGAGAAGTTCAGTGACGCTAAAATGTGGTCAGTCGTCGTCATCGTCGTCGCTATTTTCCTTTGCTTTTTCTTCTTATCATCGCCTATGGTGGCGGCTTTTTATGTTTTCTTTTTTATTTTATTTTATTTTTTTAATTTATTTTATTACAATTTCATTTATATTTCGTTTGTGTTTTGAAGCAATCAGTGAAAGTATTTTAATATTTATTATACTATTTTTTACGGACACCAAAAACCAACCAAAGCAACCAAATTACGCGAAACTCATTTATTATGCAGTTCAAAGTAAAGTTAAACAACTCAAAAGAAAAAAGTAGAGAGAAGAAAAGTAAAGATAAATGAAGAGAAAAAACATGTACAAATGTATTATTAATTATTTATTATATGGTTGTTTGTATATTTTACATATTGATTGAATATGGTATGATCATTTTGTAATGATGTTTGTAAACCATAGAACTGTGCATCAACAAATAAACTAGTCCATGAAGAAGAGAAGACTTGCCGCAGTTAAGATTTCAAACAAAATTTTGACAAAGACACATTTGTCATGGTCATAAGCTGATAATAATTTAGGTACATATTTTATTTTGAGAGTTTGCGATAACTAATATTACCTGATTCTAGGCAAAATCATTGCAAATTCTGATTAAAATAATTGTTTTTTTATTTACTAAAACTTCTAAGATATGATTTGACAGTAAATTGCAACAAAGTGATCACAGGACAGTTAACATAATCAGACGCAATAAGGGCACTGACAAGATCGGACGCAAGTCATCTCGCCTATGTTATGATTTTACAACATCCTTATGAAATGACAACCGATTGCTATACTTAAGAAAGATGACACAAAACGGTGACTTCTTCAAAACAACTTCCATATAATTTCTAAATATTCTTAAATTTAGATTTAGAGCGAAATGAAAATTATTTAAAACGACAAATGCTTATTACATATGTAGAATTATATATAGAATAGAATATATTCTTCCGGTCACATAGAAACAAATAACAAAAACATAAAAAATTCGAGTCAAATATTATACTAGTTGTAGAAGTTTAAAACGTCGTTTTTCTTCCAAGAGATATTTGTTTGTTTGTTTACAGGTTAGAAGAATCATACTTCTTTCCGGTGCCAAATAAAGAGCATTTGAGGCACTTGCTAATTTTCTTGTTCAATCATAAGAAACACTGATTGGAAAGTCATCGAATTCTTGTGGAAACTTACGGCGAGCTTTGTTCCAACAGTCAAGACTTGTGAGTGCTGGTTTCAACGATGCAAAAGTGGTGATTTCAATGTGAATGACAAAGAACGCGAAAACCGACCAAAAAAGTTTGAAAATGTCGAATTGCAAGGCTGCAATTGGATGCAGACGATACACAGACTCAAAAAATGATGGCAGAGCAATTGAATGTTCTCAGAAAGACGTTTCCGATCGCTGAGATTCATGGGGAAGATTTGTAAGATTGGAAAATGGGTTCCACACGAACTGAGCGAACGACAGATGGAAACACGGCCAGAATGGGATAGAAGAACTGACAACGCTCTTGCACATTCGGCCAATTCGGTTAAAGACACCATTCCTGCTCTTGGTTGGAAACTCTTACCCCATCCACCGTATTTACCAGACTTGGCTCCTTCAATTTGTGTTCATCGATTTCACAACATTCGATGAAGGGGAAGAAGTATGGCTTGGTGAATGGATTTCGATGAAGGATGCAATTTTCTTTTGGAATGGCATCCATAAATTGCCAGAATGATGGAAAAAGTGTTTAGAAATCGAGGGCCAAAACTTTGAATAAAAAATCATTTGTCATTATACCTAAATTACTGAGTATTTAAAACTTCTACATCCGGTATATCCAAAACTGGAACAATTACTATAAATCTGCCAAATAAACATTTAATTATTCTTGGAGTTTTATATGAAAAACATTTGTATTTCTTAACACATTGCAATGAAACTCCAAAATATGTTAAAAAATAATACAATATGTATATGCAAAACTTAGAACGATCAGATTAATATTGAATATATAGAGAAAGGTATGCAAGCTTCGTTGAAACTCAATTAATATTCCATCTTGTTTATATTAATATTTAATTGAATTTGCTTCTCTGTTTTTTCTATGGTATTAAAATTTTACGCGCAGGCACGCAAAATAATGAATAATAAAATATACAAGAAATCATCAACGCATTAAGAAAAAGATATAAAAATTAATGAAAAAAAACTAAAAACAATTTTCTTTTTCTTTACTTACAAAAAAAAAAATTAATGTGCGCGTGCGCAAAGCGAATGATTTTTTTTTTTGTTTTTATTTATTGCACTCGAAACTTCAATTGAAATAAACTAAATGCAACACAGAAAAACTGGTCACTTTCACTCGACAATGGATTTGCTGTTGCTCGCGCAGTCAGGATGAAGACCATCATGACGATGATGATGCTGGTATTGCTGATGATGCTTGCTTGCTAATGAAGTTGAAACTTATGGATTGACTCGGCACAGTCGCTTGACTGAGTCTGTGGTCGAATAAAACTAGGGGAGAAAAAAAAAAAACTTAAAACAAAAAATCTCTTTCATCAATTGCTTTGGTCTGCTTTAGGCCGTTTTTGGTTGCCTTCATTAGGTGGCCCTGGCCGGCCTCTTCTGGAAAACTCGTTGCCCCAAAGACTGGTTTCAACACATAAAGTGATGCAGCAACACAAGAAAACGACAAAGGAGAAGAAGGGAAATTATTTTGATGTGAGGCTCAGCAGACACAGAGAGTGGTGCTCACTTCACAGAGAGGCACAACTCTGCATGGATTAACTGACAGATAGACAGACAAACAGAGAGACTGTCAGACAGTTAGACAGACATTTAGAGAGGTAGTAGACAGCCAGGCCAATGGTTAGACTTAGAAGCGACCGATTTGGACAATTGTTACAGGAATGAATGTAGTAAGACCAAGCCATGCCATGCCATGCCAGAGCAGTGTGTAGTTTGGCAAAAACGATGACTAATGCAGTGGAAAATTGAAAATGTAACGTTGGCGAACAACGATCATTTGCTAGACCCAAACAAAAACAAAAAAATTAACTCAAAAAAGGGAGCCATGAAAAACTTTTTGCAGCAACACAACAACATTACCTAGTTGACTAGCACAAGAAAATAACAAAAACTATTGAAATAAAATTGTACACGTCGTGAAAATTAGCGTGGAAATCAATTGTCGACTTAATGATTCATGCTAAATTTTATGCAGTGGGCGATAGTAGATACTATACAGATAGATAAATAGATTTAGTCGTGAGTGGCAGTAGGCGGGGTCGGAGCACAAGCATATCATGATTGTTAGTTGGTTGCCTGACGACTACGACGAATAATAGATTAGACTAGTTAAATCTCAAGTAAATCTATTTGATTGTTGTTAGATTGGAAAAGGAAATGAATGCAAAAAAAAAAAAAGAATTCAGAAAGAATCATATAACGTTGGTAAGCGTAGGTAATATGAAGAAAATTGATTAATTTAAACTATGTTCATAAGGAGAAGAATTTGGGATTTAAAGCATTCATTTTTCAAGTAATCATTCAAATTAAATTGAATTTATTAGCTCCACTCATATAATTTTTATTGTATGCTTAATAATTTATAATGCGATCACCCATTAAGGGGAAATATATTGAAAGTAATACAAAAATAATTGTTTAATGTATTCTTCCAAATTAATCAAGAATTGAATTTGATTTTCAAATCAAGAAGTCTATTGAAATTTTGAATACAAAAATATCAGCGCAGATAAGTGAGAAATTCGTTGTCGTTGGATAGTTTTACTATCTCTCTGATAAAAACCTAAGTTTTTTTGGTTAAAACCAAAGATTTCTCCTACATTTCCAATTAATCATTCAATCATTCATTCTATCTTTTGTATACAAAAAGATATAGAAAACAAACCAATTAGGAGAAGTACGATTAGGCACATCGATTTAATGAATCATCATTCGTCAGAATTGAATAGAAAAATATATTCTTCAACCAAAAAATCCACAGAGGTAAACGAAGAAGCTTTAATTAAATCAAATTTAAAAAAAACATTGTACTCCTATAAAAGCAGAGCATCAAATGTGTCTTCAGTACCGAAATCCAAGCCACCAAATTGCACATCCAAATAGCAAATGTTATTCAGCGTATTATCACCAGGCATTTCAACAGCACTTGATGGTATTTTCGATGGTAGTGGTAGTTTAGCACTTGCCCTACGCACTTGTGGATGCTGGTTTGAAGTGACAAATGGCGATAAATCAGTGCCAGCCACTATATTTCCTCCAGAGGCAGCTGAAACAAATACATTCATATAGGATGAAGTCTGCTTAAAAATCCTGAAGAATCAATGATTCTTGAAACAATAAAAACATACATCTTGAGGGATCAATCCACTTAATTGAGACCATCATTATTGCTAGATAGTTTTTCCTTTCACTTGTAACTTAGAAGATGAATATCATTTCTGCTATGTTGTTATTACCGTAAAGACCAAACTCTAGACATGAGCTAAACAGTGACACAGTGATTCTAAACTGTGATTGAGTCACAGTCATTTGTAGAGACACAGTTTACTTGATTGATTGTGACTCACTTTGATTCAGTTGCTCCATAAATCGTGATTACCAATCACAGTTTAAACAAAGTAAACTGTGTCTCTCCCTTCAAATGACTGAGACTCAATAACAGTTTAGAATCACTGTGATTTTGAAATCACTGCTTAGCTCATCTCTAACAAACTCCATACCATTCGTTTTTCGGCGGCTTTTCACGTTTTCTATGCTTTTTACTCGTTTCAACGGGTCGAGGAATACCAAAATTACCCACAAACTATCACTATAACATTTAACACAACTGTTTGCCATCGAAACCCAGAGAAAAATTGAAAATAAATGTACTCTCAATCACAAACGAGCTGAACGGCAGACAATGGAATTTTCTTCATAATAATGAAAATACATTCTACTTTTATACCCCAAGCGCATAATGTCAAAATGTCCTGAAACGCCTGGTATGGAGTTTGGCTTTAAGGCCGAAATGTAAATGTATGCAGAGTTCCAGAAAGGACACAGTAAGTTGGATTAACTGAACAATTGACAGTACATAATATGATTCAAACAAGGTCTTCGTCCCGAAATCATGCGACACCAGTAAGCTCAAGGAGAACGTATTTCAATCGTAAGGCTATTTTGACCTCCGTGCATTTATAAAATCAGCAACAATACATCAGTGTCTCTTAAAAATGTTAATCACTGGTGGTCTATGTTCGTCCACCTACTTATCGAACAAACTTAACTCGAGAATCAACACCTTCTCAACAGCGTATCACTGCAACTCTGTTCCTGCGGAGCCGACAACATTTAGATGCCAGTCTAAGCTTGGGAAAAGCTAGGGCTATATTTAACAAAAGCATGAAACTATCAGAGCTTTCAAAAGAATGTGATCTATGTACAATATTGACTTAGTTTATAATTTCCTTCTTGATTGTAATTTAAGCCACCTATTCTAATCATCATAAATGCATCTCATCATAGAGTCTTAGACCCCGGTCTCTTATAATTTTAGGTGTAATATCATACATTATATCTAAATTTAAATTAAATTCAAATTCAATCAAATTTCAATAGGAAGTTTTTCTTTTGAATAAGAAATCTTAAATAAAAAGTCAGTTCCGGTTACTAAGGACTAACAAACGAAACTAGGGTAAGATAACATTTTACCCATTACCATTATTATTATTATAATTTTTTTTTTTTCAATACTGTCAAATCTGTATTGTTTGAAGCTCATGAAACTTCATCATCAAACACAGGAAGCAACAAATTTTCTTTTTTAGCATAAGAAAGTTATTAAACACAACTTTACTATATTTTAGTTTTAGTTTTTTCGCTAATTAGTTTTACATTTTCATAAATCATTTCCTTTTTTTTTTTTTGCAATGCATATATTAAGTACAATATGTTAGGTTTTACCGTAGTAGGTAGGTACCATAATTAAAGAAGACGAGAGTAGATGAGGAAAAAAAACCTATTTATGATTATTTTTATTATTTATTTCTTCTTTTTTAAGCGTATTAAGGTTTTTTTTTGTTAATTTTTTATATATTTGCGCAACGCTCACACGAAAAAGAAAAGATTACTTAATCAAAGGTTTATTATTATTTTTTTTTTTTTGTTTTCTTATTTTTACATTTGCACACACAACATTTGTCTGTCTCTCTGTTTCTCTATCTGTCTGACTGTCTACTTGTTGGTTTACTTCACATTTATTTAATTTCATTTCAAGTCAACTCATTTTCGTTTCATTTTTTTAACAATCATAATAATTAACATATTTTATTTATTTATTTTTGCATATAAGTTTTGCATGCGATTTTTGTTTAATAATTTTTTATTTTTTGGCACAAATCACAAAAACAAACGAAATTTTTGCATTTGAATGATGGTTAAATTTTTTTTTTTTTGGTGTTTTTATTACTGTTTTAGTTTATTTTAAGAGGCGCCGCATGCGCAGATTAACCAAAATTAAGTAAAAGCATCCAACAAAAAATGCTTAGTATAAAGAAACTTTATCCGGTCTTCCGATCCGCACAGTTTGCTCGCGAGTAACGCACTGACTGAAAGCATTAACAACGGTGACTGACTGACGACAACCAGCAGTAGTAATAATAACAGGTGCGGTGGGTGGTGGAGACGAGAGATAGCGGAAGCGCAAATTGCTCATACAACAAACGGAAAACAAGTTATGAGCAACATTAGCAACATTGAGCATTTCCGCCACATGACCAAATATAACAACAAATCCACAAATTATTCCAAATTCAAAGCTTAAGAGAGCTTTAGCAAATAAATGTTTGAAAGAGAGAGGGAGAAAGAGCCACTTTACTCATTTATTCTCTGACTTAAGATCTCTTTTCGTTTGATAATCTTTAGTATTGTGTAGAATCTTCTCTTTAAGTTGGTTTTTATTTTTTTTTTATTATTAAGACTTGATATTGTAATAATGACATGATGGTAAACTGTAAACTCATCAATCTGAGTACTGATTTGAGTCTTGTCTCACATAGGAACAACAATACCTTGAGAAACCAGATAATTACATATTTCAAAAGAAAAAAATGCACCATCTTGACTCTCGTCTATGAATTGGCGACGGCACTACCACCCATACACTTATTGACTACACATTTTAGACAGAAGCCCTTACGAGTAAGTATCTGCAATTCCCCTCTTTCTTTATTCCAAATTATGATCATAATAAAAGAAAAGTCCCAATAATTTTGGGCTGGCAATTCACTCATGATTTGGGTATCCCGAGAATTTAAAATCAATAGACTGGGTATACCGAGATTACACATAATTTGTTAAAGAGTAGTATCCCGAGCATTGAAATTTAAGAGAGTGGCACTATTTTGTAAGCGATTTGTTGAGACTATTCATTTTATAGCTTTGATAAGATATTATTATAAATTCAAAAGGCAATATAGAAAAGATGTATGTACTTCTGCCGAAATACTTGTCATTCCTCGCAGACTAAATTTAATTTTAATAAAAATTTTGTATAGACGAAGATCTCTACTGTCAGAATAGGCCGTTCATCACAGAGTTCACCCAGAAGTCTTACGGCCCATTGTGATCCCTTAAAGTATAGGGAGTTATTTGAGTTGTCGGTTGGGAATCTTTAGTTGGTCACAAAAGTTGCCTTACACTATAGGCTCCCAAACTTATTTTGAACACCACCCACTTTGAACTTTAAAAAAATACTAGTGCCCCTCAAACATTTTCAACTTTCATTTTTTACCCGACTGACAAGGGTAATTTTTTTCGCGTTGGCCAAGGAACACTCACCACTGCCGCGAGACTGTACATGCAGCAGCCCCCTTGCAGTTAAAACAACAACCAAATTTTCCCCTGAAAATCTCCAGCGCGGCACGTTATCGCTCACTTTGGGAACCTATGCGCCTTACACCTTTGGAGGTAACTTACTGAGGCTAACCATGTTTATGGCCCATTGTGAGCAAAGAGTTGACACCGGCACCCCCTTAGTCCAATGCGGAGAACCATTTGGATTCCGAAATGAACATAGCTAGGTCCCTGATTGGTAAGAATGATAGTTCGGTTAAGCTGGAGAGAAACCCAGCGCCCATCTTCTTCTGGCGAGGGATGCACATGAGATGAAGCACAGTCTCCTCCTCCTCTTCCGAGCTGCGGCAGATATCGTAGTGAAGAATCCCAAGTCTGCCAGCATGTTTGCCTATGACGCAATGGCCCGTTAGTACGTTTATAGTCTTTCTTATTGACGTTCTGCCGAGTTTTAGCAGCTGACCGGTTCGTTTCCTGTTCATATTTGACAAGGTTTGCCTAGCTATGCTGCAAGTGCCTTCTTCTACCCAGAGCGCATTGGCTCAATCAAATTTAGTAAATAAATGAATCTCAAAGAGATAATAGATACTTTACTCAATCACTCTCTACCTCAAGTCTCTATTATAATCTCATTTCTCTTTTGATAATCTTTAGTATTGTGTGTAGATTCTCTTTAAGTTTGTTGTTTTTTTGATGTTTTGTCGTTTTGCAAAAATTTCTTTTTAGATTTTTTTCTTGTTGCTTTTTGCTACTTATAAAACACCCACACACGCACGCGTGTTTTTGTTTTGTAGCTTCGGGTTTTTACTCTTTCCCTATTCATTCATTCATATACTTATTGTGTGTATATTTGTCGTATCTTTTTAACTGGATTTAGAGTAGGTTGCAAAAGACTCTTTTTTGTTCATACGAGATTCTTCATTCATTTGTTTTGTTTTGTTTTGTTTTCTTTTGTTTTTCTATTTGTTTAATTCAATCATCTCTCTAATAAGAACAAAAATAAACATCTTTTTGTTTTGTAACTTAATTTGCTGTTCTACTTCATTCATTTGTTTGACTTAGGCCGAGCAGTGAGTCATAAACGCAGCCATTTGTCGGGGAGTCTGAGACACAATTTAGTAATAATCTTTATATTCAGGCGGTTGAGGGTGACATCTTCATGCATGACAATGATTCACAGGAACAAAATTTAACTATCTGACAGAGGAATAACATATTCGAATATGCCTTTCTTCTGCACATAATTCAAACAAAAGTATGCTTCAAGGAGGAGACTTGATCAAGTGCGAGAGATTTTAAGACATCATAAATAGAAATTACTTCAAAACATCTATGGAAAGCCTCATAGAAAGCACATCGCAACTCTTTCCACGTTTAAGAACCCCTGCTTGTGACATTCATTTATGGTTACCATCACATTACTACACACAACAACTAAATAGCAGCAAAGCAACCACAAAAACTTAAGTTTGAACCCAATAAGGAAACTTTGAACCAAAAAAACAAATAAAAAAAAAATACTTAAATCTGAAATTGTTATAGTACACAAATAGATACTCGTACAAACATATGTATGTAGTACATTCATATGTATCTATGAATCCAAACTTAGATCGATAGAAGTAATCAACTTTTGTAACATTTAAAATCAATCAGGCAACAACAACGACAACAACAACAATTCTATTTGATTCTGCCTTTTGGCTTGGGTTTTACTTTGTTTTTGCTTTTGGTTTGGTTACATTTGTTCAACTCATTATTGCAATATCTCCTCTAGTTTTGTCTTTTTTTTGCCTTCTTATTTAAAAGATACAAAAGTATTGCAGAGACAAACATTTTGTTCATTGGTCTAATTGTTTGCCGCAAGCAATGTTAATTAATTCCTTTTCTGCTGCTCGGCTTGTTGTACATTCATTTCTATGTATTTTCTCTCTCCACCTCCCCCTCTATCTCATAACTTCGATTTCTTTTGTAGCTTTGAGATACTACATACCATACATACATAGATACAATAAAAAAAACGACGACAATATCAATTGAACAACATTTCTTACAATAACACGACAATTATGATTTTTGTTGCTACTTATATGTATCTACATATATACATATTGTTGTTATTGGTTATATCTTTATTTTTGTAATTGTTGTTGTTGTTGTTTGCAAAAATATGATTTATAAAGTTTGTTGTTATTTATGTGTTTAGCGAAATTGATACTTTTTTGACGAGTAAACTAAAAAAAGATCATAAATAGCAAAAGCAATCGAACAAACCAAACGAATCGAGTCAGTTAAAAGAAGTTGAAATATTGACAACAAAATATGTTACTGTAAAACAACAACAATAACAACACAAAACAGTAAGCAGCTTTGTTGCTGTTGTCATCTTTGACATCTTACTTACTTTTGGCTCGTGGTTCATTACTTGTTTTGTTTTGTTGTTTACACATTTTAACGCTTTCTTTGGTATCCAAATATTGCCAACATATGTATTCATCATCATCAACATATTAACATTTTCATCATAATTAAAAAGCACAAGAAATGAAAATTCATTTATTGTTTTCGGTATTAACGAATATTTTATATCCTTTAGAAGTTCAATATTTAAAGATCATCATAGTCAGATACGAGTATAAGGAATTTAACAATGTTTTATTATAAACATTTTTAATTATCATTTGTTCAAGTTGATGACATCTTCATTTTCCTTTGACAGAAAAAGAATTCTTCCGCTAAGGAAACTAAAATTGCTTGAATTTTAATCAAAAGTCATAGCAAGCGACAATAGATGGAAGATGATTGAAGTAGGACATTCGGTTTTTCCCAAATTTATATTATAATTATTGATCAAAAAAAGAAGAGCTTACATTAATTGACCTATTAATATATTATATCTTATAATAAAGTTAAAGCTCTCATTCATTTACTCTTGTCGATATCAACGAATATTTAACAGCTTTTAGAAAAATATGGAAATGACAATTAGAAATGTGTTAAATATTGTCAATCGGATAAGAATCATTTAATATCGAAACTTACCATTAAAATTTCTTCAATTTTTGTGAATATGGACAACAGTTTATGAATTCCTTTCAAGAGAATACAATCTTCCGTCAAGGAATCAAGGTCTATTGCCTGTAAGATGTTCAAAAGTCATAAAATAGCGACATAAAATATTTTTTGATTGAAATAGGACAGTTTATTTTTCCACAATTCATTATTGATATATTAATTTATTTTCCTATAATAAAGTTAATCCCTTTCGCCCTGCAATTTTAAGTTTTTAATGAATTATCTTATTCTGAAAACAGAGAAAAAATTGTAAATGAAGATTTATCTTAAATTCAAAAATTGTAATAGGCGAAGAACTAGAAAATAACACTGTTCGACAAAATAACAGTTTTTGTTTGTGACAAGAACTATTTTAGTAGATACTTACTAAGAAAGAAGTGGCTGTATCTCTAAAACTAGACGTGATACAAAAACCCAAGGGCAGATTCGGAATCAGAGACCTTGAATTGGTACATATCCACTAAAATAGTTCTTGTGACAAACAAAAAGTATGTTATGTATGCCAATTTTAAAATAACAAAAAAAAAATTAAAAATTGATATTAATTTTCAACTAGTTGCATGTTGCTTTTGCTATTGAGAGTCTTCCGTTACTTTTATCATCTCTTTCTCTTTTGATCTTTAAAGTATCGTTCATTAAGCTATTTTTAGAAAAAAAAGTAAGGTAAAATCGATTACCGTTCTATTTTATTTTTAATTTCTTATCAACTTCCATGAAATAGGTGTTTTTTTTGTTTTTTAACTGAAATATTATAAATATTAAACACTTTATGATTATGAAACTAAATTATTATATTATTATTGTGTCTGAAGCTGTGCCTGACGGTCTCCTCACTGATCGTTAGAATCTTCAAGTTTTAATGAATGACCGCAGCAGTTTGGATTGGAACTTCTGAAGAATTTTGTCATTTGAGTTGGAAGCAGTGGGTCTTCAGTATGGTCTTATACAGTAAATGATTATTAAGCGATAAACTAAGATTGAATCATATATTAACTGCAAATATATTGGGAAAATTACTTGCAAAATATACACTCATTATCCTGTTGGAATACTTATGATTATCATACTCTTATAAAATTTTTCAAATGCTCATTTTTTGTGGAAACTAATAGTGCCAACGTAGTGTAGTGTATTAAAATGAAACCAGCCACAACAAATATTGTAACAAAGCCATATGTTTTTCAATGGAAATTGCCACCAAACCGTAAGAGACCGACCATACAAACCATTCAATCAATTGGAAAATGACTTTGCGAAGTTGTAGCGCTACAAATTACTGAGAAAAGTGAAACTTTAGACATTATGTCTGAGATAACATATGTGAACGCAAAATGTGACTGTTTTGACTGTTAATTGTTGAAACAATTGAAAACAATTCTTGGTTTTTTTTAATTTACATTTGAAATTTTCATGGGTCAATTTTGTACCTTATAAAATTACAAATTGATTTTAAATATTGTCAAAAAATTTAGCAGTTTCATATTATATATTATACTATAGATAAAGACTAATGGGGATACAATATTTAATTATTAAGGTGAAATAAGGGAGCACAAAACAAACATTAACAATTAAGAGGCAGGGTCTTTGTCGGTCTAACCTAAGGCTAGATCTTAAAGGCACAAGTACATCACATAAAGTAAGTATAAGAATTTAATAAAATTTGATTTCATAATAATGACTTTCTCTTTGATAAATTAAAGACCGGCTAAAGTATGCAATCATTTTGAGCATTTTGTTTTGGGACATTTGAAATTTTCTTTATGTGACTGTTGGCATAATCGGCCAAGACTTCAACCGCTTGGATTTGGGGTTTATGACGATCGGTAGAGGATAGAGATAGTTTTGTTTATCTTACCAACTGTTTTTGATACATGTAAACTGAAATTTAGTTTTGAATCTAAGTGTAGGCCAAAATATTTGATGTGACTCTCCCAAAGAATGATATCATTGTATACAGAGATCTTTGAGTTTGGTAAGAAACAAACCTTAGTTTTATTTCCATTTAATTGGATTTTCCATCATTTCATTCAGTTCATTTAAGGCAATTTGAAATTTACTTTTAATATCGTTAATCATATATACATTACAGTATCGTCTGCAAAAATAGTGGTCACACAGAGGTCAGAGAATGGTTGATGGATAATTTTTTTTTTTTTATTATGTATAAAGAAATAATAAAACAAAAAAAATTATTATTTTGTTGGATTAGAAGTAAATCAACCAATCATTCTGTTGAAAAAAGGTGAATGTCATAAGGTTGAAAAGACCTTCTGTATATTTATTACTATCAATATCAGTTTTACCTTGGTCAAGTCAAGCATCAGCTGATACTTTTTCATTCCACAGTGGCTAATTAGATAGAAAATCATTGTACATAGGCAGGTAATCTATTCTCAGTGTTATCTATGTAGCTTTTTTGACCGACTTAAGCCTGTTTTATAAACCCAGTAATCTTCGTCAGTAATCATTAAGACATTTTTAATCGTAAAACTTATAAGATCATCAAGATCATCAATATTGAAAATCTATACATTTATATGGACACTTTTAAAGATTTCAAGCATTTAATTATATAAAAGGAATTTATAATGTTAAGTTATATAACAGAGTTCCAAACAGTCAGTGAAACAGGATAAAACGTAAAGAAACTATAACCCTACAATGAATTTATATATAATAAAGACATAAACTAGTCTTTAGTTAAGGGAATCTATTTAAAATATTTTACTTTAGAAACAACAAAGATACCAAAGGTCGAGCATTTCACCCAGCACATTATGCACCCTAAGGAATTTTATTTTATTGTACATATGGTGATTTGGTGATTTTTTGCAATTACAACTGTGAATCTTTTACCGTTGTATTAAAATGCTATAAGAACGATCACGGGAGATTGTATATTATGTGTGTTAATGTGTCACAAATGACTAAATGTATAAACTTGAGCATCTATGGGTCTCTGGAAAACATGGAAATACTATTGAATATACAAGTAAGTTTAATTCGAGATTTTTTCTCGATTTTAAAGCTTTATTGTGCAAAATTGCTATACGGTATACGGTATATTGAAGTGGATGCTAACTGCAGGTTGAGCAAAGCAAGGGCAGCATTTGGCCGGTTAAATCGTTATGGGCAAGTTCCCAAATCTCCAGACGCACGAAATTGCCAATATAACAGAAGCGAAACATAGCTGGTCTCGAACTCCATCTCTCAGAGACTTCAAGCTTTCGTTAACAAGTGTTTGATGATCATATGCATATGGCCTAAAACTATTTCCAACGAGGCACTATGGTGTCTAACAAATGAAGAGCCTATACTGAAACAGATTAAGCGTAGGAATTGGCGCTGGATTGGTCACACCCTAAGAAAACAGCCAGAAAGCATCACAAGAATGTCGCTTAAATGGAACCCGCAAGGAAGCAGAAGCCGCGGCCGTCCAAAGAACAACCTTGCTGGAATTAGCTGATGTCAACACCACATGGGAGGGCGCTTAAATAAGAGCCCAGAATCGTGTGCGATAGAGAAGCCTTGTGGAGACCCTATGCTCCAAACTATGAGTTTAAAAGGAATAAATAAATATACTATTGAAAGCATTGCCCATTGTTAGCTATGACTTTTCACCACTTTTCTAGCAATGCATGGATTCTGCGCCAATAAATTATTATTGATAAACACTCAAACTATAAATATTAAAATATTTTTTTGGAAAATTTCATGCGATGCATTTAGTTTTTCACAAATTTTTACCAGGCTTCATCATTTGACAAGAGTTTTTTTTTATTTTATTTTGAAAATTTCTTAAATTTGCCCTACCTATCATGTAATCATATGACGTCACAATTGCATTTCATATGCATCAAAATATGACAAAATAAACATGCACAGAATACAAAAATTTAGCGCACATTCAATTCAGAAAGCCGCAAAACAGGAATTTTGTTTATGTTAAAGGAATTTCATAGCAAAAAAAAATCAGAAAAATGGTTCAGAAAAGTCATAAAAAAAATATGTAAAAATAATACTTGACAAAATAAATACAATATATAAGTACATACACACATGCATACATATGTATAAAGAATTGTGAATAAGTATAAATGGAACTTGACTGGGTGCTCAAAAGGAATTTCTAGTCAGGGAACTCACACATACACACAACACTAGAAGAGTGGAGGAAAAGAGAAAAATAAATGAATCCATTATGAAAGTAAGAGGGAGCAACAAAATGAATAAAAATATGCAATGCAATTGCAAAATATTCAATGCAACAACAATATCAACTGCAACTGCAACAACTACACCACAACACAAGTCAATAGGGAGCTCATGCACGATTGCAAGGAGTCGTCAGACGTCAATGCGAACTAAGTGTGCTGGCTGCTAATGACGATGATGACGGACGGCATAAGGCGCGGGAACTAAAGTGAACAAATCGAAGGAGTAAGGCAGCCAGTAAATGTACAATATTATTGACCTAAGAATATTGCATTTCAGGACAGAAGTTTTGTTTGTACAATTAAGTTAATCGTTTATGATGATAAGATTGAATACTGCTGTACATAATTTGTCATATTATTACGTTGAAATTCAATCATCCACCGAAATAATCGGAAAATATATCGTCTGTATCAGAAACTCTATACAGATGGAGAAATAAGTCAATGTCAATGTAGAAAACAGAAGACAATCTTCTGAATAGGTATCATCCTCTGGATCCCTCGCCTCTTCATCAGAATGAAAGATCCGCTTAAGACTCCTGATCGCATAGGATTTTCTATATAATCTACATGTATTTAACCATACCAGGGGAACCCGCTGCCGACAGAAACGACTGTATTCTAGAAAAAACTTGGTTTTTTTTTTTTTGAAGTTCTAATAAGTTGTAGGTAAACAAATTTCTTTTTCAAAACTCACGTCACGTGATAAATGACCTTAACCTGATGTCTCAGAAAAATATAAAATCTTTTCTTACCTATTATCACAATCGGTGCATTGGTTTAAGCAGGAAAGGGTTCACAAAAAATGTGTTTTTCGTTCAATTTAATCATATTTTGCCATTTAAATTCGACATATTTCACTTTACAGTCCACACGGTTGCTATAGTCTTTACTCTTAAAGTCCCAAAGAGCCCATAGTGCCGCTGAAGTCTAAAATGAATCTTTTTACAACCCTTTTTCTTCAGTTCCACTGACTCGTTTCAATGTATATTTAGCAACTCATGCACTGATAGCATAATATTGTCTATATCTACACTTAGAAACTATTTCCCATATTGTATTCTGCACAACTTTCAATTTCATTTACAAAACAATATATTTTATTTGAAGTAAGTATATCCAACATTGTTGTATGTCTATGGGTCGCTTAAAGTCGTCAGTCAGCACACGATCATTGCAGCCGACTGAGACTGAGGTCTCCTCCATATACAAAGCTCACAGCGTGCAGCGCGGCGGCATCATCTAAAAATAGCCACCACAGCAAAGTAGTGGACACTAACCGTGGGCGGTGGTTTGGGGTAAACCTGGGTATATTCGAGAAAGAATGTACATATTGGCTTGCATGTATGTGAGTGCGTATGATTGTGTAAATTGCAAAAGTGGCGCGTTGTTTAAAAATAAATGCAAAAATTCAGAAAAAATACAATAAAGTTGAAAAAAGAATGAAAAATCAAGTAAACAAACGCGTGACCAAACAAACAAAAAAAACCAAAGTAAAAATTGAAATAAAATAATAAAATTATGTGGTTTAGTCATCATTTGCAGCGTGCCATCATCAAGAACATCATCATCATGTATTCATGCCATAATTTTATAGTCTACGAGACTACGTTCGTGTCATTTACGCATGGTCATAGCTAGAATGAAGTATGAAGCCTTAATTAATCAATTGCAATAAAAATTATAATGCGCACACAATTTAAGTGGCAGCGGCGGCACATTTAATTATTATCACAATCAACCAACAGGTGACAGCAGCTGAGCTGATGTAATTAAACACGCTCGTGCGACTACGACAACGAGCATTTTAACCCGAGAAAAAAAAATAAAAAATACTAAGTAAAAAACACGCAATTCAGTTGCCATTGCACATTGAGATAACACAACACAAACAATGTGACAGAGTGATAGACAGACAGCCAACCTATTTACATAAGAATATTCTTATTTTTTCCAATTTTCATTTATAATTTTTTTTTTTTAATTATTCACACCTTTTATATAAGAATTTTTTATTTTTAGTTATACAGTAGACTCGCGATAATGTGAATACTTTACAATTTATGGTAAATGAGTGGTAATTGATCACATTGTATTGTGAACAATATTATTATAAGGATCATGAGAGTGATGGTAGAACATTATGTAGGCCAAAGGGTATCGATTCCCCTAGCGGTCGTCAAGAGGAGCAACTTCCTGCATTTCCGTCAGCAGGCAAACAGGCGGTGGAAAGATCTTGAATCTTACAGAGTGGCACGTGGTACCTGGCCTAGTTACAATGAAAATAGGTCACTTGGACTCATCAATAGAAGACGCTCAGATACCGCAAGGCTCGCAGCGGTTTTTACTGGTCTCTGGTGTGTAGGGACTCACGCGGAGAGACTGGCTATTCTGTTCAGAAGCCATTGTAGACGCGGTGGTAACTTTCTATGTCAATGCCCAGCACTGGCAAAGACTAGAAATAAGTTTCTCGGCAAATACAACAACATAGACAACCTCTCGGAGTGTTCAGTCACATGTCCGGGTAATCTTCTAAAATTCCTAAATTCGACGGGTTGGATTGAAACGGCACTCTAGTGCTAATTGTGGCTCGTAGTGGACTACACGAGTCAGCCACCGTAACCAACCAACCAACCAGGCCAGAGAAGAAAACTAAAGCTAAGCACACTTAACTACCCTACCCAACCTATCATCATGTGAATTTTGATGGTTGATGGATATTTCTTCCAGTCACCGTAGAACTCTGATTTAAATATACCAGCTGCGTCTGTATCAAATAGGGAGCATAGGAATTATATGAACGAACTGACAGACATGGCTAAATCGACACAACACCTACACACTATTTCATACATCAAATATCAAACCATAGTGATAATACCTATTTTGACCCTAGGTTTTAAGGTATAAAAATTGCAATAATACTAAAGCTAATAAGCTACATGCACAAATCTAAGAAACTAATACTAAATTTTCAAAATTTCTAGACAACTTAGTTTTCCATGCCATAGAACTATTTCATTCACTCTGACAGCAAGGCTGCAGTAAAAGCAATCAATGCCTTCAAGATCAAATCGAAGATTGTTTGGGATTGCTTAATATTACTCAATACCATCTGGCAACAAATAAATATGTAAATCAAATCCGAGTACCTGGTCATATTGTGTATATTGGGAGCGAAAAGGCAGATGAACCTGAAAACGACCACAGTGCGCCAGAGCCTTTCTGCAGGTTGCCTTGGTGTCTTTTAAAAATTATACACAAACAATGACTTGATGATAAATCGTACCTTTATTGGTCAGACAAGAAAAATATTACAGTAACAAACTAGACAGAACGTTCTTAGTAATGAAACTTCTACATAATATGGGGATCAGTTGAAATGATCAGTGTAGACTATAGTATGTTATAAAGAGAAGTAGACAGCAAAGCATCGACTATGCCACTGTGATGGCTTAATCTGGACCAGAGTCTGCAGTCTGGATAGCCAGTACATGGACCAAATGAAATCGCAGATTTTCCTCTAAAGAAAGTCTTGGAATATTAATAGAATAGCTGAGCTGTTAGCACCTTTGAGAAGATGCCAGTGCATCTACCGTCTTGGAGCCGTCTGTATAGAACGAAAGCTCTTCTTAACTGAGAATGACATCCAGAGCCGCCGGGGGTGGACCGTATAGATCCTAGACAGGCTAATCTTTGCACCTTATGGAGGTTGTATAAATATGAGTTGGTGTTAGCCGCTCACCATACTAGGGCTTCCATAAGTTAAGATAGGTCTTAAAAACGCTGTATACAACCAGTAGATAATATACTGCTTAAACCCCCATCTCTTCCCAAACGGTTTCTTACAAACCTAGAAAGCGCCTTAAATCTTTTTCATTCTTTTTTCAGAGTTTCTCTTCCAAGAGAGCTTAGAGTCCAGAACAACACCAAGGTAGTATTTTCCACCATAATCTCGAAAGAACTGTAATTACGGGGGTTGTCACAATAGGACCATTGACAGAGGTGTGCAATAATTTGGAAAATATACAAAATTGGAATGATGATGCATTCATTTCTGATAAATCATAGATGAAAAATGAATGAATGTGAACAGCTGCTTTCAGAACTAGAGAAGCTCAAATATACAAAAAGAAGCTTTGAATGAAGATTCAAATGAACTTATTAAACCTTAAAAAAATATCATTTCTTCAGGAAGTAAAAGAAAATGCTAGTGCTCTTAAATTCCCACAAATAAGAAGAGTCTGATTTTAATTAGTAATTCACATTATTGATAGTCTACTGTAGTATTTTTAATTAATTGTTTTGTTTTTACTTTTATTTTACTGCATTGTGTATGATAAAAAATTTGGAGTGATGTGTGAAATGTTACCAACCTTGTAAAGACAGGGCGACTCACACGCACAAATGACAAAATGACAAATGTCAAAAATGAAAGTAAGCATGCATGCGAACGATTGGCAACAGTCAGAGAGGAGAGTGTATGATGATTGTGAGCATGTATGGTATATAAAAAATAAGATGAAACAGCTGAAGAAAGAATATAAAATTCTGATGAAGTGTTAGCAGGTGTTCGTTCGTTTGTTCTTCTGTTTACTTTATCAATAAAGTGTGTGTAAAAAAAAAACTAAGAAAAGAAATAAACTATACTATGTAAGTATATGAAGGAATAAAAAATAAGACTGAAAAATGATAAATGAATGCTTATTTTTTAATGTTGAATACAGTGAAATCTCTCATAACTTAGGCACTCATATAACTTCAACTAATTCGAGTTGCAGTAGTTGTTAGAGCAAAATTTCTATACCATTTTTATTCCATAACTTCCAGAATCTTAATAAATTCATGGGTAAAACAATAGCAAAACAATTTGCTTAAAAAATATTAAGTTATCACTCGTTGACCCGGGTAGACGTTGCCTTAGCATCTATGTATGTAGATCGCCTTTTATTTTTTGGCGACAATAAACATTTACAGAAAGAAAAGAAAGAAGAGAGCAATAGTATTGTGCCTACTCAGTTATTAATATATTATTGTACCTCCCTCTACCCAAAATCAGAGAATATTGTGTTTAATAGTCTTTGGATTGATTAAAAATTAATAACTTTTGATTCTGCAGGTCGATTTTGATGAAATAAACGCTAAATGGGACTCACAATAAAGCTTTTTATCTTTGAATTATTCAATTTTGAATCCAATCAGTGCATTTTACGTTGTATACATATATGAATAGATGAGTACCACTAATACACAAGACTAAGGCTTTTCGAAAGCTTCCCAAACGTTGTACACCATTGTGAGAGAACCGAACACTATACTAGAATACCGTTTGTCAGAATTGGTCTTGCCACTTTTGAGTGAGTACCATTGGTGGGTTAGAGTTTAATTTTAAGGTAAGATTCCTAATGAATATTGATACATGTACATACATTGATAACGAAGATATACACATGAAATCAGACTACAAATCTTGAATAAGATTAAGACCTTAAATAGTTTCCATTGCTACTCTTCAGAACCTTCTTTCAGTTAATTACATTATTAAGCATAAACTTGAAGCATTCACCAAAAATCGACACTCCCAACAGCAAGAGTATAATTAGTACTACAATCCGTGACCAGCTTATTCAGCAAAAGCATATTAAACTTATGTGGGTCCCTGCCCATGCCAAATTAGTTGGCAATGAACTAGCTGACTCCCCCGCTAAGCTAGCCTTAACAGAAACACTATACACAGTTAATTTATTAGAA
This sequence comes from Amiota communis, assembly GCA_037043315.1. Classification (NCBI taxonomy): domain Eukaryota; kingdom Metazoa; phylum Arthropoda; class Insecta; order Diptera; family Drosophilidae; genus Amiota; species Amiota communis. The sequence goes on from JBAMAV010001055.1 coordinate 242,768, forward strand.
AAGGCCGACATCCTCCGCTTAGTATAATCTCATATTCGGGAGAAAGACCGGATTTCATGGGATAACGCAAGACAAGCGTTTAAATCCAAGTGCCATCACTCCATTTATCGTTATAACTATTGAGCACCATCTCTCTGGCTGCAAGGCAACACAAAACCGTTGAGTCCAAGCAAAAATTAACATGGGCAATCCAAATCTTAACAACATAATATCGATCTCCATGGCAGGTATTGCTCTTAATACTAAGAAGTTTAAATATAAATGTGTATAATTCAATAAATCCACTGTATTTCTTCAAATTTTAATAGTTTTTATGAACTCATAATTTGAAGTCTTCATAAATTGAACCTTTTTCTGTACATTATAGTGCTTCAAGTAAAGAAAGTTCGAATGTAGTACCTTGCCAACGAAATTTGTGCAGTTATTAAAGATTTCTATAATTGCAAGTTTCACTGTATTTGCATGGGACATAAAACAAAGTCATCGCCACACGCGCTGTCGACAAACACACACATCAAGCACTCTCACTCTTAATGCATTTCCTTCCTCTCAAACACTCTCACTCACTTATCGTCTCCTTCCTCTCCGCCTTCACAGTTAACAAAGAAGTAAGCATATGACAGACAAACACAGTTGATTTGAATTGAGTTGACATATGCAAATCGTTGTAGGTGGCGTTTGTTATTGAGTATGCAATTGAGTGCATAGGAAATGTGTGTGGGGGAGTTTGAAATAAAAACTTCCGTATGAAGCAGGGAAAGAAGTAAGAAGAGAAACATTAAAGTGGCGCGCACGCACTATTAAACGAACGAACGATGGATGGATGGATGGATGAATGAATGGTGAGGTGACGTCAGTAAGTAAGAGAGTTCGGGCAGCTTAACCGAATATTGTATTGAATGGCCTCATAAAAAAAAAACACACACACACACGCAGTGTATGTGTGTTTATGTTTGTATACTACAAATTTTACTACGTTTTTGCGGTTGTTGGCTTCAAAATTACGCATTGGAGGTTGATGTCGTCATTGTTGTTGTTGTTGTTTCGGTGTTGGATCGGTCATTCATGGCAAATGTGTAGTAGTAGTAAGTAGTAGAAATACAAAACAATAAAAACAACACAAGACAATAACAATAATAATAACATGGAATAAATGTTGTTGGCGCCATTTATAATAAAATAATAAAAACAATAAATAAATTAAGTAAGAAAGAAAGAAATGTTTTAACAAACGTGTTTTTTTGTTATGTATTTTATTTTAATTTATATTAAGAGTAAGAAATTGTTGTATGTACTTATTTGATTGTACTATTTATGTAAGTATATTTATGCATGTATTGTATGTGTGATTTATGCATCTGTGTGTCTTTGTTTGTCATTTCAAGCGCGCGCTTGAGATAAAACTTAAAACTGGTTGACCTTAGACAACATAACAAGATTAAAATAAATAATAAATAAAGAAAAAAAAAAGTTAAAATGCATTGGTAGTAAAATAATAAAACAAAATTTTATCAATGAAAATGCAAAACAAGACTTTAAGACTTTGATTTTTGTTTAATAAATTTTTGTGTAGAAGAATTTCAAAATTTTCACACATTTTTCTTGTTTTTATTACTTCTCACCATGACCTAAAAAAAAAGAAAAACAGACTACTTAAATACTCTAAGAAATATTTCAAATCCAAAAATTTCATTCAAATCATGTAATCAAATAAATTTTGTATTTTTATGATGCTGAGTTTCTTTCATCTGGTTTTTCTCTCACTCAATTAATTACGCGATTTACGCAATCAACGAAAAAAAAGAAAAGCAAAAACAAAATATTATGCAAACTGTTTGTGCTTTTGTGTGCTTTTCGCTTTTCCTCTTTTTTTTTTGTGTGAAGCTGTAAAACAACAAACCATGAAGAAGGCGTGCCCCTACAACAAAAACAATAATATCAACACCAACAACAACAACATGAGCAAAAAATATTCAAGGAATGCGTAGTAATACAAAAACAACACACACACAACACTGTATAAATAATACTACTGCAAACGCATGGCAGAGCATGAAGAGAGTGTCAAACCAACCATCATAGTGAGAGAGCCAAAAAAATGAGAGACAAAAGACAACCACTGATGCCACCGCTCACCCACAATTGACTCCACTCCACTTCACACTCCAACCACCCACATTGAAACACCCTTACATACACTACTTTTGCGTCATCTTCTTCTATTATCACTATGATGACATTTGTAGCAAGCATCGTTGTCTGTCTCTCTAATAAATTCCACAGCGCAAACAAAAAAAACAACAAAACATAAGTTTTTTGCGTTATCCTTTTTGTGCTGGAGCTTTCGTGCAAGAATACAATACTCACAGGCACACACACACACACATGTAACTTTTGCTCTGCTACTGTTTTGTACTTATGTATTATTGTTGTTGGCTATTATTGCTTTGCGACCTCTAAACTTGGTCTCTATTGTGCTGCTTATTACTATTATTATTTTAGAAAACGTGCGTTGTCCCCAAGTGGTTACCCATCTAAGTACTAACCGCACCCGATGCTGCTTAATTTTGGTGATCGCACGAGCAACCATGTTTTCAGCGAAAGGGGTACCAACAATAAGAACAACAACAACAATGTCGTCAAGCTTCAGTGAGCAAAGCACACACTAACACAAAAAACAAAGAAACGAACGAAAAAATAATAAAACTAAAAACTAGACAAAAAATATTTTCGTACGCAAATCATTCACACCTATGAATTTTTAAATCCAATTTGATTGCTTCACACACACTCAACTCACCTTGCGCTTATGATGTTGAAGCTGCGCTGCTGCTGTTGCTGCTGTTATTCTGCTGCTGAAGTTGTTGTGTCGCTTATCTGTTACACGGCTACCTTTGGCTTTGCCTTTGCTTATGTTGCCGTTGTTGCTGTTTTTGTATTTTTGATTTTCTTCAGCACACTTTACTCTTATTCTTTTATATACAATCAACCAACCAACAACACAACACACTTTATACTACTATCTTAAAAACACACCAAAAACATTAAACAATAATATAAATAAAAAACAACACACACACACACACCACTTGCTTTCAACACAACAAATTAATTTGTGCACACAACAAATTGTGGCATTTTCTTGTGCATTTTTTAGCTATTATTATTATTATTATTGTTGTTGTTTTTTGTTATTTTGCTTTTTCGTTGTTATTCCGCAACTGTTTTGTTGCTGTTGTTGTTGGTACTGCTGCTGCCTCTGGTTTTGAGGAATTTTTCCCATTTACACGTCTCCGCTTTACACTGCTTCTTCTTCCATTTTTCACATACACCTTACACACACACACACAACACGCACGCATACATATGCACAGATAGACGCAAACACTGATACACGCGAGCAACGACAGAGGTGGAGTTTTAGATAAAAATTGCACTTTCTTTTACTTATTTTATTAATAATTTTGTGCAGTTTTTTTTTATAAAATTCACTTTATTATGAACACAAGTTTTGGATTTTTCTATTTTTTATAAATTTTTTGTCGTTGTTTGTTGAATAAAAGCACAAACGAAAATGTAAATGTTGAAAACTCGTCTGCGTATTCTGACGACCGACTCGTCTGTGTATTAGAGCTGGCAAAACAACGATGCGCCCATCGATTACATCGATATTTCGATATTTTTGCAGCATCGAGACTCGAATGCGTGCTCGATATTTACAAAAAAGTCATAGCTACAAAACTACAACAACAACATGCAAAAACAATACAACAAGTGAGTGTTTCATTTTCATTTGGATCAGCAGAAATGCATTTTTCTCACCGCTCAGTGTCAGCGTTGCCATATCCTCAAAAAATGAATTTTTGCTATAACTTTCTTTTGGATTCCATTTTGAAAAATAACAATTTAAAAATATGTTTTTTTTTACTTAATGAGTTTTTAATGCTTATCTTTATTAATAACTTTATTTGCAATGGGCAACCGAAGGCAACACATCTCCCAAAATGAATGAAACTTTATTGTTTAAGTTGGAACTCCTGTCTAGCGGAGTAGACGCCCTTTATGGGAATAACGTAGAAGCTGTGATTATTATCGAAATGCGGATAGATTATTAACTCGACGTGTGCGATAACCGACTGAGCGATGCATAACTATTAAAACCAATTCAAATGCTGAGTGACGTCGCTCAGTTGCTTATGGCTCAATGCGTGGCCCTATCCTTATAAAACCGTGTGATAGAGCAGCGAAGGTGTAAGAACCTTAGCCTTTAGCGAAGCTACCACTCCTATAATGTGCGTTCTGAAAGTGAGCCATTTGTCCAAATATATTAGAGGGGCTGTCAATTTAGAAATAAGCCTGGATATATGTATGTCTCCCCTCTCGTATTCTTGAATGACGTTTGTCGCAGTGGACACAGGACTCCCTCAAAAGTATGTCATGGTTGAAATCAAAAAGAGTCACTCGTGGTGGGGTGATGGACATATCATGGGTTAAGAGAGAGTACAAAATTGGGGAACATTTTTTGACTTGCAAAAAACCTACTTCATAGCCCATATTATAAACTATTTACCCACTCTGTTACTTATATCCTTTCTTCGGAACTATTTTATCTTATAAATATAAAGTAATTAATTGATAGGCTGATATTTAGAATTAAAAAGAACATTAAGGCACTCAAATTATCATATTTTAATGACATCTATAGATTAGGTTAGATTAGGTGGCAGCCCTCAGACGAGAGGCTCACTTAGGCACAAAAAAGAGTATGGCCCATTGTGATACCAGCAAAGAGCTGACACGACACCCCCTTAGTCCGATGCGGAGAACCATTTGGATTCCGAAATGAACCTAGATATGTCCCTGATTGGTAGAAATGATAGTTCGGTTAAGCTGGAGAGAAACCCAGTGCCTAGGTGGTTCCATCTTCTTCTCCTCCTCCTCTTCCGAGCCGCAGCTGCGGCAGAAATCGTAGTGAGAAAGCCCAAGTCTGCCAGCATGTTTGCCTATGACGCAATGGCCCATTAGTACGTTTATAGTCTTGCTTATTGACGTTCTGCCGAGATTTAGCAGCTGACCGGTTCGTTTCCTGTTCATATTTGACAAGGTTTGCCTAGCTATGCTGCAAGTGCCTTCTTCTACCCAGAGAGTGTTGGCTTTTACTTGGTAGAATTTTCTAACAGTGAGATTCACTGTTGCTAACGGAATTCCAGCCGGAGACGTTACATCCTCACGTAACGTCCCTTCTTTGGCTAGTTCGTCAGCTTCACAATTGCCCACGATATCTCTATGTCCAGTCACCCAGCATAATTGTATGGTTACGTGACATCCTAGAGTATCTAGGGAATAGCAGCAGTCCGCGACAAGCTTGGATATAGTGTATATACCCGAGAGGGACTTTATTGCCGTTTGGCTATCTGTGTAGATATTAATATGTGATCTCGGATTGTAGTTGTCTAGAAGCCAACCGGAGTCCATTAGTATGGCCATAACCTCTGCTTGAAAGACGCTGCAGTGGTCAGATAAGCGAAAGCTGAGCTTTAAGTTTGGGTTGTTCGAGAAAATGCCGCAGCCGCCTTTCTCCTCCAATTTGGAGCCATCTGTGTAGATGTCAATGGAACATTATGAAAAGAAACGAAATAACTTTCCGAACAACTCAATACAATGACATCTATGACTAGGTAGTGGCTTCCTTGCTTCATCATCAACATCGAGGTGTTGGTACAGGCAGGACGGTTAGATTCCGGGATGGTGACAATTGATCTGGCTTATGCGGTTGATATGGTATATGGTATGAAACGCAAAGTAGGTAGTGGCTTCTTTGCTTTATCGTTAATGGCATCGACAAACATATACAGCAGAACACAAAAGATTTACTTTAAAATCCTCTAAACTGAAGAGAATCTTGACAACTGAATGTACGAGTAGCTACAATCCAACTTCAAATTATTTGGCTAGACTTATTACCTAAGCAAATAATACCTTATAAGAACTTCAAAATCTCTAATTAAGTTTGTGAGCAACCAAAGACTATTAAAATATATAGACTGGACAGAGCGTTCAATTTAAGTGGTGTGCCTCTTAATTTTTAAGCCCAACAACAAATTGTGTGATTGGTTACTCGAGATTTACTCGAGATTACATACAATTGTTGTTGGATTTACTCTGATTTTCCTCTTGGATTACTCTACAAAAAGACTACAAAAAAGTCTACGCTTAAATTGAGCGAGTTGTCTGCTCTTTATGTTTTATACTCTTTGAAGCAACTGTAGAAGATCGATCTACTTTAAGTTGTCATTTCAATTTTGATTCTTTTTCATTATAAATCTTCTTTTTATTTTTCGAATTTAATGTCAAGAAAACTAAAGAACTGTTCCTAGTAATACAAATTTTGCGATCTGGTAGTCTTGTGGTAGGAAAAAGAAACATCCATTTCCGCTTCCTATGTGGAGATGCTCTAAATATCTCTACAAATTGTGACTGTGTAGTGCGAGTGAGATATAACACATATCTACAATAAAAGTCCCAAACTGTACACGAGCGCCATCTAGCCGTCAAAATGATAAAACAACAAGCACTTACTAGAATATCCTCAAACCCATGACCAAACTGTTCAATGACATGATCAAAATTTATTTTTATTTCAACATTGCCAGCCATATGAAAGAATCTTAAGTGATTGGCAATAATAATTAATTTGAATTTTTCTGTTATTTTGCAAATTTATATCAACAAATTACTAAATAAATATTAATATATAAATATTAATTATTATAAGAAAGCCATCTATCATGGGCATTGAGAATTGTTATTAAATCAGTTGTTCTACATTTTGATTATTCCGTTGCTAAAGGGTTAACCCAAGAGATAAGATAACCGACGCACATTCAAGCTTATCATAATATACTTAAAGATTTATCCAGTCACATTATAAACATTAAAGCAACAACTTGTGTGCACGCCAGCAAAAGTCACCTGCGATCTTGACCTGGCGTCATCAGTCATCCATCCCCTCTAAATGGATCTCACCTGGAAAATCTGCGTTTTCATTTTTCTTACAGTTGCCATCATCAGTTATATGATCTATTGTTGTTTTGCACCAAAGAAAACAAACATACACTGGACTATTTCATCTTCATTGCCTCAAATAGTTGATTCAAGATCATCATCACAACCACCAGATGGCTATCGATCCTTGGTATTTCCAGCTACTTATAATCCACAAAACAATCTTGGTCTACCATTAACCAGACCGATTTCGGCAGCTCAATCAACATCGGCAGTAATTGGAATGCAAAGAAAATTCAGTTTGAGCAGTGAACGTGGTACAGGAACAATGGGTCCCGGTACAAACACACGTGGTGGCAGGGAGTTTAATCGTCAAGGTTCATTTACACCAAGATTTTCTTTTTAAAGAAATTGTCTACACTGATGATGCTGATGATGATGATAATGATGAAGGGGAACAAGTGTTTTGGAATCTCTTGAGTTTTATTTGTGAAATTGTGAATTTGTGATTGTGATTAATTTAATGAAATTTAGTTAAAAAAAGTTTATAAAAAGAACAAAATTATAACAGTGAGTTTTAGTGTCTCCATTCATCAGGCATCTGCGGCAAATGTCCAGGTACAGGAGTAAAAGAAAGACCCAAAACAAGGCAAAGGGGACCACTTTTATCAATAAAAGTTCCTTAGGTAAAGGGAGTGAGTAGTGTGAGCTGATTCTTAAATTTATACAAGTCTACTTTGCTCAAAGGCCCCAATAGTTTGAACACGTCACTGTCTACATTCTCTTCTTTCTTTATATTTCTCCCTATCGGCATCGTAGATAGCATTACTGTTTCTTTAAAACTTTCGTGCCTATTAAACAAATATGTGATGAACAAGTTTTCTTACTTTATGGGTTTCATTAGCCATCTTTAGTGCTCATCTTCAATTCACTTGCTAGCCAACTTGTCTGCTATTTTGTTCTATTTTTCATTTTGAATTCCGCAAGCACTTGATTCAAGTGCTTCCTGCTGGCTGATGCTACTGGTTTTTAGATACCTGTTCCCTGGAATACAGTTTGCTTAACATTCATTTTGCTTTCGAAAGATTTTAGTTGATAAATTTTGTATTAAAAGAGAAAAAAGTGTTTTCTATTAGTAACTTCACTCCAGACCCATTTCTATTAGTAACTTTACACCAGACTCTCTTTTAAATACTTTATGCCAACCTCGATGGAAATGAAAAACCAATTTACAAATTCCAATAAATGTTGGGTGTGTTTCTTGTGATTTGTCGTAGTCATCTTCTAATGCTAATAGTACGAGTATACCATCCCACTTGAAACTAGTTTAGGTGGACCACTACTCCCTACTCTTAGCCACGTGCCATTTTTGTGTAAGTTGTCATTGATGATATATGATTACGACTTCGTGTTTTACATTCTACAAGGCAATAGATTCTTTTAAAGGCTACATGGCAAAGAGAAATAAATGTTCGAATGAAATAACTTTCGTTAATTGATGTTAGTTTTTCTTAGTCAAAGTCTTCCTTATTGTTTCTTATTCATGGTTATGATTAGGTTTTTAGAATTATTTGTTTTTAATTTGCAATTATTATATTATAAATTTAGCCCAGTGGCATTAACATTAAGGAGGACTACCTATAATTGAGGGCATGTAATCATAATAAAGGGTGATTCATTTAGAAGTTTTTTTTTTAAATTGTAACACACAAAAAGAAATTGGTTGTCCGAATCTTTATTAAGTCCTGAAAGAACATTCGCTGACATTTACTTTTTGAAAATAATTTCATTGAAATGTTGGCCGCGACTACGCCGTAGATAGTCCATTCGGGAGGTCAAATTTTGGATCACTCTTTCCAGCATTGCAACCGGTATCTGCCCAATTACGCGAGTGATGTTGACTTCCAAGTCCTGGAATGTAGCTGGCTTATCGGCGAAGACTTTAGACTTCACATTACAGAGACCGACCGATTGACAGGTCCGAATCGCGAAATTAACTGCTCGCCAAAATGATTTCTGATGATGATGTCGCGCGCTGTGTGTGCCATGGCCCTATCCTGTTGGAACCAAATATCAACGACACTTTGAGTTTCAATTTCAGGCCTCAAAAAGTCTGTTATCATGGTGCAGTAGTGGGCGCCATCGAAAGTAATGTCCGACCTCATTTTTGAAGGATGTAATAAAACAGTGCATTTCTGTGGATGTAACGGTAGTTCGAGAATCACTTCAGGTTGCTCCTCAGCCCAAATGCGGCAATTCTGTTTATTGACGTAGCCATTGAGCCACAAAATTCGTCGAGGATACCGCAAATCTTCGTTGAGCTGTTTCAGAACCCATTGATTGATATTTAAGCGTAAATTCAAGTCTGGTGGCTTCAATTCTTGGACCAGTTGGATTTTGTAAGCCTTCAAACCAAGATCCCGATGGAAAATTCGCTAAGTTGTTGCATACGATAAGCCCAAATGTTGAGAAATGGCGTCGAATGGATTGCTGATGGTCTTCAGTCACACTCTCGGCTACAGCCGCAATATCCTCTTCACTACGGGCTGGATGTGGTCTGTTCGGTCGCGTATCATCCAAAACCATACGGATGGTTTTGGCAATAGTGGTCTTGGAAGACCGATGTTGCGCCCCATATGTTGCTTGAAGTGCACGAAAAACATATTGGACAGAACGCTGATTTTCGTAATACAGCTGATTAATTTGGAGGCGTTGTTGCGGTGTGAGTCTTTCCATGATGTTAATACTCCTCGTGAGTCGTCAGATGTATCTAGCAGGCCTATGACGTTAATGTTAAGGTGAAATAAGTTTCGTATCACTGGGATCTTAAGAATGGCCTTCTTAGCATGTCATAGAGTAGGCACTGGAAGTCTCGGAGCTCTTAACAACATTGTAACTAATTAATTTTGATTGGTATTGTATCTCACTTAAAGCCAGGCGACTAACATCATTGACACTTGTCTTACTTCCGAGAGAAAATATCTTTTCGTAGTATATTTATATAATTAGTATTCCATTCAACAACGTGGGCATTCCTTGGTACGTGCTTAGTTTGCCTAAAGGATAATCTGCAACTGAATGAATATTTAAAAATATATAAAAAGTCCTTGCTATAGAAAATTTCTTTACTGAAAATTATTGTCTGAAATGGAGAAGAGTCTGGATGTTTTAAATAAACAATTGTTCAACTTACCATTAACAGTGTGATACATGATGCATGATGATAGGAAGATATTAAATAATATAAGAATAGTATACCATCAAGAATCAAATTGATCATAATTCCATATTGTGTTACTTATAATCGTAAAACCTAAAATACCGAGTATCCACCACATAATTTAACTTTAATTCTGTATTTCTTAGAAGTTTTTAACCTTTTCCTCATTTTAAGTGTTAAAATTTTGTGCAAAACCATTGGTCCATCACAGATTTTGCCTGTCAAGCAACGGCTCATTCAGTTGTTGTTAACCAACTCTGATGAGACAGGGCTGGACAATTAATTTATCTAGCATCGCCACGTTAATCATAGGGGTTTGAATATGTTTTCGTTTATTGTGTGATGTTGGAATAATTTCTGCAATTCTAAAAATTGGAATGTAAGAATAAATAGCACCAAATACGCCAACGTGTTCTTTACCTTAGAAGGAATGTCCCACCGGCTGTAAATCTTCCAATCAAAGAAGGTGAAATACCTAGGTCTCATTCTGGATCAAAGGCTTACTTTCGGTCAGCACATCATATATGTAGGTGTTACTTAGCTGCCGAAATAAATTAAAAACGAACTTCATTGGCTGCTCAACGGAAGATGCTTACTTTCTCTTGGGAATATTCGCACAGTCTACGCCCAAATCATTAATTTTGTATGGAAATACGGCATCCAGATAAGGAGAACCGTTGCTAGGAAAGTTCATGTGTTGCAATATACGATACAGCGCCTAATGACAGGATGCTCTTGGTATGAGAGGAACTCAATCCTGCATAGAGACATGAATCGCTTTTCACACTATCTGATATAACGATCGTCTGATGGTGCAAAAGTATCGCTTGGTCAGACTACTGACCAATGTAACTGCAATTCAGAGTCTGAAAAGGCTACATTTTGGCTCTTTTCTGCAATGGAGAAGACAACGCATTAGACGCACCAGGCGGCTGCCAGGCCTCCTAGTTCTTGAGTCATTAAGTTGATGCTTTCATTCTTTTTTAAAATAAATGTTTTCTTTTTTTTTTTAATGTAAAAACCTTATGCAAAAAATAAGCGCATAGCAAGCATGCTCCTTGGTATGTGATCATGTGACGTCCACCTTCATAAAGACCTCAAAATACCATTAAGGATGAAGTAAGAAAAAGTTTAGATGGGTACATCACCAAACTTCATAATCATACCAACAATAAGTCTGCTTGAAAATGGCATGGATGGTTGGCGCCTGAAAAGATTTCATGTCTTAGATCTCTTCCACATATGGTAGATTATAGATTAGAATAGATTTTTAGTTATTTGTCTATGGAAGTTTTAAAAGTATGATGTAAAAAAATTATATTAGCAAAATGTCGTTAAAAAAAAATAATTAATTGCCCTGAAGACAATTCTTAAAATCTAAAAGAGCATATAAATTGACTGCCATTGTTAACAAAATAGCAGGCAGTGATAGCATTTTTTAGAATATAAATTACATCTGATGAAGTAGCGTAGCGTAGATGTTAGCCGCCCACTTATTAGGAATTTCAATTTAAAAGACTACAATATAAAGTTATTCTAAATTTGTAGAACTGTTTGACAAGAACCAATCGGAAAAAGTCGGCGATTGGTCCTGTGGTCCTGTTGAACGCGCCGAATCACTACACGTACTTATGAGCACTAAAATCACAGTTTGGAAAGCGCATACATGCTGCTCTACAACGCTACGTCACTGAAGCAAAAATCATTGACTTATCCTAGATTCAAATTGCAACAAGAACTTCCTATATCAATGATACAATAAGAAATAGAATTTTGAATTATTTATCAAGATTACAAACGTTCTTCCTGAATTAGTCCTTTCAAATTTCTATAAAAATATTTGAAGCACATTTACTCACATTGAAGGAAAATTGTAAAACTAGTTTATTTGTAATGTAATCCGATACCCCCAATATACTTTTCATTATGGTTCATTAAAGGAAATAATGAGGCCAATCATTTATAGCAAAGATTAAACTATTATATTTATGGTATATAGAAAAAACATAATAGTGGATCAAAGTTTAAGTAAGTGAAATCAAATAGAGATCAACTTTATACTCGTATTGAACTCATTAAATTAATTAACCCTAAATAGATAATAGGAGAATCAAATCATTTTAGAAAAGGGGAAATAAAATACTATTCGATTTAATGTTCAATTCATGATTTTTTGTGGAAAATGAAAAGAAAAAGGAAAAATGTAATGGTACTCATATACCAAAATACAGCTGTTCACTGTTCATCTGGACATTAAGAGTGAATAAGAACAATGGTAGTCATACACATATGTACTTTCTTAGTTGTAGAATATCTAAAGAACAAGATCAAATATAAACAATTGTGATGACAATAACAGTTCAGCTCCTTTTTCTGAAGTATTGGTAGACAATGAATGTGGCCCATGAAGATTTAGAAGCGTTAAGCTATAAATCATGTTTAGAAACACGTTTGAATTGAGGAAATTCGTTGTTCATTCATTCTTGTGTTTTCTTTTCTTTTCTTCTGGTTTGGTACTATGGAACTACTAAGAGTGTCAAGCAACTTATATGGTAGTATTCTGGGTATATGAAAACATCTGGTAAATTGTAGCTTTTTTTTCGTTATTCTAAACTAGTAAAGCGTTAAGCCATAAGGACGACAATGAGGACAATGAATGAACAAGTTCTGATGTGCACCTTTTACTTCAAAACGAACAAAAAGTAAAGAATAGTTTGGAGTCTCAAAACCAAAAGGATCGCGCGAACTGGTTTCTTTTCGCTCTCTGAAAAAAGGTTTTGTTTTGAATGAAAAGACAACGCCCAAACTCAAACAAATATCTAGACATACTACAATACTACTAGCTCATACAGAAGCTAAGGATAACAAGAAAGACATAATAGTGAAAAAGGACTCTCTAGATATTATCGCCTCTGTCGTCCTTCTGGTTTTCATTTTCGTAGGCAGATGTTTTAACAAAGCAAGTTTATGTTTCTTGCCATGTTTAACAAAATGGCAGCAGCAAAAGCTGCTTCATCGTGCTTTTATTTTATTGTCCTGTGGATTCTTGTACGGAGCGACGGGCATACATACATATTTATAGACAGAAGACATTAGTCGTTATTCTTCTTCTCCTTTATATTCATGAATTTGCTTTGCTGAAATTCAGCATTGATAATCAACGAAGCAATGAGCTTAAGGCAAGCAATTGTATTGGCACGTGTGGCAAAGTACAGCTGCGCAAATTTTTCGCTAAGGATCAATAAGGACATAATGAAATGCGCAGCTGTTGCCAAATAAAACACGCAATTTTAATGTCTTTTTAAAACATCTTCAAGTCGAATTAAACCAACCAGCCAACCAACCTTTGTTTGTGCCTTAAGATTAGCGCACCTTTTTGTCCTGGGACATAGGGATAGAAAGGTGCGAGCGCACTCCTGGGAAGCAACACGTGTTACTTCTCAATGATGATCGCACGATTCTTAAATCAATTTTTGTTCTTTTACCCCTCGTCATCATCATCATCATTATCCATCATGTCCTTTTCTGACTTGTCCTCCTTGTATGTGTAGTATGTATTGATTACAAAATTTACTTTTGCTCTCTGGACTTTTTGTCCTCTTCAAGGAATTGCTTAATTATTATTTATGCCTGAATGTTGTCCTCAAAGATTTTAACCTTTCATAATTTTTCCATGCTTTCTTTTTGATTTCATTGTTCTGTGATTATACTATATTTTCTTTCATCTGTCGGATTCCCTTCAATCATTTCATTTCTTTTAATATTTTGAAGGACAACAACAGACTCTTCATTTTTAACTAGTTTCCTTTATATTCCATTGTCCTTTGTTTGTTCTAGTTTTTTTGTTTTTTGAAATTCTTCTGTTGGCATTCCAGCATAGAGGTTTTTACCTTGCCGCCTGCTTCGCTTTTCGTTGGTCTCTATCGTTATTTAAACCACGCACGCAACCCCAATTGTAAAATAATAATTACATCTATTCCGGTTTGAATGCGAATCAAATTGTTTGTAATCTACATTATTCATTTCATAGTTTGTTTTTTTTTTTCTTTACTTCTATACATTTTTTAGATCCTTATTCCTCTCTTGATTTCACTTACTTCTGTGCACTACATTACGCACCAGTTAAGCACAACAAATTCGTATCCTTCTTCAAATTACGCGTTTAGAAAATTGAAGTTAATATGAAGCTTCCATCCGTATGTCACATCTTATTGCCAACATCCTGGGTAGGTACATATGTCGTATGGGTACAGCTTGGGGTGGTTTGGCGATTTTGATTTGATACACTGTTAAAAAATAAATTTTGCAATATTTGGTATACGAGTATTGTACACCACTTCACAAATTGAAAGCTTATCCAGTTTTGTCTATACAAATGCATAGATAAGGCCATTAGATATTTCAGATATTCATTGGGTCACAGTTAGATAGTAGGTTTATTTTCCTTAAAGTATTCCTTGCCATTGATACTGAAGATTATACTATTGTTATAAAATGTAATAAATTTCAAATGAAATGATAAACAGATGGGCTCCCTCCCATCTTCACTGCAGAGGCCTTTGCAATATTTAAAGCCTGCCAATTACAACAATGGTAAATTTGTAATTTACTCTGACAGCCTATTCTCCATATAAGCCATCAAAAATCAAGAGCATAATGATCTCACGATTCAGGAAATATGTAAACGTCAGAACAAAATCACCATCTTCTGGGCTTCCAGCCACCAAGGTATACGCGGAAACGAATGCGCCGACATGGCGGCCCGGCAAATCAGTCAAAGCTTTGAAGCCCCTCTTTACTTGTCACCTTCAAACGAAGAAATTGATGGAATAGGAGCAGTTCATCCACCAGAACTCTACCATCAACACAACGTGTGAAAAAATCTATCTTTTTCCAACTTAACCAGACGGGCATACGGAACTTTAATCCGCCTGCGGATTGGACATAATTAGATTACGCATCAACATCTTCTCAAAGGATCAGTTTGTCCACCATGCCATCTTTGTGGGTCTGACCTCACCACAGATCATCTTCTGGACTCCTGCCAACACCTGGAGAGCATTAGAGTCTTCCTTTTTGGTTCTTAAGTTCCATCCCACTTTTTAAAATCTCCCTTTTCCATTACCAGAACCTCCAAAAACATTTTTTTAATTTTTCAATTTTAAACAAGGGGGGACCCTTACATACCCATTACCACAGCCTCGCTACAAGATTTTTAAAATTTTCCCATTTTTAACAAGTAGGGCCCATATTTTTCTGAATTTTATTTAACAAAAATATTGTAAGGGGGACTCTTACATATCCATTACCACAGCCTCTCTACATGATTTTTAAATGTTTTCCATTTTTAACAAGTGGGGCCCAATATATATATTTAGTTAACCGCCTCCAGCAGTTTATAATGAGTTATAAGACTTAATTAAGTTAAATAAATCGATAAATCCTTCTAAAATGTATGTATAATAAATGGCTGGGAACTACCATCAGACTTTTACAATGAAAATTGTGTTGCTAAAAGACTGTGAGTCTTGGTTTTTAACAACTGTTCTTATGCACAAACTGGAATAAATTCCTCAATTGCTATATGAATTTCGTGACATTACACAATTTCCGATAAAGAATTGCTTAAGTTTTACACCCCCTTTTTTATATCTATCCCACTTCACTTCCCCACAGAACCCTTGCGAGCTTGGGTCCATTAAAAACTGAACAAGACTGGGTATCGATCACAAGTCACTTCGGTACTGAACTACCAAGGTTAATAGAAATGCAATACAAACTAAGTGACTACTAACGTGAACAGCCACATATACTTACTAGGTATGCTCTATAAAGTTGAATTTAGACTTAAAACATAACGTTGAAACATTAAGATACATTAGCATTAACTTATTACTGATATTATAAATATAAATTACCAATGGGTTAATATTGGGTGTGTGCTAAAGTCATGTAAGTTGTTTTCCATTACATTCAAAATTTATTTATTACATGTAAATCAATCATTAATCGATTATGTATTGGCCGTTTTGTTGGACCACTTTAGCCTATCTTTCGGGAAATTTCATTATTCCGTCCTCATAGAACTTGTGATTCTTATGGGGAATAAACTATGTTAAGTGGTTTTTGACAGCCTCATCAGAATCAAATGTTTCACCACTCAAAGAGTTTTGAAGAGAGCGGAATAGAATGCTAAGTATTAAGATAAGTTAAAAGATGAGATGATCGGAAGAAATAAAGTTCGATACCAGGTTGTAGGACACGCGATGTTGGTCATGTTGCAAGAAAAAATCTTTGTACCCCGAGCAGGAACATTTAAATTAATGCTTCCAATTGTGCAAGGACGTCTCAGCAAAAGTCGTTCTACTACTGGATAATTTCGGAAGGTGGGTTAACTTAATACGGTAGAATGGAAGGTTGATATTTGTAAGCTACGTTATTATTGAACGGATTCAGTCCTATCACTATACTTCTAAAACCTTACCAAAAAGGTTCCAACGATATATGCAGTACAGCTTTGTGGTGCAACCCTCAAGGTACTAGAAATTGGCCAAAAAACAAAAACCTTCTGTCGACGCATAATAGTCTTATGTAACGGATAATTTAAAACAACTCGCTATAAGACATTGCAACCAAGAAGTCCTGTCAATCAATCTTGAGGTCGCAGTGAATGACATCGTTGCGAACATAGAAAGGGGCACCTACTATAGTGCGAAGAACTTTGCTCTGGAACATTTGTATTATGTTAACATTTGAGACCGCAGTGGAGCCCCATAACTGAATACCATAGGACCAGATTGGCCTTAGAATCGCCTTGTAAAGTAGTAATTTATTGCGTAGGGAGAGCTTCGAACTAGGCCTGAGTAACTAGTAAAGGCGCTTGAGCTTAGGGTTGAGCTGGATCCGCTTGTTGAATAAGTTAATATGACATTATTCTTTAAAGATTTGAAGATCTCTGATTTATTGAAGACAGTTTTAAAATCCCAGTATTAGCTTGCCTTTTTTCGTTGTCATTCCCCATAGAGCTTTTGTTCTTAACTATTATCACTTTATCTCTAAAACACTTTACAATGTTGGCTGGTACAAGGTTTCATTCAAACTTCGTTTCTATGATCAAGTTAAAAAAAAGCTTCTTGATTAACTTAAAATTTTCTTTAGTGTATGGAATACTTGTACAATAGTACATAGAACTTAACATTGTAAAATGAAATCGTTCAAATGCGCGTAAAACTTGTTGAAAAGTAATAAAACTACGCATTAAGAATTGAAAGCTCATAATTTATGCAACCCAATGAATCCCCAATAAAAATCAGTTTACTAAGGATGACAATGGTAAGTTTAGCACACTGTTGTCAAGGACTGACTGTACTCCACTTCAAACCCCAGTTCACATTTTTGTTGTGGTGGGCTTTTCTATTGTCCTTAACCTTAACATTGGGTTGTCTTTGCTGCGTATCAATAATATATACTAAAAGTATCAATGATGCGATACTCGTATTGCGTAGAGTATTAAAAACAAACCCAAAATGATACAGTTTCTATTATACAACATACTCGTAGTATTTAGAATCAGAATAAGGGTGGAAAATATTGCACGCACAATGGTGAAATTATTGTGGCCTTGCCTTGTCTTGATGATGCCTTGACATGTCGCAACACGTTACGCAGTACTGTGGTGATTTGTTTGTATTATGGATGCTGTTGCTCATGGGCATCTTATCCTTATCCTTATGTAGTATCCTAACGTGAAAAATTGTTGCGCATCGCTTGCGGCAATACTTTCATGCCTTTCATTGTTGAACTTGATGCGATTTTTACTAAATTCAACGACGCAATAATATTTTTATTTACGAGAATTCTCACGGTTCGCCTGAAAAACTGCCCGTGCTCGATTGTGATTTTTTGGGGTTGCATCATATTGTTTTTTTTTTCTTTTTGGAAGGGGTTTTTAGCTCTTTCATGTGCTCTTTTCTTATTAAGTATTATTGTAGGCCAACATTTTTTCATTGTTGTTTCCGTTGGGATTCTTTCGTTTCATTTTCGTTTCTTATTATTCTTCTGTCATTGTCATATGAGAATTTCCGTTCACGATTCTTTCACTTTGATGTAGGAATCCAATGGATGGAAATGGTAAAGCAAAGATCAGTTCATAATTATTGAACTATTTATATGTTAATTTGTTTTTAATTTTTATGTGCATAAATTTGGTTTTTGGGATGGAAAAAAAATTCAAAGGGGTCAACATCCTTGAGCTTGGATTCAGAAATTTTTGTTGTTATGAAAATGTCTATACGGAAAAGTCCTAATTAGCCTTACGAATTGAATTGATAAAATGTCCTAACTTTGACTCTTTGATGTATAAACATGTTAACTTTTTCTATATTAAAACCCATCCATGTAATGTAAGTGACTCAGACATTTTGATTGGAACGTATACGGATGACATGTCCATGCTTTTTAGGGATTTCTGTGTGTCCAGTGCTACAAATGGCTGGCAAGAATACCTTCATCAATTTGGCGTAAAAGTGCATTAGTGTTACGTTCGCGCTGAGTAGAAACGTATGCTCTGGCTTCTAAATGAACAGCACTCGAACATTAAACCGGCCATAGATACCTGGGTGTATATTTGGGTAAGCAACTCACTTTCAGAATGCACATTACAGGAGTGGTAGCTTCGCTTAAGGTAAAGGTTGCTTGAATGAGATACGGAAAAAAAGTTTGTGGTATCGCTGCAAAATCAAATCTTGAAAGGCTAAGAGTCTTTCCGGCTAAAACTCTTCGACGTATCATTGGTACATGCGGACTTGTGACATTGAAAGAGATCTAGGCATTCAGAGAATAGGCTCAATCCACTACATATCTCAGCAGATTATCTGTTCATCCAAACCCTTTGGCCAGTAAACTCTTATCCAGCGCATGTAGAAGAAGGCTGAAACGTATTCACCCGAAAGGGTAAAAAACACGATTAATTTAGAATAAGTGTCGAGAAACTCTGGAAGGCCAAAACATCTTGTAGACGTATGGTAGATGCTGACGTAAGGAACTCCAACAACAACTGGAACATCTTAAGCTTTCTAGCTCAAAAACTGAGGGACTACTTTTGATACAGACAGACATGGCTTAATCACTCGTCTCATATATATACTTTATGTGTTCTACGATGTCTTCTTCTGTGTGTTACAAGCTTCATGACAAACTTATAATACTATTCACTCCCGTGAAGAGTATAATTAAAGAAGTATACCATGAAACCTTTCATATTTAATGGGAATGACTTGGAGCTCCTTGTCATGATAATGGTTATTTTGATCAAATTATATATCCAATATTTTGATCCAGTTCTTATCATTCATTGTCACCTCTTATGGTGGTCAATTTTAGGATTTTATTCAATAATAATATACGACAATCACATGAATTATTTAATGAGCCTAATTTGATGAATAAATGGTCATGTGTAAGAAGTAATACGCTTCGGTTTTAGAATGGACTTTATTGAACAATATAATGAGTTCAGATCTATAGAAATTTTATTAATATGGTTCCATAGTACCACTAAAATTATCTTTCTGGAGGTGATTTGCTTTACAAAACGGAAGAGCCCATGTATAAAAAATCTTTCTTTTTGAATTCAATCAGCATCCAAGGTTTATGAAAACAACTAAATACTTTTTGTCCAAAGGGAGTCATTTGAACCCAGATTCCAGATCTTATATGTCAAATCTTTAAATGCCTTCATTATATATAGTCATATTGTTTGAACAGATCATTCCTGTAATAATATAATTTATACTTGTATTTGCAAGCTGTTTATTCTGGAGTCTTTGATGAAAGGGAATTTTGAAATTTTCATGTAAAACAATTTCCAAGTACCAACAAAATTCAAAAAAAGCAATTCGAACTTCTTTTAAACCAGTCTAAGACTTGCCTGTGCCATACAGGCATTGTCATCATCGTTCTCACTCACATAAAACCCACGGCAGATGTTTGCATTATCAGACAACACCATACATTTCCAGATCTACCACATTTCTTTCATTTCTACCTTTTCTTTTCCTTGTCGCAACGACAACATCATCGTCATCGTCATCATCGTTGTACCTTCTTCTTTCTTAGTTTTATCAGCTTTGCATGCTTCGTTGCTCATATTTTGCATTTCAAGACAATGGCCAAAAAAACAAGAAATTTTGCACAAAAGGATCAGATCAAGAAGCAACAAGAGAATGGAATAAACCAAGGAACCAAAAGAAATGTACTCTCGTATTCATGAACAATGTCAGTGTCAGTTCAGCTGAACTGAACAGAACTGAACTGAGCCTGACAATTGCATTGAATACTCGTATCCTGTTCTGTTCCTTTATGTTGTTGTTTATGGTAAATTACATGGCAGTAATTTTTCGCATCAAAGCGAGGACAAGAAGAAAGTCCTGTCGCTTGATTTATTTGGTCTTGCGATTGATCTACGAGATGAGTATTATTGCCAGGCACTAAATACAATACTACATACTACGGTGCAAAGCAAATTGGTTTGCGGATTATGAAACTGAAATGGAACGAACACAATGGAATTGCATATCTTTGCATTCGGATCAATAGGTTTATCTTTGCAAAAGGAAACATCAAAGAATCTTTTAACTATTCTTACTTCTTTGAAAGATACAAATATGAAAAAACAGTAAGGAAATGAAAAAGAGAAAGCTGAACTATTTCAGTTTAAGATAAGTAGTACATAATCTGTTACTGACACAAGTTTCGAGATAACTAAGATAGATTGTCCATCGATTCTTTATAGTATTGAAGAAATTAGAAGCAGTTGTCTTCGAAAATGTGTTATCGGTTTACTGAAGGAACATCAAGAACAAGCAGATGTTATTGTTTGATGAATATAGGAAAAGTTATTAGTTTTGATTAAGTCAACTATAATTAAAAACTGACAATTTCAACTTAAAGAGATTAAAAAGACAATAAACAAATATCAATTGTGTCACAAGACAAGAAGGGTCACATAAATATATACCAGAATTAAATTTGAGCTTACAGCTATCCGCTCCAAAGAGTCCTAACTAGACTTTAGAGAGCAAAACAAACTTAACATAGCGATATAGCAACTATCTTAATTAAGTTTAATTTGACACTCTAAACGATTTATGAAGAACAAAGCATTTATAAAAAGCTCCCACTAATAATATCGAATGATTGTAGGATCACACAAAGACCAATATCAATCTATAGTGAAAATAAGTTAGAGTACCTTTATTTAAAGAAATAAAAATATCTGCAGTTTAGAATTAGAGTGGCAATAAGTTCTAACGATGAAGGATCGAATATTCTGGCAAAATGGCTTGTTGACTCGGAGGTTAGTATGCCGCGCTGACATCCTAAGGTCACGGGTTCTATACCAGTTCAAGTCTGGTCCAGTCCTTTTCTAACTTTTTCTCCCATCCTTCTTAACTCTCTCTCTGAGCTGATGGTCTCTGTCGCTAATGCTCATAGAAGGCTATCATTGGCTATGCCAAATGTGCAATACTCTTCACGCTCATCCGGGTTGCATCCAACCTTCCTTTCTTAGCATCACTAAATTCTCTCTGTTACAGTTTGAGTATCAACAAAGAACAGAGTTTGAGTATCAAATATGAGCACAGTTTGGGTGGCACTTTATTGTACAATTACTCTTTATAAGTTTATCACTTAGTGTGGGTTTTTATGGGAGGTACCCCTCCTGGCAACCCTAGGATCATAAAATTTACTTGGTTGATGGATATGGACCAGAAACTTATAGTGTTCAAATTTCAGTTCGATACGTCAATAAACAAAAAACTTTTTCTAATAAGAACTTTAATTTAAAAGGGGGTTTGTATGGGAGGTACCCCTAGGATCATGAAATATATATACTTTATGTAGTCTGCGATGTCTCCTTCTGTGTGTTACAAACTTCATGACAAACTTATAATACTATTCAATCCCGTGAAGAGTATAAAAATAACTAGGTTATAATTATAATCTTAGTTCTAATAAATTAATAGAATATCCTCTATGCAAATCGCCTCGGGCGGCGGTTTCAGGGGGCGCCGAAATCATAATACAATATCATTGAAAAAAAACTTGCTCCACAAACCGCCTAGCCTGGTTGGCTCACCAACGACTTATAAGAAAATACCATTTTATATTATATATTTGTGAATTTTTTTAAGTAATCATAATATAAATACGGTAACATGTTTCTTTTGATAATTTTTACGCATAAAGTATCTAATCGATATTAATAAAAAATATACCATTCCATAGGTTTTCATTTGTAGATGAGCCCAATATTTTTTATTAAAATCTGTTAAATATTTTTGGCGTAAAAACAATTAAAAGTTTTCACAAATGCAACCATAAGAAAGCCATACACACCTACGCTCTACACAAATACATGATCTTCATCTCTCTTTATCTCTATCTCTCATGCAAATAAAGTAATGTTCGTTGGCATGTGCCTAAGCGCGGGTGAAATAAAAGAAAGAAGAGTCAACGATAATTCAGCAAAATTTAGCAAAAACTTAATTTAATAAGAAGCAAATACGATAAACGAAAGAGTCGAACATTATTAAATGATTCTCAATAATTGTTTTTCATATCAAATTCTCTTTATAGAGAAAAAAAATTTAATTTGTCTCACACGATTTCTTCCGGCGGGGTGGTCGAATTTCGAGCACTGTTCGATCATAGTTTATCTTAAATGCTTGAGAGAGGGGCGCCACCGTCAAGTTTCTGCACCGGTTCGAAATAATCGTAGATCCGGGGCTGCCTCTATGTACCGGCTTAGCCCCTGTTGCAGTTAACTTTTAAAATGGAAATTTATTAGGCTGTGATAAGCTCCACTGGTATTTCTCATTCCTTGTGGGAAAATAGATTATCATTAGTAAAAATTCCCATTACTAATAACAATTAAGTAATGCAATTATTCTTTTTTTTTTTTGATGAATTGAATTGAATTTTGCTAATCTCAAAGACTATTGTGTAATTCAGAAATTATTTTATTTTTGTTTGGGATATTCCGCGTTGCTAGAGAAAAGATCAGTGAAGCAATGGTTTTATCTATTAAAACTGAGATGATGGGTACCAAACGTCGGTGTTAACGCCCTGTTGTGGACGCTGGAAGCTTAAACTTAAGCCAAACTTATTCCAGACAAAGCATTCTGTATCGATCGCCACAAATGAAACTCAAAAAAGTTGAGATCTGGTGAATATGACGGGTGAGGTAAAAAGTCCCGTATCATTGGTGGAATCATATTTATCTGGGCAATTTGATTGTATGTAAGTACAGTTCGTCATACGAGTATGTACATACTATAAATACATAAAACCTCATAAAACTAAATCCAAGCTTTAGGATTTTCATATTCGAAACGTGCACACAATGAATGCATTCATTATTAAAATCACATCAAAATGACTACCATAACTCAAATCTTCAATTATGAGCTTAAAAAATATTGTGTGTGAGCTATAAAAAAAACGAAAATATGTTAATAATATGCAAATATCGCTATTTCGCAAATTTACAGCTTCAGTTAAGAAATGGTACCCGAAACATCAAACAACATACACACAACAAAATAAAGACATCTGCCTTTTTTTTTTAAGCAACTCACACATAAAGCTATCAAATTACGATCGAGTTTGCTAAAAATGAAAACCGGAAGTTTTTAGACATAAAACAAAAGCTAAAGATACGCAAAATATTCATATACAGATGTAGATACTTCATACTTATAAGATGTACAAACATTCAAGAGAAGAAGTACGATTTTTGTTTTTTTGGGGCATTTAAAAATATTATTTTAAAGCAAAACAAAAAATACGAAAAGAAATCTCATAAATAAGCAAAAAAATATTCCAACTGCAGTTGGGATTTAAAAAAAAAAAAAAATAAATAAATAAAGTAGAAGGAGGAGACTATTGAATTTGGTTTCACTTTGAAAGTGCAAACAACTTTTGTTCAATTCTCAATAAGATTCGCAAATCAATTTCGATTGAGTTTACTTGAGTTGTAGCGGTTCCGCTATCTTTGTCTTTATATAAATAAATATTATTTTTAGGTAACATTTCGAATTACTGTACCCCATATACATAAATAATGGATGCTTTTGTTTTATTATTATTATTTTCTTGAACTCAACAAATACAAATCTTAATTACTTATGTCAATTTGTGGTCAAGCAATGAAGGTTCTGTAATCATATCATACAAACAAATAAAACTGAAGTCATCGGAGTATAAATTTTGATACGAGTCAGAAAAGAAAAGGTTTGCAGTAATTATGTTTTTTTTAATGAGTCGCAATGTTTTTATTGGTTTCTCATAATTTCCAAAAAATATCAATGGAGTTTCATCTAGATCATGGAGTTTCATCTGGATCATAGGTTCCCAAACTTAATTCGACCACCGCCCACTTAGGGCTTTTAAAAAAATTTTAGTGTTAACCTTTCTTAAACTTCACGATTTAAAAACATTATGCCCACCACCACTTATTTTTTTTTTTTTTTTAATTTCTCCTGTTATTGCACTTACATTGCCTTAACACCCTCTAATTCTCCCTCGCCATGGCGCACCGGTGAATTTTCGAAGAGTTAGGTTTTGAAACCTTTGTATTATTAGATTTACATGCATTACCCCCAAAGTTGCATACCATAGGTCCAAACTGGCTTCAATATACTTATGTACATGTAGCCGCATTTAATTTTCAACGCTGTCTTAAAGGAGAAAGAGAAGTTAGTTGTGGAAAATCTACTGTCTAATTTTATTTTATTTTTCTTGGACAATGCTATTATTTCGGTATATTACAAATTTCTATGCTCCCATTTTCTCAGACGATGGAAAATCCTTTAGAACGTATTTATTTCAAAAATATTTCAATCTTTGAAACGTGCTCAAATCAACTATCGATATAAGAAGAACTATAAGAATTCTTGGAATTTGTAAAGTGATTCTTTCAAAATCATGCACGCAAAAAGGATTATAATCGTATGTAGTACTTTAGTTGAAATTCTCTGGGGTAACTAATCACTCAACACCTGTTATTTTGAACAATATTTAGGCCGCCGCCATGAAAGAGAAATAACCAGACAACCAATTCAGAACCCAGTCAGATAGCCAAACTGTCAGACAGTCAGTCAGTTGGTTAGTAAGAAAGGTAGAAAAACCATAACAGGACATATAATTTATATAAAGCATGTGTCTGTATTTGGTCTAGAGATACAAATTTGAAGGTACGCCGACAAACGCATGAGCGTGCATATTGGCATAGAATTGAACCTGCGCCAAAGAATCTACTCTTGGTGGATGTGGATGTTTGGATGTTCAAAAGAGAAATGATGTTAATGCGGCACATTAATTCAATACAGCAAAGTAACAGCTCCTGGCTATAAAGTATCTGAATGAGAATAAAAGCAGATGAAAGGAGTAGAACCTACTTATATACGAGAGTTTGTTTAGTACATAGAAAGGCGAGAGTTATAGATGATCAACACCGCAAGCCATAAAAACAACATATCAGAAGAGAGAAAGAAATGATAGATTGTTAGGCAGACAAGATCAGATACAAATACATACTACAATACATACTGAGACTGAGTCTGAAACTTCCAGACACACAAAAAGCAGATGAACCTAAGATGAACACGAGCGCAGGTAGATGAATTAAGTTGCATTATGAGCGAACGTTTGCTACTGGATTAGTTTTGTTTATGACTAAGGTTTGTAGAGATTCTTAGTAGCATACGAGCTTAAAAGGACTAATGAAATTCTGAGCAAACCAAACAAAAGATCAATTTGTTTTTGGCTGCAGACAATTGCATGCTGCATTAAATGAGATACAT
Source organism: Amiota communis (assembly GCA_037043315.1). Lineage (NCBI taxonomy): Eukaryota > Metazoa > Arthropoda > Insecta > Diptera > Drosophilidae > Amiota > Amiota communis. The sequence continues at coordinate 268,856 of JBAMAV010001055.1, forward strand.
TTCTCTAAATGTCAGTCCATCTGTCTGTCTGGATCTGTGTTTGTTTCCTTTATCATTTAAGCGGAAGTAACAGCTGCCGATATTCAGTTGAAGCCGTCGTCGAGTCGCCGTTGTAAAATCGTAAAAATTTCACAAAAAAAGGAAAAATAATTATGCCTTTAACGTAGTAACATAAGTAAAGGACTTTGAACTCTTTGAGCTTAAAAGTTGCTCGCTCCCACACAACAAAGCTCTCAGAGAACTCCGTGCATTGATTTAAATGCTGGCTCTATCCTCATGGATCCCAATTGCTTGGTTTATTTTGTTTTTTTTTGGGCACAGCAAAAAGTCAGTGACAGCAATGGACAGACAACCATGAAGAGAGAAAGACCTACAAAACACCTGTCGCACAATTTATTTTTGGGCCAAAGCCAGTTGTATGATGCTGATGCTGATCATGTAGTAAATGATGATGATGATGATGTTGTTGCTGCTGCTGCAACACGGCAGCTAACAACATCCGTTGTCGTTGCTCCAATGATGCTCCAATAAGGCTTTTTTGTATCCAAAAATCAAGCTTCAGTTGCAGGCAATGAAGAAAAAGTCGCATCTGCCACTGCCAAAAATTGCAAAAAAATAAAAATAAAATAAAAACCCACTACCAACTTGCAACATATGCAACGATCGAATATATATGTATCTGGTTGATATTTTAGTACCACAAAACAATCCTTGATCGAGCGTTAAGATCATCGTCATCATCATCATCATCATCATCATTTTGATTTTTTTGTGTTTTGTTGTCGTTTTCGCTTGTAATTTGCAATCGTTCACATGTTGTTCTGTTGTCTGATTTTATTTTTGGTCTGTTGTAGTATTTCTTGATTGTTGGCAGTTGTTGCTATTGTTACTATAGTCTCCTTCCTCCTTAGCTTTTATACAATATATTTGATTGTTTACCATTTAACAAACGTTCCTTCTGAACTCATAAACTTGCCTTTAAGTAGCTTATAAAATTGCCAAATTTACGCGAATCTGAACTGTTCCCGAAGATTGTGAACGAAACGAAAACGTTGCAACAAACCAACGATTTAAAACTGTGAGAACTTAAAGTTTACTATAGTATAGAGTACTAGTATCTTGATTCCTTGTTCGATTGTTTGTGGTCATCATTGTCGTCTTCCTTTAGTCGTTACACATACATCATTATTATGATGACTTTGTTGGTACAACGATCATCTTTTTCTGTATTTTTTTCTTATTTTTAGGACCTTTAAATTTTGATTTATAACTTTATTACATTTCTTTTTTTTTTCCTTCCAAACTTCTTCTCTGCTACTGTTTACCAATCTTTAGATTATAAAGGGGGTAATATTCGTAGTATTCCCTCTTTAAAGTTTCAACAAGTCTTCAGCCCTTCATCATCTTTAAATATTTTTTTAACAACTTAATTAATAAAAATTGTCGATTGATTACATGATTTACAAAAAACATAATAAAGATATATTGGATTGGATTAAGATTAATCTTTAAGGCTTTCTTTTTGATTCAACTGTTATTATATATATGTTATACTTGCTACAATACGGAGACTTTAAAATCAGAGAATGTTCATGTGATCAATTATAAATGTTATCAAATTGATTACCATTTTTAATATATGAAACGGAAAAGTGGAAAAAGTGTGTAAACAATAGAAAAATAGTATAATTTAGAAAAGCAGTAACAGCTCTTTACATAGCTGCGAGCCAAAAGGCACTGGAATTTTGGAGAATCAGATTATATATTGCTCAGCATCTATACGAGTACTAATATTATAAAGAGGAAAGATTTGTTTTATTGTTTGAAATGAATAAACTCAAAAACAACTTAACTTATTTTAAAAATTCTTGCACCTACAGAAAACTACATTTTAAGCGAGCAACATAGGTTCCATTTTATTTCCTACGAAAATTACAATAATGTAACCCAAGGTATCAACCTCCCATACAAACCCACCTTTAAATAAAAGTTCTTATTAGAAAAAGTTTTTTGCTTTTTGACGTATCGAACTGAAATTTGGACACTATAAGTTTCTGATCTATATTCATCAACCATGCAATTTTGGGACACTATAAGTTTGTAATCTATAGCCATCAATCGTGTAAATTTGATGATTCTAGGGTTACCAGGAGGGGTACCTCCCATACAAACCCAAATTAAATGGCAAACTTTTTAAAGAATAAATGTACAATAAAATTGCCACTCAAACTGATGTGATGCTAATAAAGGAATGTTGGATGCAACCTGGAGGAGCGTGAAGAGTTTTACATCTTTGGCATAGCCAATGATAGCCTTCTTTCTGGTTGTTGTATTTGTTCCTCTAATTTATTAATTACTGTGTGAGAGTTTTGCCACAGAGTATAAAACATTGAGAGAGGACAAATCGCTCATTTGAAGCGGTGTTTATCTTTATTTTAAAAATTTAACATACCCAACCAGTGATGCCATCTACCTATCACAAAAACAGGACAGATTATTTTGTAATTTTTATCTTATAAATTTATTTTTATAAATTAGATGAGTTTTATTGTCTCATCTATCAGGTCATAGTCCTCTTCATCTGCGGTACTTACAAAATTTGCAGTAGCCTTATTGTTGCCCTTTGGATCGAAGGAAATATCTGTCCGGAAAAAGGCTAAAATGGCATCACTGTACCCAACAAAAACTTGTGTGTAATTTTGACAATCTACAGGATCATTTCGAGGAAACATATACACCATTTTGGGTTTAAAAATCAAAAGAAACACTGCTTAAATTGGGCATTTGTCCAGTCTATATATATTTTAATAATCTTTTGTTTTAAGCTCTTCGTCCTCTTCTTTCTGAATATAATGTTCATTGGGAAGCGGGTCAAAAGAGCAAAGACTATGAAATGAATAGACTGGAAAAATCGCTCTTCAAAAATAGAGAACAACAATTTACACACAAAATTTCGGAATTCCGGGCAACGCCGGGTAAAGCTGCTAGTCTAGTATATTCTTAGATATTTTTTAGCTTAAATATTGTTATAACATTAATCGCATGAGCTAATAACTGAAAAGATGATAAAAAATATTAGCATGGACTATTTACCTACTTCGTTGGAGAAGATTGTTTGGGTGCAACTTCTTTATTCTAAATAGTGTCGCATTTTGGGTGAGTGCTATCTCAAGTATTGTACATTACGGTACTTTTGATGCTGCTGAGTGTACATTTATTTCACCAAAAACTGTAAGTAACTAGAGACCTCTATGCAGGGTAGTGTTGCGGACAGACCATGGGGATCCTGTGATTTGTCTTAGAGCCTTGATATGGAAAGACTGAACTTTCGTTATCGTGCTCATGGCAGTGGTACCTCAAATTTGTATGGCGTGAAGCCAAGTTTTGCCTGTAAATCAGTCATTGGTTTCCTAAGGAAAGTTTACAAGGGCATAGCATCCAGTTAAATTTTCGCGCCTTTGCTTGATGGATTTTACACGTGCACATTTGTCCAGAATTAGACCGAGGTACCGGACTTGGATCACCTTAGGAATGTTCTCTGAGCCGAATGCAATATCTTGACACATGCCAACCCTAAGCTTAAAATCACAAATGAATTAATTACTTGGTTTGGTGGTAATATTACAGCGCTTAGCCCAAGCATGGAATTGCTGCACATAATTGTTGATCATCTCTGCTGTTTCTATAGGCGAGCCAGAGTTGTACATAACGTAAGTGTCATCTGTATATGATCTAAAGAAGCTTTAGAAGTCTTGATTTTTGATGATATGCATTTGATATTTTTCTTTTATTAAAATGTAATGCTAATGGAAATTTATAAGTGTTTATACAATAAGCGTGTATTATAGCAAATATAAGCGAAATTTATCTATTTTGACCATAATCAGACTTGGATGAAGAGTATAATCCTAATTAGCATCTTTCGCATGGAATTTACTAAGCTTCAAATCAGTGTAAACTGTTTATGTGAATTAAGTAGTTTTCAGTTTGCTTCACATAGCTCGACTGTTTCAGACAATTGTGCTTGAGCAGAACGTATTCCAATGGTTTGCACTCTTGCTTACCTTTGCTCGTTTGTTTTTAGATAGACAGACGTATAGAGCAAAACATGCTAGTTTGGTTTCTAGTCTTGGTCCTAGACATTCCTACCTTTAAATATATTTTTTCGATCCTATTCTCATAGCAAGAATATTATGTATCATCACATATTAAAGATCAATTTTTAAGTTAATGGAAAATAGAAATATTGTAGCAACTGAAACTGTATTAGTATCTTCCATTGTCATTCTCTAGACAAGTATGAGTATTGTAACCCATAAAGAAGTAGCTTGAAACTATTGAGATTGCTGCTTTTTTATTGTACATAGCACACTTTTCTCTTTAACATATCCGCTGCATTTATCTTTTCTTACTCTTAACAGACTAAGTGTTTGAATAAAAAAGTTTGTCAATAAACAAAGGAATATCCATGTTTTTATTGTAAATGGAAATTACTAATAAATATAAATAAAAAACAAATATTTGTAATTTTTTATTAAAGCAGATGACAACAACTGATTTTAAAAATTTCCAACCTTGGCCTAACCTTGTTACATACCCGTTGTGTAATCAATTGCACGACAAATTACAAGCAATTAATAAACATTGTTGCCCAAGTATATACGTATATACGTAATACAGGACATGACTTAGGTACTCTATTATTAAATCGACTCACAGCCATAAGGGATCAAAGCTACAACTTCTGCACAGGATTGAACAAAATTGCCCTAACCAACTAACCAAAAGTTACATGGTTTGAAGAAGACAACAGTTGCATGATCGTTTGCACGTCATAAAATTACGATAACAACAGGCACACAGCACAACTCAAGACATCAAAAAGGAGAAGTAGGGAGTTATATACCCAGCACGCATATTGCGGCTTGTAATTGATGAGAAACATGGGTTTAAAAAGAAAGATACAAAAAAACAGCAAACAGTAAAAGAAAATGTATCTATCCTTCATATGCATACATTAAGCATTAATGCCATTTACCCTATGAAAGAAAAACAAGACTGCATATGGGACAATATCAGAGATGACGAGAACATTATACTACAGCAACAATGTTTGCCCTAAAGGTGTGAAGACATCTTCAAGATTATGCAATTTGTTATGGTTCGTGCACAACACATCACTTTTCATACACTCGTGTGGAGCGATAATTTTTACAAAATCAAAACATTATTTTAAACGCTTCAATAAACTGTTAACACAGTCGCGGATGGGCAATCCATCTGTCTATTGAAATGTCTGCCTGCCTCCCTATTACCAATCCGCCTATCTGTCTGTCAAAGTGAAGGTATTAAAACTAGTTTTCTTTTCCTTTTTTTTTTGGATTTTCCATAACAAGACAAGTTCATTAGAAATTCCGTACAAACTATTAGTCATGCAGGATAATATTTTTAGAATAGTAGGGTATTTCAGGCATCATAAAAATGGGAAAGTAAACAAGATTAGGCAAATTTTGCAAAAATATATATATTATTTCCTACTAAGAACTTATTCATGGTAAAATGTCATGGTCATCTTGATCTTTGAAAGATCTGAAGTTAATAACTAAGTATTGTGACTAGTTTGGTGTGGATTTGTAATACTATTGCATTTCAAAGAATTTTTATGACATCTAACTTAACTTGAAACCATAAACATTTGTCATTGATGTTACTATTCTAAGAACTTCTGGTATATCATAGCAATATGATCTTCATACTAGTTTAGGACTCTTTTAAAATGACAACCTGAATGAAAATATAGAATTTAAAATATTTCAATTCTGACTAAGAATTTTTCGACACAATATTTTTAAAGGTAATTCTGTATTTGTACTAAATAGCTTTCGTAGTTTTAGTAAAGAAAGATCCATTGTTTATTATATGCGTTATAGGTCCTATTTACTCAATGAAATAGTCTCTGTTTACTTAAACATTCTATGTTTCTTTGAAAGGTCCTGGACACATGAATATTCTACAATACTCATAAATGATACTTTTAAAAAATTATACATTCCATGCTGTCTAGAATGGTATGATAAAGATATGTTGATACAGAATGAACGAGGCGGAAATTTTTCTCTAAGTGTTTCAAAGAAAGTATTGTATAAGTTTAGATTATGGAAGGGGAGGGAAGGGAAGGAAGGGACCTCGTCACTGCGCCCTTGACTGGCCTTATAAAATAATAAATTGAACATTTTATTAACTAAAACAGAGAAATATATGTAAGTATTAGGATAGGATCGACTCTCGGATACCTTGAAGATTTAAAACCAAACAATACTCGTATTCAGAGTCATATCTCTTTCAATAACAAATACCTACAAAATTCATTTTATGTTCACTGAAGCTGGGCTTACTTTAAAATTGGCATAGGTAGGTTTATTTTTTGGTAATGCCGGCGATTACACGCAAGTTCACCCAGAAGTCTTAAGCCCCATTGTGATGCCTGATAAAAAGTAAAAGGGTAGGTGGATTGTGAGGTGTTAGAGGTAATCCACTACTGTCCAAAGTCGGTCCCAGATATGATCCTCTTCCTCTAAAACCAACCTGAGGAGTCCACGAACAAAACCAGGACAAGGACAATTTGCTAAACTACCCAGCTCCTCAAAGAACAGTTTCCCGAGAAAACGTGTTCATCTACCATGAAGAACGGGGCAATCACAGAGGAGGTGTTTGATGCTCTCCAGTTCGTCACCATCTTCACAACTACAAAAGCGCAGATAAGTGGATTGTACAAAATTTGAAGCTTGGTCTGCCCTGAACACAGAGTCTTCACACAATGCTTCCACTTTCTAGCTTTAATGATTTCCAAGTAAAACACGCCACAAACATAAGTACTTACTAACAACACTAGATATCATCTAAATATAGTTGAATTCTCCGGCAATTCACGAAATAAAATTTCTGTCATCCATTCACGATCATGAATGTTACATTCATTTGCACTAACTCAATAACTCAAATTTCCTATTAAAAAGTGCAAAGTGTCACAAGGCAAGGATCTTGTATGTTTGTAAATTTCTTTATTACCTCGAATCTTCCAAATTGCTCGATGGATTTTGACAGTTGTGGTATCGTTATATTCGTTTTAAAAACCCAAGAGTCCATAGATAGAAAAAAACAAAATTGCGGATTTTTGGCGCGAAATAGTAAAGTTTAAGTTGTTCTTATTTGAAAAACTTTTTAGTTTTTTGTCTTATTGAACTGAAATTTGGACATTATGAGTTACTGTTTACTAAATTTACATTTCAGATCCTAGGATTACAGACCCAAAATTTAAATTCAAATTCTATGGGAAAGTTGCTGCCAAGGTTGTTTTTTAATAAGAAAATTTTAGTTTCAAGCATTTTTTACTTTGAAAAGAACTCCTTTCTGTTATTTTAGAGAAACACCTAATAAAATGTAATTATGCAAGTATACACATACATATATCGAAATTTTATAACCCATTTCAAGAACCACTAGCAAGTAGTATCTTTAGATCTATAGAGTCCTAAATATCTTGTGATATGATGATAATCGTTTCTTTTTTTAATGACGACTATTGACACATTCATCTACATTTGTAGTATGTGCATCCCAATCACATAATGTCTTCAAGCAACACATTGTAACTATCGCACTTTTGCTCCACTTTTATTTTGTTATCCACTCCATCATGCAGCAGCTGTTGTTGTTTTATTTTCCTTAACTGCTAAAAGCTGCGTGTATGTAATTAACAAATGGTGAAGTTTATTTGTTATTCGTCCTAAAAGCCGCAGGCACGGGTTAAACTCATTAAACTGACTCGACGCGCTCCACAGTTGTCTTAAGAGTTCAGTGTACAGTTTGGTCTTGGTCTACTGGTAAAGTTGTAGCTGCTGCTGCTGCGTGACTCCTGAGTCCAACAGAAATACTACAAAACAATATAATGGAAAACAGCAAAACATATTGCAGTTTTGGCATCACCTGCTGGTGCCTCTGTTCCTGTTGAATAGTGGATGCCGCATTTAATTCTTTCCAAGTTTATGCACTCAAAATGCGCTTTATTGACTTCGTTGCCACTCGCCACTTGCCACTCTACATTGCCAACACAAATGTGATCAATTATATTTACCAAGTAGAATGCTAAAATAAAGGTCCGTTCGTCTGTCTGTCGTTCTGTCTACTTTTGAGGTCGGTTCAACTGTCGATGTGCACAACCAATTGGTCATTTCATGAATCCAAAAATTATGCACATGTCTCGTGCCATTGCGCTTTGACAGTTCACCAGTTTCTCCTCCATCGACAACGATGATGATGGTGATGTTGGTGATGATGTCTCTCGATCTCTAGTCAATTCTTATAGGGCTACCTGCTTTACTGCTGGCGCTACTTGCTTACTAAGCCTGGTGTTGGTTCGCCACTCAAGTGTTTTGCTTAATTTTGCTGCCAATGCCATTTATTTAGCAACTTTCATCATGATTTTCATTGGCACCCTATTTGGGTTACTCTCTTAAGTGCCACGCGGTCTTCACAATAAAAAAACACCTGCCACCCGGTTACAATTCACATCAGTCCACTCAGTTTAATCTGTCCGAATGTCTATCTGTTCGTTCGTATGATCTGTTGTCAGTGTCAGTGAGTTCAGCAAGCTGCGACTAAATGTGCAACGCCCTAATGGAGTTGTTTCTCGGCCGGTCGGTTGGTCGGCCGGTTCACAAATTTTACCCAACTCATTATCATTCAAGTTTCGGAATCTCAATTCATACATAAATACATACAATATGAGTAGTGCTCCAAGCTCATCATTTGTTAGCAAAATTTTTATTTAATTATTTTCATACTTCTTTTAAGAAACATTTATGTGATTTTAAACTCCAAGTTCTATTAAATGGGCGTGCGAATATAAATCCTTGTGAAAAGGGAGGGTGTCAATCATTTTGATGTAAATATTTACATGATGCGATTGTAATCTCCTAAGAATCACTAAAATGCCGTAGATAAGATTTGATTGATAACTTCTAAAAACTGGATTTTATATACTTATGTTCTTACAATATAACCAACAACTATGTGAAATACTTACTTTGTGAAGAGTTTTTTTTTGTTCTGATATGACTAGCATATACAAGTTGTCCATTGAATATGAGTAGCATAGAAATTCCAAAGTATATTCAAGTTATTTCTACTAGTTTCGTTTAGCGATAAGGCAAGAATCCTTTTTGTTTTTCAAGTACAGTAGGCTCTCGCATAACGGGCATAGTTCGTTCTAGATAGTTATTCGTTATGCGAAACGCTCTTTAAGCGGAGCCACTTTCTCCTCATAGATTGATCTAAAATGGGATAATGCGTTCCAAGTGGAAAAAACTACACACTCAAATATTGAATTTTCAACTTTTATTGAACTTGAATCATCTTGATCAATTCTTCTGGCATGGAGTGAGACAATCTAGAATAAAGAAACCAAAGAAGCAATGCTCCAACAACATGGTGATTGTTGAGAACATATTTTTGTCATTCTCTTTCCCTAATCTTGTCCTTATTCTTGAGGATCTTGGAAATCGTTAACGTAGACCGATTAAATGTACGAACTAGGTAAGCCACGTTTACACCTTGTATTCTTTGGAGACATCTTTGTAAGTGTACTTATATGTACACAGAAACTGGCAAGGCTTACACGAAATTCATGATTTCACCTCTTTTGTAACTCATTATGTGAAACGTCACTCATAAAGCGAACCTTCTTGTTTTGAAAAAAGTATGCTCCTTATGCGAGGGTCCACTGTATATACTACAAATCGAGATAAGAACCATTACGAAGCAAAACCTATTTGCTATGAGTTGAAATGTTATTCAACTTTTTATTGACCATGAAAAGTTAGATTAGTTTAGAACTTAGACTCATTTAGTTCCATATACAATAGAATCGTCCACTTGTGTTTAGGGTCGTTGTTCTGATATTTCGAGGCACCTATACTTAATTTCCTACGCCGACATACATAAACCTTAGATAAGTGTGGAACTGCATATTAACCCAAATAAGTCAAATAGAGATTCCAAATTTCAATTGTATCACCAACTCAATGACCATATCGAAATCAAAGGAAATTGTGAATAGTCAATGGACTGGAAAATTTGTCGTTGTGCATAGGCATACCCAGGTTGGATTAGCTCGCACAGACTGTAGACCTGTGTGCGTATTCAGAGCTTCCAATGGGATATTATACGCTTTAGAGCCACACCCATGGATGGTTCGAAGTAAGCAGCTGTAAATAAAGTTAAACCAAAATTTCCCGTTCGAAGAATTTAACATGATTCTTCTTTGTACCAAAGACGTTTTCAAATCAAAGGCCCATCACTCCGATAATTAACAATACTGTCTATTTACTATCTCTATGTCCTGATCACTTATCACTAAATTTTAAGATAATCTCTTTAAGATGGAAGCTGGCGTTCAAAGAACTCTCACCCGCCACCGGACATTTGCCTCTTTTTCTTATACTTTTACAACTAGCGGAGAAAAGTGGGAATCTTCAATTCAAGGGATCCTCTAAAAGTAAAAATTCCTTCTTAATGAAATCCAAAGCAAAGCTAAAATATATTCAGACCCTTAAAAATCTGGAAAGATGGTCACTAACCCTAAAAAAAGGAATCAAGGGTACATCAAGTCCAAAAACCTCGAATTATTTCGTACCTCCTTTTACCAAACGATTCGTGAGTCATTTGTCCAGTTCTTTACAATATTCATAGTCCACCACTGCATAAAAATTATATTTTCAAATAATCTAAAGAATAAGGATACCCAACTTTTATAGGCCCAAGTGGCTGCACTCATGGTCTACGATTCTTACACTAAATATGCATGTACTTATTATGGAAAAACATACATACATACAGAAATACATAACTAAACAAGTCCATACTTCTATATACCCTGCTTAAATCCCAGAATTGTTACAAAACTGCAAATGCAAGAAACAACAAACGCATCGACAACCCTGCAGTCACTCAGGCAGTTCTCTTCTTCTTTTCTTTTTTCCTTCCATTTTTTTTTGTTTTATTTTTCTGTTGCGTCGTCCTACTCACACACTCGCACACTCACAATTGCGCGGCAACAACTTCTTGTTCTTCTTCTTTATCTGGTTGTTGCGCACGTCTTGATAAAGTATTGAGCTGAGCTGTAAAATTCACAGGAATCACTTGCGCGCGCACCATCGGACCGAGCGGTTGTGTGTTTCTTTTGCTTGTCGTTCGCGCTTTAGTTAAGTGAGTGAGGTTTTTGTCGGAGTGGAAAAAATAAATTTGAAAGAATTAAAATTCAAAGTAAGCGACCACGAAGAAGATGTGTGTTTGTGAAAAATATAACAAAAATAAAAAGGAAAGAAATTAACAGAGACGAAGAAATGAACAATTCTGAAGATTTTTTTAGATCTTTCTGTGATTTTTTTGTGCTGAAGTTGCAAATTTTTTTTTGTTTATTTGTTTGTTGATCACTCACATACTCCATACCGCCATAGAGATACAGGGTGCTTCTTTGAGAAGAAGAAGTATTCGCGCCATTTATTATAGTATTTGTTACATCCAAGATCTGAAGATCATCTGTCTTAACAGCTGGCTAAGTGATGTTTGATATAAAATATTGGATAATCTTAGGTTTTAAACGAAAAAGCTTCTAGAAATTGGTGCACAAGATTTTTAACATTTAGAATTTTTAAATTACCAATTATCAACATTTGGGACAAAATTTCAATTTTAAAAGGTTTGATGAAAATGATCCTAGAAAATTATATTTGAAATTAGTTATAGGTACTTATATTGCTTGTGGATTCAAGTTGACATTTCACAGTATAAAATGCATGAGAATGTGGCTTAGTTGAGTTAATCACTCATACCACTGACTAGAAGGCTCTCACTAAATAGTAAAGTGATTTAAGATTTAAAATATTCTATTAGAAAAGAATATTATTTTGTTAGAAAATTCTCGCCTCGCCTAAGGATGACCCAAGGTGCATTAAATAAGTGTCTCGACTTACAATACAATTCTCAGTTACTTACTTTAGTTGGGATCTCTTAATGTAAGAAAAGAAAAATTCTTTATATGGAAAAAAAAAGAAAAAATAAACTTGTTTAGTATATTTTTTTATTTTTTTTTTTTTAAACAACTCATTGATACTTTTCTTCATTCTTTCGATGTCTCTTCTCTCTTTTTGTGTTTCTGATCTGTGTGTAACGTATGTGTGCATGTGTGTTTGTGCATTTCTACAAAAGAACCGTTACATTTTATGAACTTGAAAATGAACAAACAACAACGACACAAAGAGCATAAAAAGAAGTGCAAATAAAACAAAAAAAAAAAACAACAAAATAATGTGTAAAGACAAAGAAGAAAGAGGAACAATAATAAAAATGAGAAATTTAACTGTTTTACAAACAACAACTACAACAGCAAATAAGAAGAATAAGAAAAGAACAAAAAAAAAAAGCGAAATGTGTACGAAAATTAAACGAAAATTGCTGTAAATAATTTGACTTCTTTAAAATGTGTAAAAATGAATTAGCGGTGCATTGACTTGACTGTGTCTGTCTGTCTGTCCGTCCGTGTCTGTCTTCTCAACTGACTGTCTGTCATCTTGTGTGTTGTTTGAATCTTGGTTGTGTTCAATATAACAATAACAACACCAATATAACAACAAACACAACATTCAACTAACATAAATTGTATACTATGTTGATGTGACGGCATAAGCAATGGTGATGATGATGATGATAAAACATATTACTATACTACACTATACATTTCTCCACCTCACCTCTCATTCATATACTTGAAAAACTGTTATGAATTTTTTTTTCTTTTTTGGATGAGTATGTGCGTGAATGTGACGTGACTAAGTTTGTTTCTAGGAGCTCGCTGCGCTGCCGCTCTGGTGATGTTCTGCAAATTTTTCTTGTATGAAATTTTTGGTGGGTGCGTCGACTGCGTCATCATAGTTGTGCTGCTGAAGCTACAAAGTTGTCTTTGCCTAGCTTCCACAGCCAACATCAACACAGTCATCTCTTGGTCTTGAACTTTTGAGAGATGAGACTAACGGCATAATATTTTTGCAAGCTATGTGGCTACGGCGGCGCATCGTATCGTTCGCACGTTTGTTGGTTTGTCGCTTACTCTCCTGAAAAGGCTTTGCTCCTCAAAACTGAGGCCTCTTTTACAAGTGCAACAGCGAGAGCAAAAGCTACAGCAACAATTGACTGACTGCATTTCTTTTGATTGGTTGTGTATCATCATCAACTTCGATGTTCGTCAGTTCAAACTTCATCATCTTAATCATTAAGAACATGATTATGTGCTTGCTGCTTTTGTGGTTTGGTTTGCTTTTCCTTTTCGTATATTTTGGTGTTTTAAGTTCGTTTGTGGTGCATTCGAGTTCGTTCGGTCGGTCGTGCGTTCGTTCATTCGTTTGTTCGCCGCATTTGTCGTTTTGCAGTCGTTTGCTGCCTGGCAATATGAAATGAATACAATCGACTTCGTCTTCAAGTCGATGCTGCTGCTGCTTCTTGTTGGTGATGTTCTTTCTGGGTGATGAAGAAAAAGAAGCTACAAAAGAATTGGAAAAAATAACAGCAAACTACAGCGGGGCGAATAAAGGAGCAAGAAAGATTTGCCCCGTTGATGATGATGATGATGTAGTACTCCTCTTTAAAAGGTAATTTTAGTGTTATAATAAAAATGCCGTTAGTTTTTTATGTTTTACTGTTTCGTTTTCTTATTACATATATATTTTTTTTCACGTATTTGTATTTTGTTGTAGTTGATTTTCGTTTACGCGTTTAAATAATTGTAATATTTTAATGACGCCGAACATTTCTCATGTAATTTAACATTGTGTTTTATTTTTTTGTGTTTATTTTTTACAGTAAGAATAACAGAGTTTTATAAGTTTGGTTTTATTGGTAAACATACATATAAGAAGTAATTAATGATATCCTCTCGATCCTATACAATCTCAAACATCTAAAGTCAAGAAGACATCAAAATTCAAGAAGTCATCAAAATTTGGTATTGATTCTCTTGAAGTGCTTTAAAAAATAATAAAACTTTCCGTTTATTTATTTATTAACAGTTTGGAAGAACTTTTTGCTTATTTGTTGATTTTTTTTTTTTTTTTTTCAATATAATGATCCTCAATAAAAAACAAAAATGGAACAAAACTTAAAAAATGCTCCATGACTTCAAAATTATTTTTGTGGACCAAGCGCTTTCATTCTTCTCATAAATTTAAAAGAGAAAACCGTTGCGTATTTAAAAAAGAAGACGCAGCAATTTGACAAAAACAATAAAAATTAAGCACAAGCAAGCAGTAACAAGAAATAAAAAAATTAAAATTAGTCAAACTTCTTTGATTTCCGAAAGAAATAAATAAAATCATTTGAAATTTGTCTCTTTTTTTTGGAAACAAATGTTCTCTTCAAGAGAAGACATTGAGTTAGAATGAGTGAGAGAGATAGCGCAACCACCGGTGAACAATGAAACAGTTTTGATAAATTGTGAATGACGCAATAAATTAATGTAGCAGCACAAGAGAAACCCCTTTTAATCATCATTGTAACACAAAAAATATATCATTAAATATAAATAACATGTATTTTAAAATTAATATTTCTCTCGCATGCTACAATTTTGGTGCGTCACCCAAGCTAAAAGCACGTGAACGTACGTGGTGGTGGAGTATTAAAAGTTTTAAGCGAGCGACACACTAACATTAACATTTCTCTTGCATGCTATAAGTTTTGTGCGTCACCAAGCTAAAGCTCCTTGTGGTAAAGTAAAACGGTTATAAGCAATCAGAGAAACGCACACATTTCTGTTGCATGCTATAAGCTTTGTATGTCACCAAGCTAAAGCTCCTTTGATGCGTCATCAAGCTACAGCTCCTTTGATGCGTCACCAAGCTACAGCTCCTCGTGGTGAAGGATGAGTTATGTATAAAAGTTTCAAATGTACTACTTGAACTGCAAAAACGCGTGGTCTCATTTAAATAAACACTTCTCTCCCATGCTACAAGTATTGTGCATCACCAAATCAAATCGCATGTGCGCACTTTTTAAATATTTCCATATACAATTTATAAAGTTGTGGAGGAAGAGAAGATTGTGAAATGTAAGAAAAATCTAAGTGTTGTCCCCCCACTAAAGAACCACAATAATGCGTAGTTATTTGATGTTTTGTCATGACTAAATGCCCCTGCTGCTGGTAGAGGCAGTCGCTTCTTCTTATTTGGAGTTATTGGGTACTCTTTTACTTGCATGCGATATTATTTCTTTTCTTGCTCTCAGTGGCGTCTATCGTGTGTATGTGTTTTGTCTCTGTTCTTACTCCCATTTTTGTTATTATTTATCCCTTGTCGCATTCTTGGTTTTGTGTTGTTGAATGAATTGAAGCTATGAATGGAATTGAATGAATGAAAGTGAGTCATCATTGTCATCATGATGCATGGGGTTATGGTTGTTGTCATCATATTTTTGTATTATAAGTGAGAAGAACAACATAAATATTTGGAGTAGATTGCTTTGTTAGTTGTAGTACACACGTGTTCTTTGTACATTTCTTCTTTATACCTTCCTCAATCACCCTTCCCAGTCATGATCACCCTTCCCACTCATGTTCACCCTTCATCCCTCTGCATTCCCCATTGTCATAATCAAAGTCTGACTGAATTTAAGTTCATAAGATCATCATCATCATTGTGCATTTGTTTGTTGATTTGCTTGTTGACTTGCTTGCTCTTTATGAAATATGTTTAAAAAAAAAACAAAAAAGAATCCTTTATAAAAACGAAATGCAACAAAATGTTGCGGTATTTCTATTTTTTTGTTTTTATTATTTTCTTCCTTTTCCTTATATTTTATTATTATTACTTTGGTTTGATTTTGGATTCTTCATGGTGGTGGCAGCTTTGATTGCTTGGCTTTGGTCTCCAACTGCTCCTTTTTGGCGGCGGTGCTTCATTAACTCACACAACTCTTTCTTTTGTGGCGACTATTGGATCTCATATCACCATACTACATAATGACACCGTGTCAGCGCCTTCATTATTATAATTTTATAGCTTTTACATTAAAAAAAAAAAAGAAACGAAACGTAAAACATGAAAGAAGGAGAAGTTGGAGATGTTGTTGGAGGAGTTCATTTCTTCACAATGTTATTCATTTTAACTTCATTCATTATCTCATCATACATTTTTCTTTCTTTTAATTTAATTTGGTTGTGTTCTCTCCTCTCCTTGTTTTGGTTTTTGCTTGATTTCTGCCATTGAACTAATTTTGTGTATTTTTTTTTTGTTTTTTTTTTTTTCCATTTTTTGGATTGTTAAATTTTTGAAGTTCTCTCACATCCGTTTGTCGAACGCTTTTAATTTTTATGGCGCTTTCTTTGACGTTTCTTACTCTCATCATTTCTTATTATTATTGTATATTATGGCAGCGGCACGGCCAAGAAGGAGGATTTTTGGAGTTTTGCCTTTTTGTTATTCTGCAAACTCATCGCAATTAATTTTATTGGTTTTTTGTTTTTTGTTTTTGATAATGAACTGCATACAAATTATGTTGTACACCAGATAAGTATATAAAATGCATACAAGTTTCAAAAAAGATTCAATGGGACTCCATACTACAAAAAATCCAATACGCAACATCATTATGATTTACCAATGTTGTAATTGGTGGTGGTGATGTTGTTGATTTAGAGGATTTTCTGCGAATTTCTTGCATTGTATGCGGGTGGTATTGGTTTTGAAAACATCATTGTTAACACAAACACACAAGGGGCCAATGTATATTGGCATTGAATCAAAACCTCGTCCAAGTCCAGTTGAATAAAAACATAAACTGAGCCCATTAAGAGTAATGTATGTAGTATGTCATAGGTAACTTTACTAGCAGATTTGCCAAAGATCATTTTAAAAAACACATTGGTTTTTAGTTGATTACTGTTAATTGGTGACAGGATGATTAAATAATGATTGATCGGGGATTTGTGTACCTTAGATTGAACATATTTTCTGAAAAAGATCTTATATATCATGTAAATATATAATTGGCTAAGAGTCAGGAGAAAAAAAATCTATATGCAATTCAAGAATGCTTTCAATGAACTACTAAGCTTGAAAAAAAAACCAGTTTACCTTTGATAAGGATGACAAAAACTTGTTCGACACTTTTCTACCCCATTCAAGGTTCATAACTACAATATTTTTCTAGAAACTTCCCGGATGTAAGAGTTTGTAAGAAATTTGTTCAGGATCTTTAAAAATGAGTTACGTAATTTTGAGTTTAACTACCACCAAAAACCATTAACTACATAGACTGGATAATTCGCTCATGAAATGGGTTAGGCACTCAAAATTGTTGAAGCTCAAGGTAACACTCATAATGTCAATGTTCCAATAACAATTTTATTGGATTTTGTTGTTGGAAACCATTCAAAGTTGTTTCAGACTTACTGACTCAGTATTCCAAAACCGAAAAATGAGATCGCGAAATTTCTTGAGCAAATAAGATCCATAATAGTCACTACCAATATGCAATTTAGGACAGAGAAAAGTACAATTGCAAATGAGATATAAAATTCTGCGGCAACTGTGTCAGTCATATAACATTTTCTGTCCAACTATCTTTTAGATCAGGGCTGTCCAACCTTTCGAATCCTGGGCCGCATTGGAAGAGTCCGTAATGGGTTGGGCCGCAAAGGAAATTTTATTTTAACTGTTCCATTCTCAAAAAAAAAAGAACAATACTCAAAAATACTTCTGCTGTGAGCAAAAAAAAAAAAAGCAAGATCGCTGAATAGCCAGAGAGATTTGTGTTTGTCACTTCGGCCGCCTGGGCAGCATTCAGACTTCACATGCGCCTCGGGATTGGACTGAGTTCTCTTAGATTCTGGTGTGTAGAAATGGATCCCTGTTTCATCTAGTCACAATCCCATAATCCTTTTTATCTCACTAAAACAACTACTAAGAACGTTCTGTGTTTGGTTCGGTGTCAGAAAATGCGAAAAACAACTTACGCATACTAAAATCTTCTTATAAAATTGTAAAGAAACTATCTTCTGATATCTATAAGATGTCAGCTAACTCACGCAATACCAATTTAAGGTCTTTGAAAACTATTTTGCAGTCTTTTTTTTTTTTTTTTTTTTTGTATTTTGGGCAACCAGAGTCCACTTAATGCTTAACAAGCGACTGTTAAACTGCACAAGAGTTTTTCCCTATCAAAAAACAATGTTTTATCGGCATACGGAATTCCTTTTTATCCATTCTTTTAAAAATTACATAACTTGGGCCACTAAAACCACTACATATAATACAACCTATGAATTAATTGTGAGAGTGACATGAAATTGTAACACGTGTCGTTTGAAGATTGGTACTATCATTTGACAATATTGTTGGCCGAAAAGTTCCAGACCGTACACTTATTGAGTGATGTGTTAAATAGCAATAAAAATTAACCCTTTACCTCGACTGTATACACATATTTTATCCGAATTTTGTGGGTTTACCAAATATAACTAAATAAATAAACTAAATTTCATTTTAGGGATTCAGAGAATCACATTTTTCTATGTATTTTGATTAAAGTAATTTACTAATCCCCAATTTAATTTCAACTTTCAAGAAACAAAAAAAAAAAGGTTTATTTTCCTTCTTTACTATGCTTCTCAATAAACTTATTTTTATATACCATGTGAACCATTTTATTATCGCATAATAAAAATCTTTAAAACGAGAAAAAAAATACTTATCCGTCCGTGCTTTGTTGGTGAAGAGCTTATCAAAGACCTTAAAACAAACATATAATCAACATCCGTATAAATCAAATCATCTCCATATTCATAAATCTTTAAATGTGAAATAGAAAAAAAAAAAAAAATATTTCATTTATTTGGACATTTTGTGTAACAAAAATGTACATTCAATGAATTTTTGGTTTTGGGATAAATTGTCATTTCAAGAAAACAAAAAAAAAAAAAAGACGTAAACTATAAAAAATAAGAACACAACAATCAATGAGTTGCTAAGAGAAGATGAGAATGCCTGCGATTTTGTCGGTACAATTTTATTGATCTTCGTCAAAAATAATTTTTATTTTTGTATTTTTTTTTTTTTCAAGTTGGCAACACTAGAGAAAAGAAGGAGAAGTAACACAAGATGATGAGACAGAGAGTGGTGGCTCAGAGGATGATGTTGAAAATCGAAGACAGTTTATATAGAGAAGTGCACATAGCACATAACAAAACTCAGCTCAACAGACTCATTCGAATCTTTGTTTGCTGTTGTTATTGTTCTAAATTGGTTTGTTTCGATGAATCTGCAGGTTTTTCAAATGAGAGCAGTAGTACAGCAGCAGCAGGCAGCTCCTTCTTTATGTTTGAGTAAAAAAGACCGCGCCATCGATAACACCCGAAACAACAAAATCAACAACAACAAATATTTCACTTTCCAGTCGTCAACGATTTTGGGACACGATCCAAAAAGATACTGGGAAAAAAGGGCCAACAAACAAATATTTTTATCTTGATATTTTTCTGTTCTAAATACTTGGACTTTATATGTGTCGAATGTCCAAGGAATTAAGTTAGTTATAGAGAGTAGAAGGGCTTATGGGGAGTGAATGAGTTTCGTAAATGGGGCAGCCAAATGAGCTGTCGCTGAACTGCCGCCGCCGCCGCCATCATCATCATCAATACATCATACTGATGACTACTGATTGCTGTGCTGTGGTTTTGCTACGCAAGCGCCAAAGCACAAAAGTTGCAAAAAAAAAAAAAAAATGGAATATAAAAATATCTACAGAATTCATGGAATTAGTTAACGATTAATGATTGGATATTGATTTTGTTTATTTTTTTTTTCTGCTGATTTTGTAAATGCTTCAACGCCATTATACATACATATGTATGTACGATTATGTGCTACGAATCTCTCTATAATTGATGAGTATGCAGAGGACTCAAATGAAGAAGAATTGAAAATATTTTTCTCTAATTTGCAAACTTTAACCATTTAAGTAATTAAATTTATGAAAACTTTGAACTTTCTTTTCATATTCACCTAAGTGTATGTACGACTGACTACATAAAAACCAGATGAAAAAGCTTACTACTACTTACTACTAAACTTCTTGAGTGACCATCTTCCTTGGATGTTTTACTGGTTCTTTTTAACTGTTTTTTTTTTTTTTTGTGTTTCGGTTGGTGGTGATGCAAAGCAATTTCCTTATGGCGTTACTAACTGCTTTACGGTCACATAACATAAAATTCCGTTTGTTGCCTGCTCTCTACAAGTGGCCCCTCACTCATCAACTTCTTCTGTTCATTTCAGCTCAGCTCAGCTCTTAACTTTGAGACATAATTTTAGTAGTAGTTTGGTTATTTCTTTTCTTTTTTCTTGGATCTTCTTTGTCGTTGTCTCATTTTCGATGAAAAGCAGATCAAAGCATATAGCTGCGCAGCAAAAACTTCTCAACATATACAACTACTTATTGGTCCAGGTAGATATTTTTCATCACATCTTATACTTTTTTTTGTGCAAATTCTCCGAAACTTAATTTGTACAAAAAAAAAAAAACTGAAATAAATAAAAGGAATGAAAAGAAACGAGGCTGAATTTGGAGCTATTGGTTGATGATGGTTTTTTGTTGGCATCTTTTATCTGTGATAATGGATTGGTGAGGGTGTTTGCGGAGTTATAATGATGGAAATTTGCTTAGCAACTTTAATATATTAAGTTTTATTTTTTTTTTTGGCATGAAATTTGAGGATTAGTTATAAGTTGTATCTGTTTATGTATGAAACACACACACATAAAAAGAGAAGCGATCATAGAGAGAGAGAGAGAGAGACCGCAGGGTAAAAGAAGAATCTTTTTTTTTATTATAGCTTCTTTTTTATTGGCTTTAATTGGTCTAGATTTAACACACTAGACTGCATCCATGCCATCTACAATTTGTAGCCATCCGTCGCACAGTGGTATGATGGCGGCATGTGTTTTGGAGTTAAAGATTTGAGAATGTGAGAAAAGTTTTTGCTTAGAAGAAAGAGGGAAAGGGAAAGGAAGATGGATTTATACAAATTATTGATTAATAGCCGTTGAAAGAGGATTTAAATACGAAATTTTGTTAAATGTAGGAGATGTGATTTTTATTCGAATAAATTAATACATTAAGAGTTCTAATGGTTGAAATCTGGAAATTATATAGACGCAAACTTGAATTGCTTAATGTTTGAGGATTCCATCACTACTGGATAGCTTCTATAAGCAAACAGAATACTATAGTTTAGTGAATTCATCTTCTGATTATATGGTCAGAATGCAACTATCACTACCTAACAATATTTTCCAGATTTCCAGCTATAACCGTTTTTTAAACTCTACTAAACGGTTGCTCTTCTCCGGGGTAACGACATATCTCCGCCGCTTTTAAAACGACTTATCTACGCGCAGAGTTCTGTCGTTTTTAAATGTCAATGTTTCTAAAGCGGCGGAGGTTTTAAAACGACATAATTCCGCCAGAAAATAAGCGACATAGCTCCGCCGGTAAAATGTACTGGGCGGAGATATGTCGTCGGAGATATGTCGCTATGCCGATTTTTACCTCCTTGTTCGCTTTGGGGCATCCTTTGCACATAAAAGATTGATGGAACTACATAGTCTATAATAATCCATTAATTTTTTGCATTTCATATACCCTATTAAGTATTTTACCCAAAGTTTTATCTATACAATAATAAATGTATTTTTAATTTATTTTATCTTTACATGAACAATATTTCATTCTGTTACGTTAGTTTCATAAAGAAGAATTGCTTGATTTAGATAACCATTGTGGTTTTATATCGCCCACTTTCAGCTTTGGTGGCAGCATATCGGGTCCTTTAATGATGCCATATGGTGCAGTATAGTATAAGACATACTCATATACATACATCATTATAGGGCTGATTCTATGAAAACTAATGGCGTAGTTTGAGCAGCAGTTAAAACCCTGAAAAATTGCTATTTTTTTCTATTTTCCATTTATAATACACAAACTAATACTTACCTTTCCTATATAGACGGTATTATAATATCTGTACCATTTATCCTCAATGCCGGTTAAATAATAATCGGGTGGCACCTTAAAGAACGTTAAACGTCCAAAAGCATCGCGACTATCACCAGCAACAACATTAACATTATATAAGCAACGTGCGATCTCCACATCCTCTATTCCAGCTTGTTTTTCAGAACAAATTTTTGTATTTGGAATAGCCAATTCAACAAAACGACGGATAGCAGCTCGACTCAGCACATAACCACATCCTCCGTCCATGTAACCTTTTTTCACATAAGTAGGTAAAGGTAAGCCAAAATATAATGGAGTATCTGATTGATAAGGATACAGCATATATCGTAGGTTTTCCATTATCGCATAAGTATCATCATCTGCTTTAAAGAACCAATCTGCATCGTTAATATGATGTTCATAAATGTATTGATTCGCTTTTTTTGTCTTAGCCCATAAGTATATATAGCCCTCGGGAATATCCAATGCAATGCTGCCCAAATCAGGATCGGCTTCAGTGCTCATGAAAAGTAATTTATTACAACGTTTTCCCCAAGTATTTTTAACATGCTGAGCACGCGATATATGATACTTTGGTCCTGTCATAATCCAACAGAGCACACGTACCTCTTTATAAAGAAACTCGGATAAAGTCGTAGAATTATTTAGCGCTTCTTGAAGAGTTGCATTATAGTACAAAGGAGATTCTGTTGATGATGTCAATGTCCGATTGCTGTTAATATGCCAAAGTTGTTGCCATTCACTGTAATCCATGGCCTTTGGAATCTTAATAAATAAAACAAAATACACGCTACAAAGCACGGTTATGATTAGCGTAATACAGGTACGGCGTAACCGACGTGTTCCTGTTTTTAATAAAGAATCAAATTAAATGCAGTTTACTTTTTTTTTATAAAATTATCATACCAAATAGCAGCATGATTCTGATGGAATATTTATTACTTTAAGGAAAATTAATAAATAATTAATTCATACTGTTTGGGCTGCCAACTTATTCCTCACAATGTCAAAATCATTTATCATTACATTAAAATTACGCTTCAGAGATTTTCAGTTATTATCACTCTTCGAAGTGTTGACTCATTGCCAAACAAATTACTGGGCTAGGTTTCTGAAATTCCATCGATTTATATTTCTTTTTCAATTTATATGTATTTGAATCTATAAATATAAATTTATAAATTTCTGTGCAGACCGGGGATCTCAAAATATTAGTATGCAATTATATAGCAACATTTTGTCCTTCCTCCTCTTATTTACCTTCTTCTACAAACTTCAGGCTAAGTAGGCTGGAGCCTAGGGTGGCAGCTGTTAGGGCTGCAAATTTGTAGCCAAAATTAATGAAAATGAAAACTTCTTTAGGTACGTTGAGTGCAGGACAGTAGCTACTCGAGCACATTTACGTCGCTTGGTTTCCTTGCTTGTTGCCCATATTACACGAATGTGTATAACAAAGCAACTGATCATCGATTTTTCTTTATCGGGAAACTTGATTGCTATTTTTCGTACAATGATCCAGAGATGTGCAGTGAAGACAGTAATCGTATTCATGGAAGTTTCAAAATAAATGAGTATACCTTTCATGAAGGAAACCGTTCGTTGTCTCTATCGCTCTCACGCATAGCGTTGTTGTTCTCACTTGAAAGCGGTAGAGAGATTTATCAATAACAAATGGACGATGCGTCTCTGGATCAGACGTTAAGTAGTGACCAAGTGCAAAAACAGTAAATCTAAACAAAGATCCATCTTTATGGGATATCAACGATAACTTAAGAGAGATTATTGCGTCTTGTGACTATAGAAATAATATAGAAATGAAAACACATATTCTGATTACCGTCGATTGTCCCAGTGAGTATCTTTCAAAGTAAAGTGAAAAATAATGAAGGGAATTACCGAAATTGGCTAATTTATTCTAAAAGTAAAGACTTGTAAATTGCGCGCCCTCTTTGGCATTCGGGCCATCAAGCAGTTGCTGATATTTACAGACCTTTACACGATATCCTCTCATGCCTGGAAGCGAACACCAGAGATATAGCAGGCAGAATGTGGGTAAAAGAGACTGGCTGTACCATCTCTGGCATTTCTATCAACCAAAGAGAACCTCCGATCTCATACACTTCAACAAAAAAAATCTCTGATTGCCCTAATCTTCCCGGTTTCTCGGGAACCTGTTCTTCGAGAAGTTGGGTAGTTTGGCTCAGTTCGTGGACTCCTCACCCCTCACAATCTCCCTACCCTTTCGCGTTTGATGAACTCGCGAAGAATCAAATTTAATGTCATTCTAAGCTAAGATTCATAATGATCTATAAAACTTTTAGGTTACAATTACCATTCAAATTAAGATTGATGAAATATTGCATGTATTGGCCAATATCCACAAAAATTAACAGAAAAAAATTATAGACTTCAATACATAAAAATAATAACTTGCATACCTCACACCAGATAGACAAGATTTCTTTTAACAAACCGTTACTTTCAATACCATACACATACTGGAATATATAGAGAGCAGTCAGTTAGATAGACAGACAGACAGACAGAATGAAAGAAAGATAGCCGGACAGAAGGACAGACAAATATTTCACATGCATATAATATTGTATTGCACCGCCGCTTTCAACTTCCAAAACGACGTCGTCGTCGTCGTCGTCTCTCCTTGAAACCCTTTAATTATTACCTGCCATCAATGAGATACAGAAATGGACAATCCAAGCCAAAAACCAAAACCTCGCCTTTCGAATACTTTCTAAACAACACACAACACAGCACAGTATAAACGGCTGAGTGAGTGAGTTGAGTGAGTCTATTGAAAACAAAAAGAACAAATAAACGAACAATAAGCAACCGTTCTTCTTCCAGAGTTCTTTTGAACCTCTTGCGAAATTCAAGCTGAGTGGGTCGAGGACAAAGACGACGGAGAAGGCATAACACTTAATTGCAATTCGATTGCGCATATAGTATTATACTAGAAGGAAATATGGCCAAGGAGAACAAAAAATAAATAAGACAGGCGTTGGATAAGGGAGGGAGACGACGAGATATAAAACTAACCAAGTTTTTTTTTTCTTTTTCTACTAATATCAAACAAAAAACTGAACTGGATTGAGTTTTAGAGTAACGAAAAACATTCATACACAATCTCCACATACTAAAGATACAATACACGTTTGCCCAAACTTCTTAGACATGGCCAAAATATAAATAGAAAGATGGATGGATATAAGGGAAGAGCGGAATAGGATCAGGTCGGATTGGATTGAATCGAATGTTAATATTCAAGTTGAGGAACAACGCCTTTTGAGTGAAGCATATACCATACTCATACAGATACAAATGTTGTTGTTGTTGATGATGATAATGAAGATGATGATGCCTCCTTTGTTGTAGCCTCCTGAGAATATCAGTCTGGCACTAGCGCTTAGCTTTTTGGTTAAGCTCTGGTTGCCTTTCTTTCTTATATTGTTCTATCTTTTACTATAAAACTAACTTCTCTACATTAGTAGAAGTTGGTTGCACTTTTTTAAACTGGTTTCTTGAAATTGTAACAAGACATCGTCATCATCATCATCATCATGATCATGTTGGCCTTAGTAAGAAACTATAGCATTGGTTGGTGGTGCCATGTGAACGCGTTGTCCAGTTTGGCTTTTAACTTACTTGAAGTTGTTTGTACTGTTGCACTACTTCCTATGTATCTACTCTGCTCTGCTGTCTGCTTTTCGTTGCATCAAGTCAAAGTCCTGTTTTATTCTGTTCTCTGCAGCATATAGCCGGCCATTTATTACAGTTATGCAGTTTAGTTCTTTAGAGCAGAACCGTTGCTTCAAGAACTTGTGGCACAGCTGCGCAAAGTAGTTAGTTGCTACAGTTTTGCAATGACAGTGGCTGGGAGTTAACTAAGAAGAAGTATTTGCTGATCCCCTTTTGCTTATACAATAAGACTATGAAATGTTGTTCGCAGTTTCTGTGGTGTGTTGGTGACTCTCTTTCTTCTACAAATAGTAATAGTGGGGACATTCACTCGTTTGTTGCATCATCATCATCATCATCTTCTTCGCCAACATCCATTGACTTGACTTTATCATAATGTAGAACAACAGATTGTGCAACATGTTGGAAATTATAAACAAATCATCATCTGTTAGACCAGTTTTCATAACATTACTTTGCTAAAGCTCAGACGGATGGGACAGAAGGTGAGAGGATGGAAGACTGTTAGTTTGCCAATGCCTTTGGCTGTGGTAACTATGATCTATGAGATATAGCACAAGGTGGGAGGAAAAAAGGAAGGATAGTAGTAATGTCTCTAGAAATATGTTCAATTGAGGGGGCCTCTCAGCTGTTTGTTTGCATTATCAATAACAACAGGCAAGGTAATAAATATATTATTTGTATAATAAATATTAACAATTGTTGAAGTTTGTTGTTTGATTTTAATCAAAAGCCTTCTTATTCTTAATAAGCTTTGAGCGCATGCGGCTTCGTTGTTTGTCGTCATCGTCATCATCATCCATTTATCGGCTTATTAAGTTTCCGTTTTCCTGTTGTAAAAGAGCGCGAGCTATACGTTTTTTGTTTAGAGACGACAACACCCCAAGTTCTACTCTACTATAAGTCTCGATACTCGTTTGTATCTTATTTGTAGCCTAAAAGACAACAGTCTGTGTTTAATTTGATTCCCCCTTTTTTATAGCAGGGCAGTATATTCATAATTATATGTATGTATATATTTCAGTCATATCAAGTTGGGGGCGTATTTGCTTTACAAAAATAAATATAAATTTATGTGGCACATATTTTTCTTGTTTGTTTTTTTTTTTCTGGTGTCTCTCTAATTTTATCTATATGTACCTTCTTTCTTTTAAGATGTTTGCAAATAATAAAATTCTAATCGTGGACGACGAATTCACAAATAAACTTCTTGCCATATCAATAAACAAGAGTTGTGTATTTACTTTAATCACTAAAAAAAAAAAATTTTTAAAAACAAGATATCAGAACATTAATATTGATTCCATAGAAAATGTTATACCTTTTACATAAGAAGAAGCAAACTCTACCAAGTAAAAGCCAATACTCTCTGGGTAGAAGAAGTCACTTGCAGCATAGCTAGGCAAACCTGGTCAAATATGAACAGGAAACGAACCGGCCAGCTGCTAAATCTCGGCAGAACCTCAATAAGCAAGACTATAAACGTACTAACGGGCCATTGCGTCATAGGCAAACATGCTGGCAGACTAGGGCTTCCTCACTACGATTTCTGCCGCAGCTGCGGCTCGGAAGAGGAGGAGGAGACTGTGCTTCACCTCATGTGCCAGTGTCCATCCCTGGCCAGAAGAAGATGGAACCACCTAGGCGCTGGGTTTCTCTCCAGCTTAACCGAACTATCATTCCTACCAATCAGGGACATAAGGTTCATTTCGGAATACAAATGGTTCTCCGCATCGGACTAAGGGGGTGCCGTGTCAACTCTTTGCTGGTATCACAATGGCCCGTACTCTTTTTTGTGCCTAAGTGAGCCTATCGTCTGAGGGCTGCCACCTAACCTAACCTAAGAAGAATGTTATACAGTCATCTAAAATTGTTCCAAATTCATCAACCACTGTATTCGAACAATTGTTTTAATCTAAAATCCCTAGTAAATAAATGTGTTTATGTTGATAACACAAGAACATATTAGAACAAAAGAGAAAAGCGACTTCAAGTAGCACAAATGTAACGCGCATTATTAAGGATAACTCAAAAACTACTGGTCAGATCTTGATCAAACTTATATAAGACCACATGACAAGCACCAGTTTTCAAATAAAAAAAGAATTATCAAAATCGGTTCACCTAGAAAAAAAGCTCTAAGGTAACATACATACATACCTAAAACACATTCGAATTAATAACCTCCTCCTTTTTCTGAAGTCGGTTAAAAATAGAGTATAGTGATTCTATTAGTTCAATGATTGGATAAGTGGTGTTGACATTTTGAATCTGAGTAAAGATAAAAATATAGCCAGCCCTTGATCTTTATAAGATATATTTCTTCCAGTTATTGAGTAACTGTGACTTATAACCGTGTGACATTAATAATCCTTTGTGCAAAATTTCATCACGATGACTAAAAAACTGAGGTAAGAAAACCTAACTTAACATAAAAGCGAAGAATCATAAAACCATGTAGGATTCTTTATAGGGTTTTCAATTGATATATGTCCGATTTATTGCCATTACTAACATTTTGACAATTCACAATACGAAGTAAAAGTTTTAAATGAAAACTTAATTATTTTATTTCATATATCTGCAGATAATTTTCCGCTGAGTTATACAGAATATTTTTTTGAGATTATAGTACCATAGACGCAGCCGATCATACTTTTTTTATTCAAGCAATTTTTGGCTTACAAAAGCATTTTATATTTATATACAATATAAGTCAAGTACCCAACAAACGAGATCAGATCAGAGAGAGAGAGATAGAGAGAGAGATAGAGCAGCTTCATCTTACAATACATAAAGAACAATCATATTTGATGATATTCAAATCAGTTATTCTTTTGTTCTTATAGAACATTACAACCAGCATTAAATTCATTTAGTTTTATTGGATTTTATATGTTTATAGTATGATTCTGTATATGAGTGCTACTCGTACTTTAATATTAAATTCCAAGAACTTCTTTTCATAAAGTATTTTATTATACTACCATACAATTCATCTAGTGACTATGAAATAAATGTATAATCACTTAAGTCACATCGCAAACCCTTTAAGTATACAAGTGTTTATTGCCATGCCAAGCAATAGCAAGGAGAATTGATTTTGTTATGATGATCATCTGTCTTTTTGGAATTTCTGTATGAAATCTGTTTTTTTTTTTATCAACTAATACATAGATCATTTTTTGCAGTCAATAAGGTCCAATCAATACATCAAGTCCACCACACCATAATGCAGATAAGTCCCCCAATTTTCGAAGTAGGGAACTGAAATTTTACTTTATTAAAATGATATGATTCAGATCATAAAAGAACATTTTTCGTAGCCCTTTTGTTATCCAACCATTTGAAGTAAAAGTAATCTTTTAATGCCAATTAATCCCTCAATATTTGAATAAGAGAATGGACCACCACATAAACTGATTACACTACTCAACAAATTTCCAAGTTTTTATTTTTCTGGGGTCTCATTATGTGATTATTATTTATTATTATTATGCCATTGATGTAATAAAAATACGTGAATAAACACTTTCTATCACATCTGAATTTCAAGATAAACAGTCGTGTCTTAAATCACGACTTTATCACAAATTGAAGTTTTCATTTTGATTTTCATTTTTGTTCTAATTGAAACGGCATGGTTTTTTTTTTTTTTTGAGTGAGATTGGCTTTCCTCTTGTACTGTGATTCAGAGTTATCTCTAAAAAGGTTCCAACACCTACCTATCTACCTTGAAAACGCTTTTCAAATGTAGCAATATCTTGCGAAAAGCGTTCTCCATGTTCGTCACTGTCAGAATCCATATTTTCAGGGAAAAAATTCAAATGTGATTGCGGAAAATGCTATGTTAGTGAAATATTACATCCCATTTTATAGTAGCAGACCAACAAAACTTTTATTTTTTCGCGAAAATCATCTGATTTCTAGTTACTAAGGAAATTCTTAGTGACATCAATAAAAGCGTTCCATGCTTGTTTTTCAATATCGTTAAGAGTGTATGTAAACGATCTTGAATTTTTATGTCAGGACCTACGAAAACATCCTCTTAAATTTTTGAATCACAAAACTTGAGAAACTTTTGCTTAAGAAAGTAGAACGCAGACCCGTCTTAACTTAATTTTTTTTTTTTTACAAAATTGAGTACCAATTTGATGTAGAATGCCGGTAAAATATGTTTTTTCTTGCTCAACCAAAGGTTCAAATTTAAGTTAGTTTTGTCGCACTACTAGTGATGGCGTGATGAAATGTCGTATAAATATGTTAAGCACCTTATCTCCAATTCCAGATGTGATATCAAAATATAAAATGCCTTCCTCATTAGGAAAAAATATGAGTGTTGAGTAGTGTTATTCAAACATATTTTTCAAAATCTTAAATGTTAAAACATTGAAAATGTACTTGGTGATCTAATCTAAAATTTATTATAATCTAATAAAGCATCGTTCGAACCTCCTAGGAAGACTTTTAATTGTAGGAAACTATGAAAAAATAAAAGTATCTGTGAATAACTTACTACTAAGTAAGTATTGTGTATGCTTAGTTTTGATCATCATACCAAAGTAAACGATTTGTGTGTCTTCATATATATTTTTTTTTTTATTAATATCACCTTTGGACTTATAAATTTTATGATAGGTTATAGTATATGCCAGTTTATTGGTGAGTTTATTAACTACTACAATATTATTACCATTTTAATGGACTTGTAAATATCTACATACGTATGATGTACCTACTTACGTGTATACTATACTACCTGTAAGAAATATAAAAAAATATTTTACACACATTTCTTTATTACGACTTTACATTTCATCTACCATAAAGTATCCATAAAATTCTGTACAATAGAATAATGAATAATAGTGATCTATTGTGATCTATGCTGCAAGCCAAAAACCACGACTTTGGGGGACAGTATACACAATCAATGAGGAAACAGTTAAAAGAAATATCACTAACACAGGCCTACATTCAAAAAGCTTTTTTTTTTTAATGTTGAGAGGTGTAAATGTTTAAAATATCGGTTTGTATTCGAAAAGAAAAGTTGATCATCCTCCTTCATCAATATTATAATCTGAATGAGTCAAGTCTGGTGAAATGGCAGGTGGGGGAAAGATTTAACCAAACGTACATGAGCATTGTCATGCTGCAAAATGATTTTGCCTTGTCTTCTGGCCCATTCTGGCTGTTTTTCATTTAACGCATGGCTCAAATTGATCATTTGCTGCCGGGTTTGGTATTAACTATTTTGACACTTATCTGATCCCACCTCCCACCTCACACACAGCATTGTCTTTTGCACCGAAGCAATCTAGTCTTGCATTCGATGTTGATGATTGTCCTGGCCTTAACCATGATTTCTGCTTTTGTGATTTTCAAAATTATCCATATTTTCTTCTTAAAAATCCCTTTCTTTCGTGGCGTTGAAGCAGCATTTCGCACACAGTTTTTCACTTTTCCATATGTCGTCGTTCGTTCAGTTCGGGTGGAATCAATTTTCCAACCTTTTGTATCTATCACTGAGTTACATTTAATTGTCATGCCATAATTTTTAATATCTGTACGAGTATATTGTCTGCATTCAATAATCCTTGCAATTCGACATTTTCAAACTTTAATAGTCGATTAAAATCATTACTTTTGAATCGTTGAATCCAGCCTACACAAGTCTTGACGGTTGTAGCAAGCTCCAGTCGTAAGTTTCCACAAGAATTGGTGGGTATTGCTATCATATTGACATCCCAACAGTTAATGATACCTTCTTCTTCTGACACTTTGTTGTTTTTTTTTTTTTTTAATATTATTATTATTATATTAAGAGGCACTATTTATGTGACAGCATCTGGACTTATTGAGCGTTAACAAAAATTAAGAAAGAAATTTTTCTTTTATTTTCTGGACCATACTACATATTTCAAAGGCATTAAAAAATATAAATACATGGTTTGTTTTCTTGGTTTGTATAAATTTTACTGTTATATTTGACTATGAAAATGTCGCCTTTGGCTAATTTTCAACCGTGAATAATAAAATAAAAGTGATACGAAGGTCATATTTGGAATTTGAGGGATCCTAATCTAAAGATAATAGGTTACCAAAGTAGGAGAAAATGACCACTTGTAGGTGCTGGAGGATATCAGGGTGGGGCAGTAGAAGGCTCTGAGGAAATTAAGCCAATCTAGACGGGCAACTTCAGACAAATTCTAGATTTCTCGTAGTTTAGATCATTTAATCATCAAATTCACTTTCTTCTTTTTCAACAGTTCTTGGTTTGAATTGAATTTTCTTCAATTTTAATGTAATTCTTAAATATGTAACTTTATATGATGTGTATGTAGTGCTTTTAGAACTATAAAAAAAAATCATACAAGAAAGAGAAAAAGATCAATCCCCACTTGCACGTACTTGAAGACATGTACGAAAAATTAAGGCATTTTCCGCATGATTTGCGTTTGTTCAAAAAATCAGTCAGTTCAGTCTGTGTTTTTGTTACTTGGTTAAGATTATTGGCAGCTACATAATGGTGTTTTGTTGATGAGGGCATCATCAGTTCAAGCAAAAAATCTTAAGGCCCCCGGTCAGCCGGCGTGAAAGAAAGACAGGCAGACCACAGACAGGCTTATAAAAGATATATAAATTTTTTTTCTCCTTTTTATGAACAGCAAAAATTCGGCACAGGTAAAAGACACAAAAGGTAGATGATGATAATATGGCACAGAGGAGATAGATCTAAACATTAATGAACAAAAGCATAAGGAATTTTTATTTAATGGTTCACTTGTTGTATTGTTGGTTGGTATTGGTAGGTAGCTTGATGAAGATGAGGATGTCTTTGTAAAAACTGATCCTCCTTGTTTTTTTTTTTTTTTTTGTTTTGTATTATTGTGAAGAACTCTCGAGTTGCACAGTAAAAAACTCAACTCCCGCACTTAGTGATATGCTAAAAGAAATCAAAACGATCGGTTGTACATACTTATAATCGTATTGTGTATGTTATGTGGTGTTATTGGAGACTACTTTAAAAAGGGCGGAAATTTAATATGATCTTCAGGAAAAAGACTATCAAAGAGATGGGATGGTTGTAGATGGAGAGAGAGAGGAGTATATAAAGAAGTAAATGAATTCATTGAAATATGAGCTTTATTTCAAAAAAGGTATACAACGGAGATGGAACTTGTTTTTGCATTATGTTTTGTTGTGATTTTAAGTGAAACGATGAAAAAAGTCCACAATATTTTGTGTTGTGATGAAAATAAATATTCAATTATTGTGAAAAAGTGTTCAACTATATACTATATGCCGATCGAATACCAATAACATTGTAATTATGTATCTATGTAATGGCAAATTGCACGCAGGACGGGAAGGTGTCAACGTTGTGTTATTAATTCCAATAAACATTGCACTTGTCCCGGCCTATGGGCGATTTGTACAAAACAACAATAAGCCAAGAGAAGAAGTGAATTAAAATATATAAAAAAAAAAAATAAAAAATAAATAAATAAATAAAGAAAAAAAAATTTATAGAACTTTACAAGTAAGTCAAAAGTGTAATGAGGTTATGCGGCATTGCTGAGTCAATTAACTTCACGATCAATATAGGCAACCGAAAGTCTTACAAACGCTGTGTGTTGGAAAGTTCCTCAAATGGCAATGGAGCCACATCAGGGAATACAATATTCAGCAACAAGTGTAAAATCGTGTTTCTTTTAGAACTTCAAATGTTTTCATCGAAATTAATGTTTAGTTCTAAAAACTTCGCACCCAAATACAATACAAAATCTAGATCTACATATTATTTTTGCTCACATGTCTTTCCCCCAGAAAATCTACTTAAAATTTAAGATTTCCTTCAAGGAAGCACCTTGGGCATCTTCATTCCAGAATTTCGCATCCGCCTCTGCATCTACAGAACATCCACTTGGAATCGTACCTCCGCCTTCGCATGTTTGTTAACAGAGTTTTAGCGGAGGTATATTTTCATTTTTTCATTGCGTGTGACTTCACATTTCTCACTTCCTTTCACATTTCCTATCAAAATATCAAAAAAAAAAAAAAAAAAATTGAAGACATCAATTCCTGATTTCGTCGTCTTCCAAGCAATACATTGTATTCGTTTGCTACCACGTTTGGGACCCAAGGATCAAATTGTAAAGGGCAAAGTTCAATCTGAACTATTGCGTTTGCTAACGCTGCATAACTTGGGTCTTGTAAAAAAAAGCTTCAAGTGAAGCTGATGACGACGAAACCTAGATTTGAATTGCATCGACTTGACGATGAAATGTGTACTCGCTCGCAGATTTCACCACCAATGAAAAGTGTGTACCCAAATCTGGCAGACATGGTGGAAAAGAGCAGTTATGGTGAGGAAGATAGAAATGACATCAGTACGAACCTCATCGTATGAAAATCATTGATGAGTGAGTATAATACCCAAAACCGGCTTCCACCAAAAGAAGACCCTTTAATATCGTAGAAACACAATACAATATTTCAAGCTTTTTTCCGATCGTACGTGCTTATTTATTGTCGCCGCCAGGATCGGTTCCAAGCGAGCAACTTTTTAGTGGAGCCGGATTGTTATACCACCTCCGCCTCCGTTCACATCTGCATCCGCGGAGGTCAAACTATGGACTTAAAAAAGAAATAAGTAGCTGTATCTCAAAAATCTCTGTAGTTGGCGAAATTTTTGAAGCTCTCTCTGTCGTTATTGGTTTGACAGATATATCAATCTTTTATTTCATTAGGAAGATTCATTTATTAAATAAATTAGTAAAAACTAATCTTTTTACGTTATTAATAAAAGATTATTTACTTATTTTCAGATTCATCAATGACTTGATCTGCCAAGTAACTGGAAGTTTTCTGCTGCTATATAGGTAAGTTCTCGTAATAATTTTTTAAAATATACGAAAAATCCTTAATAAATCATTTGCTGACTGGCTCGTTGAAGGTTAGTGCGCCAAGCTGACATCTTATTTACGTTCAAGTCTGGTCCTTCTTTTTTTCTAATTCTTCCCCCTATACTTCTTAACTTTCCCTCTAAGCTGAAGGCCTGTCGCTATTGCTCATATTAAAAATAATTTATAATTAACACTTTCTAACACGGTAACAAATTTGATACCATTTTTTGTGAAACACGTTTAATTTTCGCACTAACACGGTTGGGAGATCTCTTTTTTTTTCGATTTGTGTTGTCCACAAGATTTAAACCATCTTAATGTAATGGTAAAATTTCTTCGACTTAATACAATATAACATCACTACTGCAGCCGATGGATCAGGTTATAATTTATGCTTTCAAGACGTACTATATTAGACGTTCTTTACGATGGTATTTTTGGACATCACCGACACGGATTCTATTGATGTAATGAGTGCCTGGAAGAAATTTTCAAGAAAGCAATCAAAAATTAAGGTTTTTTTCTCTGGCGTGGTTTTAAATGTAGGAACTTAATACCCTGTTTTGTACTGGCTTCTTGTCTCGCTTAACACGATTTTGTTTGACACGCTGTTTTCCAGGAACGGAACCCCCGTGTTAAACAAGGACCATCAGTAATCTTAGTACAGTCAAACTTTCATAACAGGAATTTTCTATAACCCGAATCGAATTGATTTGCAGTAGCTTTTAGAACGAGGTACGAGTTTGGAGATATATGTGTGAAAGTCAAACATGCTTTCAAAATTCGTGATCGATGAATAATGTTTTTCGTGCCGTTCGTTCATTTTACGATCATCATAATCGACTGAGCGAAAAATTAAAGCGATATTGACCAAATTTAGCACGAATTGGACATCAATCCACCTACCTGTGTGTGAAAGGTTGAAAGGATAGTCAATAAACAAAACTGACGAAGCCTCTTCACAAGAGAGCTGCCAATGCATCCAGAAAAATGCAATGTTGCGTTTGGATTATTGATGGTTCAAGGATGACATGGAAACAACACCTGCTATAGCTATTTATCTCGCTTTATGGACCGGGCGAATTGGCCGCCTAGAACATGCGTTTTGACAACTTTCGACTATTTATCATACTGATACGTCAAAGCACTCATCTATGCCGATAAGCCAGATTCGATTGCAGCATTGGAAGACAACATTACTCGTGTAATTAGAGAGATTCCAGCCAATATGTTCGAACAAGTGACTCAAAATTGGACTTGTATTATGGACCACTCGAAACTTAGTCGTGGTGGTCAACATTTAAGTGAAATAATCATTAAAAAGTTCATGGCAATCATTGATTTATCAACTTAAAATGACAATTTCATACACTGCAAATTTTTCTGTTTTTTATCCCTTTAATAATATTATTAATATTTTAATTAATCATTTACATATGGGCATCGATTATTCGTGATTCAATTAACCGGGAACGTTTTAAAGGGTCCGCCGTTTCACCAGATGTGAGAACGAATTTTAAAAAAAATCGACTAAAAGAAGATAGTAAAATACTCCTATAATTTGTCCAGCACATTCAGAGGTGGAGAAACTAATTGCTCAAAATGTTGTTGTCATCAACCAAATTGCACATCTTTGATTCGCCGATAGATCAGGGTGGAATATGGAAATATAAGAGCCACTATCTCGCATAAGGTAGTCACATTTTAAAAGTCATATAACATCGACAATGCCTTGTTGCGGGATGATTCAAATGCATGAAATACAGTTGCAAAATATTACCTCAATTAACCGGAAAAATTGATTATCCAGAACGCTTCCGATCCCGACCATCCCGGATAATCGATGCTCATGTGTATTTAGTTTTTAGTGGTTGTTTTTGTCGTTTATTTTTTTATTTAAGCTTTTTGGCTTTTTTTTTTGGCGTTTTTTTTTTAAATATCAGTTTTCCTATTTTTTTTTTTTTGTTACCATTGTACACTTCACAATATTAGTTTGAAAAGTATATTTTCATTTAGGCATGATGTTTGGTAACACATAATTTTGTGCATGGGATCTATTAAGAGCATATAAAGTTGAGTTGGGGCCTCTTGTGAGTCACTTTCGCTTTCTAGTTTATAAAATTTTCAGATACAATTTCATAAATTATGACCTTATCACTGAATCACATAGCCGCCTCCATATACATAAATCGATATCACAATCACTTTTGTTGTTAACATTTCCTCAAATTTGCATTATCTACGATAGTATATTTAAAGTCCTCCTAAAGGCTTTAATAATCTTATACTTATCTAAATTCTATATTATATATTGCATATTGTATTTTTCAACGGCTTTGCATAAAATCGATTGTCTTATGTTAAAAATTCTTTAGTTCCTAGTTTCAGACTATTCAGAAGAGAATATTTTGTATAGACAAAATATATTTTAGACCATTAAAATGAAGACATACATCAATTTTTTTTTAATGTATTGATTTTTCAAGCTTTATCCAAAAATTGATAGCCGTTGCCATATGAAGTATAGTAGGGGGTACACATGATGTAAGCATTGATGAGACCAAAGTTTGCTTCATTTTCTTGATTTTCTTCATATTTTATTTTTATTGTTTTTATTTTCTTTTTTTCTTTTTATTGTTTTTTTTTTCTGGTTTATTTTTTTTTTGTCTTTCTTTGTTATGTGTTTGCTATTTATTATTTTTAATAATCATATGTCTTCATTTTTATATTTTTTATGATTTAACACAAAATATTTTATTATCATTTAATTTAATTTTGTTGTTTTTTTATTATTTGATTTTTTGTTTTATTTATTTTATTTATTGGTTTGTTTTTTTAATTTTTCTATTTTTTAAATAAAAATACATTACTATTTAATATTAATTTATTATTATTCAATAAAAATATGTTCAATATATTTTATCTAACTTAATTTAATGTTACGGTTCAAAGTAGAGAATATTATATGTATATAATAAATATATACTACTTATCTACCATATACATAGATATGGATGTACATACAAACACACATGCATATCATATGCTCCCTTTATCTAGTACATTATAATTAACACCGTGTAGAAGAGCCCTTAATTCTTTTCTTGTTTTCTTCTTCGAAGGAGACGGAGTCTTCAATGCATTTGCAATTTGTGTACATACGACACATCAACACACACATACATACATATAATCACTCATAGAAAGAGATGAAGCACACAAATGCATTAAAAGTAATTAAACTCACACAGCCACAAGTAAGACATGCGTATAACATTTTCCACATAAAACTATCATACGAAAAATAAAATAACAATCAAAAGGCGTAGTAGCAAAAGGGTCCATGGAATGTGAAATATCAAATAAGTATATTAAATAGTGTCTTTGATTTCCGATATTATTAATACAATTTAATAACAGTAGTGAGAAAACTTAATATTTCTTTACTGTTACAGGAACTATTATTTCACTTTGACATTCTGATTTTCGGAGTATAAAAAGAAAAAAAAATTAAAAAAAAAAAGAAATGGTAAAAATCAAGATACATATCAAAAAGAATTGCGGGAAAAAAAGGTATTGTAATAAAAGACAATAGAAGTTCTAGAAACATAATGTCTTTTTCAAGATAAGTGCTTAAATTCAATAGACCAATTGTTGCTTTAAATTAAAATAATAATAATAACAATATTATTACAAGAGTAACGCTGCAAAAACAATAAAAATACAAATAAAGATGGGATTTGTTAAAAAAAAATATAATTAAAAATTAGTAATAAAATTTTCCATAAAAATATATACGCTTAAAAATAAATGTGTGTGTGGGTCCCTCTTATACCTTACTCTTTTTGAAGCCAACAACAAACTACACCCATGAAATAAACCACCAAATGTCGCCTTTGCTTATAACATAAAATATAAACACAACAATACCATCAGCACAGCACAGCACAGCAACCCTGCTCATTCCTTGTTTTGTTTCAATACATAATACAAACGAATGCGAACGGCGCTCTCTTTCTCTCAGTCAACCAACTAACTACTTTAACCACGCTACACATACCTACTCATTATATTCACATTCATGCCCGCACTCACAACACTCTCTCTCTCTCACACATGCACAACACCCGTCGTTGTGTCGTCGTCGTTCACTGCAGCGCATACTCACTCAACACATAAATTGTAGCATGCTGTCGGCGCTCATCTAGCAATAGCCAGCCAGCCAACTTAAGTTAAATCTTGTGCGGCATTTTTTAAATTGAAAATAATAAAATACTCATAGATATTGAAGAGAGTTGGCAACTCTATTGGCGATATATATATGTATAGATGTATATGAGAGTGTGTGTGCTTGTGAGAATTCAACAAAAGAGATTATTAATAACAAAGAGAGCACAGTAGTTTACAGCAAAAGACGGCTACAACAACTACAACAACACAACACAACACAAATGGCGAATGAATATTTTAGTGTAAATAAAAAATATATACGTTCGTGCCAAGCAGCGAGTTTAGTTTAAAAAATATGCTCGTTGCGGCAACACAACGAACATTTTTGCTTATAAAATAAAAATAAAAAATTATATATTATACATATATTCTTTTTATTCTCTACTCTGCACTCTACTTGATTAGTAAAGGTAGAAGAAATAGCGGCGCAGACATTTTTAATTTCATTAAATATAAAAATATATATGTATATATAAGTATATATATATATACAATTTATATATATACATATATTTATTTATTTATATTTATATGTGCGCTGTGTGCTGTTAAATCGATATTAATTGTAAAAACATTACAAAAAACAACAACAACAACATCTAAACAGGTAAATAATACTTAATTTATTTAATTTTTCATAAATATAAAAATTTGAAAAATTTAAAAAAAAAAAAAAAACTAAAACAATTATTTTTTTAATTTTTGTTCAATAAATTTTAATGGCTTATGTTTTTTTTTTTTTTGTAATTAGTTTTTCTTTTTATGTCTTCGTCGTCTTCTTCTCGTTCATTCGCTGCTGTATTGTTTAATTTTATAATAATAAATTATTAGCCGACAAACGAAAAAAAAATAAAAAAATAAATATTAGGCTTTTTAATTTTATTTCTTGTTTTTTTTTTTTTTAAGATTATTTCTTTCCGTTCTTTCATATGTGTATTGGTTGTATATAATTTTTTGTTTTTTTCTTCTTTGGCTTTTGCTTGCTTGCAAACACAGACAGTCGCGCACATTTACGTCGTCGCTACGCTGCTTACTTTGGTTTGCTTGTGGTTGTGTGCTGCTTGCCATGTGAGAGCAGCAGCAGCAGAGCAAAACTCAGAGAACAAAGAGCACAATCACACAATCACAATTAAATGCAAGAGGTCTTTTGCTTGCTACGAGAGAGTAAATTAGTTTTTGGTTTGTTTCTGTACCTGAACGAACGAAATCATCGCTTGTATATTTCTGTGTTTATGTGTGTGTGCTGCTGCTGTTGTTGCTGTACATTTTTAATTTGCGCGCGGCATTTTTTAATTTTTATTAAAAACAATTCTTTTTTTTTTTTGTGTTTTGTTGTTATTTTTGTTTATAAAATTTTATAAATGAATAACAAAAATTATTCTTAAATATTGATTGTGCGGTGGCTCGTTCGATTGTTGTTGTTTTTGTTTTTCTTTTCTTTTTGTTGCTTATTTGTGTATGTATATAATAATAAATATGTACTTATATTATTTTAGATTTTTATCATTTTTCATTCTTTATTTTCATGTTTTTTCAACAAAGAATGGACAACGGCAGCGATGGTGGAGTTGCTCCAGTTCGTGGTCGTGGTCGTCCACGAGCTTCATATGCTCAAACAGGAGAGTTAGATTTAAGTCTAATAAGGGAGTATAAGAACCGACCATCACTGTACGATCGCAACTCAAAACGTTTTAAGGATAAAGTGTTTACTGCACAACAATGGCAGATGATCTCACATAAATTGGGTTACGATGGTTAGTTCTAGTGTTATATGGTTCATATTAATTGACATGATACTGATGTTCCATCATCACTAAATATTTGAAATAGAAGAATAACCTGGCATATTTACATCAGAAGCAAGGGTTATCAGCAACTTAGATTGATGGCCGTTATCAAGACCAATCTTTAAAGGTCCTTTGTAATGTGCCACTGAGAGGAAGAGAGTTAGGAGAAGTGGGTGGAAAAGAAACGAATCTCCATATTCAGGTTGCCAGAACCTCATTTAGCATGATGCATGATACAGCATGATGTAACGACCCGTTGTCAACAAGTTGTTATCAAGAGTGGGAGGATATTTCGCCTTTTGGGGTACAATTCAAATTTATCAACCCTAAACCTGTATGCATATAACTGTGTGGGTCAATTTTTTTCAATTGTAATAATATATATATAGTATATTCTCAATCTAAATATCTTTTCCGTTGGTTTACAAATACTTCTATTAACTGGGTTTTTTTGTAGTTATTGTTTTGAATCCGATACTAGATTTTGGTGGGTATCCTATCCAACTACTCAACTCCAAGGGGCACTTCACACGGTCAGTTTAGTCTCAGTCCATTATTGACTCGAAATCGGAAACGATAACAGAAACGATGACAGAGAAATGATGGCCGAACTTATGCCATTTCGATTCAATTCTAGAACAAAGTAAAATTCAATGAATTTGATCCAAATTTATATAAATTTGATTTGATGCTCTTTAAATATTTACAAGAGATTTTTGTTCTGTATAAAATAGTATCTTTGCTAAAGGATCGCATGTTGCAGCTACGTAACCGTTATAATATTGAGAAACGTCGAGTGGAACAATGTAATGAGGAAAATCCCTCGGCGAAAACAGAATCTCCATGGCCGTTATATGGGAGTTTAAACTTTTTATCAAGTCACATACGTTCAAGGCGTTCGTATAAAAGTTTTGATAAGGTAGAGTCCCTGCAAGGGGATGGCGGTGACGATACATACGATATGATGGGTGAGGAATCCATGAATATGACAGTAGCAACACAAGAGGAGGAGGATGATGATGAAGAAGATGGTCGTGGTGGTGGTGGTGGTAATAATAATGAAGAACAAATAAGTAATACTGAAGCTCCGGTCGATGTGAAAGTCGAACTACAAACCAGTTCATCGGATGAGGAATAGTAATATATAAAATATTTAACCCCCCCTTACGAATTGTTTGTAGAACTTAAAATTCTATTGTATTGCAGTGAATCTAATGATGCGGAAACTGAATTACCCATGTCCACTGTACCCAAAATCATAATAAAAAGGTAAGTAAGATGATGTGTGTGTGATGGAAGTAAAAACAAATTCCTTTTCTCTTAAAGAAGCGTGACAAAAGCATCTGCTGCACCTGCATCCTCCGGTACAACTATTTCCAATGGACAAAACAATTCCTCTTTTGTTGGTAGTCGACAAAATGATATAGCTGTTGTCAATATGCCATCATCGCCGGCATCAACGTCGAATCAAAACAAAAATGGGATGCAACCTAAACTAACATTGCGTCGCGTTGAGAATATGTCCTCTAACAGTAGCACCAGCAAATATATGCCCGTAACACCACAACAGCAGCATCTGGCACATTTCAATTTGGGCAGTAACAAGAACCAACGACCGAATAATTCTTCAACAGTAAATGCCACTGTTGGCACCACCAGTGGCAATTCCACCAATTCATTTAACAATAAACAAACATCATCAGCAATGAATGTACCTACCTCCAACAGCACTACCAATAATAATCCCCATCCTCCAAAGCTTAAACGAAATATCCATCATAATGGTAATGGTGGCAATAATACCAATAGAGTTACTTTAGATGATTCCATCATAATAACAACTATACCACCAGATGACACATCATTTACTGCAAAAAGAGCACGTCTCAATTCATCGCAAACTATCATGAATGGTGGTGGTATCAAACCAAGTGCTGGTGGTGGTGGTGTTGGTAGTGGTCAAACCGACAATAGTCATTTATTAGCATTCGGAGAATTTGTGGGCAAAACTCTGTGTCAATTGCATCAAGATGTTGCTCTGCAATTTATATCCAAATTTACCAACGATTTAGTGCAAGCCTTATTGCTTCAAGATAGTGTTGATAAAGGTGGCGAATTGAATGCTGAACTCCTGACATGCCTCCCCAATTACACAAATGGTGGTGGTGGTGGTGGCAGTGGCGCCAGCGGTGGTGATTAATATCAATTTTTCATCTCCTTGTATTTTATAATGTCTGATTTTTTTTTTTAAGTCTGTGTCATAACTGTAAAAAATAAAATAAAATAAAAATCGTATTTTGGTAGAATCTACCGAACATGAGAAGACTTTGTTTGGGTCTATTTATTTCTCTTGTTTGTTTTTCCAGGAGCATTGTATTAAGGTAATAATGAATGATCGATCCGATTTGGTCTTCTCCAGACAAATATGTATACAACTTTTTGTTCACCTAAGCCATTTTATTTATTTATTTTAACCATATGCTACTTATTGAAATTCCTGGGATTCCAATCAAATCTACTCCGCAGAATAGTACAACAATTCATAGAGATCTTCATGTCCCATCGTCAAAGGCAAAATTGGAAGATTCACCAGAAAATACATATGTATCCTGTCTTGAAGTAAACTCTAATGATTTCGCCTCAGGCCTACTTGACATTGCTAACAACTTCCGCCGGCTCAAGAGAGGAGTCACCACCTAGACCTACCTTTCAGGTTTCCTGAAGGGGATGGTTAATCTGCCATGTTTCATTGTGATGTTATTTCTTGTTATGTGTGTCCATTTACTTATGGTTATAACCTATCTAAATGTAAATACATATACTTGTTTATAAAAAAAATGTATTTATTTATTTGTTGTTGAATTAAAATTATTAGCTTACAGGGTATGGAGCGAGCACTAGCATCAAAGGCTATTGGCTCTCCTATTTCTCTGTTATTTATTAAATGAAGAAAGAAAAGTTCTATGTTCCTCCAAGCGGAATATTTTATTTAACTTTCTAGATTTTTTGAAAAATTTTTTTTTTATGCATCCCGAGGGGCTTATTTCATTTATGTATTTATTTATTTATTTTTTTTTTTTAAATCCCACAGGCGTCTCAAAAGACTACACACTAATTGCCTCCTCACAAGAGATCATGAAAACAAAACATCGGTAAAATTCGAAAGTATCATA
Organism: Amiota communis; assembly: GCA_037043315.1. Taxonomy (NCBI): domain Eukaryota; kingdom Metazoa; phylum Arthropoda; class Insecta; order Diptera; family Drosophilidae; genus Amiota; species Amiota communis. The sequence continues at coordinate 312,794 of JBAMAV010001055.1, forward strand.
AACGTCTTGACGGGCTCATCATTGTTTTCTAAATCACACCAATATTTAAACGCTGCTTCTGCTATTAAAATATATATATATTTATTATTATTTTATTTCAGATTTGGATCATCAATTATTATATTTAGAATTTATTGAACAATTTTATTTTTTATATTTTTGAAGTGTTTAAAAAATCATCTTATCGACACTGAATCCGTCACTTTGCGTAGGCCGTGCCTTGTGCTTCTTTGCTGTTATTTGGTACCAAATTGCACTAGTCCCGGCCTGCAGAAGATTTGACAAATACAACAATGGATGATAATAGTACATATAAATAATATAATTATTTGTTTTTATTTTACTTTTCTAATATAAATTTATTTGTTATATCCGTCTAGAAGCAATAAACAAATTTTGGTAACAATATACTCGTATTAAATCACAGGATTGGTGAGGTTCCAGTGAGCTCAACCAATATTAATTTATTTTAACATAATTAAATCTAACATATGTATAATACTAAGCCAATATAAAACTAGACAAATAATTTAAAATCTCATCTATGTCTAGCATACATACATGGAACCAGCCCAGGATCTACGATTTTTTTCGAACCGGAGCAGAAACAACGTTTAAGATAAATTACTTAAAAAAATCCCACAAATATGCAATGGTCGGAAAAAGTATTTTGACAAAACTATGTGCAATGTTTGATTGCTAGTTTCCATAAAATCTGAGAAGTAACGGTTCTCTGCTGATGATGATTAAAACAAAATAGGTGATAATAACTGTAAATGCGCAAATTATTTTGTTTATTACTTTATCCATTCATATTCTACGACGTGCAAAGTTAGAACTGATCTAAAGTGACTGGAAAAAAGTATTTTGACAGTTTAGTTTAGTTTCTTTCGTTTCGGGTGCGATGAAAGTTGATCTCAGCGCATTATAATCTTTGTTTTAATAAATTATTATTAATTTGAATTACATTCATTAACTTTGAATTACTAAATTTGGGGAAAACGTCAGAAATAAGTCAAGTTATAAGAAATGAGATGGTGATCAAGTATGATGCTGGTATTTCTGTTGAATACTTAAGCAAACTATACAAAGTTCCTCGTCAAACAGTTTATTATCAAATTAAGAAAAAAAAAAAAATCAAATCTACAAGTAACTTGCCACGTTCAGGAAGACCACGTAGGACGACCAAAAGAGAAGACCGTTTAATTGTGGAAAATTTAAAAACAATCTGCTAAAAACTCCAAAATCTGCAGCAATTGAATTGAATAAGCAGTATAATATTGAAACTTGTGAAAGAACTGTGAGAAATCGTTTAAAAGACGCAGGTTTTGCTACCTATATAGCCAGACCAATACCTCAAATTTCACGAAAAAATAAGCTAAAACGTCTGGAATTTTTCCAAAACTATGTACACAAGCCTTCATCATTTTGGGAGCAAGTATTGTGGACTGATGAAAGCTCCTTTCAGTACCATGCGTCAAACAAGAAAATTTTCTGCAGAATGCCTAAGAAAATAAGAAAAAAAAGTGGCACCTGTGTGTGAACGAGTCGCTCATGGTGGTGGGAGTTTTATGTTTTGGGGTTGTGTTTGCTTCAATGGCATCGGAGATTTGGTACCAATCGACGGATCAATGAATCAAGGTCAATACTTACATATTTTAAATGATCACGCGTTTACTTCGGGTGATAAATTGATTGGACAGTCATTTATTTTGCAACAAAGCCAAGATGATAACCAACTTTCTAAGGGATGTGGGAGTAAATATATTGGATTGGCCACCTCAAAGCCCCGATTTAAATATTACTGAGAATGTGTGGGCTTATATAAAAAGAAAAAGAAGTCCATGTTTAAGAAGAACGCGCAAGGAAACAATCGCTGAGGTCGAAAACCATTGGAATGACATTTGTCCACAAATCCTCCAAAATTTAGTGAAATCAGTACCAGGCCGATTGCAGAAAGTTATCAACGCTAAAGGAGACTTAATTTTTTATTAAATTGTGCCTTCATATTTGTAAATTTATCCTAATTTACATTTTTTTCTGACCAACAATATTTTGTCAAAATACTTTTTTCTCCATACATTTTTCAAAAATAATTTTTTATTTCTTAATTATAATATTGAATTAAACTAATAAATGTTTTTTGTAAGCTTATTACTAGACGATTATCATGGATTTTTCTTAAATTTTTTTTATCATTAATTTTTTCTTTGTCAAAATACTTTTTCTGACCATTGTATAATATACAATGGTATTTTCTTACAAGTCCACGGTTAGCCAACCAATCAATCATATTACTGAGTCATATAAAAAGTCTCCACGGTTTTTTTGATACATTTTTGAAAAAAATTTTTTTTTTTTTCAAAATCAATTTCAGTCAAGTACATATTGGCCATTATTATCTATGACCTTTTACCATTTTATGGGTAAATTCATAATTCCATCGGTGTGTAGCTTCGGTCAGCCAATTTTTCCAGATCGAAACAAATTGGATACATCAAAACTTCCTAATCAAGCTTCGTCAATTTGTTCTGGGTCACCAAAGATACAACTCCCTTTCTGTTGGCCAATTCTGGTCGCTCTTTCTTGATTGCTATATTCAAACGGTCGAGTTGTGCACAGCAGAGCCCGTTTTGCAACGTTCCAATCCCAACACTCAACATAACTCTGTTTGCCGTCAATCCTGGCTTTGAAGTTGTTTATGGAAGGCCACCGGCCTTTGACCATGATCGCTTGCTTTGATTATTCTCGTATTTAATCCATTTTTCATCGCCCGTAATGATTCGCTTCAAAAATGGTTCCATTTCGTTACACAATCAGATTAATATTGCCAGATCTATGGACACCAACACCATATAGTGGAAAAAACCGCGGTGACTTTTTATATGACCCAATATATTATGATTTCTGCGCTCCCTGAAACTGCCGCCCGGTGCGGGTGACCGTCTCTTTGTTTCTATGTAAACCAATTTTAGAGCAATGATATTGTCAATAAATTACCAGTGTTCACCTGATATAATAAAAAATAACCACGGTTTTTGAACAGTATTTTCGATGAGATCTTAAAATCTAGATAAAACGGGTTAAAAAGTACAACCTACTCGACATACACAGAGTGCTCCAAAAGTTTCCGGACTTATAAGAAGAGAAAAAACCCAAAGATCTTTCATTCTCGTTGCAATTTATTCAAAGCACATGCCTCTTTGGAGTCTATACAACGTTATGCACAATCTATTAACAATTCAAAGCACTGACCGACTTCACAGCTTTAACGACAGCCTACGTATCATCGTAACGCGTTCTTTTCAAGAAGTCGCGTACAAGAAATGATCGGTGGCACGCCGAATTGTCGTGCAAAAGTGACCAGCTTCCGCTCAATATTTCATATAGCCTTAGTAAATGGTATAGGTGTATTGTTAGGAGTTCGTTTTTTTTTATTATACTTGACTATGCCAAAGTTGTAATATTCTTCACGCTCCTATGAATGAGCATACAGAAATATTATATTGTATTATTGATTTGACTTACATTTAGGGTAGAGTCAGTAATCCTAGGTATTTGAAAAATACATGGTTGGTGAATATGAGTCAGACACTTATAGTATCCAAATTTCAGTTCGAAAAGACAAAAAACGAAATGGTTTTTTTTTTAAAATAACATAATAATATGGGTTTGTCTGAGAGATACCTCTCCTAGTGGTCCGATTCGGCTGATTTCGACATGTGTGAAGTGTCTGGTACAAAATTGCAGCTCTCTAGCTCATAAACTGAGGGATTAGTTTGCTTACATACGGATATGACTAAATCAACTCTCTCTCCGATGTATGTTACAAACTTCTTAACAAACTTATAATACTATTCACTGCGTGAAGAGTATAATGAAGAGAAGCAATCCAGTTAATAGATTACAAAAATTGTGTTTTCTTCTCTTAACATTTTTTAATCGCATAAAAGTGTTTTTGGTATGAATCTTCATCTCAATAATTGAAGAAAGCAGAGATTTTGAATAGATGGAATGAATGATGGATAGATGGATGCATGGATGGATGCATGGATGGATGAATGAATGGATGCGTGTGTTTAATTTCCCACTCTTAATGCAATATGTCAAAAACTGTTATGGGCGGCGGCACTCTATAATTATATAATTTAAGAAAATTACTTGCACAAAAAAAATTTAAAGAAAAGAAAAAGTTTAAATTAAAGTTTAATACTCTAAAAGAAAGAAAGAAATAACATTAACGACACATTAATTTAAACTGACTAAAACCGCAAGACCAAGAATCAACCAACCAAACCAATTGCTGCTGCCGGAACATGCCTCAATGAACCAGACACCAGTCATTCAGTCTGCCGGTATGTCTGTTTTTGACAGTGAAATGTGGTACATATTTGCGTAATTTAGCATATTTCATCTTCATCTTCATCATCATCATCATTTTACATTGTTGGTGCACATACTCAATCCATAGAAGAAGTTAGTTCTCTCCGTCTGTCTGACAGTTGCAAATTATTGTCCAGTCTCTTTCATCTCCGAAATCTCCTCATGCCTCCATAGCAACTCATTAGAACTTTGAATCAATGATGATGATGATGCCGCTAGAAGCAAACTACCTGTGTTGGTGAGGTGACCTGTGTTGGTGGTTGGGTGCATTGCGTGTGCGCAAAATGCAGGAATTTCTTTTTCTTTCTTAAGCATTTTACTTTTATATATAAGTATTCTTTAAAATAACCCAATTCTTTATAAAGTGAATGAGTGTTTTACTACTTCAGAAATTTAAATGAAATCTTTAAAGAAACATGTTAAATTCGCTCAATAAATGTTTATGTATATTATAACCTACCGGCGTCTTAACCAGTGCGGAGCTTGAACCACACTAAAACCTATCGCTTCATTTCATGATGTACTCCCAGAACTGTAACCTATTGTACTTTAATGTTCATAGGTCGCGATTACACGTACACCAGCTACGATCCCCAGTCTGGTTATGCAGTTGAACGATCAGATTGTGCACGTAATCGTTCAGCTGCTCTACTGAGCTCTGTTGCACGGAGAGTATTCATTATTGAAGTTATAGCTGTTTTTACTACTTGCCATATTTCTTGTGAATGGCACATGTGTGGCACCAGATTATCTTTTTGTAGGTGGTTCAATTGCGTCAAACGCGACACTGTGTGAAAATCACATGCTACAGGCGCTTAGGCGGTACGATTATCCATCATGTATGGGCTCTTCTAGCGCATTATGTTCATGTGGAACCTAAATATGTACATATAAAGTGGTATACGGACATGATTAGAATAATATTGATCTATATCAATAAATACATATATCATTCGCATGTTTTTCAATCGAAACAATTCTATTTATAAACAAAAAGACATTAGCCCCGCAATGTAATCCAATTATTCAAGTTCAACAGTTTTTTTCCTATCTCTTATCAAATTTCACCAAAAGTTCTATTGAAAAACTGATAATTTATTGTATTGTATATAAATTTATTGTTTTACATTTGTCATAGAACTATTACAATATAATAAGTGTTTTAATCACACACTCTGAATATATCAAGTTGTGGGATTAAGTAAAAAATATATACAAAATCAGTTACATTATGAAATTATCGGACAAATACAAACCTATCTATAACTATAGGATTGTTTTTTAAAACAATGTACTACATTAAATGAAAATTATTTAAAAGCTTCAGCCTTACACAGAACAGATCAGAAGCAAGTCATATCGACTTTCTTTAGTTGCTAAAATAACGCAGACAAGATCAGTTCAGTCGTAATTTATAATATTAAAAGATATAATATTTTCTCATATAAGGCTTAAAAACATAATTAAAGGTCAATTCGACTATGTTATGACTTTAACCAACTTAAAAAACGTATAACTTGGACGTTGTACGACATTGTTATCAAAGCAAGCGCTCCTTTTTTCTTTCTAATATTCTTTAATTGCCAATATCTGATTTCTACGATTTTTTCGAAACGGGGCAAAAACTTGAACCGGTGCAGAAACTTGATAGTGGCGCCCCTCTCCCCAGCGTTTAAGATAAATTACTTAAAACAACATCACAAATATATTTTATTTTTGTTTTTTTAATTTTTTTTACAAGTCGACGGTGAGCCAACCAGTCTTTCGTATACTAGGAGCTTTATGGAGCTAGTTTTTTATTTTCAAACCCCGGCGTTTGGCCCCCTTAGATCTGGGGCTGGCTTAGGCTATCCTGTCAGGAGCACACTGAATTTCTTCTATTATGCATATTGCATGGATCTCGGCCTGAAAAACTGAGATCTTTTGGCTCATTCTGATAAATAAGTGCATTCTGCGGTTATCCCCATAGACCGCCGCTCCAACACCAGTGTCCATTTTGTAGCCTTCCGTACACCTCTGCTCCCAGTTTGCCCTATCCGAATTGTACAATAACTTCATGTTGTTGAAAGTTAAATTGAGTTGCAAAGAGGTAGCTTAGGATGGAGTTGATTTTGCTCAAGTTAAGCTCATCCCCTTGACACTTTTTGGTTTATTTTCTTCTATGATTTCTATAGATTCACTCAAAAACACATACATATGTATAAATATCATAGTAAATTTTTATTTTTTTTTAAATATGATTTATAATTATAATAGGGGGTTTAAATAACAATGAAGAAGGAAATTTTAAACTAAGTCAATATTAAACGTAGAGCATTATTTTATAAATTCTGATGGTTTAATACTCCCCAGGTCTCCCCAAGCTTAGGCAGTCATCTAGAATTTGGTCGACGGAGGCTCTGGCTCAGCAGGAACAGTGTTGCAGCAATGCCGTTGAGAGGGTGTTGATGCTTGAGTTGAGTATGTCTGATACTTAGGCGGACAAACATAGACCACCGGTGTTTTGAGGTTTTTGATGGAAAATGGATGCCAGTGCGCGTATGTATTTATGTTGGAATCGTGCACTGTTAGCTAAGCTCTTTGTGCGGATAACTTTAATAAGATATCTTATCCCGTGCCGATAGCACGTAGCTGGCAGCTTTGTCAGCTTTTTCAATGCCAATAATACCAGCCACCAAACTGGGGACCCAAAATAACAAAAATTGTTGACTTTGTTTTGTATGCATAAGCTACGGCTATCGACTATTAGTTTGGTTAGACAAATTATTTTTTGTGTCGCCTTAATGGTTGAAAAATTGTCGGCGCAGACTACGAAGCATCTCCTATTTGCGTTGGCGAATGTACAAGCTTTTAAAACGGCAAGCGCTTCGGATGTGAATACCGAGCAGTATTCGGGAAATAAGCCTCCCGATATAATTAGGTCATTGTCGTCAACAACTGTAAAGGCATGTTGGTGCTATTTTTGGAGAAATCCATTTTCGGTCAGAAAGAATTGCTTGTTCTTCCAGGAAAAGTTGTTTATAAAATCGCTGCATGTTCGGTTTTTCGTGTTGCTGCAGCTTTAAATTAAACGACGTGTTTAGTAGTGGAAAGAGGAGTTTCACTTGAGATGAGAGTGAGATGTTGAGCTGCTTACACAGCAGGCACTCTCACGAATTGCTGCTACCACTTTGCATTTCTTCTTTGTCTTCGTGACATTTTTATTAAGCGTTAGATGCGATGTATTAACAGTTGAACTGTGGCTTGAAAAACTCTATCCGTCATGGTTGGAAGGCCAGCTTCCGCTAGAACAAGTATGTTTCAATTAAATTTTTGCATAAATTATCATTTGGAGTCTTGTTATTTTTCATTCATTCTTTATTGCATTTTTCAATTCACGTAAATGTAAACACTTAAATATGTTAAATTGTTAATTAATTAAAATACAATACGACAAAAATATATATGTGTGTGTATATATTATATATGTATTATAAGTGTGTGTGTGTGTGTGTATGTGTTTGCTATATACTTAAACATATACAATTAATTAATTGGCGAGTGTGCATTTCTTCTTCCTATTCCTATTCCATTTCATTGCTTTCCTTTTAAGAGAGAGAGAGAAAGAAATTGAGAAATGCATACATCACGCGTGCTGCCAGCCAAGAAACGACGAGATCAAGTCTCCTCCTCCATGCCATGCATAAATTTTTAAACTTATAGAGCTAAAAAAAATGTATTTTCTTTTTTATATAGTATTATTTTGATTTTCCAATTTGCTTATTAAGTTTCGTTTCGATTCTTTTTCATTTCATTTCATTTTTGTTTATCGTAATTTCTTCTTTTTTTTTTGTTTAAGATTTAATCATAATATTGCTAAAGAAAGAGACGACGACAATGAGATTATAATAGAATTGATTAGATTAGACGACGACAACGACGATAATAAGGAGAAAAATTTTTAGGAGATGAAGTGTTGTAGTAGTAATTGTAGTACACATGCTTATATATAATATAATATTAATAATAAAAGTCTATAGAGGATTACGCAGAACACGACGACGACAATGATGACGATGTCGACGTCGAATATGTTGGCGAGATCACAAATGGCTGCCGAAATTCTTATTCCTACAACTCGTTTACTAATAGTAATATAGGTCATTTCAATATTTAAGCGACACCACTGCCACCGTCACAATTCATAGGTTATGTTATTCATGTGATCACGTGTCTTGCGCGGCTTAAACGGAGCTGAGAAGTGCTCAAATGCCGTTTCGGCAGTAAATGATGATGACGAGTGCAAACGACGATGCGGCGTTGTGCTTGTTTGTGCTGCCGTACTACGCGAACGATGATAGGCAGGACGACGCACAAACGAACTGCTATAGTGGGCATTGGAACTGTGGCCACCGCCAAAACAACGCATTGCTGCACAAATTAATGTACACCAGCGCCACGATGTGAATGTGTAAAACTGTTGTGAGGCACCACCACCATTTTTGGGCAACAAATGCTGACGACTATGATGTAAATATGAATTGTAATTGGAACGAAAGGAGCTGTCGCTACTATTACCACTATCAATGCTACCGCCACGTTGCATTAGTGACATACGAAAGATATTGCCATTTTGTGCGGCAGCAGCAGCAGCAGCGAAGGCATCTTCAAACTCATTGTCACCGGTTTCATATTCAAAATCACGATCAATGGATACTGCTGGTGTTATGATCATAAATTGACTATATTTACTGTTATTGCTACAACTACTATTGTTGGTTCGTTGTGATGACTTGTTGTTGTAGCCAGTGGAAGATTGACGTGCTGGTTGTTGTTGTTGCTGTTGTTGATTGACAATAGCTATTGAATTGAGTAGCGTTCGATTAGTGTCTACCGATGAATAGGAATTGTTTGATGAAACTGGAGATATATCGCCTCCGTTGACACTCATCAAACCATTGTTCATATGCTGTTGCTGTTGTTGCTGCTGCTGCTGTTGATGTGTATGAAAAACCCCTGCAGGAGAAGGTTGGGTAGTAACCATATGCTGTGGCGGTGGCGGCTGCTGTTGTTGATGTGGCAGTAGTTGTTGATGCTGTTGATGTTGTTGCTGCGGTTGCTGTGGTTGATAATGATGATATTGCAATTGCAATGGCAGTGTTTGTGGTTGTGGTAATTTAACACGTTGGGTTTTTTGCTTTTGCTGCTGTTTTTGTTGCTGCTGCTGATGATTTGGTGCAGTCATTGAATTCGTTGTTGTTGTTGTTGATGATGCAGCTGCTGAATTTGTTAAAGACGGTGATTTAACTGAGTTGAGTTGCCTTTTACGTTGTGGTTGCTGCTGTGGATGCTGATGCTTCAGATGTTGCTGCTGTGGCATCTGTGGTTGCTGCCTTGGATGCTGTTGTTGCTGCTGATGCAGAAGTTGTTGTTGCTGTAATTGCTGTTGCTGCTGCTGAAGTTGTTGCTGCTGTAGTTGCTGCTGATGTAATTGCTGCTGTTGTAATTGCTGCTGTTGTGGCGCTGGTGATGTTGTTGTAGGCGTTGAACCAACAGACGGCATCCATCATCTTGTATCCTCATTACTACTACTACTATCATCGGGCTTAACAATTTGATAGGTTATCAAGTATTCTGGATAAGCCTAGGTAGAAGAATATAAACAATTTTTAATATTTAATACACAAACGAAATGACTACAACCATCATAATCCTATCCTCATACCTGTTCACCCCGATAGACAACATATTCAGCGAAATGCAAACCGCCTGCTGATGGTCTTCCAATTACTGAATGATGTCCTGGTGGTGCATGAGCCATTTTCATGGCACTATATTGCAGGAAAGGTTTGCCTAAAGCAACACGGCAAAGTAACAATTGTCTATAATTTTAAAAACAAAAAGCTTAATTATAAAATTCTCTATTCAAAATCTTTTTATCTAATAATTTACCTGGGACACACATAGCAGGATTTATCCTTGTGCGTTGGACAACCAATACCACCACCAATACCATATACATACTGGTTACTCTTCGAGCTGTGCTCGGCAAAGTAAATGCCAGCGCCAAACATGCCACCAATATATGCATGACGCTCATCAAAGCCTTTCTGTACGATGGCATTGATGAAGGGACTGCCATGGAAGAGCATGCGCTCGTTCGCCTGTAATGTGTTCTCTTCAGAGATCTCCTGGCGACGATGAGCATAACGTTCCCATAGCTTGCGATTTTGCACTTTTTGAACCTTTTTGAAAAAGGAATCAATTTATTTATTTATTTCTTTTTTCAAATTCCATTGATCAATCAACACATACCCTTATGATATTATAACGTGTAAAATAACCACCTGATTGGCCATTATCACGATGCTCACGTATTGTAGCCTGCATTTCTTCTTCAACAGCAAGGAATTCCTTATCATCCAAAAGTAAATCAACTAAAAATGTGCATGGAGTCAAAATGTTACCCATTCCTAATGAATGATAAATGAATTATTATTACTGTTTATTATTTTTCTTTGGAAAAGGATGAATGCACATACCTGTTGTGGCACGTAATTGTGCTATGCCCTTGAGTATTTTATGCCGAAAACCATAGGCAGAAACTCCAACTTGCTTGAGGTCCTCATGACTCATCTCGGCGAGTATATCAAGGGTGATTTGTTCGCGTTCAAAGAGATCGATTAAATGCTCTAATGTTTGGCTGCACAGGAAACTAGCAACATTCGCTATGCTCTCTGGATCTGGCACTTCGTCGCTCATATCAGTGCCATTGGCCTCAGCACCTTGTGCGGCATTGATTCGTGTACATGAAATGGGCAACGGCACAGGCACGCTGAGCGTCATCGAAGCACCTGAAGGTAAAGTCACAGTCTCTGTGGTAGGTGATATAACATTGCATGCGGCCGCAGTAACAGTGCTGGTGCAAGCACTAGCACCAGCTGCGGTGGCTCCACCAACTGCAGCAGCGGCAGCAACAGCAGCAGCATTCGATGCCGACGAAGGTGAATTGCTGAGCAACGATTGTTGTGAAGTGCTTAAGGAATTCTGGCTAAGAGATGTTGTCATTGCATCCTGCAACAGACACTTGACATCATCAGCTGTTGCCAATTCAATTGGTGTTTGATTCTCTTGATTCTTCATATAAGGATCGGCACCATGGGCAAGCAGCAGTGAACAGAGTTGGGTACGTCCCTTTTGTGCTGCCTCATGCAGCGGTGTGAAGCCCCATTTATCGGTTGCATTCACCACAGTCTTGTGTTTGATTAGCAAAGCGGCAATATCCAAATGACCATACGAGGAGGCATTGTGCAATGGTATTAAGCCACCTTTATCCTGTGCATTTACATCGGCACCCTTCTCTAGCAAATACTCGGCTACTTCATAGTTATTGTAGCCCGCTGCTAGATGTAATGGTGTTGAGTTACGTCCTTGTGCATCGCGACAATTGATTGTCTCTGGCGTAACAAGTCTCTGGACTCTAGCTACATTACCCTTCTTAGCAGCATCCAACAAAGCTGAATTGCCTCGCAATAATTCTGCTACATCATGATCTGATTCCTTAACCAAATCAGCTGGTGTAGCACCATCACGATTCTTCTTTGATGGATCAGCGCCATGTTTCAATAGCAACTTCACAATATCGTATTTGCCTTTGGCTGCAGCCTCATGCAATGGTGTAAACTTCCACAAATCCGAGACATTTACATTTGCTCCATGTTTCACTAGCAACTCAGTGACTTCATAGTGACCATAAGAGCAAGCATTATGCAATGGCACCAGGCCACCTTTATCAGCGGCATGAACTTCAGCTCCATGCTCCAACAAAAACTCTACTACAGGCACACGATTGAAGCCCGCTGCAAAGTGCAACGGTGTTGAATGTCGACCATCGAGATCACGACAATTTACTGTATGTGGATTAGCCGCTACAATACGGCGAACTGTATCCAAGTCACCGGCCTTGGCAGCTTCGAGTAAATGTGTTTCAGTATCTGGTGGATCTTTGAGTATCTTAAGTACATTATCTGAAGCTAACTGAGCTGCTGTATAGCCTTCCAGGGATATGATACTTATATCAATCGAATATGAAAGCAATAAGCGCACAGCATGCTCATCCCGGGCGCATTTATGAAGTGCAGTTTGGCCCAAGCCATCAAGGGCATTCACTTTAGCGCCGCTCTTGAGCAACACATCCATGACATCACAGTGCAAATGCTCGGCAGCAAGATGCAATGGAGTCAGGAAAGCCTTATTTTTCTCATTTAGCAAAGCACCTTTACGTATAAGTAACTCGGCGAGCTAAATAGAAAAGGATTTTATCAATATAAACTTATGAAATCAATAGACAAAGTTTACTCACTTGTTTTCGTTTTGGATCAATGGCTACAACAGTCACATGAAGGGGTGTATCACCTGTATAGGGATGCACAAAGTTTACTGTCTCCGGGGCCAGAACTTTTTTCAGACGTGAGGCATCAGCTTTACGACAAGCTTCTAGCGCGCAGTGTCCTTTAAATTCATCTAAAATAATGAAAGACAAGAAAGATTAGTCAAAATTCATTTGAATTTTTAATGTCATCTACTAAGTACTTACATGTGATTCTCTCGCGTAATTCTCGTGTTGGCGCCGAATCAATTGCTGATTTATTGTGACAATTAAGTAACGTTGGATCGGCGCCTTTACTCAAAAGTAAACTACAAACCTCGACACGACTCTTTGAGGCTGCCTCATGCAATGGCGTAAATGCCCACAAATCGTTGGCATTCACATTGGCACCGGCCTTAATTAGCAACTTGGTAACCTCAAAATGCCCATAGGAGCAAGCATTATGCAATGGCACTAGGCCACCTTTATCCTTGGCATGCACATCGGCACCATTTCCCAATAGAATTTCCACAATTGTAATGCGATTGTAACCCGCTGCCAAATGCAGTGGCGTCGATCTTCTGCCATCACTCGCATGGCAATTAACATTGAGAGGCGTCAACAAAGCCAATAAACGTTCTTCAGCCCCAGAACGTGCCGCTTCCAACAATTCATCCTTACGATATTCACCCGTCAGCACTGGCCTTGTATGTTCATCGGCCAATTCGAGTGGTGTCTTTTGTTCCGAATTGCGTATATTTGGATTGGCTCCATGTTGCAGCAAAGCTATACACACATCTATTTTACCTTTGCTAGCCGCCTCATGCAATGGTGTATAATTCCAATTGTCTGTTGTATTGGGACTGGCGCCTGCTTTCAACAACAAACGTACAACTTCCGCATGGCCAAAGGAGCAACAATTGTGCAATGGATGTAGGCCACCTTCATCACAGGCTTGTATCGAGGCGCCACTATTAAGTAGATATTCAACAACTTCACGGCGACCATAACCTGTTAGGTGAAGAAAGATACAAAGATAAAGTAAGGAAAAGAGTAAGTAAAGTGGTTGTAACACATGTTAATGAGTGAGTGATTTGATAGATAAGTAAATAAATGAATGAATGAATGAATATACGTGTATGATGAATCATTGCCTTGCTGATAATTTGATTGATTGGTTATTAGTTAACGGAAGATGCGGGTTGCATCATCATGTTGCTTGACTAAATAGTCAATAATTTCTTGTTATTTTAGTTGTTGTTATAATATTATTGTGTTTTCATTGATTTTCTTTAATGCTTCTCCTCTTGTTTTTGCTTATGTAAATTATTGTTGTTATCTGTTGCAAAAGCGGAAATGATAGACGACAGACAACAGACAGTTGGGGTCGTATTATGCATTAAAAGAAAATGTATGTCAATGACCATCGACTTAAGAATTATTATTATGATTTTACCTATATTTTGTATACAACTTGAGAGCCAGGCAGGCAACCTGCAGAATTTTAATTTTTAATGATTTTTTAGTATTAAAAAACAGTGAGGGGTTTTTTTTATATTTTTTAACCATCAAAAAATTATTGAGGAACTTTAAATGGCAATGGTAATCTTATCTTGTGCATTTTTAATATACAATATTTTAATCAGTGGATACAACAATTAATGACAATTTATGTTTCCATTTCAGGAGGAATATTTAAAGCTACTTATTTCCGGACATGCCATTGAGAAAAGGAGACTCTTAATCTTGGAATCCATAATATAATGAACAGCTTTAATAACTGGATAAATTTGTAGAGGCAAGCTTGAAATGTTTATTGATTGAAACTTCCATAACCGGATAAAATACCTCAATGATGAGTGTCTGGTTATGAGAGCTGTTACTGTATTTATATTTGGATTTTATTTTGGCAATTGTGGGGCGCTAGATATAAGCTGATATGTGTTAAAGGAAGGTCACATGTGTTGTCTATATTTAAGACTAAGAAAAGCTTTATGTAAGAGACGTATGTTGGGATAAAAACTTTTTTAACTTCGCTCCCTTATATCAACATATTAAATTTAAATTTTCGAAACTATGTATTTTCTGCTCAATTGGCATTCTTAGGTCTTCGAAAAGGGGATTTTTCCAAAATAGGCATAAAAAAATAAACTTGAATTGCTACCAAATAAAATGATATGAGTATGATATTAAATTCAACTTTTAGAATTTTAGCCTAAATAGCAAAACTTTATCATTCCATAAACATTTTCTAGGTGTTTATGTATTTTTGCGGGTAGTGGGCGCTGTATCCAAAAACTTACAGTGAAAGGTTAAAGTGTACATACACTTGCAAATTTTCTTATTTTCTATATAAAATGGAAAAAGTAATGATGCAGTTTTCACCGAGATCTATATTTATTCATAAAAATAAAATTTACATTACTTCATTTTTTTATAACAAAATAACAAAAATTAATGCGATAAAAGTCTACATACAGCCAGTATTCACTTGTCTTATATGCAGTCACTTCAAAACTTTTAGTATTTGATAGGTCCACTACCGTTCTCTATTAATGATTTCAGGAGTCGTGGCATTGATGAATAATGATGATGGTATGAAGTTGTCTGGGGGCATAATACAATAGCCCTTGCTTGACAATCATAGCAGCTTGGGATCATTATCCAATATCCAATCCTTGAATATCCAACCTTTCCCAAACATTCAACAGATGGCTATAGATGTTGTTCTAAAATGCGTTTATATTGGAAACGATCCATGTTACCTTCAAGAAATGGTATCTTTCCAACACCAGCTGCTGCTATAGATCCTCAAATCATCACCGTGCTTGACAGTTGCTAATAAATTATTGGGTTGCATTTCCGCATTTTTCTTTCGCCTGATTTTGGCTCGAACATCACTTCCGAAGATATTGAACTGCGATTCGTCGGTGAACAAAACCTCCGACCAGAATTCCCATTCCCATATGGGCCCGAGCAAACTCTTGGTTTGCTGATTATATTTTTCGAAATTGGTATTCTTACAAATAACAAAAAAAATAACTAAAATTTCCAATTAGGGGCTTCTCAAGTTGTGAACTGTTTAAGAAAATTAAACTATCAATTTTCTAATATCGAGCTCTGTGGCGAAAGGTTCATGTAGAGAACCATTATACTGTATGAAAGTTTTATTTTTAAGCAATTGGCATAAACTTAAAAACCACAATTTTCCCAACTAGGGGCTTTCCCAACATTCTAATCATGTTATGTCTGCCCCGAAACCAACTGAGCCTACATGAAAGTCAATTTGTTTAACGTGAACCTATCGTAGAAACTTAATATCACGGTGCCGAGCACAGGGATTGATAATCGTCAATCAACGTCCCTTTGGATATATATCCGCAGGTACCAATCGCAAGCCATACTTATTTTGGTCGTAAGACTCATTCCTTGGTTAATAACAACGCCTATCTACGCTCTGTGGGTCACAGCACCCGGTTGTATAACGCAACTCCACGTTGAGCTCACACTCTACCCACACAGTATACACTGTATTCATGGATATAGCTTTCTCACTGTTCAGCACTCATTAGATCGACACACACACATACACACACACACCAAACACGGATCCCTCAGGTTACAATAGCAGGGAGCCTAATAAATACTGAACGTGCAAACTCATTCAATCTCCTAACACTATCCCTACTGTAGAGCGCCTGACTAAAATCATAATCACCATTAACCCTCAAAATACCGAACGCATTTTAATCCATCAAATCATAATACAGAGAACATTCACAAAGAACATGCTACCACGTTTCCCCGATCGAGTCACAAGGGCATTCCGGACTGTCACTCAGGCGCCTTAAATGCAAAAAAGCATTAAGGGAACCGTGACCAGTCAACAAGAATCCGAGCCAGAGGTTGAAACCAAAGGCCGGTCGACTTTCAACAAATGTTGCATCCCGCACGACCCTGCATGTTGCTCGCCCATTCACACCATTGTCCCAACTGATTTGCTAGTCAGTCAGAACTTGCCCATTCAACAATCTCTTGCACTCATTTCGACCTAAGCTCTCCACATCTAAACTATTTAACCAATTATCCTGCAGCAACGGCAATCCGCTCTTGATTCTGAAGCCAATGGCCTTACGCTTGACCTCCAAATCAAGAGGGACCACACCAAACAACACCTTCAAAGCCTCAGTAGAGACAGTGCGACACACAGGCACACATATCAAATTTTAACATTATAGTGTTTTATTTACACAGGCACAGACGAACATACACTATATTGATTCTAATCGACACGCTGATCAAGAGTATATTACATTTATGGGTGGGTCTTATCTGCTTTTTACTCTTTTAAGTTACATGAAGTTGCAACATAATAACACAACCACTGGGACTAACTCGGAAAAGTATTCTTATAGTTTCAGGCTTCTTAACAGCGCATTGGGGAGTTATGAAACATCTATATAATACATATAGCAATTAGTCGAAACGACCAATGTAGATTATGTAATGAAGAGGAGGAACCAGCAGAAGGCATAATTTGGACCAGACGCCGATATCTTGGTAACATCCAAATAAAATATTGGATTTCTTGATGAATACATATCAGAATCACGAGGGAATTGTTATTATGAGGGTTGTAACAAGGGAACCATTTGAGGCCGCCCTTCCCCCCTAATCTAACCAAAGGTACTGCGTAAAATAAGTGCTAACCCTTTCACTTTTATGAGTCGAATTAAGTGGACTAAAGTATTTACTTATTATGTCTTTCTAAGAGTCTGTGGGTAGAATTATTTAAATTAAAAAAAGATTAGTTACGGATTAGAAAAGTGTAAAAGAAGGTGTGAACTTAAAAGCCTTCAAAAGTTCATCTGGATTTAATTTGTTAACCATTAAAATGAACAAATTATAATGAAGGTTTCAGCAAATTAAACCATCAATTTTGTTTTTAATATAATAATACTAAAAAAATTCTACATAATTAAATATGTTTGTCTTAACCACAGCAGATACTTCAAAACACAGTGCAGTACAGTAAACTACACTCCACCAACGCAACAACACTCTAAGGTATACTACATACTATTTGACCTTCCATTCGCTTGTTTGCTTGCTTAAGTTGAACCATTAAGCGTGCAAAATCATAATAATAAAAAAATATAAAATAATATATACTACGAAAACAAAAAATCTTTAATTAAGAAAATGTAGATACTTTTTTAACAGAGTCAAGTGAATGAATGTATTTGTGTGTGAGTATGTATAATATGAGCTATGTTTATATATAATACTACAATATCTTTATATGACATGCTAACAAACAAACACGATTTCACGTTTCAAGAAATGCCAAACTTCAAGTTTCACATACAAAAAAAACTAACAATAACCCAAAAAGTGTAACATCTAAAAATAAATAAATAAGATACAAATTTTAACAAACAAAAAAATATGTCAGAAAAACTGAAAAGATTTAAGCGCAACTCAACAAACTCAATAACAAATTGAGCAAGATTTACATGTTTCTTTTGCCATCATCTTCACACTTCAGACAAATTTTTCAAAGAAGTTTTTTTTTTTTATAAATAAATAAATAAATTTTCATTTGTTGTTAAGGAACATTCACTTTATGCTTAATTTAATACATAGCAACAATTACGAAAGTATCTAGAACCCTTAACATTTCAGTTTCACCGAAGTTTGTATACTTTTCATACTCTAGATGAGAAAATTAAAAGAAAGAGATATATGTACGTAAATTTTATACAAAATTGTCGTATTTGGGGTTCGGAGAACCCACATGTGATTGTCGAAAAACAAATAAAGACACGTTATTCTATCGTGTAAGGCTCCATTTTTACTAACCCTAATAAACTGTCAGCTGTCAAATTTTATTTTTTTTTTAGGTTCGGCAGCACTTTACTGCGCAAATGGTAGCAAATTCAAATCTTGCGTTAATTTTCGTTGTCATAGCTGTTTGTACCCTATTTTTAATAGCGTATAAGCATTGTGTTAAACGCAGACAAATAGTATTTTCGTAAATTTTTTTAACAGATTTCGTGAACAACCCGTTCTGTTTGTTTGTAGTAAATCAGCTGTTCTCGTGAACACAAACGAATGAAACAAACAAAACAAACAATTAAAGTGCCAAAAATAAGCAAAAATAAAAAAAAAATTGAATTAACCTCAGAAATTGCCATATATATAATAATAAATAATTGCCAATTCTTTGTTTACTTTAATCATTAATTCGGTGGTGCTATCAAATCACAATAAATTCACAAGATTGACAAGTCCCAACGTAACTACGATTTCGAAACTCTATCGTATGTTCAATTTACTACGCAAGTTAATTTTTTTTATATGCGGGTATGTGCTAGAAAACGCCGACGTTTTTGAATGAAGGCGATTTCAAAGCCTAAAAAAATATAATTAAAATTCACATAATTTTTGTTTACAAGTATTTGTTCACGCAATAATTAAAGTATCAGGGGTATCAAAGAAATCGAAAAAAAAAATTGAAATTGAGGCGAAAGCGATTTCTGTGACACCCCTGATACTTTAATTATTGCGTGAATAAATACTTGTAAAAAAAAATTGTGAAAATTTTAATTGCATATTTTTAGGCTTTGAAATCGCCTCAATATTGAGACGGAAGCGGTTTCTAGGACATACCCGATGGAGTCAATTTAATTTCAACGTTTTCGATTTTTCAAAAATTTTCAAAGTTTACCATGTTTAACACAATGCGTGAGGACCCTAATTATAAACTAATGTTATTTTTTTTATAAACATTAAAGTTTTTCATGAAACTCATAAATACTAGTCTGCTAACATAAATTTATCTGCGGGCTGTGTGACATTGAACTGATCGGTCGGCCAAGTTTTCGAACATTTTCGTTATTATTAAGTAAATAGAAATTTAGGTGTATGTAATTTGTGCATTAAGTTATAGCAACTGAGATAATAAGCTTATTCGTTGCCCTTTATTTTTCAGAGGCTGGGGACCCATACCAGTAGTATTTTATTGTTTTTGGAGGCAAATGCTGGAGTTTCTTCGTTGTTTAGATGCGTGCGGAGCATATTGTGAATATGAATGAAATTTCAGTTGTGAAGATGGATGAAAAGTGTAGTATTAGTAGCCATCAACAGACTGTACAAAAAAAGCGGTAATACCATTCATGGAGTTCTTGAGTTACCTGAACTTCTCCGTTGCAGTATCTGCTTTCAGAGAGGTGTGGAGGGAGGTGTTGGTCATGATTTTGAAAGACCAAGGTTGGTGGTATCTTACTGTTTTTGGTTGCGATAAGTGCTATTTTTAATTTTATTTATTTATTTATCAAAGTTGATAACGATCACAAATCTAAGATTAACTTATGGAGAGCACTAGCTAGTAAGGCTAGTCGGCCCTGTGTTTAATATTAATTTGTTGTATAGTTCTATAGGTTCTTGTAGAGAGAATAGTAGTTTTGGTTGTCTCTTTGAATTAGTAATATTTTTGTAAATTTGTTTATTATAATATTGAAGATTTTGTTTATTGCCTTAGAAAGTTCTGTATTCAAAAGGAAGTATGTTTGTTTCGTATAGAATGCTATTTATTGATATGTTTTAAGTTGATTAGGGTGCATTTCCAAGTTCTTCAACATGTTGCAATAAGCTTGTGAACTTAAAAAGAAGTAAAGTAAACAGAACTCCCCCTTGATAGATTGTCATGGTCATCTTAGAGCGATACCGATCTTAGCCTAGACTTTGGGTAGGGTAAGAACAAAGGCGAACACAGAATCTAAGATCACTTCAAACTAGGAATTACAATGACGATGATGTAAGGCTTTTGGATAAACTTACTCATATGACGACAAATCCCTGGCTTTCCTATCTTAATAGTGAAATAATCGAGATTATATTGATTTTTGTATGGAAACTTACCAACCAATCTATTCTTTTCATCACCCCGATCACTATTATACAATATAAGGAAATTACAACGCATGATGCCATGCGTCACAAACAACGGAACAAAGTAATAATAACCATTCATCATCATCGTATAAAAGGTATAAGAAATTAATTAAATAAAGTTAATAATTAACACTTGTTTAAACGTAAATAGAATGGAAAAAATGTATGTATGATACAACAATCTATCTATACTATATAAGTAGTAGTACACACATTTTTTTCGGTCATTGAATTGAAGTAATTTATTGAATTGTTCTTATGATGGGTAATAGTAACAACAAAATCAAATTGGTTATTTCTTTAAACAATATATATACTCGTATGTGTCTTAATTGTTTTTCAATTTTAACTTTAATATAATGTTTTATTTTATAAATGATTTTTATCTACTTTATAGTATCTTAACAATCTTATCTATTTGTTTAAGAATGATTAATCAAGTTTTTTTTTTAACATAAAATTCTATTTTTATTGTATGGTAGAAGAAAGTAAACTTATCAAGGCCAACAAATATAATACAAGGTAAGGTAAGGTATATTTTATTGTTTTTTAACTCTATTGAATTTATTTAAACAAAATTGTATATATGTCGCCGTCAAACTGTGACAAATTCGATAAGAAGTTCAAGACTTTAAATAAGTATAAACAAAACACGATAATAAGCTGACAATGTCAGTGGTCAGAAAGCCATGAGTTAAAATACCGAGGTTTTCTTGTTGTTTATAGATAAAAAATGTTGAGAGGTGCCTATTAAATTAGATATTATCATATCTAAAAGAATATAATACTTAAAAAAAAAGACAGTTATTGGTGAAAGAGAGAAAGATATACTTATGTAAATATATGGTCACAGTAGCACTTAAAGATAGTATCGACAATTTAAAGTTCAAGGTGAAGTGGACAATCAATGATGTTAAGATAGCAACCAATTTGGTTGATGTCTTCCAAAAGTTACTTTCAATTTACCAGAATAGTAAAGACATAATAAATAGTGATAATATGTAAATGTTTTTGGTAAAAGAGACCAAATTAGGTCAAGCCAGCACCAAGGCAATTGAAAACCCGTTGGGATGCCATAAATAGAATATGTCTTATTCCCTTGGAATCCAACCAGAGTTAAGAAACATCAAAATAAATAACGAATTGAGATATGAAAGAGTGCCAAGTATCATAGTATGAAGTTCATTAATAATTTATCTATGATACAAAAAAGAACAATTCCAGTAATGTTGGAGGTTCAATAGTTTTAGTGTCATGGGGGTTGAAAATAAATACTCAAATCGGTTCAGGGTTGGCGAAGGCTCCGTTAAAAGAGTTGAGGTCTGAAAGGGTACCAAGTATCATAGCAGTTCCTTAAATCATACCTTTAGAAATTGATTTAAAATGATAAATTTGTTATATTTTTTTGATATTGAATTTATAAAATGGAAAATTTTATATTCAACTTAATTTTTTTTTTTTGTATCAAATAATAGAGCAGTTCTTTGGGGTCTGAAGTGACACACACAATGAGAATGAATTCTAATTTATTTGAGAGAGCGTTGTCATAGCAAACGATCGCATTCAAAACGATTGGAACAAGAAGAGTGCGTAAAAGAAGCTAAAGAAACGAAAGGAACAAGAAAAACATTCATTGTATTCAGACTCACAACAACAACAACAATTGCACACAAATTCTTCGGAATTGTTGTTGTGTGTCGGGGAGAGCATTTTATTTTGTGTGCAATTGTTGTTGTGAAATGTAGTCGGGGATGTAAATTCTTTGCGTACCAACAAACAACGCAGTACAAAATAACATTCAACTTAAATCGGCACCGCTTCGTTTGAATGAGAACATGGAACACTCTCTCAGCTGTACTCAGACATTGGAATTCATTTCACTGAATGTGAATGTCAAATTCATTCATTTGAGCATGAGTACCAAAAATGCCCTTTTGAATGAATTCATACAGATGTCTAGTCTATACCGACTTCAATATGGTCATATACAGTAATAACTCATTACGTAGATTCAGTTTCGATTTCGAACTCAACTCATTCTTAGATGTTTCAGGCCCAATTACTTTCTTTTGATTTTGATGTAGTTGCCAAGTGATACGCTTGTCAAGGGTCAGGGCCAAAAACTTCACAATGCCACTGCTTGGAATGACTATTGGAGGACATGTCATACAGTTTAAAGTGAATGTGATATTTGGTTCTCAGCTTTGTTCCACTTATTCTAATAATCTTTGAGTTATGCTGGGTCGAAAGTAGAGTGAGTGGGTTCAAGTAAATACACACAATGCTGACGCATCACTGTCGTGTGTCTGGATTACGAACCCAATTTAACCATGATTTATATTCATTTCAATCACTCAGATGTCCTAGTTTGGAATCTTGACATGATCTTCCCACTAATTCAAAATTTAATACATATTTAGACTATGGAGTGTTCTTAATAAAATTTTTAATTCCAGTTTGTTTTCTTTTTGACTATAAGTTTATATAAATATTCTCTTCATGGATTGTTAGTCAAAACAAAGTCTAAATAAAACCATTAAGAGCTCTGGTTAATTACTATAGTCAGATGAAAAAAAAAACGCCTATTAATCTTGATCAAATCGATTAATTTTATTTATGACTAGCTTGTGCCTGTGAATTTGATCAGCGATTCAGACTATTTCTTCACTGTTCCACCCGCGCAACTCATTTCTAGTGTGTCATTCATAATTTATCAATCATGCTTCCCATTCCAAATGATCTTAATCATAAACTTTTTTCTTATGTGAAATATTGATATATATATCAACAAAGTATTCAGCAGATTACAAATTATAATTATTGTCTTTATTGTATAATGAGACAAAATAAAAACTTGCTCAGTGTATCTTTTTTTTGCCACAAATGCATAAAAACTTCAAACGTGATATTTAATATCTCTACGTAAAGAATGCTTAATTATGTTTCTTATGAGTGGAATATCTGAGTGGTTACCTTAGACACTGCTGACAATTTTTTAAGACCAATAGATTCTTCTTCACACATACCATACACTGTTAGTTCAAATAATCAGTTCAAAACTTAAGTTGAGTTGACTTCCCCCCTTAAAAACCAGTTTAAAATGGTTTAATGAATCATCATCTTCATCATAATCACCAACAAAAAGAAACTTAAATGAAAGTAAATCACACAAAAATGAATGAATGTTACTGCATTATTAACTCAACTGTATTTATGATATTCTGTGAAGCGGATAAAGTTAAACAAATTAACAAGAGTTTCTTAAGCTAATAATTAAGCAAAATTTCATTCATTGAAATATATATTAATTAAATAGACAAAAAGATGCAAAAAATACCAAACACAAATATAAATAAATAAAGGTAAAAAAACACATTAACATAGGATAAAGTCAGGTAAATTAGAGTAGTAGAAGGTGAAGTGAGGTGAGAAAGACAAAAAGCAACGAACTCTAACAAAGATTACAAAATAGAAACTAGAAAATATGAGTAAACAAACATACAATTCAGTTTCATCGACATTTATGTACCTTTATGGTGCAACTAGAAGATAGTACATTGTGAAAATATGATAAATTCAAAATTGTTTTATTCTGGGACCAAAATATTGAATTATCAGTTGTACGGGTGCTATAAGTTATGGTAATTTAATGATATTCCCTGTTGCCAAAGGAACAAATATAGAAGTTACCAGTAAATTGTAGATTACATTGGGAATGCTTTACAATGATTTTTGTTACAGCTCACGTGGCTCGCCCATGTGAAGAGAGTAACATTCTTACGCGTGCTATTAACACTGTCAGGAATATCACATTGCATCGTGAGTTTATAATGTGAACGGTATTCAAGAAAATAATTTTCTTTAGCAGTCGATACAATGAAAGATTGTTGAACCACTCCAATCCCCTGGCAAAGTCTCTCACTGATATCACAACTCGTTATCAGTTGAAAAGGTTGTTTTGAAGTTACAAGTAACGACAGCTCTAATGCTGTTCACATATTAGGGGACTGATAAAAACATTTTAATTTTTCATACATCCTGAAAAGCTGGAAGCTTGAGCAATAAATTCCTACTGTACAAGACAATAATTAAATCAATATAGACAAAGGGCATCCAATTATGGGGTATAGCAGCTAACTCTTACATAGAAATCATTCAACGCTTTCAATCGAAGTTTCTGAGGAGAATAGTGAGTGCTCCGTCCTATGTATGGAATTCGGGGCTGCACAGATACCTTCGGGTACCACTGGTCAAACAAGAAATACGGCTGTACAGTGAGCTACATACGAATAGACTGGAATATCACACCAATTTGCTGGCTTTGGGCCTGTTCGACAACATCCTTCAAATCAGAAGGCTACGAAGAGAGCATCCGCTTGACTTCCCCTTTCGTTTTCCGGTAAACTAAACGCTGTTTGCTGATGTCTGAAGCCTGATTGTCACTTATGTTCATATCTTTGTTCACGTCATGTAATTTGACGTTCTTTTTTGATTGGCCATATATGGACAGATAGTAAATACAAAAAATTAGTACAATCGAACCATGACCCTTCCCTGCACATGCTTGAGAGTCAACAAGAAAAATGAAATTGTACAATCGAGGAACAAATACAACAATAACAACAGCACAAAATTCAAGAAACTGCAAAGCATAAACCACGAAAAAACGTAAGAACATTTTTGTGCGTGGTTTTGGAAGAACATGCACCCGATTCTTTAGCACAAATTTGTTATAGGTACATATATTTCGCGCCAAAGCTTTGCATACAATACAAATCCCATATTTGCAATTTTATAAATAAGTAGTATAGAAACGCCTGGATATGAAGGAAGTGAAACATCTTCTGTGTAGTTTTGTCTTTTGTCCAAGCAGCACCTCCGAAATCTGTCAAATCAAACTAACAAGAGTTCTTATTTTTTGTTAAAGACTCAATATGGTTTAACGAGGATCTAGCTTTATAGAGGATAAACCGGGTGACATTACAACAACACTTATTCCAAGGAAAGCTTAAGTTTTGCAGCCAATTAACACTTATCACAACATAACCTGGATTACCAGGCTGTGAGATTTTCAGGCAATCAAAGAATATCCGACTGGAACATATTATTTTGATGGTATAACAAATATGTGGAAATAATCAACTGTGTATATCGAAACTTTTGTTTTTGACTAAAGTCTTTATTTGTAACTGTCGTCAGAGGACAACCAACGAATTTACTCATAATTTCAAGTTACTTAAGCAAGTTTGGATGAGTTAGTCACCAATACGGGATGCGAAATGGGAGATCTAACGGATGTCGCCTATTCAGGCGTCGCGTTTGTCTGCTGTTGTCTAGCAGGTTGATTGCCAGGTGGTTGCCATGGGCGTCTAGCCTTACGATTTCTTCATTTATCGTTGGGATATTCAGGTCTCGGTGGATGACTGAGTTTCGGACAAACCACTGCGCACCTACAATCCTCCGCAGTAGCTTGGACTGAAACCTTTGAAGGATTTCTAGGAATAATTAGTGATGATCGCATTAAAAGCATTCGATTTGGCTTAGTATGATAAAATCTACCGGGCAACTCTTTGGTGGAATCCTAAAGGTATGACTGACTAATAAACTACCGATGACGCAAGGTAGAAGTCGTAATAAGAAGCTCCAATTCCAAATAAACTTCAATAATTTTATCAGAGATAAAATGACCAATTACAATAGTTCGGTGTATACAGTAGATTTATCCAACTGTTGTAAACAATCTAGTTGACAAGTCGATCTAATAGTTGGTGTCAAAAACAAGAATAGAATGAAATGAAACGAGAAACTGAACTGACGACTGATATGAACGCCCTTAAGAATGCAATGACGTCGCAAGCTTAAACACCTCTCATCGCAGTGAAAACTGATTCGGCTATCACATAAATGAGGTAATAATTACAAAGTGTGATTTCCCGGATATTTTTTTTGCTAATAAATAATTTTAAGTGCCCTTTAATGCGTTACAAACGTCACAACCAAGTGACATAAAACCGAATCATTCTTAAACTACATAAGTATTTATGAATGTTATAAAACCAAAAAATTATATATAAAAAATAAAATTAAATGCGCGCCAAAGCGAGCAACAATTTTAGTTATTGTATTTTTATTTTTGTTTCTTTGCTTTTATTGTTTCACTATGTTGTTGTTGTTGTTTTTGGTCGTCGCTGATACTACTTCTGTTGCTTCAATCCAAAGGTTTTTCAATAAAAAGTGAAACTTGATTTCTTCTTCAACTGCTGCTGCTGCTGCTTCTCCTTCCCCAACATTCATATTTCTTTCTTAAAGTTTTTCAAAGACTCGTTGCTTTATGGAATATTTAATTATTATTATAAATTGTTTACTAAATTTTCTTTCATTTAATTTTTATCATTATTATTATTGCATTCATTTTTTTGGGTTAAAAGTAAAAAGAAAAAAAAAGTTTCTTTTATACAATTGATGACGATAGTTGACGACATAAAAGATTAAGTACATAAATAACCAATATGAAACGATGATGAGGGAGCATCATAAAGCATACAATAAAAGGAAAACTAGGCCAAAGTCACAAAATACGAATAAAAGAACGAGTGAACGAACGTATACGAATGAAAGATGACCAAAAAAGGAAGTCAAGTAGGAAACGAAAGCTGAAAATAAAACAGACGAAGAAGAAAAGCAACAAATTTTCTTTTGTTGTTATTATTATTACTATTGTTGTTGTGTTGTGTTGTCAAATGCATAGAATGATGATGTTGATGATGATGACGACAATGACAACGAAGACGTCAGCAACAGTCGCAGGATGGAGATGCATCATTGATTTAGGTAAGCAGCAGCAAATCCTCTAAGTTAACTCATACTCAACCAAACTGAAAAAGCAAAAAGGAGCAAGACAGACAAGACAGACTGGCAGGCAGGCAGGCAGATTCAATCACGACCTCCCCTTAGTGTCAATGTGAACAAGTGACGACAGTGAGAAACATAAAAAGGTTCAGTTCGGCTCGACAATGAACAACCAAAATAGAAAATGAGATAGCGTAAAGAAGTGAATGAGTGAGTGAGTGTTTTGGGGGAAAAACGAGTAAAAATAAGAGAAAGAAGTAGAAGAAGAAGCAGCAGCAACAGCAAATGTAGTTCCGGAAACAAACGAAGCAGAAAAGTAGGTCAACTCTTGACGTGCGTCGTCGTTGTCGGGTTAGTCGTCATTTGTTGTAGAGTAGAACACTAAAATGAAAACGCAGCAGGGCACAAAAGCAGCAAATGTAACCTCGCTGCTGCCACAGTCACTGACAATAACAACAACTAACAAATAACTATAGGGTATAGACGGACGACAAGCCAAAATAGTAGCAGTACCAGCAGCAGCTGAATCGTGCTCGTGTGTCGTCAGTCAGTGCGGCCAACTAACTGGCTCAAGGCCAATTGAATGCATATACTAGAGTACTGCAGCTGATCCAAGTGTTAGTTAGAAGGTGGGTGGCTCATATGGGATGGGATGGGTTGGGTTGGGTCGATTCGGGTTTAGTTTAGTTTAGTTCAGTTCAGTTTCGTTAGTTAGGCTTAACTAAGTTTTATATACGAGAGTATGTAGGTATGAGTATAGGGATGGGGGATTCTGTCAAGCACACATAATCCCTTGAGCATAATGCTGATGACGATGATGAAGTGAAACTGATTATGATCTTTGTCAACTGGAAATAATAGTAAAGAAAGACTACCAAGAATAGAAATGAATGATTGTTAGCAATTTTAGACTTACCCGCAGCAAAATGCAGTGGCGTCGATTTGCGTCCCGCTGTGTCGCGTGCATTAACAGTTTGTGGTGTTATTAGTTTCTTTACTTTAGCAATGTCACCCGTTTTGCAGGCCTCGAAAAGTTCACGCAACGGATCATTGGCCATAACCGTATCGAGATTAACATTGAGTATGGCACGACTACGACTGGCCATGTTGTTTATTGACTAAAACTGAATTATGATAGATAGACAATAGCTATGATCTCCCTTAAAAAACTAAACTTCGTTTCAATGTTGCTTAGGCTGTTGCTTTATCTTGAGAAGCACAATGTAAGTGGTTAATTTCTATTATTTACTTTGTTGCACTTTGTGCGTAAACTTTGTTTTGTTATTGTATTGAAGTGGCTGTGATGGTGGTTGCGACTGATTGACTGATTCTTGCTTAATGGTAGTGTTGGTGGTAGTGCTGATGCTGCTGCTGGTGTGTTGTCCTGGTTTGTTGTTATTCTCCTCTGCCGAAGCTGCTGAGCGCGCAACCTGAATAACGATTGCTCCACCCTGCTGCACAAAGTATTTTTATTTTCAAAACATGCACACACGCCTTTATCTATTAATTTATCCCACTAAATGTTGAAATACTTATGCTCGCTTTTAATTTTAGCCATTTCGTTAGTCGTTTTGGCCTATTTTTCGCCTTGCACTTTGTGTATATGTTTTTTTTCCACTCAACACTCTCTACTGCGCTCTGAAGTGCAGAAAATTTCTTGTTTTTGTTTACTTTTTTATTACACGACGCGTTTGTTATTGTTAATTTTGAATTTCCTTCAATGACCACTAGTTATTTCTTTATTTATTTTTAAAATCAATCAACTTATTTTGTGTTTTCGTTTTCCTATTAAATTGTGAACTTCTTTACTTCTTTATTTTATTTTCTCCGACCACTCATCGAACTCATCGACTTGCTGATTCTTCTTCGTCTTCTCGATTTTTGCCAACCACCAGGAAGCAGACACAACTGAATGGTGTTGTGAAAGGCTAACAGCTGGTTAATAGTGTTGTGGAGTACTGTATAAAAATTAGTGTTGTTTGTATACAGTTTTGTTTTGAAATGTTGATTTCTATTTGAATGTAACGTTTTTAAATTTGTATTGTATTTAATTTTAAAGTTTTTCAAAAAAAAATCACAGGAATGGAGGTTTGTAATTCCACACCTGATCAACTTGTATCTTGTACTGCTGTACTATGTAAAGTTACATAAATTTTTGACCATTTCGTGTCTCAGTGAACAAGTAAGTCAAGAGATTGACAATGTAGTACCTCTAAGTAGGACATTAGTTATAGCAAGCGCTCCTTAGTTCATACACATTCTATTCTCAATCTCTTGTGACAACCTTTCTGACTCTCAATCACTTGACTTACGTGTTCCATGAAACCCGAAATGTTCTGAAGTTGATTTTTCATTCCATTCCTTTTTTTTTTTTATGAAGAATATTGCTTGTGTTAACTATTGCAAATATGTAATGACAATAATGCATTGAATTAAATGAATTAGAGAAGGGTGACATATATGATACGACAAATTTATCAACGCCTCATATTTATGATACAGGGTTGGATTGTGCTGATATAACATGCATGTGCGTTAAACTTTATTAATGGGAGAAATTTTTTTAAATTAGATTAATAAATGAGTAGTAAAGTAAAACCATGAGCTCTTGAAGGACTTTGGCTTTTGTTTTCATATGTGATTTTATTACAATACTTTGATTAATTTTTGTCAAGTGAGATGTCTGTTCACATAGACTCCATGGAAGCATTAACAGCCAAACGAATCTACTATTCGAAGTGTGAGATTTGACTCACCCACTAAACCCCATAGCCCCATCTCCTACAGTCCCCTTGGTACTACCGCTAAGTATTACGACAAGGAGGAAAGGGATGAAATTTCTGCTCATAGTCTGCTTGTACCCCATGTAAACCAGATAGAATGTTACGTTACGATTAAACGTTCATCTGAGCACGTCGTAATCGTTCGATTCGCCGCAGCTCTGTCATGATTTGAGCTGACGCCTGACTTACCGCGGCCCAGTTCAGTTGCGATTACATAAGCTGAACCCAAATAGCCACAGTCGGCCCTCGCCAAACGCTGCTGTGATTATTGACCTGGCAACGACAAATCTCGGGCAGTGTTCAGCATTCTCGTTTACGTCTCTACAAGTCGGATAGTAGGGATCATCATCATATCCCCGCTTATGCAGATATTCTTTAAAACATCCGTGACCGCTCAGGAACTGCGCAAGGTAATAATTGACCTCGCCGAACTTTCTGTCGACCCATGATTGGATGTTATTAATGAGCAGATGGGTCCACCTGTCTTTGTCAGAACTTTGACATCTCTGATGCCACTTCACCATACTGAGACACCTTTCCTTTTGCCTTCTTATCACGCCAGTGCTCCTCTTAGCGACAAACAGTCGATTTATCTCTACCACTACTAAATCAACTGGCATCATACTCGCCATTACCAGGATTTCATCGCTGGATACTGTTCGAAATGGAGCACAGACGCGAATGCCACAAGATCTGTAAACTTCAGTCAACAGTCGTCGCTTGAGCTCTCGGAGTCCTCCACAGTTCGGCATCAGCCTGAGAATAACACCTGATACTTTGGATGCTTTAGCAGCTAATTGCGTCAAATGCTACTTGAACATCATCTTTGAATCCAGTTCAACTCCCGAATGTCTCAAAGATGGTTGTGACACAATCTCGAGGTCACCCACCGTTACGCTAAGATGTTCCCTGTTCAGTGTGTTTGAAGAGAATCATGTGTCCTGTTAAGTTTCTTGAAAAAAGAATGTTACTACTGCAGTTTTATTTTATTTTAACTTTAAAATCCTTACATTAATTAAGTCAATGTAAGAATGGCTTCAAGTCAACAAAGATTAAGGATCATTGGTAATTTGAATTGAATAAAAGTTTAGAAATCTTTCTGGTTAAAAGCTTTTTGCGTTCTATAAGTTGAAAGGTAGAAGAAACATAATTCTTCACTGTTTCGTAGTAGAAAGTAGACCCTGTTGTCATGCTAAAGACGGCTGCAGTGGGCATCATACCCAAGTATAAGCAAGCAGCTCTCATTATAAACATGGTTTAAATTATCATTTAACTTAGAAAACTGTAACAATCCTTCAACTTTCTGAAACTAACTGATTGGAAAGTAAATATTGAATTAAAGCCATGGTTGTATTATCATTATATTCATTTATCTTTCAAATGGTATCCTGCTAACCAACGAAATGCAATAGAATTATTTGTCCGCCTCCAACTCGGTCACACTGTCCTTACTCATAAACACTGCGCGGCCTCAACAATGGTGTATGCCCTCTCCACTTTAAATCCATTAAATTAGATTATCTTATACAACAAGTATATGACCACCGTACTTATTGATCTAAGAGCTGAAAGCCAAGAAAGCTAGCGCTCTTATTACAAAGTCGTATAAGGATTAATTTTCTTATTCTACTTCTTAACAATAATAATAATATGTAATTTTGTCTTATATTTTTAATTTACAGTTTTAGCTTCACTTGAAATAAAAAATACTATAAACGACAAATTGCAATTGGAAAAATGGCAATGCACATAAAACTACCGCAAGATGGCGTGCTTGATTCTGTGTGTTTTGCATGTGATGGCAACTCTAACAATTACCTCGTTCATAAACTACCTAACCAAGATCCATCGACAAAAAAACAAATTAATTGCTACCGAAAATATGGATTTCCAATTGAATGCATTATTTCAGTGCAGAGATTTAATATAATATTTATTATTTAAATAAAATGCATTGAAGTGTGCAGTGTGTTTTATTTTGTGCGTGTGTGTCGTCTGTATGTGTCTGTTAATGTTAAATAGTGCGCGCTTTATTAAATTTTAGCCATAACCCAAATACAGATTTTTTTCCATGACAAAGAAACCTGTTTTGTTTGAGATCAAGAAGCAATAAGTGCAAGTGAACCGCGACTTAGTTAGAGTTGGTTGGTTGGTTGTTGGTTGATTGGATTTGATTTGAATGTAGTGGAGGAGAGTCATCGCAAGAACGTCGGTCGATTTGGTAGCCGTCGGCAGCAAAACAGTGTCTGAGGCTGGCAGTGGCAACAACAGAGCAACAGGAAAAGTGCAATAAAGCTAAAGAGAAAAACGACAAAAAAAAGAACTCAAAACAAAAGAAAGGAATATAAAAAAACAACGAATAAAAGCGAATTGCATTCATTGTTTAGGGCGACGCTGGCGTCGCCAACGACAACGACAACCATCCACCATTGCCACCGCCGCCACCACCCACAAATTGATTTGTAAACACAAGTAGAAAGCAAAGCAAAGGAAAAGAAAAGTCTTGCAAATGCAACAACACTAAGCTGTGTCATGCTATGGAAATGGGGCACAATAAATTTGAAATGCACCAAAGTCGCGACGTTTGTGTTGTTCTGAGACCGTAACAAAGAGTGAGCAGTTCACCAATTATTATTTGTTGTTTTTGTTTTGGTATCAGCAGAACACGCTTCGTTGCACACACATACAGACATCATTGAAGCACGTCGTCAGCATAGAAAAAGATTCATCCCCACTTTTCCACATACATACATCAAACGCAAAAGTCAGCAGTGGAACTGTTTGTTCCATCATCATCATTGTCTCGCCATCGACATCGACATAGGCTAGCTAGCGTGCAACATTATTGAAACAAATTACTTCTACAGCAGCAACCAACATCAGCAGCAGGAGCAGTAATAGCAACAGTTTTTGTTAATTTTCATCATAGTTTTACTAAGTATTATTGGAACAATTCTTTTGTTAACTCTTGGCACGGCACCGCACGTTTACAGTGCTATATAATTTGTTATTGTTAATTGACATAATACCCCAATCATCATACAACATTCGTACGAACATTCATACGATTTAGAATACAAAAGACGAAAAAAAAAACAATATAAAACAATGGAATTGAAAGTTTGGGTCGAAGGCATACAACGCATTGTCTGCGGCGTTACAGTTAATACAACATGTCAGGTGAGTTGCTTCTGTACATTATTACAATAGTATTTTTATTGATTTTTCTTTCTTTCTCTCTTGTTTTCTTATTGTGTTGTTGCGTGTTTACTTACAATATAAAATTATTCAATTTTAGGATGTTGTCTTTGCTTTGGCTCATGCAACTGGGAAGGTTGGACGTTTTACACTCATTGAACGTTGGCGCAATAATGAAAGACATTTGGCGCCCAATGAGAATCCCCTGAAATTATTACTTAAATGGGGCGAATATGCAAATGATGTACAATTTATATTGCAACGTTCTGAAAGTAAGCAACAACAGCAACAACAAGGTCAGCATGCAAGTCAAACAAATCAAGCAGTAAACTCCAATAATGGTAACGCCCTAATGATGACGACAACGACAGGAGCGGCAGCAGCTGCACCAACATCATCACCGGTGGTGAATAATACAACGACAAATACGACTGTATTGAAAAAGCCTTTGGGTCTAAGCAAAAGCAATAATAACAATACTAATAACAATAACAATAATAGCAATAGTAATATTATTAATAAATTAAATGGTAATAATCACCATAAAACAATTGATGGCGGCGGCGGCGGGATACCAAATGCTTTGCAAAAACAAAAGTCAAGCATTGAATTGAGTAGTTATAAATCAAAGGAATTGAAAAAGAGTTTTGGGTGCGTATCTGATATAAATGATTTAAAAAAAACAATGTCAATGATGATGAAGGCTAATTGCTATACTAATCCACTTTTTTCACTTGCCTGCAGTGCTTATGATGCTAAACATATTGAAAATATTGGTATAGTTAAAGGAATACCACAACAACCATTACATCAACAACAACAACAACAACTACAATACCAACAACAACAATCTATAGTTCAACAGCAACAACTACAACAACATCAACCGCTTTTAAATGCTGGAAATCATAATCAAAAAACAAATATGCAACAATTTATGATGATACCCAAGCATGAGAAATCCCATTCAAATCCCATAGAGATGACAAATGCCCAAACAACACCAACAGCAGCAACAGCAACAACAAATCATGTTTATAATGATTATTACAACTACAACAATAACAATAATAATAATAATAACAACAACAACAATAGCAACAATAATAATAATAATAATAATAATAATAATAATAATCATTTATATAGTCAAATTGGTCCAAAGCAGCAGCATAATAAATCAATTAATGAAATTAATCTTGCTGAAGTTCGACATGCATTGGATCGTCGTACAAGTGCAAATAATAGTCCAAATGATATCTATAACAATAATACTAATAGCCCAAATAACCACACCTTGTTAAATAACAATCATCATCATCAACAACAGCAACTACAACTGCAACAACATGCTAACCATAATAATAATAATAACAATATGAGTCATGAAAATCTAATGGAGATTTATGCAAATACCACATGTAATACATTAACAACAACAACAAGCAGTTCTAGTGGCAGCTGCAGTGCCAGTAATAGCACAAATAACACACCCTATAACGCTTCACCAGATTTATATAAACAAACTCCAACAATATCAGCAAATGGTGCTTTAGTGCCACCGCCCTATCGTGATCCTCCGCCACCGCGTAATAGTCCCATGCAACGTTTAATGAATGCTGCCGAAACAATATCCAACTCATCATCATCGGCTTCAGCATCGTTGCCAGCAACAGTATTGCAACAAAATGCAAACATGTTGCTAACTAATGGTGATTATAATAGCAACAGCAACAATATCAACAACATCAACAACAATAATAATAATAATGACTATGACTATGAATTTAAACAATTTGGAGGCATTGGTCAACATATCAACACAAATGGTATGATGGGTGCTGGTAGTAATGGTGGTGGTGTAAGTGCCATGGATGAAGGCGGCGAAAATATATTCCAAGCGACACAGTACAATGATCTAATGCAATTGATTAAGTTTCAACGTGAAAAAATTAATGCACAACAAATGGAATTGAATAAGGTAAGGAAACATATTCTCAAAACTCTATGAATATATTTATTTTTTTATATATTTCTTATAGTTTGATGCCGAAATAGTATTTCTAGAGACTAAAGAACGTGATCAAGCCCAAGAACTTGAAGCCATATCACGTGAAATAACAAAAGCAGATCAAATATTTCGTCAGGGCAGTGAACAGGTTAGTTTTGCTTTTCTTTCTATTATAACCATCACTCATTCTTTTAATTGAAATTTCCCTTTAAGTTACAAACATTACAATATGTTGAGGAAGAGAATGAACTTGTTAAACAACAAGAGAAAACACTTAAATCCGAAATAACCTTATTACGCTCTAAGTTAACGAATTGTGAGACTGAATTGTTGCAATGCAAAAATAAAATACGTCAACTAATGGATGACATTGAGATCGAACAACGAACCATAACGCAAAAGCAAAAGAATAATAACAGGTATGAGAACAAAAAAACAAAAATCAAATTATTGAACCATAAAGAATCATTAAGTTTGCCCAAATTAATATATGAAGATATAATTGTATTCCTAATAAGCGTGACAAGACAAATTGATTAATTATTGGTCTGTCAGTTCATCTGCCTGTACCATAATATAAGTGTATTGAACTGATATTTTAATTTATAAAATATTCTTTTGATACAAAATAAGTATACATGTGTGGTATCGTGATCATAGACCGTTTTGAAATCTCCACATATTAAACATATTTACTTTTTTCGGTTGTAGCGCATTTAATAGCCTTATTAAATGTGGTAATTGCTTCGGATGAAGTAACACGCTTATTGAGTTCATGCTTTTGAATGGAATCATCCTCAGTATCGTTCAATACACTTATTGATTTCAGGCATGTGTATTGAACCTTCTTCCAGATTATGTTGTTTATTCCAAAACAATATTGAACTTCTAAAATGTCATTAGAATATCTTACTTATTGAGTCACCGTCTCAAAAATGTCTGCAGCTTTCTTAGCCAAGGCCTAAAAATGTGTTACTCACAGACTTTTATATGGTTGCTTTTTTAATTGTTTAATTGCTTTTAAAGTTAAACACTTTAGCTTCTTATGTTCCACTGTTAAAGAATGCCAGCGCATTACTCGTACTAATAGAAAAATTTCACAATCAAAAACACTAGTTCCACAGTCAAAACCAGCTCGATTAAAAACACCTTTACATGGTCAAAAAGCAGTATCAATCTTTATCATAGTGTTATTTATGTGTTCGTCTCATATCCAGCATGAGTTTGAATGAACGATTGACTTGCTTTGAAGTTCTCATCTTCAAGCACATGTACACAAATGTTTGACAATACTTTTTGACCATATAGAGGGACCTTAATACACACCAAACTACCGGTACCGACTAAATCAAAGCAAAACCGAAAAAGAACAACAATAAATGCACAACTGCTTCGCAACCTACGCTTTGCGGCATTTTGGTGTGGCGAAATTTATGTTTAAAATATTAAAAACGTACCGCGACG
This sequence comes from Amiota communis, assembly GCA_037043315.1. Lineage (NCBI taxonomy): Eukaryota > Metazoa > Arthropoda > Insecta > Diptera > Drosophilidae > Amiota > Amiota communis. Next base: position 349,785 of record JBAMAV010001055.1, read on the forward strand.
GCAAAAAATATTGTACATATTGTAGAACTTCACGAATCCATTCATTGAAGTTTCTAATACTTTCATGCAAGCATACGCATACCCAAGTGTTTTTTTTCCCAAAAATTATAAAATATAATGTTGTTCAAGTTATAGAACGTTTTGACTTTGTTCAAGTTATAGAATAGTCAATGGAGGAAAAATTAGTTTAAAGTATATGTTGACAATGTCATTAACGAACCCAAATGGAAAAGTTGGTTCACCAGATTTCGTAAAGAAAGATTTATTAGTTCAAAATACTAAGAACATTTCAGATTGTCGACGACGAAATCAAATCAAGCAAGCAAATAAGTATTCTGCTTTTCGGCAGCATGTGTTACTGATCTAAAAGTAACCCATAAAACAATTGAACATCGTTTGAAATCACGACATTATAAAGAAACTCAATATTTTATTTAGGTATTGTATAAGTTAAAGGAAATTGATATGACGTAACGGTTAAAGTTCTGCAATCAACTCACTAAATTTAAAGAAGAGTCTGATTACGGGTGATGAAAAGTGGTCCGTAAACAACAATGTCAGCCGAAAAAGAAAATGGAGTAGGCGAGATGAAACACCGAGGATGTAACCACACCTAAAGAAGATGATTCTGTCAAACTGTTTGTATTGAAAGGGACTAGTTTTTTATGAACTGCTTCCTAAGAACAGAGAAACACAGAATCAAGTTTCGCTACCAAAAAAAAAATCATTGTAAGTTAGTTGGGAGATAATGAAGTTATCAGAGAGTTGACAAAAGGTCATCGTACAAAATAGCCAATACATACATCATACAAAGAGCGACGTTGCCTATGTGGTACGAAAACATTCTTGTGAGAGTCCGACTTCCACTTGACCGATTTTAACGTTTTTTTTTGATAACTTGTTGCCATTTTGAAGGTAATCGCACTTATAAAATTAATAAACAGAATAGATTTATTTTTATAACACAAAATGTATTAGTTTTCATACAAAATAAAAGGAACTATCCTTCTTCATAAATGAATAAATTAATGAGCTTTGGAAAAGCCAAAATTGTCGCCTTTAATTTGGTTAAAACTTCTTATTTAGTAAGGTTGATAAATCGTTAGTTACTATGGCCTACTACTTTGTAAGGAAGTAAGATATCTCATTACAATTATTATATGTACAATGAAAATATTATAAGTTACATGAAAAGTAATTAAAAGTATGTATTTATAAAACCTCTTTATATTCTATATTTATTTATTTAGACAAAATGTCGAACGTGATTTTCTTATGGAAATGGAACGTATACAAAGTGAAATTGATCAAGCATTGCACAGTACAGACACATCGAATAAGGCCACCGATAATTTAAAAAAGGAATTGGTCATGATTGAGAATGCCATAGCGGAGAAGAAACGTCAAGTTGAGCAACTTGTTAATGAAATGAAAGAAGTAAATTTACAAAGTTTAACTGTAACGACATCAGAGGAAATAAAACATTTGCTTGAAGGTAAGAAAAGTAAAGAAAATTGGAATAATTTTTAGATTGTAATTAGTCTATTTTTAATATTTTTCTAGGACCAAATAAACAAGGAAGTAGTCGTCGTATAATTGGTTCACCACGTCAACTTGAGAATGCAGTGCCTACAAGCAAAAATCCGCATGGTGTTTGGGTTTAAAATTAATTACATAATTTCTTCTCCACAATAAAACTACTTACAATAACAATAATAACAAGAAAACTAAACTAAACGAAACTAAACTAGCAAATGGTTAACTATATTCAATAATACGAAGCCACCTTTTAGCACCTACCTAAATAAACTATTTATATACCCACTTACACACTCACACATTTAACACTAAAATACACATACTACATATATTTGATTATATAGGAGCGCGCACATTCACATAATTAACAAAAAGTTTTTCTTAGTAAATCTAATTGAGGAACAACAAGAAGAACAAAGAAAAAATGGGTTAACGAACTTAAACGAACATTGGGAACAAAAGATTATGAAATGTTTAACATATCTGCAACAAAAAGCAACAACAACAACAACCACAACAAATATAAAATACAACAAAAAATCATACATATTTAACAAAACATATACATCTTTATATTTATACACACAAAAACAAAACAAAACCAACAATTTTATTATACTATTTAGAGAAAATCTAATTGACTAGAAACAAATTCAGTATAAACAAGAAACATATATTATAAAAAATACAAATATATACACTATTATAACACACAACAAAATTATAGAAAAATAATTAAAAATTTATAGAAAAACAAATTGTTAATAAACGAAAATTATAATTGTTAAAATATAACAAATATCAATCTAATAATTCAATCAAAAAGCAACGATCTCTCTTAACACAACAAGAAATATTTATTGTTACAAATTATAATGCTACAACAAGAACAACAAAGTATTCAAAATTCTATATTTATAACTAAAATAAATTATTAATTCCTAAATCATCGTTTTATATTTTATAAAATCACATAAATTCATAAATTCCATTTAAAAATAATTGTCTTAAAAATGATATCATAGAAAATGAACATTCCAATCAATTTTAATCCATTTTTTTTTTGTATATGATTAAAGAAAATCATTGCTATTTATATAAAATTAAGCTTAATTTATCAATCAAATTCTATTTATATAAGAAATTCTATTTTAAATTTCTGCTTTAAAATTCCAAATTATCTTAGTATTTTATTTATTCATAAACACAATTTATGCATGTGCTTTATATAAAAAGGTGCAGACACTATGATTATGATTATGATTTGAGCCTTCCGGTATAACCCAACTTAAGCTTAGGTAAATTTATATATCACAAATATTTATATTTAGAATCATATTATAAAAGAAAAGTTTTAAATTGTATATATATACAGTACACTGTGGGCATAGAGTGAGTGAGTGAACAAGCAGTTAATGTAAAATGGTGTCAAGTATTATAAATTATTCAACTAAAAATTTGTTTAATAAGATATTTTCCAAGGGGTAATTTATTTGAAATGACATAATGTCTTCAAAATAAATGGAAGATTATGATACCATTTTGGAGAGAGTGTGTTTGGGTTGATAGGAAAATAATTTCAGTTCTTAACGTTAATTATTTCGTGTGATACAAATAAAAGCAAACCTTCTACATACCCATTTAATTTGGTCGATAACTTCAAAACATGTGTCATCTTGGTTCCGTCAAAGCGTATAAAATGTATAGAGCAGATAAATCGCTTAATTTAGGCGGATCTTTTTATCCTTTCATATCTAAAAGTAAATTGTGGGTAATTCAACAACAAATTATGTATAATCTCGAGGAATTCTCTCACAGTTTGTTGTTGTTGAGAAACTCCACTTAAACTAAGCAATTTGTCTGCTCTATACATTTTATACTCTTTGGTTCCGTCACTATATCGAGAGTGTACTGCATTTATTGTTAATTTATAAAAGATTATATAAAATATTTATATTTATTAAAGAAAATTCGTGATTTGATATTTCCAATTTTAAATACTTAAATTATTAAAGAAACAATGTACTTAATTATTTTTTAACATTTGTAAAGAAAATTTAAATTTACATATTTTTTTTTTTTGGACAAAAAGATTTAACAATTTTTAAGAGTACAAAAATTATTTTAGTTCGCTTTAATTGTGGTCAATTGTGGGCCAAGTTTATACTTATTAATCAAACTCTTAAGAACTGCAAGAAAAGTTTTACAAAATATTCAAGTAAATTTGTTATTTTATTTCTTATTTAAGGAAACTGATTCTATAAGCTTTACATTATAACACAATTTTAATGTGCTTAAAAAATATATTCAGTGCTTAAAATCTTTATAAAATCGATGAAATTATTGGTACTTACATTAACACTGTCGCTCAACTGAATAGGTTCTCTTCAGCCAACTTATATAGTATAATTGATTAATTGTTAATAAAAGACGAAAGCTTGATCTTTCTTTTGCAATTTTATAGTAGTATACATTAATTACACTGTGTTACAAAAAAAAAAAATTGAAAAAACTTCTTATCAGACCTAGTGGAGGTTATAGGTCATAAAAAACTAAAAAGAATGGCACATAAAAAATTTTTGATACACCCTCAAAATCTTGACTTAAAGCTCAAAAACCGTTTTTAAGAGGTTCCTGTACATATTACCTTATAACTTGGCCATTTTATATTGGATTTCAAATTTTTATTTTGTATTTAGAAGCTGAAATGTAGCCCTTTACAACCATGTATCATGTATTTTGTTATCATTTAAATTCATGAAGATACAGACCAAAAACTTTGCAAAATTTTGATTTTTCCATCGATTTTGCAACTTTAGGTCTAATTTGTGCCCCTTATCTTATCTAAATTATATTTTTTCTCAACGTTCATCGAAAGTTTAGTGATTTTAGCTTTAAATGAACCCTGTTTGAATAAAATCGGTTAAAAATTACTTGATTTATTGTACTTTTTGTAATTGCATATGACAGTTTTTTTTCCTTAATTGTTGCAGATAGAGGGAGATAGCTAGAGGGAGATAGCTAGAATAAGAATAAAAAAGGAAAAAAAAACTGTCATATGCAATTACAAAATCCAATATAAAATGGCCAAGTTATAAGGTAATATGTACAGGAACCTCTTAAAAACGGTTTTTGAGCTTTAAGTCAAGATTTTGAGGGTGTATCAAAAATTTTTTATATGCCATTCTTTTTAGTTTTTTATGACCTATAACCTCCACTAGGTCTGATAAGAAGTTTTTTTTCGCTGTGACACAGTGTTATTATTTTTCCAAAAACATAACAGAAGATTAACATTTATTTTTTTCTAAACTGAATAGATTCAAAAATTTAAATGTAAAAATTTGTATACGGGTATGTGCTAGAAAACATGATGTCGGACCATTTTAATTTCATCAAAAAAAAAAACGCTAAGTATGCCAGAAAACGCGACGATTTACATTGATGTTTGAATGAACAGCTGATTGAAAAGTGTATGCGATTCTGTGTGATTGCCAGCATGTTTCGTTTATTTTGCTTGAATTTAAAAGACTTTTTGTAAAATACTAATTTATACTTAAAACAACTAAAATGTTATATTCTTTTAATGAAAAAAAAAAAAGCTACAGATCTTGGTAGCTAGCCGCATTCAAAAACATCAAAGGCGGTTTCTAGCACACCCAAAAATGGAATTGGGCTGGAATTGAGACGAAACGGTTTCTAGCACATACCCGATAAAGTAAAATGTAGTATTTAGTACTCATACTCCCACCTTTGTTCAATATAATATAACTTATACAACGATTTGTCAAAGACATAATATTTTTCAATATTTACAAGCGACATTTTTGCTGATTTAACACCACATTCTTCACTAAAAGTTGGAAATTTGAAGTAGTTGTGATGTTAAGTCTTGTATCATTTCCAAAACTTGATTCAATTCGAATAAAATTCCCAACTAAATATTGACTTTACCTAATATTTTTATTGATTTCATGATGTTTTAGTCCAGATTCGATATCACTTGAATATTTTTCGTAATGTTTTTGAACAAATAATATTGTATTATAACAAATGTATAAGAGCCGTTTATTTTGTTATTTATATTATATTGTTATTATGTCACATAAGTCACTTTGTATTTTAAATCGAGATATTTAAGGGTTTGCGTTTTAACATGGTTAAAAATATTAATGCCAACTTTCTTGAAGATTTACTTGAATCTTCTTGTTGGGTAAGACAACAACATCAACATATTGATAGCAAATTTTTTATAAAATGAAATGTACCGTTAACTTTTGTTATCATTGTTTTGATTTTTTTGACAGAGTAACTTATGCCACTTTCAAAATAAACGGCTCATGTATACGAGTGTTAGAAATTGTGTATCATTAACAATTGATTATTTAATACAAAGTTATTTAAGATATATTGTCAATAAACATTTTGGAAGTGTTGAGCCTATTCAGTTGAGCGGCAGTGTATACATATATTTCGGTGGTATTTGCTGTAATCTATCTATATATCATTAGAGAATACATGAACTTAAATAAGTACATAGTTATAGAATTCTCTAGTACCATTGGAAAAAGAATAATGAGAGATTGAAAAAGAAACTGGTAACTAAATTGATACAAAAAATGGAAGTCCCTAAAAGATTATATAAAAACAAAGATATTATTAAAACAAAGTAAAAAATCATTTACAATAAAATTTAATTCAATAAATAAAATATACAAATTTATATTTTAACTCAATTTAATAAAAGACAAAAGGTCACAAAGCCAGTCAGTCACGTCAGTAAAAACCAAAATGAACCCAAGTTGTGCTTTGCGCTTAGAACACACAAGAATAAAATTAAAAGAACAATGAGAAACAAACAAACATATATAGAACATTTTCCATATTTCATGCTTTAAATTGTCAGTCAAATGCTTTAACATTTGTTTATACATATTTCATGATACTTATTTTGTTAATATTTTATATAAACTTTTTAATTGTTTTTATTTTTTTTTAGATTACAATTTATAATAATTTTTTTTAATAATTTTATCTAGTCTGTAATTTTTGTTATATTTAATTTGATTAATTAAAAAATTCATAGATTGAAAGCATGAGAAATCTTTCACCCACCCAATAAATTAATTAATTTTAATTAAATTCTAAAATTTCAGCCATTAGTTTAATTTTGTGTTTATTTAGTTGATCATCAATTATTTTATATCTTATGAAAAAATAAGAGTTTAAAAATATTTAATAAATGAGAGAATAAGAACAGTTGTTTGTTATTTGATAATAAAAATTGTTGCAATAATTAAATGAAAAATACAAATTATTAATCAACAAAAAAGCCTTTTACATATTTAAGTAGTAGTTGCTTTCTTAAATTTAAATAAATAAATAAATAAATAAAGCATACAAACAATAAATATATTATTATATAAAACAATAAAGCAATAAACAAAATTTATATAGAAAGATTTATTAAACAAAATTTTAATTGAGTATAGCATATCAAGTGCTTTAGAAATTCTTTATAAAAAATTTAATAAATAAAATATATGAATGAACTAATTAAATTGATGAATATTTATACTATATAATATATTTAAATAATAAGCTTTAGCTTTCTTAATACAAAAAAAAAAAAAAGAAACTTGTTATGTTGTTAAAGAAAATACACAAAAAACACAAAATTAAATTACATTTCACAAAACAAAAAAAGTATAACTTTTTACTCAAAATAAATACAAAAAATATATATAAAATTGAATCGAAAACACAAGGTTACAAATCTATAGCAATATTTTCTCAGAAGCATTTCTACTTATAAAAAAAAAATATTATTATTAGTATGTACACTTGTATGTTGTACTATTCTTGTTAATATATTTAATAATAAACTTAAGCTATACGAATATTTTTATAGTACAATAATTTAGCACATTTAAATAATGAAACGATCTTTTTTCTAGTAATCATTAATAAATTTATGCAAAAAAATATCAAATAAATAAAAATAAATACTTATCAATTCTTAAATCTTTATTATTCAAATTGCAAAAAAAAAAAACAAAACAAAACAATAATTGAATAATAATTTATTATTATTATTATTATAAAAAATATTTCAACGAATATATTTATGCTTCAACGATTTGATGAAAAACAAATGAAACACCAATTTTAATACCACCAGCAATAAATGCAAAATTTATTTATTTACTTAATTAATCAATTATTTTATTTTATATATACAACAGAGAGAAACCTATAAAAGTTCACCTTTTTTTAGTAGCAATTCAAATTTAGCGAATAAAATGCAACTACTTATTAAAAAGAAAATAAAAATAAAAAGAAAAAACACTTAAATAACATTTTGTTTTATTTTAGTTTATGAACAGTTTCCGAGATTCTAGTATTCTCCAGGAATTTCAAGGTGTTTTTAAGAGATGAAACTGCAATTTCATTTGGTTTTTAGTTACTGGTTGCCTAAATATCGGAGTCTGGTCCAAATTAGATCATCACAGTGGTATAGCAAATGCTTCTTCATTACATAATCTACAGTAAGTTAATATTATGGGCTTGTTTCTGGTTTACAAAATTAACCTCCAGATATTGGAGGGTGCTTATGACTTTCAAATTTGGCGTCTTTATATGAAAATGTTTCGCTTAGGATTATTGATGCTTCTTGGGACTTAAGCAACTCTGATGTGCACTTATTAGAAAAGAAATCATTAAGCGCAGTACAAGATATTCATACTGCTTGCTTACAGATTAATCCATTAATTCATCTATCTCTTTTTTAATCAATTTGATGGCAAACATCTCTTTATTTCACCCATCTTCTTAACTAATTTGAAATCAAAATTCACCGAACGGAAAAATTGTTATTTTTAAAATTCGTATTTACTTCTTGTTATCATTGGCTTATTTCTCTTGGGCAACCGAGCAGAAGAGACCCAAGTAAAAGTACAAATCCTTTAATAAAATTAAGAAGAGACCAGAGATTGATGAAGGATTGATATACATACACTAGTCACGTGTAAAGAATTAAGGCAAGGGGTCATTAGCAAGTGTATAAAAATTATGTTATTTGTATAAGAGACCCTGAAATTGCACTGTGCCCAATGGCCGCACTAGGTAAAACAATCCGCTCTATGGACATTTAAATTTGGCGTCATTACGTCAAAGGATTAAGCTAAGGTTTCACTTCTGTTAATTGATGCTTTTTGGGACTTGGGAAACTCTGAGGTACACTGATGGGAAATGACTTTGTGAAGCCGCCTCAAAGTGCTCAATATGGACAATAGTAGAGTGCGCCGATTTCTTAACTAGCCCAATAATTTAAGTTTAGCGAACACTTAGAACTGAAGCATTTTAAAACGAAGTTTCTAAAATTTTGTTTTGTATAATTGACATCTCATTATCGCGTCTTGGTTTCCTATGAGGCTAGAACAAAACCTAAAAATAATTACGAGAGGTGCTATGTATTTTTCGGGATCTGGCAACACTAATGTTAATAGCTAATATCTGGCAACACCATTCGGTCGCCAACGAATTCCGTGAAGGTCGTCCAAAATCTGTTGTTGTGCCACAAAACATCGATGCAGGGCATGAACTGATAATGCAAGATCGTCATGTGACATATCGCGAGATAGAGGCATCCTTGCACATTAGTTCCAATTCAATATATTCGATTGTGCATGAACACTTAGTTCATTTGCAGTCGTTGCATACCCCATAATTTATCAATAGCTCAAAAAAAGGCACGCGTTGATTGGTGTAAGGAAATGCTTAAAAATTTTGACCGTGGTGCATCAAAAGACGTGTAGGTGACGAAACATGGATATATGCATATGAACCGGAAACAAAACAGCAATCGACCGTGTGGGTGTTCTAAGACGAGCCAAATGCAACAAAAGTTGTTCGCGCTCGAAGCACTGCGAGGCAATTGGTCGCCTGTTTCTTCGCCCGAATGGGTCATGTGGCTGTTCCGCTTGAGCAACGTAGGACGATCAATTCTGAGTGGTAAACCAACCACCAAAGACGAATCATTCTCCATCATGACAATGCACCCAATGACTACTTCTTGTTCCCGAATATCAAAGGTAAACTGCGAGGTCAACGATTTACGAGCACTGAAGAAGCAGTTGAAGCATTCAAAAACCATGTTTTGTCTAAGTGTCTAAAGAGGACTGGAAAAACTGCTATGACAAATAGTTTGTACGAATGCAAAAGTTCATTGATCATCATGGTGAATATTTTGAAAAAAAATAAAGCCGTTTACATTTAAAAATGTTTGTTATTATTTGCTATTCCCAAAATGTAATAGTACTCCTCGTAAAAAGACCAAGACCAATTACAATAGGAATTGGGACAAGGTTCGCACTAGTCAAAAAACGCCACTGGTTTTTTTATGTTCGATGCACATTTCACCGGGCGTTTGTCTCATGTGATTCCTACATACTAACAGAGTCCCCCGGAACACACTGGCCTATTTTTCAACATTGGCGTGACTATCATTATTATTACTACGCCAGGGAGAGCAGGTTAAACGACACTTCTATTTAACTATTTCTTCATTTCTGCGGAACTGTAATATTGCAACAATTATAATGCAGCCATCTTTGTCCTTTATCACTCCATTTGGTCTAAGTTTTCCACATAACACTAAAGTGATTAACTCTTTCATGCGAACCTACAATACTACAGTTTTAAGGATTCTTTTTTTGAGAGTAGAAAAATTAGACAGTATTGATCGCTCCTCATAAGAGCGTTTTAATAGAAAATCAACCATAAGAACGAAAAAAGTAAAAAGGTCTGCGAAACATTCTTAAATATATATATTTTTTAGTTCTATCTGGAACATAAAACTTTTATACAATCATTATAAGACCATAATCTCTTAAGAATCTTAAACCAACACCAAATTTGACCCCCAAATGCCAGACAGACATCCATTTAACATATAATTTCATTCTATTCAAATTTTTTTTACCATAAAATATGACTTAAAAAAATAAACCAAAACAATGAAAAAATACTAAATCATGTGAGTAGATTACGCAAGCGAGCATGAATGAACATGTTAAAACATATTTTATGAAATTTTATTTAAAACATCAAGTACGAAGGAGCATCATAACAACAATACTATAAAGGACCCGAAGCAACAGTCACGCAATAAGCATAAATACAACAAAAAAAAAAAAGGATAAAATATATGCACCACATTCAAGCATAGAATTTTATTTATTTATATTTGTATGAGAAGAAAATAACCAACAACAATGGAAACAGGCACACAAAACGAAGCATACTTCGTGGCGCATCTTCATCGTCATTTGATTGTTTTTTGTTTGAAAAATCGCCAAACCGGCAAGCGCAACGATCCTTTTCTTCATTTTTACTTTTTTGGTCCTTTCATCATCAGCAACAATTGTTCAGTTGGCTGCTGTGCGTCGCGGCGACAAGTTCAAAGCGCGGAAAACCAACGAAAAAGAAAGAAAATTGCTACGACAATTTACCTACAATTTTAACAATTTAACATTTAATTGGGGTATGCGCAAGCATCTGTCATGTATTTTCGGCCGAAATTTCTTTCATTTTTATATTATGAAATATTCTTGAGTTGGAGTTCAGGTTCTTGAGTTATGATTCTGGTGAACATTTAAGTGTTTATGCTTGTGATTTTTTTTTAAATAAATTTTTATCGTTCACTATTTCTTAACAATGTCCTTCTTTTGAATCGAATCGAATAGCCTTAGTAAGGCGACAATGACAGCTTCATATCTCTAGCCGCAATCAGTAAACGGTCAACAAGAATAAGAAAAAAACACACAAAAACAAAATAAATTTAAGTGTTTGTGGTAGCAAAAAAAAAAAAAAGAATACAAGAAATAAAAATAAAATAAAAATAGACCCCAAACAAAATAAAAATTGTATATGGTAAAAGAACAAACAAAAAAAAAAAAAATCTCATATAACCAAGTGTAAATCCTGTTTTTTATGACCTTCTCTGCAAATTTCGTGTTCAATTGCGATAATGAGCTGTTGTCCCTCTCATCAACATCAATATCATCATCATCATTATCATCAGCATCATAATCAGTGTCTATGCTCTATGGTTCCACTTTCTTTTGCTTTTTGTTACTATTTTTGATGTCTTGTGGTAGCCTACTACTATTTGCTATTTAACAGTTCTTTGGTTGTTAAGCCGGAAATTATGATTTCTTTGCTATCTTTAGAAGGACTCTTTTACATCTTCATTGCTTTCACTTGTATTTTTAAACATTTCGCGTGTTCATGATGTACCATACTAAACCATCTAAACGGAAATTGTGTGTCACTTTGTGTTATTATTGGTTTTTAATAAACGCCTTCGTCATCATCATCATCATCATTGCTCTCAGTGATGGAAAATATTGGTGTCAATGGAGAATTTTCTTGGTGTCGTTTGTCGTCAATAATGCGTGAATTTATTTTTAATTTATTAGCTTAACATTTTTTATGATATTTCTTTCATTCTATTTTACTTGGTTTTGTTTGTTATTTTCATTGTTTGTGTTTTAGGCAATTTTTTTTATTTTTTACGCTACATAATTTACATAATTTTTCGCACGTAATTCAATCTTTTAATTGAATTTTGTTTTTCATTTTTTCTTGTTTTTCTTTTCATTAAAAAGATAAGGAAAAATAATAAAAACAAAAATAAGTAGAATTGGCGACAAAACCAACACAATAAAAAAAGAATTTTTTTTAATTAAGATAAATTTAATCAACATTGATTAGAAAAGAAAGTGCGTAGGATGGAGCAGGAGGAGGCATTATTGATAACAAAGGAAATGAGATAGAGAAAATTTTGTATGAATGCTTAATTTATTTTTGGTTTAAAAATTTAAATCCTTTTTTCATGGGATTGAAGGTGAAAAATATATGATTAAGAATTTAAAAATAAGCTGAATAAATTGTCTTTATGTCAGAGACTACAAGCTATATAATTAAAAAAGATTTGAGACAAGTAATTATTTTCAAAATGACTCATCGCACTTACCTCTTATTTTGTGATAAATGATACATGACATATTTCGTTATTTTCACGTATTTCTATTTTTGAGAAAATTGAAATGAAATTGAGTGACAAAAAATTGCAATAAGTACTTATGTATGCCAGTGCCTTTGACTTAACAATATTAATTGTACACAATCTCTGATATATCTAGAAACTATGAATAGCAAATTATTTAGATGTTAGATTATTATGAAGTTAAACATAAGGAAATTGCATTTAGTGAAGTGTTAAAGACTTTTCATTTTAGATGAATATGCTAGTATGAATATAAAATTTTATAGGATTCTGTTATTTTCCCTTGGCTTTTTAAATTTGTTTAAATGGTATACAGATCATTAATCTTTATAATATTTGTTATTAAAAAAATGGTTAAGATAAAATCTCATTGATTCTGTTGCAATCTTATTTTGAGCCACTTTTTAATACCATTAACATAATTTTTTTGTATTTATTTATTAAAGCCTTAGTTATTTATAAAAGAAGATAATACATTGCTTAGCTTTCAACTAATACAACATACTAATTTAAGATATTTCTACTCAATAATAATAAGGAAAATTGGGAAAGAAAGATAAACCTTTAATAGAACTTACATTACATTACTGTCCTGTCCAAACGTCTTGATGAATAACTCGGTTATACCTCAGGTGGGCTCAGCCCACTACCTCGGTATGATCTTGGACTAGAGACTTATCTGGCGCAAACACATTGTCAAAACTGCTGCAACTTGTCGTCAACAAGGTTATTATTTATAAGGCAATAGTGGTCCCGCCCTGAACTTATGGGATTCCCCTCTGGGGCACCGCAGCCGACTCTAATATATACCTTACGCAGAAGATGCAGAACTCTGTGCTCCGTCAGATAGTTAATGCTCCTTGATACGTTTGTAAGGATATCCACGGACCTAAGAATCCTCTCTGTTCGTGAGCAGATAAACTTGCACACAAGCCGGTATAATGACCAGTTAAAGTCTCATGCCAACAGGCTAGCTGCTGCTTTGGCTATAAATACCTTCAGGAGAAGGTTCAAGCGCCTTTACCCTGATGATCTTTGGGTACACGGACGTCAAAGAGGACATAGGCTTCCCTTTTAATTAAACCAGGCTTATATTAATTTAATATACTTTTGTGGCATTAAGCCACACGTCAATCTCTCACCTTTATCACACAAATTTTTTGTAGCCATTAAGTTGGAGGCTTATTTTTATTCAATAAATGTTAAAAAAAACACTACTCTGACTAGATTAGGTGATAGAGCAATTCTTATTAATACTAACCAGAGCATATGGCTAAAAGAATCAGTTGTACGAAAGGATGAGCGTAAGATTAATGCTGTGTTATAAGATTTCTTTTGGCATTGAATATTTGCTCTTAACATGTTTTGCATTTGCTAATTTGTGCAGATAAGCTGTGAAGAAATAGTATGGAAGATTCAATATCATTTTTAACAATTAATAATTTTTTTCGTGCGACTTTGCGCAGTGTCCCCAGATTACAAAGCCATACAGGGTAATCGGTGTAAAAATAGTGTTGAAAATAATGATTTTGTTTTGAGCAGATAAAAAGGAATTTCTGTTTATGAAAGGCTAGAGGATTCGTGTCGTTTTGTTTATTTTTCGAACTGTGTAAGCTTTATGCCTGCAAAATGTTAACTTCTGATGTAAGTGTAAGCCCAGATATTTCAATGGTTTCTCATGGAGCACTAGTAGTGTCAATTACCAAATTTGTAGTTGGAAGATAACAGGCCTTCTCGTTTATTGGTGAAGTAAATGGCTTTTGTCTTATTTGCATTCAATTTAATTTACCAAGTTGTGAAATAAGTTGTTAAATTATTGAGTGCAACTTGTCAGGTGGTTGTTAACTAATGCGGATACCAAATTTTCCCTTGAGCAGTAAACTGCTGTATCATCAGCAGAGATAGATGTTTTACAAATTTCAGAAATCGGTTTATCATATGTATAGATATTATTGGTACTCCAGCACTTATCGGTTTTCAGTTCGACTGACTTTCTTCCATAAATACTGAAAATTGTCTTTTACTCAAAAAAATCATTGTACATGATTTTAATACGATATGAAGAAAATTTTGAGTAATACAATTTGTATATTAAGCCTCTATGCCATACAGAATCAAAAGCAGCTTGAACATCCAAAGCAACGATACCTACAGTTTTTTAAGAACATAGTTCCTCTTTATTGAACTTTTAAAGTTTGTGCAAGGGGTGGATGTAACTAAGATGTGACCTAAAACCATACTGAATTGGAGGTAGAATGTCATTTTCATCCAGGTGCCTACCTATTTTAGTTTTTATTAAGCGTTCTAAAATTTTAGAAACGATTTGACGAATTTCAGCATGGTTCTATTTTATTTATTTAAAAAAATATTGCATTTGCAATTGTAAATAGTTTCTTTTACATAAAATAAGTAAAGCACCATTGAAATTGTTGAAAATGGAATGGAATATCCATGAGTAGGTAGTAGATGCTGTGTTTATGACAATTCTGAATAATTATTTTTTTTTTAACATAACGTAACATAGCATTTAAGTCGATTTGACAGCGATGGATTCCGACACCGTTTGGCCGATCACCATGAAAGCTGGCACATACTATATGCATTTTCCCATGGAGATAGTTTTTGCGTACCTATTTTTTTGCGGACCAACTGCTGTCGAGAAATTTGTGTATAAAATTTTGCACAAAAAAGCTTAGAGCAATATTTTAAAATTGAATGGGGAATGGAATATTAAAATATGTTGTTCATTCACATGAATTATTAAACTTATGAATTAAAAACAAATGTTATAAAAATCACGCACTAACATCAAGTCGGGAATAGCAAAGCGCGCCGGGAACGCTAGTATGTTACAATTTCACTTGTTCACTGAAACTTGAAAAGATTAGACGTTATTTTATCCATTCCGTCTCTTCTTTTTGGTTTTGAAGAATCATGCTTGGGTTTTCCCATGCCTTGTATGCAATTGGAATTACAATAGAAAAAACCTTTTCAAATATGAACATGTTCATGATTTATTTTCTTAGAACAGCAAGAAATAAGAGTAGAATAATAAAGAAAAGAGAAAGTTTTGATAAGTTCAATTCACAATTTTCACCCCAATACAAGTTCCTCCTTTGATAAGCATACGTTGAGTTGAATGCGGTTTGGCATAATACCAATTAGGTTAAGCAAACAGTAGAGAATCATGACTTCTGACTTATAAAATTAAAAAGGGGAGAAATTTATACATTATTTTATAAGTTTTAATCTTTAGTTTTTGTGAAAAACAAATACAATACAAGAGAGGCTGGCATATTTTATTGCACTAGTGGTTCTCGAAATGCGGAAAATGTTTAATTTTTGAAATCGCTCATTTAAACTTTTTATTACCTTTTATTTTAATATTATAAATATTAAAATTAAAGATTCAAATGCTAGAGATTTACAATTTAGGACATTCGATTTTATTTACAATAAAAGAACTCACTTCACACTTTGTATTGCACAACTACATCTAAACAATATTATGTGATTAATAAATAATTTATATTCTAGGAATTTCTATTCGTTTTGAAATACGTATTTCGACAAAAGATTTTTCGAAAAATACGGCTTAGAAACATAGTTATATGATTTTGCTTTAGCGTACACAAAATTTGCAATGTCTATATATAACATAAATTTTCGAAATAAGCTACTTTGACTTATTGCTACAGATATAAGTATATAATTCAGTTAAAGGGAGGGTAATAAAAATTTGTAATACTTTTTAATATCTTTTTTTTTTTTTTTTTTTATTACATATGTACATATAGGAAAACATTAACAGCAGAATCCGCCTTAAAATATTGGTGTGATTTAGAAAACAGTGATGAGCCCGTCACAGACGCTTATGATAATGTTATAATATTATTATAAATATTTTTATTATCATACTCTCCTTGTTATCATTTAAATTCATGAAGATACAGACCAAAAACTTTGCAAAATTTTGATTTTTCCATCGATTTTGCAACTTTAAGTCTAATTTGTGCCCCTTATCTTATCTAAATTATATTTTATCTCAACGTTCATCGAAAGTTTAGTGATTTTAGCTTTAAATGAACCCTGTTTGAATAAAATCGGTTAAAAATTACTTGATTTATTGTACTTTTTGTAATTGCATATGACAGTTTTTTTTCCTTTTTTATTCTTATTCTAGCTATCTCCCTCTAGCTATCTCCCTCTATCTGCAACAATTAAGGAAAAAAAAACTGTCATATGCAATTACAAAAAGTACAATAAAAATACATGATACATGGTTGTAAAGGGCTACATTTCAGCTTCTAAATACAAAATAAAAATTTGAAATCCAATATAAAATGGCCAAGTTATAAGGTAATATGTACAGGAACCTCTTAAAAACGGTTTTTGAGCTTTAAGTCAAGATTTTGAGGGTGTATCAAAAATTTTTTATATGCCATTCTTTTTAGTTTTTTATGACCTATAACCTCCACTAGGTCTGATAAGAAGTTTTTTTTCGCTGTGACACAGTGTTATTAACGTTCCGGTTTCAGTAAATGGTTACTTCTCTTCCAAGATTAATTGACGATGATTATTGCATTAATGTATATATAAAGTGTAAAACGATACACAAGTCAAGTTATTTGATGGGCTTGGTTAATAAGCGCGTTATTAGACAGTGGCTCCAATTTTTCTATTAATTCATTTCGTAACATAGTCAACGTGTTTCACATCAAAGGCTCGTGAGTGTTAAGCACACTCAATATTTTATTTTTCATTTAGTTCCCAAATATTTTCACAGTTGTTTTTATATTTAGTCATTAATTTTTATTATTTTGGCCTATTTGTAATAAGACTTATGTTGAAATTTTCATGTAAAATCACTACCATCTTATATCTTTAAGGTATTATGTTTTCCGGAACAACTGTCTATGTTGGGCATTCAGCATTATCGGTGTTTATGCCACCTGATTTAAATTAAATATGCCATTCAATTATAGAATAATTAATTTTCATGGAGCAGAAACTCCATATAGCTTATCAAGCCACTGTATGGCTTCAACAGTATTTTTTCCCACCAATAAGCAAAACACGAAATTCTTTTTTATCCATTGTTTTGGGGTCATTTAAACTCTATAACCTGTAAACTAATTACACTGTGTGACAAAAAAGAATAGATTTTATTAAATTGGACCTGCTGATCACGAAAATGTAATTTCTTCTACCACGTACCATTTAAAAGTTATGATACGTTTAAGTACCATCTATTTACATCTATGTATGACCCCTATGGATTCCGAAACTACTGGATCGATTGTGGACGCTTTGTTTTCGATAAATTGGATAAGTGCACGCAGCCAACCGAATCTTTCCTTGAATTACTGAGCAAAAAATCAATTTCAATACGATTATAAATAGAAAAAAAAAAAATAAAAATTGTATGGACGTGTCTGATCCGTACCAAACTTCACAGGAACTATGACTTTGCTTGAGTTTCCTTTAAATTTCCTGTTAAGAATTTTTGACACGAATCGTTTAAAGGTAATGATGCTGATGATATACAGAAGTTTTTGAACAAATAAGCTCAATTTTTAAGTTTTGGTGGTCTTAATGATTATATGACACACTAGGAATATGGGTTTTCTCAGGGCTTTCAGTTCATTTGAAACTCCATAATATTGAATTTCATGTCGATAAATCATGAACTGAAGTTCACAAAAAATGTATCTGATACTTTAAGTAGAAGAACTTATAGAAATATCTTATGTTTCACAAAATACTATTTTTGTTCACTGTACTTAATTGTTAATAAATTGTATGAGCCTATAATAGTTTTAATAGCGTTTAGTTTATATCAAATTAATTTCCAATATTTACCTATAAATTCTCATATTTTTCCTTATTTTTTTAACTCGAATTCTAACAAGGACAACCAAAAAAAATATCTTCTAATGGACAAGATAAATGAAAATAAAAATTCAATAAATTGAATCATTTCAAATGATTCAAGAATATGTTTTTCGTACTTCATTTAAAAACAAAAAAAAACCTTAAGGGCTCATCCATGTCATATTTTGACAAGATTTTCAATACAAGAGATTTGTGGCACTTGTCCTTTTCTCATCATAACATAATCTTTACCATAAGAAAGTTTAAATCCACTTTGCCATTTCATTGTCGTACACAAATATCGTTTGGACTCAACAACTGACACAAACAACTTAATAAAATAAATAAACATTGTAAATAAATGTATTTCTATTCAATAAGTAGAAATCCTTATTCAAAAAAGAAATTTAAACAAGAATCTATGCAAATCACTTTAAATGAAAAGAAAAGTAAAGGAAGAAAACAAAGGAAATCTTGATAATGTTTTCAATTCAATATTTTCGTTAAGTAATTGCAAGACACACAAGTATAGATACATTCAAGTACCGTACTTAGATACTTTTATTTTAAATATAAATACCTTGAACAATTTAACAAAGATTAAATTGAAATGTTCAATGACACAATACGAAAAACACAATAACAAGAAAAGAGTGAATTTCATGAGCAAAACGTGCTTTTAAAACTATATGAATTCAAACAAAACAAAAAAAAAAGGTAAAGAGTAAAGTAAACTGAGATATCCATTGAAACTATGAATGGAAAAAATCTAAACAAATCTACACCCGAACCGCCATTATTTTTAGCATCCTTCAACCTTCTTGTCCATGCCATTTTGACTGCAAAAATGGTCTCCAGCTCAACTCAACTCAGCTCAGCTCAGCTCAAATTATGCAAATAATGGTTAAATGTGCGCACAGCTAAGCGGATGAGATTAGGTTACAACCAACAACAATAACAGCAACAAAGGATCAATTCAAAAGGATAAAAAGTGAATGAAACCAGAAAAAAGACAACAAAAGAGGAAAAATCCGCGGATTTCAACGAGTCCAACCGGAAAATATAAACAAATTATGAAGTGTATGAAAAACTGTATAAAAATGAAGTGTCAAAAACCTGAAGTTGAGATACAACAAGCATCATAATCAACATCATCATTATCACTGCTATAATATTAAGTGAGTAAATAAGTCCTAGTGTCAGAAGTGTTGGAAAATGTCAAAAGAATGATACTCATGATGATGATGATGATGAGATGCTGATGATGATGAAGATATTTTTATAGCATACAAAGCGCTAATAATTACAATGAAGACAACAGTAACAACAAAGATATTAATAAAGATAATCATTATGATGACAATGATGATGATGATGATGATAATAATAATTAAGATGAGTTTATTTCGAGTAGACCAAAGTGTAGACAGAATGATTAATCGTTAAACGATGCGGAAGCGCCTTAAACGCCATTTTCATAAGTAAAGTGAATCAAGAAACTCCGTGTGAGTGACGGTGATTAAATAAAGAATCTGTGTAAAAACAAAGATAAACACACAAACAAACAACAATACACAGTTACATAAAAACAACGAGAACAAAAGAATAAAGTTAAAGGATATTTGAAAAATGGTTTATGGTCGCAGCATTGCCATCAGTGTCGCATTGCTCACCATTGTTGTGTTGCTGTCGGCACTCATCTTCTATTTGAGTTTGGGTAAGTTACTAATAATAATAATAATAATAATATTTGAAGAGAAATCTATCAAAAATATCTATATACAAATTACGAATTCCCATAATTTGTTTTTATTACCCAAAGAAAATAATAAGAAAAAGTCTTAAAGCAAAACACGCGCTTCCTTTTGCCTTAAAGTGCAACTTTAATAAATAATGAAGCCTTTAATAAAACTTCTTGTATTATGTCTTCTTTTTTATTTTGACATTGATATTTATGATATTTAAGATAGTTCGATACAAATAGAATATCATAGATTAATTTGTGAGCGAAGAATTGTACGCATAAAGATTTTTTCAAGAATACAATAGTAAAGAAATTGCACTTGCCATTTTCTTTTTCATCATCAGTAATCAAAAAAAGAAATTAAATTAAAAATTATTTATATTATTGCAAAAAGATGAAAATGACTTCAAAATATTATTAAATTGTCCAAATAAGTTTTTTTTTCAGAAGACATTTCCACTTCCTAGTTTGTTGCTTTCTATTGGAAAAAAAGCGTGATCCTTTTATAAAGTAATAAGTAGATTTGATTAGATTATCTTAGATTAGATTAGGGGAAAGGCGTTTAGTGGAAACGTCATTGCTGTCTACTATATTGTAACAACATATAACAGCTCTTTGAGATTTAGGTATTCATTAGGAATTCTGAGATTTTCTTCGGTGTTGAGTCTGCAATTTCTATGGGTTCTAGTTAGTGGGCAAGTTTGTTCAAATTAAGATCCTCACAGTGGCATAACCAATCCTCTGCAATTTCCATTGCTTCATTTCTTTCTGTACAATTTCATAACTCTACAAGGTAATGTTATATATGAGACTGAGACTAATATACGAATACCTTTCCGAGGTAATCCTAGTTCTTTTACAACTACACTTATTTTCTTTATATCCAGGCATTGTTGATGCGATTTACCTTCAAGTTACACTTTGTACTTGAAGGTACACTTCTTACTATTATGATCTCAATCAGCCACTGCGATAGTGTTTTATCAAAATTCAATATAAAACATATGATTTTGAAACAAGTATTGTATGTTATCCAAAGGCCTTGAGTCAAAATTCAACTAAATTGATAATATTATCAAAGGTATAACAGAGATTGTTCTACTTATTCTTGTAATATAAAGGCTCTTTTTTGAATGTGTGACTTACTTAGCTAAGAATTTAAGCCAACAGTTGATATATCCGATATTACTTAATGCCAATTAATAGTTATATTGTTTGTTCTAAATGGGATTTATTGACTGCGGATTTTAAGCCAATAATGCGAAAGACATGACTGTTACAGATTGAAATGTTTATTCTTACAGGTATAGGTAGGTAGGCTATAAAAAATAAACAAGAGTAATGTTCATTTATCTTATAAAGACTCTTGTCGAGCCCTCCGTTCATTCCATAGTTCATAACATAAAAGCTTCCTTCCAAAAAACCAATATAATCTACACAAGGAATGTTCGATGAAACGGATTGCAATTGAAAGTTAAGAAAAAACCTTGCCTGAGATATGTTTGTTTAGTACGAAAATTATATGTTTTTTTTCCAAATTAGCTGATCTTTAAGGAATCTTAAGTAGAGAGCAATCGAAGTACAACTAATATTTTTTATTTCTAATTTAATCAATTCAAAATGATCTTTTTTTTTTTTTTTTTGATATGAGTTTATTTGTGAATTCCAATCATGTGTTAAAAGAGCACATTTAAGGGATAGGTTTGATAAAATTGACAGAGAGTAACTAAACTAGGTTAGATAATATATAATACTTTATTAATTTCTAAATCTGTGACGTAGATCCGAAGGGTGGAGCCTTTTTAACCTTCTCGGGCAATAATTGAGTTGAGAGCTATAGCAAGAGGATTGATAGGTATCTGGAGTGCATCATTATAGCGCCTGGTGTGACGGTGTCTTTGCTCTTTGATTGACAGGATGCCTAAGTCACGGTGTATTTTGCATAGCCTGAAGACGGTTTATTGTAGAGTGATTTCAAAATCACAGTGATTCTAAACTGTGATTGAGTCGCAGTCATTTGATGGGAGAGACACAGTATACTTTACTTTTTACTAAATCAAAGTGAGTTACAATCAATCAAATGACTGTGACTTAATCACATTTTAGAATCACTGTGTCACTGTTTAGCTCATCTCTAGTTTATTGTAGATTTGGCAGCTAGTCCCGAGATCTGAATACCATAGGTGTAGGATGGTACTATTATAGCCTTATATAGCGTAACCTTGGCGGCGAGACTGAGAGTGCTACCGGATCGGATAAGTCATCGTAGTTTTAACATCTTACTTTTACAAGTAGCTGTTATGGCGTTGACATGCTTTGACCACGTTAGCCGCCGATCCAAGCAAAATGAATCATAACACATAAATTGACAGTAACATCAAAAAAGCAAACACAGGACAGTTAACAATAACAACAACGAAGGTTACAAGCAATCAACAATTTAGATTTGCGTTGTTGCCGTTCTGCTTGCACTTAACTGTTCTATAAAATTCAAAAGCAAACAAAAGCTCATTATCACACTTGCAAAACAGAAGTGAACATGTTCAGTCGCTTGTCAAATAGACTTCATTTACATTATGAACGCCGACAAGATCGAATGATAGTCATTTCGAATATTCTATGATTTCACCACGTCCTTATGCTATAATTATTTAGCTTATGATCAAGGTGACACAAAACAGTGTCTGCCTCAAATCAATACTAATCTACTCTTGTTTAAATTGCAAAAATGAATACTACGATAAACCTCAAAGTTATAATTTATCATATACTTACATATGACTAAGTATACCGAGTAAATTTAATAATATATATTTAATAATCTGTCTACTTATATATAAAATCATAAACGTCTCTTTGTCTTTGCAAAGTAAAAAGATATTAATTTTTGATTAAAAGTTGAGTACTGTTGCCATCTTTTTGCGCATGGTTAACAAATTTTTGATTAATTTTCGACTGTTTCGACTGCTATTACAAGCATATATCGAATATCACGCGTATGAAGTTGCGAGCACAGCTTGTAATCTACTATAAATTTAAATAAGGAAATAATTGCTTAAAACAACATTTATGTTTTTAAATAAAACTAAATTTAAGGACGGAAACTCTAGTAATAGTATAGTTCAAGTAGTTTATAAGGACAAAAATATGTGTAAAGTTTTAATCTATTACCTGTGCTTCAAGATTTAGAAGCTGTTGTGTTTTATCTTCACATGCATATTCTCTCTTATTTACAATCAAAATCATTCGATATGACAAAATATTTCCTGACATTTCATCTATTCAATGGGAAAATTAGCACTTTTTGCTTAAATTCATCACAACTAGTGACGTTTGTAAACTTACATACTTATATTTAAGATATCTACTCTTCGGGTATCTCAACTCATCATTTTTATTAGTATTTATCTTAAGTATTTGTAATGCAGACTTTGTTTCTATCTATTTTTATTATACAATATTTTCCATCTTCTATTTATTGATTGATTTATTATTGTATTTGCTTTCATTTCATTCAATTTTATTGCTATTTATTATGAGACAATTACATTGCGTATACGTAATTCAATATGTATTTCTGCTTTATTTATCTATTTGCATTGATTTACTAAAAGACAGAAATAGTAAGAGAAATGATCAATATTAAATTTATCATATAAGTAGTATATTACGGAATAAAACATACAATATATTGTATATCTCTGTTTTAACAGAAGTATTTCAATTTGTTCACCACTTGGGGTCATTGCTTTTCCAGGATTTGCTGTACACATACTACTATAAATGAGAATTGTGGATTTGCTTTATAATCAAAAAAAAAAAAAAACAAAGATCTTTAACTTGCCACATTTTCTTAATGAAGTTATGAATTGCATTTGTTGTCATACTCATTATCATTAGCTTATGACCTTATCTACTGCAAACTAACTACTTTCTACTCTTTGGCTTAAGTCTTAAGTTGGAGCTCATAATTGTATTTATTTGACAATTTTCTACTTTCACTTCTCGCACTTGACTCGTTTAATCTCATTAGTAAAAGAAAATTGTTCTTATAATTCGGTATCTTCTTCTTGTTCTTCATAAAGTACTTCATGACAACTGTTTCCAGCTGTTTTTCCCCCAAATTATCATTTCCATTTTTGGTTTCTTTTTAATTTTGGTTTTGGTTTCGTATTTCGTTGCTTGACAATTTGAATTCAAAGCGAAAGTTTTTTCTGTTTTTGTTTGTCTTTTTTACACAAATTTAAGTTAAATCTTCAATTTGAGCAGGAAAATATAAAAAAAAGACTTTAAGCTTTAATTCGCCTAGATATCTACTACTTATTTTTATAGGCGCCTCAAGGCATGAACGCTTTACATAATTGCACTGAACCAAGTCAAAAAGATATTCTACATAAGACAAGGTTAAATGTGGTTGGATGGTTCGTTTGTTGGTTGGCTGGCTGGCTGGTGGATTTGGAGGATTTTTTCTTCCTTAACTTTATATAGCCCAGAAGAAGTAATGAATGACAAAAATCTTGTATGTACGAGTATATTGTTGTTGAGTTCTTCTTGAAAGTGAAACTGAAATGAAGTCATGAAAATGATTTGTATTTGTATTCATATTATGATAGCAAGTGTTATAAAAAAACTTTTTTGTTGCCTCATTTTAGGCGCAGTAAATCAAGAGATTTTTTCCTATTGTATTCAGAATAGAAAGAATAATACTCAATGTTTATAGTAATGTCATCATATGTAAATAGATAAAATTTAATGAAATTAAAAGGATTAAAAAGTAAGAAAACTATAAATTTTACTGGTCTATTCGGAGTTCTTTTTGAAATGTTTACATTAAACTATTGTACTTATGATGCCTAAAGTTTTTTAAGAATTCATATAATTTCATTTATATAAAAAAATGTAACATTTAATTTTAATTTGAATTTTAATTATTTTATTAAAGGGAATTTCTGTTTATAAAATAAATAATATTTTTTGTTAGATTAAATTCCAAATATTTCGACCTTCTGTTTAAGATTTTGAATACCTTCTTTGCTTCATAGCATCTACTGAAATAAATAAAGTCACGAACCCGCTGCGATAAGAATTACACAATTTAATTTGTAAAATGCTCACCATGTGCTTATAACCTGCTGTGGTAAACTCTTAAATACGAGTATATAAGTAGAATTCGAATTTATTAAATTTGTTGATAAATTTTACTGAAAAAATAAATAAAAATACTAAATGATTCTTAAATGATTTTCTTCTTGTATCTCTAAAACATCAAGTATTATGCACTACAATAAGTTTGAAACATTTAAAATCATGCCACAAAATACCCATTTGAGGCCGCCGTGACGACTTGCTTATTTTTGGCAATTGAATATAAATTTTTGTTTCATTTTTAAAAACCATATGTGTTTTTTTTTTTTATATATAAAAATGAATCGCTAAATGTGCTGGTAAGCGCATATCTCAATAACAGCTGAACCAATTTTGATGATTTGGAGTCACCTAGATGGTTTTGATCTGATTTGAACTCGGTAGTTGGCGTAGTTTTTGAGATACAGACAGTCTTTCACTATTTTAACATTTGTTCATTTGGTGCAACCGATTTTGATGAGGGAATCTCTAGCATAGTCTTGAGATTGTTTCAGTAAAGTTTGGTACGAATCGAACGTGCTGTTGTCGAGAAATTGGTGGATAATATTTTGCATATAAAACGTAGATACTTATTTTAAAAACAATCAAGTCGCCTTTGACAAATATGGCAGGAAATTATGTTAATATTTATATTTGAATCGTCTGATTTTTCAAAAGTAAAAAGAGAACAGTATCACGCACTAACATCACGTCGGAAGCGTAACAAAGCACGCCGAGTACGCTAGTCAATCAATACAAATTAAAGATTATCAAACGATTTTTGTAATTTTATAGAAAGCAAAATAAATTAATTAAAATTTAAAAAACAAATTCAAATTGGCTTAATTTTTTTAAATTATTTTTTCCTGATTTCTCCTTTTTTTTTTAATAATTTTTATTTAATTTTACTGATTTTTTATCAATTTTATTTCATTTTATAAAAAAATTGCTGCAAACAATCAACCAAACTAAAAATTTCTTCTAAGTATCAATACAAAAACTCGGCTGGGATACCAGGCGAACAGAATTGTCAGAAAAGCAGCTAGCAAATTTTGAACATTGAAATGCGGTAAAATCAACTATTGCCATGCAATCATTCAGCACATTAATACTAAAGTGCATTGATTGAGGAAATGTTCACTAGCTGTTCTACTTGCTGGTCTTCATTCAATGCATTCCGTTTTAATATACATTTGCTGTATGTTTGCAGGTCTTAAGTGGATTTAACTCCAGTTCAATTTGGAAAACTATCATCCCTGAGGGTATGCTTCACTTTTTTAATTGCTCTGCTTGACAGTTGAAAGAAATCGATTTTTTAAACAAAATCTTATAAAAAATCAGGAAAATTGAGAAAAATCAACATAAATAAAAACTGATATTGCATCTTCATATCTATCATCAGTATCAAAAATTTAATTACATTACTCAGTTAAAGGATCAAAGAATTGATCACGTTGAGTGATTTGGTTCCCTGGGGCGCAAGTTGACCAGAAGAAAAGCGGGCCAAGAAATTTCTGATTGCCACTTTGGCCGCATTAAACCTCATTCAGACTTCGATTTGGCTGCGGGTTGGGCAGCCGTAGTTCAGATGATCTTTTAACATATACTTAGATAAAATTTTAAGCATATACTTAGTTACGTCAGTCCCAATAGTACATTAAACTCTTGCATCTACTCTTGTCTAACCATAACTCTTTATATTCTTATTGGGGAAGAAAGTCAAACACATACATATGAGCTTTTCTCCGTCTTTCCTTTAATATTATAGATTTTAACTGTGTATACATAAGTTACATAAGAAATATACTTATTTAGTTCTAATAGATGTATTTTTTAGCTATGGAGACAACTTAAACTTGAGACCGCAGCAGCAACTCAGTGTGACTGCGCACTTCTCACTTTGTAAGTGTATGTATGTCACATGTATCAATTCAATTCAGGAATTGGGAATGGAGCTCCACTTCAATTTACTTTTTAAAAATAAGATACGCTCAACATATACTGTATATTTCATAAAATATACTTATGTAGTTGGATTCGAAGTGTTGTGCATCTTACTTTCTGCCTTTCTTCGTACTCTTGGGTATCTTACTATTGCGTGGAGCACGGCTTTTTGACTTATACTTGGAAGATTTTCGTTTTTTACCCAACGCCGACTTGGTTTTGTTTCGTAGTTTTCTCAGTGTTTGTTGACTTCAATCCACATTATAGCTTGCACGTTTTGTTGGTCCTGGACGAAGGCGTGAGCGATATGTCACGCAAGCGTCTTCTTCCATTGAGTCTGCCTCCTCATTTATGTCCTCTTCCATTGAGTCTGTCTCCTCATTTATATCAATGCTGATATCATCTGGTATGGAACACTCACTTCTCTCAGAACTTCTTGCACTCACATCACTTGTTGTATCACATGCCACGCTTAACCGATTTTTCATCTCCTTGTTTAAGAACTTGTTGAGTTATTTCTTAGTTTTCTCAGTGTTTGTTTTGTTGACTTCCACCCACATTATAGCTTGTACGTTTTGTTGCTCGTGGACGAAGGCGCGAGCGATATGAGTCACAAGCGTCCTCTTCCATTAAGTCAGTCTCCTCAGACATGACAATGCTGATATCATCGGGTATGGATCAGTCGGTTTCCTCAGCACTTTATGCATTCTCATCACTTGTTGTATCACATGTAGTTGCTACGCTTAACCGACTTTTCATCTTCTTGTTTAAGAACTTGTTGTTCTCCTTGGCACTTCTTGTTGGTCGTGGACAAAGGCTTGAGCGATATGTCACGCAAGCGTCCTCTTCCATTGAGTCTGTCTCCTCATTTATGTCAATTTCAATATCATCTGGAATTGAACAGTCGGTTTCCTCAGAACTTCTTGCACTCTCATCACTTGTTGTATCACATGCCACGCTTAACGGCTTTTCCATCACATTGTTTAAGAACTTGTACTCCTTGGCACTTCTTGTTGATCGTGGACGAAGGCGTGAGCGATAAGTAATGCAAGCGTCCTCTTCCATTGAGTCTGTCTCCTCATTTATATCAATGCTGATATCATCTGGTATGGAACACTCACTTCTCTCAGAACTTCTTGCACTCACATCACTTGTTGTATCACATGCCACGTTTAACCGATTTTTCATCTCCTTGTTTAAGAACTTGTTGAGTTATTTCTTAGTTTTCCCAGTGTTTGTTTTGTTGACTTCCACCCACATTATAGCTTGTACGTTTTGTTGCTCGTGGACGAAGGCGCGAGCGATATGAGTCACAAGCGTCCTCTTCCATTAAGTCAGTCTCCTCAGACATGACAATGCTGATATCATCGGGTATGGATCAGTCGGTTTCCTCAGCACTTTATGCATTCTCATCACTTGTTGTATCACATGTAGTTGCTACGCTAAACCGACTTTTCATCTTCTTGTTTAAGAACTTGTTGTTCTCCTTGGCACTTCTTGTTGGTCGTGGACAAAGGCGTGAGCGATATGTCACGCAAGCGTCCTCTTCCATTGAGTCTGTCTCCTCACTTATGTCAATTTCAATATCATCTGGAATGGAACAGTCGGTTTCCTCAGAACTTCTTGCACTCTCATCACTTGTTGTATCACATGCCACGCTTAACGGCTTTTCCATCACCTTGTTTAAGAACTTGTACTCCTTGGCACTTCTTGTTGGTCGTGGACGAAGGCGAGAGCGATAAGTATCGCAAGCGTCCTCTTCCATTGAGTCTGTCTCCTCATTTATATCAATGCTGATATCATCTGGTATGGAACACTCACTTCTCTCAGAACTTCTTGCACTCACATCACTTGTTGTATCACATGCCCCGTTTAACCGATTTTTCATCTCCTTCTTTAAGAACTTGTTGAGTTATTTCTTAGTTTTCTCAGTGTTTGTTTTGTTGACTTCCACCCACATTATAGCTTGTACGTTTTGTTGCTCGTGGACGAAGGCGCGAGCGATATGAGTCACAAGCGTCCTCTTCCATTAAGTCAGTCTCCTCAGACATGGCAATGCTGATATCATCGGGTATGGATCAGTCGGTTTCCTCAGCACTTTATGCATTCTCATCACTTGTTGTATCACATGTAGTTGCTACGCTTAACCAACTTTTCATCTTCTTGTTTAAGAACTTGTTGTTCTCCTTGGCACTTCTTGTTGGTCGTGGATAAAGGCGTGAGCGATATGTCACGCAAGCGTCCTCTTCTATTGAGTCTGTCTGCTCACTTATGTCAATTTTAATATCACCTGGAATGGAACAGTCGGTTTCCTCAGAACTTCTTGCACTCTCATCACTTGTTGTATCACATGCCACGCTTAACGGCTTTCCCATCATCTTGTTTAAGAACTTGTACTCCTTGGCACTTCTTGTTGGACGTGGACGAAGGCGTGAGCGATAAGTATCGCAAGCGTCCTCTTCCATTGAGTCTGTCTCCTCATTTATATCAATGCTGATATCATCTGGTATGGAAGACTCACTTCTCTCAGAACTTCTTGCACTCACATCACTTGTTGTATCACATGCCACGTTTAATCGATTTTTCATCTCCTTGTTTAAGAACTTGTTGAGTTATTTCTTAGTTTTCTCAGTGTTTGTTTTGTTGACTTCCACCCACATTATAGCTTGTACGTTTTGTTGCTCGTGGACGAAGGCGCGAGCGCCATGAGTCACAAGCGTCCTCTTCCATTAAGTCAGTCTCCTCAGACATGGCAATGCTGATATCATCGGGTATGGATCAGTCGGTTTCCTCAGCACTTTATGCATTCTCATCACTTGTTGTATCACATGTAGTTGCTACGCTTAACCGACTTTTCATCTTCTTGTTAAAGAACTTGTTGTTCTCCTTGGAACTTCTTGTTGGTCGTGGACAAAGGCGTGAGCGATATGTCACGCAAGCGTCCTCTTCCATTGAGAGTGTCTCCTCACTTATGTCAATTTTAATATCATCTGGAATGGAACAGTCGGTTTCCTCAGAACTTTTTGCACTCTCATCACTTGTTGTATCACATGCCACGCTTAACGGCTTTCCCATCATCTTGTTTAAGAACTTGTACTCCTTGGCACTTCTTGTTGGACGTGGACGAAGGCGTGAGCGATAAGTATCGCAAGCGTCCTCTTCCATTTTGAGTCTGTCTCCTCATTTATATCAATGCTAATATCATCTGGTATGGAAGACTCACTTCTCTCAGAACTTCTTGCACTCACATCACTTGTTGTATCACATGCCACGTTTAACCGATTTTTCATCTCCTTGTTTAAGAACTTGTTGAGTTATTTCTTAGTTTTCTCAGTGTTTGTTTTGTTGACTTCCACCCACATTATAGCTTGTACGTTTTGTTGCTCGTGGACGAAGGCGCGAGCGATATGACTCACAAGCGTCCTCTTCCATTAAGTCATTCTCCTCAGACATGGCAATGCCGATATCATCGGGTATTAACGGCTTTCCCATCACCTTGTTTAAGAACTTGTACTCCTTGGCACTTCTTGTTGGACGTGGACGAAGGCGTGAGCGATAAGGTTCACAAGCGTCCTCTTCCATTTTGAGTCTGTCTCCTCATTTATATCAATGCTGATATCATCTGGTATGGAAGACTCACTTTTCTCAGAACTTCTTGCACTCACATCACTTGTTGTATCACATGCCACGTTTAACCGATTTTTCATCTCCTTGTTTAAGAACTTGTTGAGTTATTTCTTAGTTTTCTCAGTGTTTGTTTTGTTGACTTCCACCCACATTATAGCTTGTACGTTTTGTTGCTCGTGGACGAAGGCGCGAGCGATATGAGTCACAAGCGTCCTCTTCCATTGAGTCAGTCTCCTCAGACATGACAATGCTGATATCATCGGGTATGGATCAGTCGGTTTCCTCAGCACTTTATGCATTCTCATCACTTGTTGTATCACATGTAGTTGCTACGCTTAACCGACTTTACATCTTCTTGTTTAAGAACTTGTTGTTCTCCTTGGCACTTTTTGTTGTTCGTGGACAAAGGCGTGAGCGATATGTCACGCAAGCGTCCTCTTCCATTGAGTCTGTCTCCTCATTTATGTCAATTTCAATATCATCTGGAATTGAACAGTCGGTTTCCTCAGAACTTCTTGCACTCTCATCACTTGTTGTATCACATGCCACGCTTAACGGCTTTTCCATCACATTGTTTAAGAACTTGTACTCCTTGGCACTTCTTGTTGATCGTGGACGAAGGCGTGAGCGATAAGTATCGCAAGCGTCCTCTTCCATTGAGTCTGTCTCCTCATTTATATCAATGCTGATATCATCTGGTATGGAACACTCACTTCTCTCAGAACTTCTTGCACTCACATCACTTGTTGTATCACATGCCACGTTTAACCGATTTTTCATCTCCTTGTTTAAGAACTTGTTGAGTTATTTCTTAGTTTTCTCAGTGTTTGTTTTGTTGACTTCCACCCACATTATAGCTTGTACGTTTTGTTGCTCGTGGACGAAGGCGCGAGCGATATGAGTCACAAGCGTCCTCTTCCATTGAGTCAGTCTCCTCAGACATGGCAATGCTGATATCATCGGGTATGGAACAGTCGGTTTCCTCAGCACTTTATGCACTCTCATCACTTGTTGTATTACATGTAGTTGCTACGCTTAACCGACTTTTCATCTTCTTGTTTAAGAACTTGTTGTTCTCCTTGGCACTTCTTGTTGGTCGTGGACAAAGGCGTGAGCGATATGTCACGCAAGCGTCCTCTTCCATTGAGTCTGTCTCCTCACTTATGTCAATTTCAATATCATCTGGAATGGAACAGTCGGTTTCCTCAGAACTTCTGGCACTCTCATCACTTGTTGTATCACATGCCACGCTTAACGGCTTTTCCATCACCTTGTTTAAGAACTTGTACTCCTTGGCACTTCTTGTTGGTCGTGGACGAAGGCGTGAGCGATAAGTATCGCAAGCGTCCTCTTCCATTGAGTCTGTCTCCTCATTTATATCAATGCTGATATCATGTGGTATGGAACACTCACTTCTCTCAGAACTTCTTGCACTCACATCACTTGTTGTATCACATGCCACGTTTAACCGATTTTTCATCTCCTTGTTTAAGAACTTGTTGAGTTATTTCTTAGTTTTCTCAGTGTTTGTTTTGTTGACTTCCACCCACATTATAGCGTGTACGTTTTGTTGCTCGTGGACGAAGGCGCGAGCGATATGACTCACAAGCGTCCTCTTCCATTGAGTCATTCTCCTCAGACAAGGCAATGCCGATATCATCGGGTATTAACGGCTTTCCCATCACCTTGTTTAAGAACTTGTACTCCTTGGCACTTCTTGTTGGACGTGGACGAAGGCGTGAGCGATAAGGTTCACAAGCGTCCTCTTCCATTTTGAGTCTGTCTCCTCATTTATATCAATGCTGATATCATCTGGTATGGAACACTCACTTCTCTCAGAACTTCTTGCACTCACATCACTTGTTGTATCACATGCCACGTTTAACCGATTTTTCATCTCCTTGTTTAAGAACTTGTTGAGTTATTTCTTATTTTCTCAGTGTTTGTTTTGTTGACTTCCACCCACATTATAGCTTGTACGTTTTGTTGCTCGTGGACGAAGGCGCGAGCGATATGAGTCACAAGCGTCCTCTTCCATTGAGTCAGTCTCCTCAGACATGGCAATGCTGATATCATCGGGTATGGAACAGTCGGTTTCCTCAGCACTTTATGCACTCTCATCACTTGTTGTATTACATGTAGTTGCTACGCTTAACCGACTTTTCATCTTCTTGTTTAAGAACTTGTTGTTCTCCTTGGCACTTCTTGTTGGTCGTGGACAAAGGCGTGAGCGATATGTCACGCAGGCGTCCTCTTCCATTGAGTCTGTCTCCTCACTTATGTCAATTTTAATATCATCTGGAATGGAACAGTCGGTTTCCTCAGAACTTCTTGCACTCTCATCACTTGTTGTATCACATGCCACGCTTAACGGCTTTCCCATCATCTTGTTTAAGAACTTGTACTCCTTGGCACTTCTTGTTGGACGTGGACGAAGGCGTGAGCGATAAGTATCGCAAGCGTCCTCTTCCATTTTGAGTCTGTCTCCTCATTTATATCAATGCTAATATCATCTGGTATGGAAGACTCACTTCTCTCAGAACTTCTTGCACTCACATCACTTGTTGTATCACATGCCACGTTTAACCGATTTTTCATCTCCTTGTTTAAGAACTTGTTGAGTTATTTCTTAGTTTTCTCAGTGTTTGTTTTGTTGACTTCCACCCACATTATAGCGTGTACGTTTTGTTGCTCGTGGACGAAGGCGCGAGCGATATGACTCACAAGCGTCCTCTTCCATTGAGTCATTCTCCTCAGACAAGGCAATGCCGATATCATCGGGTATTAACGGCTTTCCCATCACCTTGTTTAAGAACTTGTACTCCTTGGCACTTCTTGTTGGACGTGGACGAAGGCGTGAGCGATAAGGTTCACAAGCGTCCTCTTCCATTTTGAGTCTGTCTCCTCATTTATATCAATGCTGATATCATCTGGTATGGAAGACTCACTTCTCTCAGAACTTCTTGCACTCACATCACTTGTTGTATCACATGCCACGTTTAACCGATTTTTCATCTCCTTGTTTAAGAACTTGTTGAGTTATTTCTTAGTTTTCTCAGTGTTTGTTTTGTTGACTTCCACCCACATTATAGCTTGTACGTTTTGTTGCTCGTGGACGAAGGCGCGAGCGCCATGAGTCACAAGCGTCCTCTTCCATTAAGTCAGTCTCCTCAGACATGGCAATGCTGATATCATCGGGTATGGATCAGTCGGTTTCCTCAGCACTTTATGCATTCTCATCACTTGTTGTATCACATGTAGTTGCTACGCTTAACCGACTTTTCATCTTCTTGTTAAAGAACTTGTTGTTCTCCTTGGAACTTCTTGTTGGTCGTGGACAAAGGCGTGAGCGATATGTCACGCAAGCGTCCTCTTCCATTGAGAGTGTCTCCTCACTTATGTCAATTTTAATATCATCTGGAATGGAACAGTCGGTTTCCTCAGAACTTTTTGCACTCTCATCACTTGTTGTATCACATGCCACGCTTAACGGCTTTCCCATCATCTTGTTTAAGAACTTGTACTCCTTGGCACTTCTTGTTGGACGTGGACGAAGGCGTGAGCGATAAGTATCGCAAGCGTCCTCTTCCATTTTGAGTCTGTCTCCTCATTTATATCAATGCTAATATCATCTGGTATGGAAGACTCACTTCTCTCAGAACTTCTTGCACTCACATCACTTGTTGTATCACATGCCACGTTTAACCGATTTTTCATCTCCTTGTTTAAGAACTTGTTGAGTTATTTCTTAGTTTTCTCAGTGTTTGTTTTGTTGACTTCCACCCACATTATAGCTTGTACGTTTTGTTGCTCGTGGACGAAGGCGCGAGCGATATGAGTCACAAGCGTCCTCTTCCATTGAGTCAGTCTCCTCAGACATGGCAATGCTGATATCATCGGGTATGGAACAGTCGGTTTCCTCAGCACTTTATGCACTCTCATCACTTGTTGTATTACATGTAGTTGCTACGCTTAACCGACTTTTCATCTTCTTGTTTAAGAACTTGTTGTTCTCCTTGGCACTTCTTGTTGGTCGTGGACAAAGGCGTGAGCGATATGTCACGCAAGCGTCCTCTTCCATTGAGTCTGTCTCCTCACTTATGTCAATTTCAATATCATCTGGAATGGAACAGTCGGTTTCCTCAGAACTTCTGGCACTCTCATCACTTGTTGTATCACATGCCACGCTTAACGGCTTTTCCATCACCTTGTTTAAGAACTTGTACTCCTTGGCACTTCTTGTTGGTCGTGGACGAAGGCGTGAGCGATAAGTATCGCAAGCGTCCTCTTCCATTGAGTCTGTCTCCTCATTTATATCAATGCTGATATCATGTGGTATGGAACACTCACTTCTCTCAGAACTTCTTGCACTCACATCACTTGTTGTATCACATGCCACGTTTAACCGATTTTTCATCTCCTTGTTTAAGAACTTGTTGAGTTATTTCTTAGTTTTCTCAGTGTTTGTTTTGTTGACTTCCACCCACATTATAGCGTGTACGTTTTGTTGCTCGTGGACGAAGGCGCGAGCGATATGACTCACAAGCGTCCTCTTCCATTGAGTCATTCTCCTCAGACAAGGCAATGCCGATATCATCGGGTATTAACGGCTTTCCCATCACCTTGTTTAAGAACTTGTACTCCTTGGCACTTCTTGTTGGACGTGGACGAAGGCGTGAGCGATAAGGTTCACAAGCGTCCTCTTCCATTTTGAGTCTGTCTCCTCATTTATATCAATGCTGATATCATCTGGTATGGAACACTCACTTCTCTCAGAACTTCTTGCACTCACATCACTTGTTGTATCACATGCCACGTTTAACCGATTTTTCATCTCCTTGTTTAAGAACTTGTTGAGTTATTTCTTATTTTCTCAGTGTTTGTTTTGTTGACTTCCACCCACATTATAGCTTGTACGTTTTGTTGCTCGTGGACGAAGGCGCGAGCGATATGAGTCACAAGCGTCCTCTTCCATTGAGTCAGTCTCCTCAGACATGGCAATGCTGATATCATCGGGTATGGAACAGTCGGTTTCCTCAGCACTTTATGCACTCTCATCACTTGTTGTATTACATGTAGTTGCTACGCTTAACCGACTTTTCATCTTCTTGTTTAAGAACTTGTTGTTCTCCTTGGCACTTCTTGTTGGTCGTGGACAAAGGCGTGAGCGATATGTCACGCAAGCGTCCTCTTCCATTGAGTCTGTCTCCTCACTTATGTCAATTTTAATATCATCTGGAATGGAACAGTCGGTTTCCTCAGAACTTCTTGCACTCTCATCACTTGTTGTATCACATGCCACGCTTAACGGCTTTCCCATCATCTTGTTTAAGAACTTGTTGAGTTATTTCTTAGTTTTCTCAGTGTTTGTTTTGTTGACTTCCACCCACATTATAGCGTGTACGTTTTGTTGCTCGTGGACGAAGGCGCGAGCGATATGACTCACAAGCGTCCTCTTCCATTGAGTCATTCTCCTCAGACAAGGCAATGCCGATATCATCGGGTATTAACGGCTTTCCCATCACCTTGTTTAAGAACTTGTACTCCTTGGCACTTCTTGTTGGACGTGGACGAAGGCGTGAGCGATAAGGTTCACAAGCGTCCTCTTCCATTTTGAGTCTGTCTCCTCATTTATATCAATGCTGATATCATCTGGTATGGAACACTCACTTCTCTCAGAACTTCTTGCACTCACATCACTTGTTGTATCACATGCCACGTTTAACCGATTTTTCATCTCCTTGTTTAAGAACTTGTTGAGTTATTTCTTATTTTCTCAGTGTTTGTTTTGTTGACTTCCACCCACATTATAGCTTGTACGTTTTGTTGCTCGTGGACGAAGGCGCGAGCGATATGAGTCACAAGCGTCATCTTCCATTGAGTCATTCTCCTCAGACATGGCAATGCTGATATCATCGAGTATGGATCAGTCGGTTTCCTCAGCACATTATGCATTCTCATCACTTGCTGTATCACATGTACGCTTGCTACGCTTAACCGACTTTTCATCTTCTTGTTTAAGAACTTGTTGTTCTCCTTGGCACTTCTTGTTGGTCGTGGACAAAGGCGTGAGCGATATGTCACGCAAGCGTCCTCTTCCATTGAGTCTGTCTCCTCACTTATGTCAATTTCAATATCATCTGGAATGGAACAGTCGGTTTCCTCAGAACTTCTTGCACTCTCATCACTTGTTGTATCACATGCCACGCTTAACGGCTTTCCCATCACCTTGTTTAAGAACTTGTACTCCTTGGCACTTCTTGTTGGACGTGGACGAAGGCGTGAGCGATAAGTATCGCAAGCGTCCTCTTCCATTGAGTCTGTCTCCTCATTTATATCAATGCTGATATCATCTGGTATGGAACACTCACTTCTCTCAGAACTTCTTGCACTCACATCACTTGTTGTATCACATGCCACGTTTAACCGATTTTTCATCTCCTTGTTTAAGAACTTGTTGAGTTATTTCTTAGTTTTCTCAGTGTTTGTTTTGTTGACTTCCACCCACATTATAGCTTGTACGTTTTGTTGCTCGTGGACGAAGGCGCGAGCGATATGAGTCACAAGCGTCCTCTTCCATTGAGTCAGTCTCCTCAGACATGGCAATGCTGATATCATCGGGTATGGATCAGTCGGTTTCCTCAGCACTTTATGCATTCTCATCACTTGTTGTATCACATGTAGTTGCTACGCTTAACCGACTTTTCATCTTCTTGTTTAAGAACTTGTTGTTCTCCTTGGCACTTCTTGTTGGTCGTGGACAAAGGCGTGAGCGATATGTCACGCAAGCGTCCTCTTCCATTGAGTCGGTCTTCTCACTTATGTCAATTTTAATATCATCTGGAATAGAACAGTCGGTTTCCTCAGAACTTCTTGCACTCTCATCACTTGTTGTATCACATGCCACGCTTAACGGCTTTCCCATCACCTTGTTTAAGAACTTGTACTCCTTGGCACTTCTTGTTGGACGTGGACGAAGGCGTGAGCGATAAGGTTCGCAAGCGTCCTCTTCCATTTTGAGTCTGTCTCCTCATTTATATCAATGCTGATATCATCTGGTATGGAACACTCACTTCTCTCAGAACTTCTTGCACTCACATCACTTGTTGTATCACATGCCACGTTTAACCGATTTTTCATCTCCTTGTTTAAGAACTTGTTGAGTTATTTCTTAGTTTTCTCAGTGTTTGTTTTGTTGACTTCCACCCACATTATAGCTTGTACGTTTTGTTGCTCGTGGACGAAGGCGCGAGCGATATGAGTCACAAGCGTCCTCTTCCATTAAGTCAGTCTCCTCAGACATGGCAATGCTGATATCATCGGGTATGGATCAGTCGGTTTCCTCAGCACTTTATGCATTCTCATCACTTGTTGTATCACATGTAGTTGCTACGCTTAACCGACTTTTCATCTTCTTGTTTAAGAACTTGTTGTTCTCCTTGGAACTTCTTGTTGGTCGTGGACAAAGGGGTGAGCGATATGTCACGCAAGCGTCCTCTTCCATTGAGTCTGTCTCCTCACTTATGTCAATTTTAATATCATCTGGAATGGAACAGTCGGTTTCCTCAGAACTTCTTGCACTCTCATCACTTGTTGTATCACATGCCACGCTTAACGGCTTTCCCATCATCTTGTTTAAGAACTTGTACTCCTTGGCACTTCTTGTTGGACGTGGACGAAGGCGTGAGCGATAAGTATCGCAAGCGTCCTCTTCCATTTTGAGTCTGTCTCCTCATTTATATCAATGCTAATATCATCTGGTATGGAAGACTCACTTCTCTCAGAACTTCTTGCACTCACATCACTTGTTGTATCACATGCCACGTTTAACCGATTTTTCATCTCCTTGTTTAAGAACTTGTTGAGTTATTTCTTAGTTTTCTCAGTGTTTGTTTTGTTGACTTCCACCCACATTATAGCGTGTACGTTTTGTTGCTCGTGGACGAAGGCGCGAGCGATATGACTCACAAGCGTCCTCTTCCATTGAGTCATTCTCCTCAGACAAGGCAATGCCGATATCATCGGGTATTAACGGCTTTCCCATCACCTTGTTTAAGAACTTGTACTCCTTGGCACTTCTTGTTGGACGTGGACGAAGGCGTGAGCGATAAGGTTCACAAGCGTCCTCTTCCATTTTGAGTCTGTCTCCTCATTTATATCAATGCTGATATCATCTGGTATGGAACACTCACTTCTCTCAGAACTTCTTGCACTCACATCACTTGTTGTATCACATGCCACGTTTAACCGATTTTTCATCTCCTTGTTTAAGAACTTGTTGAGTTATTTCTTATTTTCTCAGTGTTTGTTTTGTTGACTTCCACCCACATTATAGCTTGTACGTTTTGTTGCTCGTGGACGAAGGCGCGAGCGATATGAGTCACAAGCGTCATCTTCCATTGAGTCATTCTCCTCAGACATGGCAATGCTGATATCATCGAGTATGGATCAGTCGGTTTCCTCAGCACATTATGCATTCTCATCACTTGCTGTATCACATGTACGCTTGCTACGCTTAACCGACTTTTCATCTTCTTGTTTAAGAACTTGTTGTTCTCCTTGGCACTTCTTGTTGGTCGTGGACAAAGGCGTGAGCGATATGTCACGCAAGCGTCCTCTTCCATTGAGTCTGTCTCCTCACTTATGTCAATTTCAATATCATCTGGAATGGAACAGTCGGTTTCCTCAGAACTTCTTGCACTCTCATCACTTGTTGTATCACATGCCACGCTTAACGGCTTTCCCATCACCTTGTTTAAGAACTTGTACTCCTTGGCACTTCTTGTTGGACGTGGACGAAGGCGTGAGCGATAAGTATCGCAAGCGTCCTCTTCCATTGAGTCTGTCTCTTTATTTATATCAATGCTGATATCATCTGGTATGGAAGACTCACTTCTCTCAGAACTTCTTGCACTCACATCACTTGTTGTATCACATGCCACGTTTAACCGATTTTTCATCTCCTTGTTTAAGAACTTGTTGAGTTATTTCTTAGTTTTCTCAGTGTTTGTTTTATTGACTTCCACCCACATTATAGCTTGTGCGTTTTGTTGCTCGTGGACGAAGGCGCGAGTCTGTCTTCTCAGTTATGTAAATGCTGACATCATCTGGAATGGAACAGCGCGATCACCACGTCTTTTCTTAAAGCTGTGCGCGAACGTGTGGAACTTGAATTTTCTATTATGTGAGCCATAATTTCATATAAATCTAATGGTACTCCATACCAATCTAATGCAGCGTAAGTAGCATTCTTCACCCTTTGTTTAACCATAATTTCTTTAGTAGCAACAACACACAACCAGCAGCGCAGCCCAGCAACGCAAGAATCCAAAAACAATGTAGTAATTTTTTCAATAATAATTTGTTTGTTTTGTGTTATAAAAATATTTTAAGTGTTCACTCCAAAAATTGTTTGTGATACTAAAATCGTTCAAGTGAAATTGTTTCTTATATTCACTTTTTGACTAGAGAATAATCGAAGTAGGCAGATTGAATAAACAAATTATGTTCAGTTTCATTGCGTATTTAATACACTACACATAACGATTCTGCAAAAAAAAAACATTAGCATTATTTGTATCCACAGAAAGGGACAAATTAATGAGATCTGCACCCTTTTTGTTATGTGGATCAATAAAATATATGCATTTGCAATATTTTATATAATTTTTATGATAATTTTAAAGTGTTACAAAACTCATGGAAAAGTTTAGCAAACTTTTATTGGAGAATTATAGGGTATCACAAATTTAAGTTGGCTTTGACTTCAAATTTGAATGAAAAAAAAATAACAAAAATTATTTGTAAATTTTATACAAGTTTATGGATGCCTTTTAGCGGTCTTTGGTTACCTTTTATCCTTACTAGACTTCGTTCAGACTTGCAATCTGTCATTTGGCATATGATAACATTAATACATTTATAATATTGTAACCGGAAGACTGTCTATCCATCTTTGTTGAAGCAAATCTTCTGCAATTTAAGAAGTCTTGCAAGGAGCGAAGCACGCAATTGTAAGCCTGATGGCATAAGGTCATGGCTGCACTGTGGACGTGTTAACATATCCCAATCAAGCTGCAACAAATTTTTAGAATGTGCAAATACCCTTACGACACTTACGACAATATAGGGGTAGCTGGGTTTTGCTGCAAGCTGGAATTTTAGTGGCCTCTAATCCAAAATAACTACATTTTATGCCAGAACGAGTAAAACAATCGTAAAAACAGCTGAGCTAATTTGAGATCCCCAGGTCATTTATGTAATGGTCAAGAACTGCACTTGCTGGTGTCCCCTAACACATGGCATCCAAAATCTATTTAAGCTTAGGATTTCAAATGTCATCCACAAAATCGTTTAAAAAATTCGTATCTGACCTTACTTTGTAATGAGCCTCTATATTCTAACTAGGGGATCAATTCATAGGCGTGTGTAATATCCTCATGCCAATAAATCTGCTATTACACTTGGAATTACTTAAGTGAATTCCGAGGACTGCACTATGTGCATAGGTATATTTGGGTTGTACTCATAATATCTAAATTAATAGCAATGGGAAGCTGCACTATGTGCATTTAATTGCCTTCGGACTGGTGAATATTCCAGCAATTTGCCTCCAGATGACTGCACTATGTGCATTTGGATATTGCAAATCACTGAAATTAGTGAAGGAAGCCAAATCAGCATTCATTTCAGACCAAGTGGTGTGTTTCCAATCATCTGCGCTTCAGTGTAACCAGGTTAGAGGAATAAGAAGAACCATGTCCAATAGATTTTCAAATTTCAGGTGTAATATTCACTTTTACACAAATTGGTGTGTAGAAGTTAAACGGTTGCATAGAAAATTATGAAAAAAAAAAACACCAGGTAATCTTTAGTTTATTAACAAAAGATTCCCAAAGTCTTTTTAGTGAAAAATAAGATTAGAAAGATATTACATAATAAAAAACCAGAGCTACCTATATTTACTCAACTTAGCTCGCCAGTTGTACTTACCATATATGTATTTATATAGAAATATATAAAACTGGAAGAGAAAAGAAATTTAGTTTGACGGCGATGAAGACTGACACCGTTTCACCGATCACCATAGAAGTTGGCACATATTTGTATTTTATCATAGAATAGGTTTTTGCATACTTATGTTTTTTGAACCTGCTGTTGTCAAGAAATAGGTAGATAAAACTTTGCATATAAAGCTTAGAGACATATTTTAAAATCAATCAAAAAGTCTTTGTCCAAAATATCAGATAATTTTTTTACACATCAATACCAATCGATTACATTTCACTCATTCAAGAGAAAGAACCTACATAAACAATGTTAGCGGCAACCAATTATAAAAAGAACAATGACTACAAAAATCATACATTATCCTTACGCAGGGAGCGTTGCAAAACTCGCCGGGAACGCTCGTAGGGTATAAAAACACTTTATAGATTTGTTAAATCTACTTAAAATTATCTAAAGGGTCTCCATACTTCTTCTTGGCAACACTAAGGAGCACTACTGGTCTATGTGAGATCTCTTGATCAGCCAAGCTAACCTAACCTAACATGAAATTACTGAATTGCTTTATTTTGCTATTTGTGAGAAAATAAACCTACCATCAACACGACTTTTTAGTGTTGGTCTTAACCTTCATGCCTTCTAGCTCTTGCAAAAATCCACCAGAAGTACTAGTACTAACTCGAAAAGATATCCGTGTAGTCTCAGGCATATTGGCAGGACATTACAGTGTCATGAAAAATCTACATAATATGCGGATAAATCGCAACGACCATTATAGATTATTTAATGAAGAAGAGGAGACTATGCTGCTATGGGGGTAATAAGTAATCAGTACCTAGGCATTAGTGTTGGATAAGTACTGCTCACTTTGGTGAACATTTTTCTTCCATTGGGAATTTGATAAAGGGTTTCGTATCCTTTTATTTTACATTGGCGCTAAAATATATGTGCTCAAAATAAAAAGAATCAAACAACAGATCGACATGAAGAACTGACCAAAAGAGAACAAGTGAGCTAAAATGAACAACTGAGTAAAACAGAATAACTGAGCAATAGTGAACAATTGAGTCAAAGTGATCAACTGAGCAGAAAAGAACAATAGGGAAAGAACATGTGCACTTGGTCAGTTTAGTGAGTTATCCTTTTTTGTTCACTCAATCATGAGCAACCCAACACTAATCGGCAGAAATTACTTCCGAAGGAAGTTTTGGAATTCGTCACACTAGGTTCATTGGATGGCGCAGTGTCGATGTGAATAGTGCTAACCTTATAAAAGTTTATGACTGATGAGAAGTTCTTGAATTTTAAGACACTTCAAAGGATTATTTGGATGGTTCGTTTGTTGGTTGGTTGGTTGGTGGATTTGAAGGATTTTTTTTTCCTTAACTTTTTATAGCCAAGAAGAAGTAATGAATGACAAAAATCTTGTATGTACGAGTATGTTCTTGTTGAGTTCTTCTTGAAAGTGAAACTGAAATGAAGTCATGAAAATGATTTGTATTTGTATTCATATTATGATAGCAAGTGTTATAAAAAAACTTTTTTGTTGCCTCATTTTAGGCGCAGTAAATCAAGAGATTTTTTCCTATTGTATTCAGAATAGAAAGAATAATACTCAATGTTTATAGTAATGTCATCATATGTAAATAGATAAAATTTAATGAAATTAAAAGGATTAAAAAGTAAGAAAACTATAAATTTTACTGGTCTATTCGGAGTTCTTTTTGAAATGTTTACATTAAACTATTGTACTTATTATGCCTAAAGTTTTTTAAGAATTCATATAATTTCAGTTATTAAAAAGTATAACATTTAATTTGAATTTTAATTATTTTATTAAAGGGAATTTCTGTTTATAAAATAAATAATATTTTTTGTTAGATTAAATTCCAAATATTTCGACCTTCTGTTTAAGATTCTGAATGCCTTCTTTGCTACATAGCATCTGCTGAAATAAATAAAGTCACGAACCCGTTGCGATAAGAATTACACAATTTAATTTGTAAAATGCTCACCATGTGCTTATAACCTGCTGTGGTAAACTCTTAAATACGAGTATATAAGTAGAATTCGAATTTATTAAATTTGTTGATAAATTTTACTGAAAAAATAAATAAAAATACTAAATGATTCTTAAATGATTTTCTTCTTGTATCTCTAAAACATCAAGTATTATGCACTACAATAAGTTTGAAACATTTAAAATCATGCCACAAAATACCCATTTGAGGCCGCCGTGACGACTTGCTTATTTTTGGCAATTGAATATAAATTTTTGTTTCATTTTTAAAAACCATATGTGTTTTTTTTTTTTATATATAAAAATGAATCGCTAAATGTGCTGGTAAGCGCATATCTCAATAACAGCTGAACCAATTTTGATGATTTGGAGTCACCTAGATGGTTTTGATCTGATTTGAACTCGGTAGTTGGCGTAGTTTTTGAGATACAGACAGTCTTTCACTATTTTAACATTTGTTCATTTGGTGCA
Organism: Amiota communis; assembly: GCA_037043315.1. Lineage (NCBI taxonomy): Eukaryota > Metazoa > Arthropoda > Insecta > Diptera > Drosophilidae > Amiota > Amiota communis. The sequence continues at coordinate 394,203 of JBAMAV010001055.1, forward strand.
ACCGATTTTGATGAGGGAATCTCTAGCATAGTCTTGAGATTGTTTCAGTAAAGTTTGGTACGAATCGAACGTGCTGTTGTCGAGAAATTGGTGGATAATATTTTGCATATAAAACGTAGATACTTATTTTAAAAACAATCAAGTCGCCTTTGACAAATATGGCAGGAAATTATGTTAATATTTATATTTGAATCGTCTGATTTTTCAAAAGTAAAAAGAGAACAGTATCACGCACTAACATCACGTCGGAAGCGTAACAAAGCACGCCGAGTACGCTAGTCAATCAATACAAATTAAAGATTATCAAACGATTTTTGTAATTTTATAGAAAGCAAAATAAATTAATTAAAATTTAAAAAACAAATTCAAATTGGCTTAATTTTTTTAAATTATTTTTTCCTGATTTCTCCTTTTTTTTTTAATAATTTTTATTTAATTTTACTGATTTTTTATCAATTTTATTTCATTTTATAAAAAAATTGCTGCAAACAATCAACCAAACTAAAAATTTCTTCTAAGTATCAATACAAAAACTCGGCTGTGATACCAGGCGAACAGAATTGTCAGAAAAGCAGCTAGCAAATTTTGAACATTGAAATGCGGTAAAATCAACTATTGCCATGCAATCATTCAGCACATTAATACTAAAGTGCATTGATTGAGGAAATGTTCACTAGCTGTTCTACTTGCTGGTCTTCATTCAATGCATTCCGTTTTAATATACATTTGCTGTATGTTTGCAGGTCTTAAGTGGATTTAACTCCAGTTCAATTTGGAAAACTATCATCCCTGAGGGTATGCTTCACTTTTTTAATTGCTCTGCTTGACAGTTGAAAGAAATCGATTTTTTAAACAAAATCTTATAAAAAATCAGGAAAATTGAGAAAAATTAACATAAATAAAAACTGATATTACATCTTCATATCTATCATCAGTATCAAAAATTTAATTACATTACTCAGTTAAAGGATCAAAGAATTGATCACGTTGAGTTATTTGGTTCCCTGGGGCGCAAGTTGACCAGAAGAAAAGCGGGCCAAGAAATTTCTGATTGCCACTTTGGCCGCATTAAACCTCATTCAGACTTCGATTTGGCTGCGGGTTGGGCAGCCGTAGTTCAGATGATCTTTTAACATATACTTAGATAAAATTTTAAGCATATACTTAGTTACGTCAGTCCCAATAGTACATTAAACTCTTGCACCTACTCTTGTCTAACCATAACTCTTTATATTCTTATTGGGGAAGAAAGTCAAACACATACATATGAGCTTTTCTCCGTCTTTCCTTTAATATTATAGATTTTAACTGTGTATACATAAGTTACATAAGAAATATACTTATTTAGTTCTAATAGATGTATTTTTTAGCTATGGAGACAACTTAAACTTGAGACCGCAGCAGCAACTCAGTGTGACTGCGCACTTCTCACTTTGTAAGTGTATGTATGTCACATGTATCAATTCAATTCAGGAATTGGGAATGGAGCTCCACTTCAATTTACTTTTTAAAAATAAGATACGCTCAACATATACTGTATATTTCATAAAATATACTTATGTAGTTGGATTCGAAGTGTTGTGCATCTTACTTTCTGCCTTTCTTTGTACTCTTGGGTATCTTACTATTGCGTGGAGCACGGCTTTTTGACTTATACTTGGAAGATTTTCGTTTTTTACCCAACGCCGACTTGGTTTTGTTTCGTAGTTTTCTCAGTGTTTGTTGACTTCAATCCACATTATAGCTTGCACGTTTTGTTGGTCCTGGACGAAGGCGTGAGCGATATGTCACGCAAGCGTCCTCTTCCATTGAGTCTGTCTCCTCACTTATGTCAATTTTAATATCATCTGGAATGGAACAGTCGGTTTCCTCAGAACTTCTTGCACTCTCATCACTTGTTGTATCACATGCCACGCTTAACGGCTTTTCCATCACCTTGTTTAAGAACTTGTACTCCTTCCTTGGCACTTCTTCTTGGTCGTGGACGAAGGCGTGAGCGATAAGTATCACAAGCGTCCTCTTCCATTGAGTCTGTCTCCTCATTTATATCAATGCTGATATCATCTGGTATGGAAGACTCACTTCTCTCAGAACTTCTTGCACTCACATCACTTGTTGTATCACATGCCACGTTATCCGATTTTTCATCTCCTTGTTTAAGAACTTGTTGAGTTATTTCTTAGTTTTCTCAGTGTTTGTTTTGTTGACTTCCACCCACATTATAGCTTGTACGTTTTGTTGCTCGTGGACGAAGGCGCGAGCGATATGACTCACAAGCGTCCTCTTCCATTGAGTCATTCTCCTCAGACAAGGCAATGCCGATATCATCGGGTATTAACGGCTTTCCTATCACCTTGTTTAAGAACTTGTACTCCTTGGCACTTCTTGTTGGACGTGGACGAAGGCGTGAGCGATAAGGTTCACAAGCGTCCTCTTCCATTTTGAGTCTGTCTCCTCATTTATATCAATGCTGATATCATCTGGTATGGAACACTCACTTCTCTCAGAACTTCTTGCACTCACATCACTTGTTGTATCACATGCCACGTTTAACCGATTTTTCATCTCCTTGTTTAAGAACTTGTTGAGTTATTTCTTAGTTTTCTCAGTGTTTGTTTTGTTGACTTCCATCCACATTATAGCTTGTACGTTTTGTTGCTCGTGGACGAAGGCGCGAGCGATATGAGTCACAAGCGTCCTCTTCCATTGAGTCATTCTCCTCAGACATGGCAATGCTGATATCATCGGGTATGGATCAGTCGGTTTCCTCAGCACATTATGCATTCTCATCACTTGTTGTATCACATGTAGTTGCAACGCTTAATCGACTTTTCATCTTCTTGTTTAAGAACTTGTTGTTCTCCTTGGCACTTCTTGTTGGACGTGGACAAAGGCGTGAGCGATATGTCACGCAAGCGTCCTCTTCCATTGAGTCTGTCTCCTCACTTATGTCAATTTTAATATCATCTGGAATTTAACAGTCGGTTTGCTCAGAACTTCTTGCACTCTCATCACTTGTTGTATCACATGCCACGCTTAACGGCTTTCCCATCACCTTGTTTAAGAACTTGTACTCCTTGGCACTTCTTGTTGGACGTGGACGAAGGCGTGAGCGATAAGGTTCGCAAGCGTCCTCTTCCATTGAGTCTGTCTCCCCATTTATATCAATGCTGATATCATCTGGTATGGAACACTCACTTCTCTCAGAACTTCTTGCACTCACATCACTTGTTGTATCACATGCCACGTTTAACCGATTTTTCATCTCCTTGTTTAAGAACTTGTTGAGTTATTTCTTAGTTTTCTCAGTGTTTGTTTTGTTGACTTCCACCCACATTAAAGCTTGTACGTTTTGTTGCTCGTGGACGAAGGCGCGACCGATATGAGTCATAAGCGTCCTCTTCCATTGAGTCATTCTCCTCAGACATGGCAATGCCGATATCATCGGGTATGGAACAGTCGGTTTCCTCAGCACTTTATGCACTCTAATCACTTGTTGTATCACATGTAGTTGCTGCGCTTAACCAACTTTTCATCTTCTTGTTTAAGAACTTGTTGTTCTCCTTGGCACTTCTTGTTGGTCGTGGACAAAGGCGTGAGCGATATGTCACGCAAGCGTCCTCTTCCATTGAGTCTGTCTCCTCACTTATGTCAATTTGAATATCATCTGGAATGGAACAGTCGGTTTCCTCAGAACTTCTTGCACTCTCATCACTTGTTGTATCACATGCCACGCTTAACGGCTTTCCCATCACCTTGTTTAAGAACTTGTACTCCTTGGCACTTCTTGTTGGACGTGGACGAAGGCGTGAGCGATAAGTATCGCAAGCGTCCTCTTCCATTTTGAGTCTGTCTCCTCATTTATATCAATGCTGATATCATCTGGTATGGAACACTCACTTCTCTCAGAACTTCTTGCACTCACATCACTTGTTGTATCACATGCCACGTTTAACCGATTTTTCATCTCCTTGTTTAAGAACTTGTTGAGTTATTTCTTAGTTTTCTCAGTGTTTGTTTTGTTGACTTCCACCCACATTATAGCTTGTACGTTTTGTTGCTAGTGGACGAAGGCGCGAGCGATATGAGTCACAAGCGTCCTCTTCCATTGAGTCGTTCTTCTCAGACATGGCAATCCCGATATCATCGGGTATGGAACAGTCGGTTTCCTCAGCACTTTATGCACTCTAATCACTTGTTGTATCACATGTAGTTGCTGCGCTTAACCAACGTTTCATCTTCTTGTTTAAGAACTTGTTGTTCTCCTTGGCACTTCTTGTTGGTCGTGGACAAAGGGGTGAGCGATATGTCACGCAAGCGTCCTCTTCCATTGAGTCTGTCTCCTCATTTATGTTAATTTCAATATCATCTGGAATGGAACAGTCGGTTTCCTCAGAACTTCTTGCACTCTCATCACTTGTTGTATCACATGCCACGCTTAACGGCTTTTCCATCACCTTGTTTAAGAACTTGTACTCCTTGGCACTTCTTGTTGGACGTGGACGAAGGCGTGAGCGATAAGGTTCGCAAGCGTCCTCTTCCATTGAGTCTGTCTCCTCATTTATGTTAATTTCAATATCATCTGGAATGGAACAGTCGGTTTCCTCAGAACTTCTTGCACTCTCATCACTTGTTGTATCACATGCCACGCTTAACGGCTTTCCCATCACCTTGTTTAAGAACTTGTACTCCTTGGCACTTCTTGTTGGACGTGGACGAAGGCGTGAGCGATAAGTATCGCAAGCGTCCTCTTCCATTTTGAGTCTGTCTCCTCATTTATATCAATGCTGATATCATCTGGTATGGAACACTCACTTCTCTCAGAACTTCTTGCACTCACATCACTTGTTGTATCACATGCCACGTTTAACCGATTTTTCATCTCCTTGTTTAAGAACTTGTTGAGTTATTTCTTAGTTTTCTCAGTGTTTGTTTTGTTGACTTCCACCCACATTATAGCTTGTACGTTTTGTTGCTCGTGGACGAAGGCGCGAGCGATATGAGTCACAAGCGTCCTCTTCCATTGAGTCGTTCTTCTCAGACATGGCAATCCCGATATCATCGGGTATGGAACAGTCGGTTTCCTCAGCACTTTATGCATTCTCATCACTTGTTGTATCACTTGTGGTTGCTACGCTTAACCGACTTTTCATCTTCTTGTTTAAGAACTTGTTGTTCTCCTTGGCACTTCTTGTTGGTCGTGGACAAAGGGGTGAGCGATATGTCACGCAAGCGTCCTCTTCCATTGAGTCTGTCTCCTCATTTATGTTAATTTCAATATCATCTGGAATGGAACAGTCGGTTTCCTCAGAACTTCTTGCACTCTCATCACTTGTTGTATCACATGCCACGCTTAACGGCTTTTCCATCACCTTGTTTAAGAACTTGTACTCCTTGGCACTTCTTGTTGGACGTGGACGAAGGCGTGAGCGATAAGGTTCGCAAGCGTCCTCTTCCATTGAGTCTGTCTCCTCATTTATATCAATGCTGATATCATCTGGTATGGAACACTCACTTCTCTCAGAACTTCTTGCACTCACATCACTTGTTGTATCACATGCCACGTTTAACCGATTTTTCATCTCCTTGTTTAAGAACTTGTTGAGTTATTTCTTAGTTTTCTCAGTGTTTGTTTTGTTCACTTCCACCCACATTATAGCTTGTACGTTTTGTTGCTCGTGGACGAAGGCGCGAGCGATATGAGTCACAAGCGTCCTCTTCCATTAAGTCATTCTCCTCAGACATGGCAATGCTGATATCATAGGGTATGGATCAGTCGGTTTCCTCAGCACATTATGCATTCTCATCACTTGTTGTATCACATGTAGTTGCTACGTTAACCGACTTTTCATCTTCTTGTTTAAGAACTTGTTGTTCTCCTTGGCACTTCTTGTTGGTCGTGGACAAAGGCGTGAGCGATATGTCACGCAAGCGTCCTCTTCCATTGAGTCTGTCTCCTCACTTATGTCAATTTTAATATCATCTGGAATGGAACAGTCGGTTTCCTCAGAACTTCTTGCACTCTCATCACTTGTTGTATCACATGCCACGCTTAACGGCTTTCCCATCACCTTGTTTAAGAACTTGTACTCCTTGGCACTTCTTGTTGGACGTGGACGAAGGCGTGAGCGATAATGTTCGCAAGCGTCCTCTTCCATTGAGTCTGTCTCCTCATTTATATCAATGCTGATATCATCTGGTATGGAACACTCACTTCTCTCAGAACTTCTTGCACTCACATCACTTGTTGTATCACATGCCACGTTTAACCGATTTTTCATCTCCTTGTTTAAGAACTTGTTGAGTTATTTCTTAGTTTTCTCAGTGTTTGTTTTGTTGACTTCCACCCACATTATAGCTTGTACGTTTTGTTGCTCGTGGACGAAGGCGCGAGCGATATGAGTCACAAGCGTCCTCTTCCATTAAGTCAGTCTCCTCAGACATGGCAATGCTGATATCATCGGGTATGGATCAGTCGGTTTCCTCAGCACTTTATGCATTCTCATCACTTGTTGTATCACATGTAGTTGCTACGCTTAACCGACTTTTCATCTTCTTGTTTAAGAACTTGTTGCTCTCCTTGGCACTTCTTGTTGGTCGTGGACAAAGGCGTGAGCGATATGTCACGCAAGCGTCCTCTTCCATTGAGTCTGTCTCCTCACTTATGTCAATTTTAATATCATCTGGAATGGAACAGTCGGTTTCCTCAGAACTTCTTGCACTCTCATCACTTGTTGTATCACATGCCACGCTTAACGGCTTTCCCATCACCTTGTTTAAGAACTTGTACTCCTTGGCACTTCTTGTTGGACGTGGACGAAGGCGTGAGCGATAAGGTTCGCAAGCGTCCTCTTCCATTTTGAGTCTGTCTCCTCATTTATATCAATGCTGATATCATCTGGTATGGAACACTCACTTCTCTCAGAACTTCTTGCACTCACATCACTTGTTGTATCACATGCCACGTTTAACCGATTTTTCATCTCCTTGTTTAAGAACTTGTTGAGTTATTTCTTAGTTTTCTCAGTGTTTGTTTTGTTGACTTCCACCCACATTATAGCTTGTACGTTTTGTTGCTCGTGGACGAAGGCGCGAGCGATATGAGTCACAAGCGTCCTCTTCCATTAAGTCAGTCTCCTCAGACATGGCAATGCTGATATCATCGGGTATGGATCAGTCGGTTTCCTCAGCACTTTATGCATTTTCATCACTTGTTGTATCACATGTAGTTGCTACGCTTAACCGACTTTTCATCTTCTTGTTTAAGAACTTGTTGTTCTCCTTGGCACTTCTTGTTGGTCGTGGACAAAGGCGTGAGCGATATGTCACGCAAGCGTCCTCTTCCATTGAGTCTGTCTCCTCACTTATGTCAATTTTAATATCATCTGGAATGGAACAGTCGGTTTCCTCAGAACTTCTTGCACTCTCATCACTTGTTGTATCACATGCCACGCTTAACGGCTTTCCCATCACCTTGTTTAAGAACTTGTACTCCTTGGCACTTCTTGTTGGACGTGGACGAAGGCGTGAGCGATAAGTATCGCAAGCGTCCTCTTCCATTGAGTCTGTCTCTTCATTTATATCAATGCTGATATCATCTGGTATGGAAGACTCACTTCTCTCAGAACTTCTTGCACTCACATCACTTGTTGTATCACATGCCACGTTTAACCGATTTTTCATCTCCTTGTTTAAGAACTTGTTGAGTTATTTCTTAGTTTTCTCAGTGTTTGTTTTATTGACTTCCACCCACATTATAGCTTGTGCGTTTTGTTGCTCGTGGACGAAGGCGCGAGTCTGTCTTCTCAGTTATGTAAATGCTGACATCATCTGGAATGGAACAGCGCGATCACCACGTCTTTTCTTAAAGCTGTGCGCGAACGTGTGGAACTTGAATTTTCTATTATGTGAGCCATAATTTCATATAAATCTAATGGTACTCCATACCAATCTAATGCAGCGTAAGTAGCATTCTTCACCCTTTGTTTAACCATAATTTCTTTAGTAGCAACAACACACAACCAGCAGCGCAGCCCAGCAACGCAAGAATCCAAAAACAATGTAGTAATTTTTTCAATAATAATTTGTTTGTTTTGTGTTATAAAAATATTTTAAGTGTTCACTCCAAAAATTGTTTGTGATACTAAAGTCGTTCAAGTGAAATTGTTTCTTATATTCACTTTTTGACTAGAGAATAATCGAAGTAGGCAGATTGAATAAACAAATTATGTTCAGTTTCATTGCGTATTTAATACACTACACATAACGATTCTGCAAAAAAAAAACATTAGCATTATTTGTATCCACAGAAAGGGACAAATTAATGAGATCTGCACCCTTTTTGTTATGTGGATCAATAAAATATATGCATTTGCAATATTTTATATAATTTTTATGATAATTTTAAAGTGTTACAAAACTCATGGAAAAGTTTAGCAAACTTTTATTGGAGAATTATAGGGTATCACAAATTTAAGTTGGCTTTGACTTCAAATTTGAATGAAAAAAAAATAACAAAAATTATTTGTAAATTTTATACAAGTTTATGGATGCCTTTTAGCGGTCTTTGGTTACCTTTTATCCTTACTAGACTTCGTTCAGACTTGCAATCTGTCATTTGGCATATGATAACATTAATACATTTATAATATTGTAACCGGAAGACTGTCTATCCATCTTTGTTGAAGCAAATCTTCTGCAATTTAAGAAGTCTTGCAAGGAGCGAAGCACGCAATTGTAAGCCTGATGGCATAAGGTCATGGCTGCACTGTGGACGTGTTAACATATCCCAATCAAGCTGCAACAAATTTTTAGAATGTGCAAATACCCTTACGACACTTACGACAATATAGGGGTAGCTGGGTTTTGCTGCAAGCTGGAATTTTAGTGGCCTCTAATCCAAAATAACTACATTTTATGCCAGAACGAGTAAAACAATCGTAAAAACAGCTGAGCTAATTTGAGATCCCCAGGTCATTTATGTAATGGTCAAGAACTGCACTTGCTGGTGTCCCCTAACACATGGCATCCAAAATCTATTTAAGCTTAGGATTTCAAATGTCATCCACAAAATCGTTTAAAAAATTCGTATCTGACCTTACTTTGTAATGAGCCTCTATATTCTAACTAGGGGATCAATTCATAGGCGTGTGTAATATCCTCATGCCAATAAATCTGCTATTACACTTGGAATTACTTAAGTGAATTCCGAGGACTGCACTATGTGCATAGGTATATTTGGGTTGTACTCATAATATCTAAATTAATAGCAATGGGAAGCTGCACTATGTGCATTTAATTGCCTTCGGACTGGTGAATATTCCAGCAATTTGCCTCCAGATGACTGCACTATGTGCATTTGGATATTGCAAATCACTGAAATTAGTGAAGGAAGCCAAATCAGCATTCATTTCAGACCAAGTGGTGTGTTTCCAATCATCTGCGCTTCAGTGTAACCAGGTTAGAGGAATAAGAAGAACCATGTCCAATAGATTTTCAAATTTCAGGTGTAATATTCACTTTTACACAAATTGGTGTGTAGAAGTTAAACGGTTGCATAGAAAATTATGAAAAAAAAAACACCAGGTAATCTTTAGTTTATTAACAAAAGATTCCCAAAGTCTTTTTAGTGAAAAATAAGATTAGAAAGATATTACATAATAAAAAACCAGAGCTACCTATATTTACTCAACTTAGCTCGCCAGTTGTACTTACCATATATGTATTTATATAGAAATATATAAAACTGGAAGAGAAAAGAAATTTAGTTTGACGGCGATGAAGACTGACACCGTTTCACCGATCACCATAGAAGTTGGCACATATTTGTATTTTATCATAGAATAGGTTTTTGCATACTTATGTTTTTTGAACCTGCTGTTGTCAAGAAATAGGTAGATAAAACTTTGCATATAAAGCTTAGAGACATATTTTAAAATCAATCAAAAAGTCTTTGTCCAAAATATCAGATAATTTTTTTACACATCAATACCAATCGATTACATTTCACTCATTCAAGAGAAAGAACCTACATAAACAATGTTAGCGGCAACCAATTATAAAAAGAACAATGACTACAAAAATCATACATTATCCTTACGCAGGGAGCGTTGCAAAACTCGCCGGGAACGCTCGTAGGGTATAAAAACACTTTATAGATTTGTTAAATCTACTTAAAATTATCTAAAGGGTCTCCATACTTCTTCTTGGCAACACTAAGGAGCACTACTGGTCTATGTGAGATCTCTTGATCAGCCAAGCTAACCTAACCTAACATGAAATTACTGAATTGCTTTATTTTGCTATTTGTGAGAAAATAAACCTACCATCAACACGACTTTTTAGTGTTGGTCTTAACCTTCATGCCTTCTAGCTCTTGCAAAAATCCACCAGAAGTACTAGTACTAACTCGAAAAGATATCCGTGTAGTCTCAGGCATATTGGCAGGACATTACAGTGTCATGAAAAATCTACATAATATGCGGATAAATCGCAACGACCATTATAGATTATTTAATGAAGAAGAGGAGACTATGCTGCTATGGGGGTAATAAGTAATCAGTACCTAGGCATTAGTGTTGGATAAGTACTGCTCACTTTGGTGAACATTTTTCTTCCATTGGGAATTTGATAAAGGGTTTCGTATCCTTTTATTTTACATTGGCGCTAAAATATATGTGCTCAAAATAAAAAGAATCAAACAACAGATCGACATGAAGAACTGACCAAAAGAGAACAAGTGAGCTAAAATGAACAACTGAGTAAAACAGAATAACTGAGCAATAGTGAACAATTGAGTCAAAGTGATCAACTGAGCAGAAAAGAACAATAGGGAAAGAACATGTGCACTTGGTCAGTTTAGTGAGTTATCCTTTTTTGTTCACTCAATCATGAGCAACCCAACACTAATCGGCAGAAATTACTTCCGAAGGAAGTTTTGGAATTCGTCACACTAGGTTCATTGGATGGCGCAGTGTCGATGTGAATAGTGCTAACCTTATAAAAGTTTATGACTGATGAGAAGTTCTTGAATTTTAAGACACTTCAAAGGATTATTTGGATGGTTCGTTTGTTGGTTGGTTGGTTGGTGGATTTGAAGGATTTTTTCTTCCTTAACTTTTTATAGCCAAGAAGAAGTAATGAATGACAAAAATCTTGTATGTACGAGTATGTTGTTGTTGAGTTCTTCTTGAAAGTGAAACTGAAATGAAGTCATGAAAATGATTTGTATTTGTATTCATATTATGATAGCAAGTGTTATAAAAAAACTTTTTTGTTGCCTCATTTTAGGCGCAGTAAATCAAGAGATTTTTTCCTATTGTATTCAGAATAGAAAGAATAATACTCAATGTTTATAGTAATGTCATCATATGTAAATAGATAAAATTTAATGAAATTAAAAGGATTAAAAAGTAAGAAAACTATAAATTTTACTGGTCTATTCGGAGTTCTTTTTGAAATGTTTACATTAAACTATTGTACTTATTATGCCTAAAGTTTTTTAAGAATTCATATAATTTCAGTTATTAAAAAGTATAACATTTAATTTGAATTTTAATTATTTTATTAAAGGGAATTTCTGTTTATAAAATAAATAATATTTTTTGTTAGATTAAATTCCAAATATTTCGACCTTCTGTTTAAGATTCTGAATGCCTTCTTTGCTACATAGCATCTGCTGAAATAAATAAAGTCACGAACCCGTTGCGATAAGAATTACACAATTTAATTTGTAAAATGCTCACCATGTGCTTATAACCTGCTGTGGTAAACTCTTAAATACGAGTATATAAGTAGAATTCGAATTTATTAAATTTGTTGATAAATTTTACTGAAAAAATAAATAAAAATACTAAATGATTCTTAAATGATTTTCTTCTTGTATCTCTAAAACATCAAGTATTATGCACTACAATAAGTTTGAAACATTTAAAATCATGCCACAAAATACCCATTTGAGGCCGCCGTGACGACTTGCTTATTTTTGGCAATTGAATATAAATTTTTGTTTCATTTTTAAAAACCATATGTGTTTTTTTTTTTTTATATATAAAAATGAATCGCTAAATGTGCTGGTAAGCGCATATCTCAATAACAGCTGAACCAATTTTGATGATTTGGAGTCACCTAGATGGTTTTGATCTGATTTGAACTCGGTAGTTGGCGTAGTTTTTGAGATACAGACAGTCTTTCACTATTTTAACATTTGTTCATTTGGTGCAACCGATTTTGATGAGGGAATCTCTAGCATAGTCTTGAGATTGTTTCAGTAAAGTTTGGTACGAATCGAATGTGCTGTTGTCGAGAAATTGGTGGATAATATTTTGCATATAAAACGTAGATACTTATTTTAAAAACAATCAAGTCGCCTTTGACAAATATGGCAGGAAATTATGTTAATATTTATATTTGAATCGTCTGATTTTTCAAAAGTAAAAAGAGAACAGTATCACGCACTAACATCACGTCGGAAGCGTAACAAAGCACGCCGAGTACGCTAGTCAATCAATACAAATTAAAGATTATCAAACGATTTTTGTAATTTTATAGAAAGCAAAATAAATTAATTAAAATTTAAAAAACAAATTCAAATTGGCTTAATTTTTTTTAATTATTTTTTCCTGATTTCTCCTTTTTTTTAATCATTTTTATTTAATTTTACTGATTTTTAATCAATTTTATTTCATTTTATAAAAAAATTGCTGCAAACAATCAACCAAACTAAAAATTTCTTCTAAGTATCAATACAAAAACTCGGCTGGGATACCAGGCGAACAGAATTGTCAGAAAAGCAGCTAGCAAATTTTGAACATTGAAATGCGGTAAAATCAACTATTGCCATGCAATCATTCAGCACATTAATACTAAAGTGCATTGATTGAGGAAATGTTCACTAGCTGTTCTACTTGCTGGTCTTCATTCAATGCATTCCGTTTTAATATACATTTGCTGTATGTTTGCAGGTCTTAAGTGGATTTAACTCCAGTTCAATTTGGAAAACTATCATCCCTGAGGGTATGCTTCACTTTTTTAATTGCTCTGCTTGACAGTTGAAAGAAATCGATTTTTTAAACAAAATCTTATAAAAAATCAGGAAAATTGAGAAAAATCAACATAAATAAAAACTGATATTGCATCTTCATATCTATCATCAGTATCAAAAATTTAATTACATTACTCAGTTAAAGGATCAAAGAATTGATCACGTTGAGTGATTTGGTTCCCTGGGGCGCAAGTTGACCAGAAGAAAAGCGGGCCAAGAAATTTCTGATTGCCACTTTGGCCGCATTAAACCTCATTCAGACTTCGATTTGGCTGCGGGTTGGGCAGCCGTAGTTCAGATGATCTTTTAACATATACTTAGATAAAATTTTAAGCATATACTTAGTTACGTCAGTCCCAATAGTACATTAAACTCTTGCACCTACTCTTGTCTAACCATAACTCTTTATATTCTTATTGGGGAAGAAAGTCAAACACATACATATGAGCTTTTCTCCGTCTTTCCTTTAATATTATAGATTTTAACTGTGTATACATAAGTTACATAAGAAATATACTTATTTAGTTCTAATAGATGTATTTTTTAGCTATGGAGACAACTTAAACGTTGAGACCGCAGCAGCAACTCAGTGTGACTGCGCACTTCTCACTTTGTAAGTGTATGTATGTCACATGTATCAATTCAATTCAGGAATTGGGAATGGAGCTCCACTTCAATTTACTTTTTAAAAATAAGATACGCTCAACATATACTGTATATTTCATAAAATATACTTATGTAGTTGGATTCGAAGTGTTGTGCATCTTACTTTCTGCCTTTCTTTGTACTCTTGGGTATCTTACTATTGCGTGGAGCACGGCTTTTTGACTTATACTTGGAAGATTTTCGTTTTTTACCCAACGCCGACTTGGTTTTGTTTCGTAGTTTTCTCAGTGTTTGTTGACTTCAATCCACATTATAGCTTGCACGTTTTGTTGGTCCTGGACGAAGGCGTGAGCGATATGTCACGCAAGCGTCCTCTTCCATTGAGTCTGTCTCCTCACTTATGTCAATTTTAATATCATCTGGAATGGAACAGTCGGTTTCCTCAGAACTTCTTGCACTCTCATCACTTGTTGTATCACATGCCACGCTTAACGGCTTTTCCATCACCTTGTTTAAGAACTTGTACTCCTTCCTTGGCACTTCTTCTTGGTCGTGGACGAAGGCGTGAGCGATAAGTATCACAAGCGTCCTCTTCCATTGAGTCTGTCTCCTCATTTATATCAATGCTGATATCATCTGGTATGGAAGACTCACTTCTCCCAGAACTTCTTGCACTCACATCACTTGTTGTATCAAATGCCACGTTATCCGATTTTTCATCTCCTTGTTTAAGAACTTGTTGAGTTATTTCTTAGTTTTCTCAGTGTTTGTTTTGTTGACTTCCACCCACATTATAGCTTGTACGTTTTGTTGCTCGTGGACGAAGGCGCGAGCGATATGACTCACAAGCGTCCTCTTCCATTGAGTCATTCTCCTCAGACAAGGCAATGCCGATATCATCGGGTATTAACGGCTTTCCTATCACCTTGTTTAAGAACTTGTACTCCTTGGCACTTCTTGTTGGACGTGGACGAAGGCGTGAGCGATAAGGTTCACAAGCGTCCTCTTCCATTTTGAGTCTGTCTCCTCATTTATATCAATGCTGATATCATCTGGTATGGAAGACTCACTTCTCTCAGAACTTCTTGCACTCACATCACTTGTTGTATCACATGCCACGTTTAACCGATTTTTCATCTCCTTGTTTAAGAACTTGTTGAGTTATTTCTTAGTTTTCTCAGTGTTTGTTTTGTTGACTTCCATCCACATTATAGCTTGTACGTTTTGTTGCTCGTGGACGAAGGCGCGAGCGATATGAGTCACAAGCGTCCTCTTCCATTGAGTCATTCTCCTCAGACATGGCAATGCTGATATCATCGGGTATGGATCAGTCGGTTTCCTCAGCACATTATGCATTCTCATCACTTGTTGTATCACATGTAGTTGCTACGCTTAATCGACTTTTCATCTTCTTGTTTAAGAACTTGTTGTTCTCCTTGGCACTTCTTGTTGGACGTGGACAAAGGCGTGAGCGATATGTCACGCAAGCGTCCTCTTCCATTGAGTCTGTCTCCTCACTTATGTCAATTTTAATATCATCTGGAATGGAACAGTCGGTTTCCTCAGAACTTCTTGCACTCTCATCACTTGTTGTATCACATGCCACGCTTAACGGCTTTCCCATCACCTTGTTTAAGAACTTGTACTCCTTGGCACTTCTTGTTGGACGTGGACGAAGGCGTGAGCGATAATGTTCGCAAGCGTCCTCTTCCATTGAGTCTGTCTCCTCATTTATATCAATGCTGATATCATCTGGTATGGAACACTCACTTCTCTCAGAACTTCTTGCACTCACATCACTTGTTGTATCACATGCCACGTTTAACCGATTTTTCATCTCCTTGTTTAAGAACTTGTTGAGTTATTTCTTAGTTTTCTCAGTGTTTGTTTTGTTGACTTCCACCCACATTAAAGCTTGTACGTTTTGTTGCTCGTGGACGAAGGCGCGACCGATATGAGTCATAAGCGTCCTCTTCCATTGAGTCATTCTCCTCAGACATGGCAATGCCGATATCATCGGGTATGGAACAGTCGGTTTCCTCAGCACTTTATGCACTCTAATCACTTGTTGTATCACATGTAGTTGCTGCGCTTAACCAACTTTTCATCTTCTTGTTTAAGAACTTGTTGTTCTCCTTGGCACTTCTTGTTGGTCGTGGACAAAGGCGTGAGCGATATGTCACGCAAGCGTCCTCTTCCATTGAGTCTGTCTCCTCACTTATGTCAATTTGAATATTATGTGGAATGGAACAGTCGGTTTCCTCAGAACTTCTTGCACTCTCATCACTTGTTGTATCACATGCCACGCTTAACGGCTTTTCCATCACCTTGTTTAAGAACTTGTACTCCTTCCTTGGCACTTCTTGTTGGTCGTGGACGAAGGCGTGAGCGATAAGTATCGCAAGCGTCCTCGTCCATTGAGTCTGTCTCCTCATTTATATCAATGCTGATATCATCTGGTATGGAAGACTCACTTCTCTCAGAACTTCTTGCACTCACATCACTTGTTGTATCACATGCCACGTTTAACCGATTTTTCATATCCTTGTTTAAGAACTTGTTGAGTTATTTCTTAGTTTTCTCAGTGTTTGTTTTGTTGACTTCCACCCACATTATAGCTTGTACGTTTTGTTGCTCGTGGACGAAGGCGCGAGCGATATGAGTCACAAGCGTCCTCTTCCATTGAGTCAGTCTCCTCAGACATGGCAATGCTGATATCATCGGGTATGGAACAGTCGGTTTCCTCAGCACTTAATGCATTCTCATCACTTGTTGTATCACTTGTGGTTGCTACGCTTAACCGACTTTTCATCTTCTTGTTTAAGAACTTGTTGTTCTCCTTGGCACTTCTTGTTGGTCGTGGACAAAGGGGTGAGCGATATGTCACGCAAGCGTCCTCTTCCATTGAGTCTGTCTCCTCACTTATGTCAATTTTAATATCATCTGGAATGGAACAGTCGGTTTCCTCAGAACTTCTTGCACTCTCATCACTTGTTGTATCACATGCCACGCTTAACGGCTTTTCCATCACCTTGTTTAAGAAGTTGTACTCCTTCCTTGGCACTTCTTCTTGGTCGTGGACGAAGGCGTGAGCGATAAGTATCGCAAGCGTCCTCTTCCATTGAGTCTGTCTCCTCATTTATATCAATGCTGATATCATCTGGTATGGAACACTCACTTCTCTCAGAACTTCTTGCACTCACATCACTTGTTGTATCACATGCCACGTTTAACCGATTTTTCATCTCCTTGTTTAAGAACTTGTTGAGTTATTTCTTAGTTTTCTCAGTGTTTGTTTTGTTGACTTCCACCCACATTATAGCTTGTACGTTTTGTTGCTCGTGGACGAAGGCGCGAGCGATATGAGTCACAAGCGTCCTCTTCCATTAAGTCAGTCTCCTCAGACATGGCAATGCTGATATCATCGGGTATGGATAAGTCGGTTTCCTCAGAACTTCTTGCACTCTCATCACTTGTTGTATCACATGCCACGCTTAACGGCTTTCCCATCACCTTGTTTAAGAACTTGTACTCCTTGGCACTTCTTGTTGGACGTGGACGAAGGCGTGAGCGATAAGTATCGCAAGCGTCCTCTTCCATTGAGTCTGTCTCCTCATTTATATCAAAGCTGATATCATCTTGTATGGAAGACTCACTTCTCTCAGAACTTCTTGCACTCACATCACTTGTTGTATCACATGCCACGTTTAACCGATTTTTCATCTCCTTGTTTAAGAACTTGTTGAGTTATTTCTTAGTTTTCTCAGTGTTTGTTTTGTTGACTTCCACCCACATTATAGCTTGTACGTTTTGTTGCTCGTGGACGAAGGCGCGAGCGATATGAGTCACAAGCGTCCTCTTCCATTAAGTCAGTCTCCTCAGACATGGCAATGCTGATATCATCGGGTATGGATAAGTCGGTTTCCTCAGAACTTCTTGCACTCTCATCACTTGTTGTATCACATGCCACGCTTAACGGCTTTCCCATCACCTTGTTTAAGAACTTGTACTCCTTGGCACTTCTTGTTGGACGTGGACGAAGGCGTGAGCGATAAGTATCGCAAGCGTCCTCTTCCATTGAGTCTGTCTCCTCATTTATATCAATGCTGATATCATCTGGTATGGAAGACTCACTTCTCTCAGAACTTCTTGCACTCACATCACTTGTTGTATCACATGCCACGTTATCCGATTTTTCATCTCCTTGTTTAAGAACTTGTTGAGTTATTTCTTAGTTTTCTCAGTGTTTGTTTTGTTGACTTCCACTCACATTATAGCTTGTACGTTTTGTTGCTCGTGGACGAAGGCGCGAGCGATATGAGTCACAAGCGTCCTCTTCCATTGAGTCATTCTCCTCAGACAAGGCAATGCCGATATCGTCGGGTATTAACGGCTTTCCCATCACCTTGTTTAAGAACTTGTACTCCTTGGCACTTCTTGTTGGACGTGGACGAAGGCGTGAGCGATAAGGTTCACAAGCGTCCTCTTCCATTGAGTCTGTCTCCTCATTTATATCAATGCTGATATCATCTGGTATGGAACACTCACTTCTCTCAGAACTTCTTGCACTCACATCACTTGTTGTATCACATGCCACGTTTAACCGATTTTTCATCTCCTTGTTTAAGAACTTGTTGAGTTATTTCTTAGTTTTCTCAGTGTTTGTTTTGTTGACTTCCACCCACATTATAGCTTGTACGTTTTGTTGCTCGTGGACGAAGGCGCGAGCGATATGAGTCACAAGCGTCCTCTTCCATTAAGTCAGTCTCCTCAGACATGGCAATGATATCATCGGGTATGGATCAGTCGGTTTCCTCAGAACTTCTTGCACTCTCATCACTTGTTGTATCACATGCCACGCTTAACGGCTTTCCCATCACCTTGTTTAAGAACTTGTACTCCTTGGCACTTCTTGTTGGACGTGGACGAAGGCGTGAGCGATAAGTATCGCAAGCGTCCTCTTCCATTGAGTCTGTCTCCTCATTTATATCAAAGCTGATATCATCTTGTATGGAAGACTCACTTCTCTCAGAACTTCTTGCACTCACATCACTTGTTGTATCACATGCCACGTTTAACCGATTTTTCATCTCCTTGTTTAAGAACTTGTTGAGTTATTTCTTAGTTTTCTCAGTGTTTGTTTTGTTGACTTCCACCCACATTATAGCTTGTACGTTTTGTTGCTCGTGGACGAAGGCGCGAGCGATATGAGTCACAAGCGTCCTCTTCCATTAAGTCAGTCTCCTCAGACATGGCAATGATATCATCGGGTATGGATCAGTCGGTTTCCTCAGAACTTCTTGCACTCTCATCACTTGTTGTATCACATGCCACGCTTAACGGCTTTCCCATCACCTTGTTTAAGAACTTGTACTCCTTGGCACTTCTTGTTGGACGTGGACGAAGGCGTGAGCGATAAGGTTCACAAGCGTCCTCTTCCATTGAGTCTGTCTCCTCATTTATATCAATGCTGATATCATCTGGTATGGAACACTCACTTCTCTCAGAACTTCTTGCACTCACATCACTTGTTGTATCACATGCCACGTTTAACCGATTTTTCATCTCCTTGTTTAAGAACTTGTTGAGTTATTTCTTAGTTTTCTCAGTGTTTGTTTTGTTGACTTCCACCCACATTATAGCTTGTACGTTTTGTTGCTCGTGGACGAAGGCGCGAGCGATATGAGTCACAAGCGTCCTCTTCCATTAAGTCAGTCTCCTCAGACATGGCAATGCTGATATCATCGGGTATGGATCAGTCGGTTTCCTCAGAACTTCTTGCACTCTCATCACTTGTTGTATCACATGCCACGCTTAACGGCTTTCCCATCACCTTGTTTAAGAACTTGTACTCCTTGGCACTTCTTGTTGGACGTGGACGAAGGCGTGAGCGATAAGTATCGCAAGCGTCCTCTTCCATTGAGTCTGTCTCTTCATTTATATCAATGCTGATATCATCTGGTATGGAAGACTCACTTCTCTCAGAACTTCTTGCACTCACATCACTTGTTGTATCACATGCCACGTTTAACCGATTTTTCATCTCCTTGTTTAAGAACTTGTTGAGTTATTTCTTAGTTTTCTCAGTGTTTGTTTTATTGACTTCCACCCACATTATAGCTTGTGCGTTTTGTTGCTCGTGGACGAAGGCGCGAGTCTGTCTTCTCAGTTATGTAAATGCTGACATCATCTGGAATGGAACAGCGCGATCACCACGTCTTTTCTTAAAGCTGTGCGCGAACGTGTGGAACTTGAATTTTCTATTATGTGAGCCATAATTTCATATAAATCTAATGGTACTCCATACCAATCTAATGCAGCGTAAGTAGCATTCTTCACCCTTTGTTTAACCATAATTTCTTTAGTAGCAACAACACACAACCAGCAGCGCAGCCCAGCAACGCAAGAATCCAAAAACAATGTAGTAATTTTTTCAATAATAATTTGTTTGTTTTGTGTTATAAAAATATTTTAAGTGTTCACTCCAAAAATTGTTTGTGATACTAAAATCGTTCAAGTGAAATTGTTTCTTATATTCACTTTTTGACTAGAGAATAATCGAAGTAGGCAGATTGAATAAACAAATTATGTTCAGTTTCATTGAATAGTTAATACTCTACACATAAAGATTCTGCAAAAAATGCATTAGCAGAAGATATTTGTATCCACAGAAAAGGACAAATTGATGAGATCTGCACTCTTTTTGTTATGTCGATCAATAAAATATATGCATTTGCAATATTTTATATAATTTTTATGATAATTTTAAAGTGTTACAAAACTCATGGAAAAGTTTAGCAACCTTTTATTGGAGAATTATAGGGTATCACAAATTTAAGTTGACTTTGACTTCAAATTTGAATGAAAAAAAAATAACAAAAATTATTTGTAAATTTTATACAAGTTTATGGATGCCTTTTAGCGGTCTTTGGTTACCTTTTATCCTTACTAGACTTCGTTCAGACTCGCAATCTGTCATTTGGCATATGATTGCATTAATACATTTATAATATTGCAACCGGAAGACTGTCTATCCATCTTTGTGAAGCAAATCTTCTGCAATTTAAGAAGTCTTGCAAGGAGCGAAGCACGCAAATGGAAGACTGATGGGATAAGGTCATGGCTGCACTGTAGACGTGTTAACATATCCCAATTTGCAGAATGTTAAACACCCTTACGACACTTACGACAATATAGAGGTAGCAGGGTTTTGGTGCAAGCTGGAAGTTTAGGGGCCTCTAATCCAAACTAATTACATTTTATGCCAGAACGAGTAAAACAATCGTAAAAACAGCTGAGCTAATTTGAGATCCCCAGGTCATTTACGTAAGGATCAAGAAATGCACTTGCTGGTGTCCCCTAACACATGGCATCCACAATCTATTTAAGCTTGGGAATTGAAATGTCATCCACTAAATCGTTTAAAAAATTCGTATCTGACCTTACTTTGTAATGAGCCTCTATATTCTAACTAGGGGATCAATTCATAGGCGTGTGTAATATCCTCATGCCAATAAATCTGCTATTACACTTGGAATTACTTAAGTGAAATCCGAGGACTGCACTATGTGCATAGGTATATTTGGGTTGTACTCATAATATCTAAATTAATAGCAATGGGAAGCTGCACTATGTGCATTTAATTGCCTTCGGACTGGTGAATATTCCAGCAATTTGCCTCCAGATGACTGCACTATGTGCATTTGGATATTGCAAATCACTGAAATTAGTGAAGGAAGCCAAATCAGCATTCATTTCAGACCAAGTGGTGTGTTTCCAATCATCTGCGCTTCAGTGTAACCAGGTTAGAGGAATAAGAAGAACCATGTCCAATAGATTTTCAAATTTCAGGTGTAATATTCACTTTTACACAAATTGGTGTGTAGAAGTTAAACGGTTGCATAGAAAATTATGAAAAAAAAAACACCAGGTAATCTTTAGTTTATTAACAAAAGATTCCCAAAGTCATTTTAGTGAAAAATAAGATTAGAAAGATATTACATAATAAAAAACCAGAGCTACCTATATTTACTCAACTTAGCTCGCCAGTTGTACTTACCATGTATGTATTTATATATAAGTATAAAAAACTGGAAGAGAAATTTAGTTTGACGGCGATGAAGACTGACACCGTTTCACCGATCACCATAGAAGTTGGTACATATTTGTATTTTATCATATAATAGGTTTTTGCATACTTATGTTTTTTGAACCCGCTGTTGTCAAGAAATAGGTAGATAAAACTTTGCATATAAAGCTTAGAGACATATTTTAAAATCAATCAAAACGTCTTTGTCCAAAATATCAGATAATTTTTTTACACATCAATACCAATCGATTTCATTTCACTCACTCAAGAGAAAGAACCTACATAAACAAGAACCTACGGCAACCAATTATAAAAAGAACAATGGCTACAAAAATCATACATTATCCATACGCAGGGAGCGTTGCAAAACTCGCCGGGAACGCTCGTAGGGTATAAAAACACTTTATAGATTTGTTAAATCTACTTAAAATTATCTAAAGGGTCTCCACACTTCTTCTAGGCAACACTAAGGACCACTATGTGAGATCTCTTGATCAGCCAAGCTAACCTAACCTAACATTATTTTGCTATTTGTGAGAAAATAAACCTACCATCAACACGACTTTTTAGTGTTAGTCTTAACTTTCATGCCTTCTAGCTCTTGCAAAAATCCACCGGAAGTACTAGTACTAACTCGAAAAGATATCCGTGTAGTCTCAGGCATATTGGCAGGACATTACAGTATCATGAAAAATCTACATAATATGCGGATAAATCGCAACGACCATTATAGATTATTTAATGAAGAAGAGCTACTATGCTACTATGGGGGTAATAAGTAATCAGTACCTAGGCATTAGTGTTGGATAAGTACTGCTCACTTTGGTGAACATTTTTCTTCCATTGGGAATTTGATAAAGGGTTTCGTATCCTTTTATTTTACATTGGCGCTAAAATATATGTGCTCAAAATAAAAAGAATCAATCAACAGATCGACATGAAGAACTGACCAAAAGTGAACAAGTGAGTTAAAATGAACAACTCAGTAATAGAAAACAAGATAGTTAAAATGAACAACTGAGTAAAACAGAATAACTGAGCAATAGTGAACAATTGAGTCAAAGTGATCAACTGAGCAGAAAAGAACAATAGGGAAAGAACATGTGCACTTGATCAGTTTAGTGAGTTACCCTTTTTTGTTCACTCAATCATGAGCAACCCAACACTAATCGGCAGAAATTGCAGATTTACTTCCGAAGGAAATTTTGGAAGTCGTCACACTAGGTTCATTGGATGGCGCAGTGCCAAGGTGAAAACTGCTAACCTTATAAAACTTTATGACTGATGAGAAGTTCTTGAATTTTAAGACACTCCAAAGGATTATTTGGAACCTTGAAATAATTTTTCTAAAAATGAAATATACTTCTTAAGTAGAACTTTTTTTTTTATTATAATAAAGATCAAATTTTAAACTAGAAATATTGGTGTTATTATTTGCGCACCCCTTAAAAAGGTGTCAAGAATCAATACCACACAGCAGGCTACAATGTTCAGATTGAATCTTTTAAAATAAAGAAATGACTTACTACATATTTGGTTATTAAAATGTTTTAAGAAGAAAGACTCATCTCTTTTGCTCACCTGCTGTGGTTAACTGTTTAATATAGGAATAGAACTTATTAAATTTGTTGTTAAATTAAAGGGTAAAAGACTCTTTTATGGTACATACATACACATATGTTAAAATCCTTTTTTTAATACAATATTTTAAAAGATAAATTATCAAGTCTTATACAATAATAGACAAGAAGCTCGGAAAATTTCAAATCACATCACATGTTGTGAAACTTTGTATGATTCACTTTACGAATATTGTGTTGTAGTAAATAATTTATAGATCCATTAAAGCGGCATAAAGTTGTAGGATTAAAATTTATGTATCTGCGATGTGTGAAAAAATAGTTAATATCTTTAAAAAAGATTAAGTCTGAAAATAAATGGACTTAAATATAAATATAATTTTTATTTCATTTTGATTAATTCAACTCGTTTAGACCGGTTTAAGGTACACATGATTCTTTTTCCTTTGAAGTTATTCACTCGTTTAAGATTCACACTATAATACAAGAGTAATAATCTTATCGGTGGGGCCCCACTTCATCAAAAAGTATAGTCACAGAATTGATCTATGAAAAAATGAATAAAAGTAGATCATTGACTTTCATTTGTAAAAGTATATTATACCTTTAATATTCTGAGTAATACAGTCTTATACTGATGTTAATAAATGCATTTATTTTGTATAAATTTTTTAGTTAGAATTACTTGTCCATTACTCAACGTCTTATTCTTAATTTAAACCAAGAAATATTCTGGTTTCTGTTCAACTCTAAGATTATCTTTGTATATATATAATATTAATTCTTTTAACTTTTCTTAAGTCATATTTTCCAAAAGGCAAACAAAAAACCTCAAACTGTTATCAACTTGAAACACTCAAAATAATGCCAATAGAATGAACTCAACTGCTTAGAAACACCCATGAAATGAGTCATAATGTTATCATTAAACATATTTAATTTCCAACAAAACCATGAACTTTTTTGCATTATTTACATTAAATTGTCTCGCACTCAAGCAATTTTATCCTATTACAGTCAACAAGGACGCCAAAATATTCCTAATAAAAATGAAAAAGTTTGGAACAAAGTTTCTCAGTTGCTGTCAATCAGCTTCAAATATGAACAATTAAATCAACACGCACAACAAATAATCTAAAGAAATACAATAAAATCCAATAAAATATTAAAAACACATACGAAACAAGTGATTGACTTGCTGATTGAGTGGAGATTGCTTTACTGCTAACTGACTGACTGACTGATAGACAGAATGGCAGATTATAGAACGAACCAGTTACAAAAAAAAGAAAACGAAATTCAAGTAAAAAACTTTGAGTAAAATAAAAGTATCGACTTAAAAAGTAGAAACTCTTGACTTTTATGTCTTTTTTTTATACACTTTCATAGACAATTTGAGCGGACAATTAAATGGCCAAAAAGTTTCTGTTTTCCTTTACTGTTTGTACATTTAAACAATTCAACTATTCGAATATCGTATGAAGCATATTGAAGAAGCGAAGATAACAACTTTTAAGGCGTCAGTTTTCTTATTATGTTTCCTTAAGATTGGATTTAATTGATTAATAATAATAATACAAGTTTATAGAAATTGGTTCTAAATATGACGAGTATGTAAAAATGTATCCAGTTATTGATATTAGAAGGAGTGTTATACAATATTAAACTGCTGCAAAGAATAGTCAGAGCTGAATGGTATGCTAGAAATTCAGTCATTTACCGAGATTTGGTGAGAGGAGATCATCAAGTTCTGTTGCAGTCACTCGGCATGATTGGATAGCAGGTTCGCATAATCATATCACCTTCTGCATTTCCCGCTCCGCATTCCGGGCGAGTCATCCTTTGATGACTTAAATTTCCTGAATGTCGTCTCTTTGGGTGATAGGATGCACGTGAACACACATACTTATCAGTTAAAAATGTAAATTTTAATCTCTTAAGCAGTATTTTATTTTATTATTTTTTTTTCTTAACGTTAATCGCTGTAAACTGCTTAACATATTTTTATAATTGAATGAATAATGAGGTGTGTATAGTGCAGACTTTGGTGTTGAATGTAGATTAAGCTATTAAAGCAAAACGCTGAGACGGCTGTTACATCCTACTTAGAGGAAGATCGTGCGGGAGTAGCCTTTTCAGTCTACGCCTTGATGAGTAGTGCGAGAGGATGGAGGGCAGCGGGTTACGATATGTCAGAAGTTTTGTGTGATAGTGACTGCTGTTAGATGCATGTCCAGAATCTGACCAACATATAGGATATTATCCACTTGTGGAATGATGCTTGAGCTGAAAAGTACAACTGGACAGACACCTCTTCTTAGAGTA
Organism: Amiota communis; assembly: GCA_037043315.1. Classification (NCBI taxonomy): domain Eukaryota; kingdom Metazoa; phylum Arthropoda; class Insecta; order Diptera; family Drosophilidae; genus Amiota; species Amiota communis. The sequence goes on from JBAMAV010001055.1 coordinate 419,845, forward strand.
AACGTGCAGTTGGTGACTTTGGTGCAGTTGTTAGATATGTTCCAACGCTTGGCTCAGGATTGACATGTTATCCACGTAGGTAGGTGGCTCGATCCTTAGAAAAACAATTTTTTTTCCGAAATTTTCTATTGATTTTTCAAAATAATTTCCTTCCAACTCTATACACTTTTCCAATTTTTTTTTTTAAATTTTTTAAACCGTCCAAAAAGTAGGATTTCGGAAATTGCTCAAAATATGTGTTTGTTGCAGTGATGACCTCAACCGAGCCATTTTTTAAATTTGAAAATAAAAAGAAGGCACTGGGGTCAAATCTAGTGAATACGGTGGATATTATATTAATTCGAATTTTAATTCCTTGATTTTGGCCATCGATACTGTTTTTTTTTCTTTTTTAAAAGGAATGATGTCTTCCTCCGGTGCAAGAAGAAAGCATAATACCCTTCAGTTATTATTTTCCCTTTTACCAAGTAATCGATGTAGATGATTCACGAAAAACCGTGGCCATCACCTTACCGGCCGCTTTCACCGTTTTCATCTTTTTCGGAGCCTGTTCGCCATCAATAATCGAAATGTTTTGACTGCTCCTTTGATTCTGGAGTATAGTAATGTATCCATATTATGTATTAGTGCAGAAGAACTGCGACGGATTAGTGCCATAAATATGAGAGTTGACCACACGATTGCGTTTATTCTCTACTGAGAGCAAAAGCGGCACTTGACTTTTTTCATACCCAATCCATTGTGCAAAATTTAAACCACTGTACCATACGATATGCCTGTGGCCTTAACTACACGTAGCAATGATTGCTCAGTCGTCACGAGTGTAATGAAGTTAGTATGGCTGTTAGTATAGCTAATACGGATGTCAGGTGTGAGATTTTAGTACGTAAAGAATAATATTGTTTGGGCAACAGTGCTTTAATTTTTGTAAGGAGTCCATAATATTACTATAAACTAAAACAAAAATGATTAATTTTACCATTTAATATTCTATTTTTGTCTATGAACTTGAATTTTAACAATACCCATTAACTGTATATCTTATTCTAAGTATCTTTAATCTTTTATCCTCATTATCTATTCTCCCTTTAATAAACATACACTTTAACTATTTATATCTTGTTCCAATTATTGTACCTATTTCCTTCTACATACAATATTGTTGACCTTTCAAGCTATTAATAGCTGAAATTACTGCTTTTATTTCTTGTTTTCCCATTTCTTATAACCTTTTTTCCTTTTTCTTTTGTCTTCATATTTACTTTAAACAAATTACCTCTTAATGATAATCTATTGCCCACAATCACCAATAAGCTTTATTATGGGTTCAATTTACAATTAAAAGTACTGAGCAGAATAAATTTTATACTGACATACTTGTACACTTTGTATCTTTGTTATTCCTTTAGAATTTGTCTGCTGGTAAGATTTTCTTTTTATAAAATTTAATTTGATATTAAAAATTTAAGTTAGTTCTGAAAAGTCCAATATTGTAGTTCCTAAAACTTTTCAAATAGATTATGAAAATCAAATGCCAAACCTTCTATTCTATTAAGTTGTCATTGAAAGCCGTAAATTGTTTTTCTAATTAAAACTTTCATCGTTATTTTTATACTAAGTATTTTTTTTTTTGAAGAAAATAAATGAAAATACTCGTAACAACAATTTAGTTCAATTCCATTCCATTGAATTTCTTTTGCTTTCTGCTGTCTAGGACCTTGCCCCGAAGGCAGTTTTGCTTGCGATAATGGGAAAGTTTGCGTGCCGCAACGTCAGATTTGTGATCATCGTAATGATTGCTTGGATGGCAGCGATGAGCATCCTGTTGAGTGTGGCCTACTTTATGGCAGCAAGGAGTTAACCGATAAAATTATAAGTATTGGCATTGAAAAAAAGAAAAATAACAATCACAACACCAACACCAACACTGGAGGAGGAGGAACAGGAGAAGGGAGTGGAAATCAAAAAGCACAGGACAATGAACAACGCATGAATGTCTCAGCAATTTGTGGTGAGTGGAAATATTTTATTTAAATGTTTAGAAATTAAGAATTTCTATTTCAATTTCATTGTAGAGATAACAACATATCCTAGGAGTTGTAGTTGCGGCTATCGTAGCATGCTTTACTGTGGACGTAAATCGCGTCTTAAAGGTTGGCCTTTAATTAGTATGGAGGTATAATTTAATTTTTTTCTATTCTCTCTAAATCCTCTTGATGACCATTTACAACATTCCAGGTGACCAATCTTATGATCACACGCAATAATTTGACGTTACGTGAACACGCATTTGCGAATTTAACACGTTTACAGCGTCTGTAAGTATAAAGTAGTATATAAATCCCTAACTACAATAAGCTTAACTTACTCGTAAAAAACAACTGTCAATTTACGAATTTTGCTGAGTTCATCATCTTTTTTTTTTGTTTTTTATATTATTTGCAGAACACTTAAGTATAACAACATATCACGTTTGCCATTGGCCACTTTTAGCGGCCTTCAGCAACTTGAACGTCTCGATATACGCTACAATAATTTCAGTCTAATGCCACGCGGCATCTTTAATGGTCTGCAAGCATTGCAATGGCTTTTTCTTATATCGAATCAATTGCGTTATTTCCCTATGGACCATTTGATCTACGTGCCGCGCCTGGAATGGCTTGTCTTGAGCAACAATCGCTTAACATTACGCAACGATGAATTTCCAAATATGCGCTCACTTTACGAGATGTAAGTTGGCATGGATGGATGATGCTGATGATGATGATGAAGGGGCATGGACTTAAAGAATCGTTCATTATTTCCCTTAAAGTTTCTTTATTTTTTTTTTTTGTGATTTTCTTTAGTTTTGTTTTTGTATATTTTTGTTTGTTCAAAGTTGTAATGGAGAGAATTGAAGATGTTCAATTAGTGTCCAAGACAAAAACAAGTCAAAAAATGTAATGTTAGACGAAATATTAGTAAAAAGGTCTGAGTTGATTGTACTCATATTTTTTTGTTTAATAGTGAAGTGGGGCACAACTAAGTGTGCTGTATAATGTTACAATAGAAGGGGAGGTATCTAAATGTAAGTAGGGGCAACCGGATTGCCAAAAGAATGCAACCCCGGCATAGTATTGTATTTAGTGGAATATTACAATAGATAACTCAGAGGGACGGCGCGATATCTTGCCGGTGGTAGAATGGTCAGGAAAATTCCCACTATGGCAGAATTTGTTGTCCACAACCATCGTCTAAAAGAAAATGTGGGAAGCGGCATAATCAAGGCCTCCCGAAGAATGTTCAAATGAAAGAACATCTCATTAATAAAAGACTTGCGCATGGTGATATTAGTTACCTTCATAAAAGTCAAGAAGTTCAGAAATTTCCACCTCAAGCGGAAAAACTTTCACGTAAATTGTATTTCTTACCGGCGTTCTTCATTTTGTTCGGGCAATGGACGTTCTGGATGGCGTCGCACCTTCTGTTTGTCTTCGCTAATCTCCAGTAGACCCTCGTCGGACTTTTGCAAGGCATCAACTATAACGCTAATATCTTTGCTAAGCGAAGCAAGCCGCTTGAATGTGATTAAGACAGAAAACGGCACCCAACCGCCTTCGTCTTTAGCAATTTGTGATTGCAGGAGCTTGTATCGACCTGAATTTGCATCACCAAAGTAGTATTGAACCTGTCGAATTATAGACCGCTCTTTTTTGGTTTTGACTTCGTATCTCTTTCACATTCATTTATTGTAAATACCATATAAAAGACAAATTTGAATGGCAATTTCTTAGTTTTTTTAGTGAAAAAATAGTTGAAACATTGGGTTCCCTCGGCAAAATATCTTCTAACAGCGGATGGTACAAACAATCTAGACCCAATGGCGCATTTCGACTATTATAGTTTGCATTTGAAAGGATATTTCGAATAAGAAATTCTTAGTCTAAACTCATTAATATTGGGTTTCGCCTAAAAAATATCTGGTAATCATTTTTTGGATTCCAGCGAAAGGGCACATATAGATTATTGGGGGCTTTGTGTCAAGTAAAAGTTCGGAATCCCTAATCACAACTACATAATTTTGATATTGGAAATGACAAAGCAATTGCAAAAATCTATCTACATACGTGTATTAACAGCGGCGAACTATGCTCGTAGGATGGCTCAGCTGGTCAATACTAATAGAGAACTACTGAGAAAACAGTCCACTTTGGAAAAACAACAAATCTTTGGGGACTGTTTTTGTATGTGGCCAAGTCAAAACGCACCCATGTCTAGGACAGTCTCTTTCACAAATCATCCTATTACTCGTACATTCATCATTCATAGTAGTTGTACAATAATTTTCTATAAGTACTACATATGAAATCATTGATAACAAAAATCTAGAGACTAACCATGGAGATGAACTTTTAATTTAAAAAACAAGACCCTATTTATTGAATTTGCTTACTTAATACAATATTGTAATGAAGGTCCTACGACAAAAAAAAAACAATACAGAAAGACGAGCCTCTTTCTATTGACTGATTCATTAAGAGAGAAAAACAAATAACAATAAATTTAAAGATTTTGTTAAGATCACAACATTGATTAAGTATACGAAGGCATACTGGTTTTTCCTTTGTGTTTTTTTTTTTTTTCTTTAACAGAAACACGTTTTCCTTTCGCACCAAAGCATTTGACCGGCGCCGCTCTTTACCCATGGCCTAGATACTTATGTATGTACATTTAATGCAATTGTTTTTTCTAAACCAATCAACCATTTTCAAATCCAACAAACAGATGAAGATGAGAAGGAAAAACTATTGAAGCGTAAATATGCTTTATACCTATCACACACACATACACACACACACACATAGATATAATACATTATTCACATAGATACTATTATGTATGGGGGTCTATTGTTGTTGGTCTGTTTGTTATTGTATCTTTTTGGTTTGGTTAAGGGGTTTATTTGTATTTACAATATTTTGTTGCCCAAGTGTATTTTATTATTTTTTGCATCTTCTTCTCATATTTCCTTTTTTGTATTTACTTGATTTTCGCTTTTGACAGACTTTTCTTCCTTTCACATCTACATACATAAAATATGTAGTATGTACTTAGTAGTGTCATATTCTTGTTATACATATCTGGAATACATTAAAGAATACATTAGAGATTCTAATAAGCAGAATTTAGTCCGTCGGTCCCTTTATAACTATGCTACTTAGTCTCTAAACCGCCAAATGGTGATGGTATACATTATTTCAGACTATATCGATTACAAAAAAAAAGAAGCGACCATTGAAGCCTAGAACTAATGAATGTGTTTCTTAACAATAACTTTAAAATTTACTGAACCGATAGAGTTAAACAAACTTAACTAAAAAGTAAAAGAATGAAGCTAAAAGTTAACATTAATTTTAATTTGAGTTTGTATGGGAGGTACCTCTTCTAGTGGCGCGATTTGGTTGACTCCGACAAGTGTGCAGCGTAGGGTAAAAAAAAATACTTCTTGCTCTCTAGCTCAAAAACAGAGGGACTAGTTTGCATACATACAGACGAATATGGCTAAATCAACTCGTCTCATCGAGCTGATCTAGAATATATTGTATATACTTTATGGGGTCACCGGTGTCTCCTTTTGTGAGTTACAAACGTCTTGACAAACCTATAATACTATTCTATGATACTATGATATTTCTTAAGTACTATGCATTATTCATAAAGACATGCCATCAACAGCAGATTGTAGAGTCCTAATGAACAATTTCTTCCTTGAAATTAAGATTCCTCATGTAGATTCTTTTAAAAGGAAACCTTTAAATTAAGTCTTGTTTCAAAAACTTATCAAGTTGTTCCTTGGGAAAATTGATTAATAACGAATTAATTATAAGTAACTAAGTATATTGCACCCATATAAACAGATGATTTGTATTAAGGTTATGAAATGCTAATAATTTTGAAACTTTTATTGTGAAAGTTCAAAAAGTCAAAAATTCCCTCTGTGTCTTGTTCTTTCTTCTTTTTTGTTTTTTTTTGTTATATTCATTTATTTTTTATTTTATGCGAACAATATATTAAGAATAAATATTGGCTTTACTTTACAGTTATTTGGATTTTAATAGAATCGAATATATTGGCGAGCAAACTTTTGCAAAATTGGATAATTTGCATTTACTGTAAGTGTAAACTTTACTGTTTCTTATATGTTGATGATTGTTTGTGTGTTAAGTACGTTATCACTGTACCATTACGATATTTTGTTGTTTATGCACGTGATTTTCTTCTTATTTACTATGTTCAGTTGTATTCTAACATTGGCGGATTAGGCGTTGAGCTAAGGGGGTAGTTCATTTTGGGCCTACGGTCAGAAGAAAAACGAAACAACCTTCACCATTTCAACCACTTGGTGCATCCACCAGATAAATAAAAGTCGCTCTCTTGCCAGAAAATTCATAAATAAAATATAATAAAAAAAATGTTCATCGAAACATGCTTAGTTCATATGATATGATCAGCTCATGATACAATAATACAAGGTACCGCCACTAGGGCCTTTTACGCTCTTGAAATTTACTCACTCTCAATTTATGACGTCATTAACACATCAGTGTATATAACGCTGAAATAATTCATTAAGTGTTGAACATGATTTGAAAATTGAAGAAGCAGTGCTATGAAAATTTTTCAAATTCTTCAATTTTTATTGCATTTTGAAATTACGTTCAACACTAAATTCATTATTTCAGCGTTCTATACACTGATATCCTTCAAATTCTTCAATTTTCAATGCAATTTCAAATCATGTTCAACACTAAATGAATTATTTCAGCGTTATATACACTGATGTGTTAATGACGTCATAAATTGAGAAAGACACATAACGGTAAACTAATGGCGTCACCTCTATTTCTTACACCATGTGATCAGCTCATTTTACATATGTTAAATGTATGTTTGACATATAAACAAAATTGAGAATTCAAGTGACAATATTGTAAAATGATCAAATATTGTATATGAACTGTGATCAATCTTCTGAACTAATCATTAGTAACAAACTTACCAAATCACTGAACACAAAAAAGGAATCAATTAGTTTTACGGCCTCGGGCCTACGATAAGCTTAATCCGCCAGTGTGTTTTACTATATAATATTTTATTGTTGTTGTTATTGTTGTATGAAAAGCATAGACTAACACAGTGATGAAGAGAACTAGCGAGTAAACGAACAGTAGCACTAAGTGTCGAAAAGTCTATTGAAATATGTTGTACTTAAGTTTTATGGTGCGTATGAGTATTTTTCTTGTCGTTTATTCTTTTATCCTTTTCTGTGTGCTGTAATGTTATAAACAATTGCAAATTTAATTTGCGAAAAAAGGATCTAGTGCGGTTCTTTAGATTTATATGGGTTCAGTATTTGGAGGCTTATTTTGGGTTGTTCATGTTCATGTTCGGTTAATTTTGTTTGGTTTTATAAAATCTGAGAATTTCACTGACGCAATGAAGAACAACATGAATTTAATTGTAATTGATAAGCTTAAAAAAGAAAAATGGAGAATTAAATACATTTTAAGGTTAGTAAATATCATTAGTTTTTTAAATAAATCAATTATATAGTTTTTTTAATGCATCAAATTTATAAATTACATTTATTTAATCACAATAATTTTGTATATTACATGTATGTGTTTTAGCATTACTTTTTTTTAAATTAAGAGATCAGGCTACGTTTCCTATTCTATTTTAGGGATTAGTAACTATGGGATTTAACAATATGTTCTTAATAGTAAAAAGAGGGATAAAAGATATACAAAAACCCTAAAAAAACTTATTTAATAATTATTACTTATATTTACACTCAAGACTAAAGAATTTGTGCTTTACTAAGTATTTATATGCAGAAAGTTAGATTGGATACACTTATTTTTAAAATTTAAGGAAAGTCGAGCACGTCTGTGTACTATTAACTCGATATTTGCTTTGTAGTACAAGTCAATGGTGGAATGGTGCCAGGGCAGATTAAAAATCATTTTTAATATCTTATTTTGGGTGGCTTGCAGTTTATTAACATGACAATTTGCGACATCAGACCAAACTGGGGCCCCATAAAATATAACTGCTTGAAAAATGGACGTAAATAGATACATTTGTTTTCAAAGCTTAGGCGTGAGTTCCTGTTGATAAAAGGATATAGTGTGCTGATCAAAGTGCTAACTCTATTTTTGGTAAAGTTGATGTGCTCTTTGAATGTCAGCTTTTTATCTAGAATTACGCCTAAATACCTAACACTATTTTCCCATTTAACGTCGACATGGTTAAGCTTTATGTGACTGTTAGGGAGGTTTATGTCTTTCCGCTTTCTGGTAAAAAATATGGCCTGCGTTTTTTCGGAGTTTACTAATATTTTCCACTTCGAGAAATATGAAACAAGACAGTCAAAAGCTGCCTGAACCTTATCGGAAATGTTGGCAGCTAAGGTCCCTGAACATTGGACTGTTGTGTCATCAGCAAAGATTGAGGTAGTGCAACCTTTTAGTATAGGGAAGTCAGAGGTATAAATGTTGTAAAGGATGGATGAAAGACAAGAACCTTGTGGACAGTCTGCTCTTATTTCCATGGCCTGGGACTTGGCATTGCCAATATGGACAACAAACGACCGTTTTTTTAGGAAGCTTAGAATAATTTTTGTGAGTTCTGGTGGGAAATTCATAAGACTCATTTTGTGAGCTAATCCATCATGCCAAACTGAGTCAAAAGCTGCTTTTTATATCCAATAGGACCATACCCGTCGATTTGGATCTTGTAAAGTTTGTTTTGACAATGTTCTTGATTCTGGATAATGGATGCAATGTGCTATATTCATGGCGAAAGCCGATTTGCTGCAGCGGGAGTAAATCATTATCATCTAAGAACTGAGAAAGTTTTATTTTGACAACAAAATTATGGGGCGGTAGGAAGAAGGCAGCTCAGCAGGTTTGTTAGCTTTTCTTATGGGTATAACTTTTGAGATTTTCCATGGCTTGGGAAAATAGCAAAAATGTAAGCACTCTTTGATAAGAATAGTAAATTATTTTATTCCCTAGTACTTTAATGAATGAGTTTTCAATTCAAAATTACAATATCAATATATGCACTTCAAAAGTTTTTTGTGTTTCCTGACATACCATGGGCAGTCTTATTCTGCAAGACTTGTACTCTCTTCCGTTGGGATTTAGCAGCAGTTCCCCCTATCTGAATGCCGTAACTCTATACAGGGGCAATGATTTGGGAGAGAGAGTGAGATTCTCCCGTTAAGCAGCCAGTGAAGCCTGTTTAATTTGTTTTGGCAGCTAAGTAACGTCGATATGATGTGTTGTCCAAAAGTAAGCCTTTGATCCAGGGTGAGGCCTATGTATTTCACCTTCTTTGATTGGCCGATGGAGTCTCCGCAGAAATGCACAGCCGGCGGGACATTCCTCCTAAGAGTAAACCACATGTTGGTGCTGTTTGAGCCTTGTGCTGTAACTCAGTATCACTTCTTTGACATTTGGAAATTTTTTTGAGTATTCACTTTGTACCAGGGGGCGTAAGTCAGTTTCCTTAACCTTATATTTTGGTAACGCTGAAGTATATCAATACATATTAAATTCGGCAGCTGTTGCCATAGTTGAATGCCGTAAGTCCAAATAAGCTTAAGTATGGCTTCGTAGAGTCTACATTTGCTTTCTAGAATGAACACGGATCTTCAGCCTAGCAACCAATGCATTTGGCGGATTTCAAGTGAAGTTGCTTTCTTTTAGCTATAATGTGCTCTTGCATGCCAGTATTTTATTAAGTCACATGTCTAAGTACTTGACTTTGTTTCTTTTGGTTATTACAACTCCATTGAAGCGAGGTCGATCAATGCCTTTATGCCGAAGTACAAGTAAAACAAGGAAGGACTTGTCTGTGTTTATCGCTATGTTCCACTTGATCATCCAGTCTCGGATTTTGTTGAGCGACTTTGTAACAGTTGTGTTGCACTGGGTAATGTATCAAGTACTGCATTATCTTTTGCGAATGTGGCTATGGTTATCTCATCGAACCTTGAGTCCGGCATGTAATATAATAAGCGCTATTTATCAGGTCGGCTACTTCAGGGTCTATATCTATATACATATACATCATATATACAATATAAACATAAGAATTTTCTTACGTAGCTTGGGAAATTCAGGACTCTAAGTTACTTCTTATGGTATCATTATTATTTAAATAAATAAATATTTCACAAGTAGGCATTGAAAAATTATGTTTAATTTATTCCATATTTTATTTTACAGTAATCAGTTAGTTGTGATATTTTTTCTTATAATTTCAATAATAATTTAAAGAAAAAAAACGTATATTCATTATTTTGTTTTTGGAGAATACAAAATTTTCTATAAATAATAAGAAATGCAGCGGTTTAACTACGTTGACCAACGGGTTACTGAAGATGAAGAGCCTCGCAAAAATGAACGGAAATTGCGATACTGTCATCGCATGAAACTGGATGAAATTGATATTATAAGTCGCACTTTGAAATGCAGGTCCATTGAAGAGATAACACCGGAACAGTCAACAATGTGCTACCAAGAGCTGACAGCCGAGGAGGAGGAACTACCTGAACTTAGTGAGCCAACATCCGAATACACACGTGCTCAACGTTTATATGATGAATTAGAGTGTCTGAAGCGACGCATTCAAATGCTTCAATTAACTATAAAGCATAGGCAAGACCTCATTGAGTCTAGGGATTCAATGTATAAGACCGATGAGAGTACGGAAAGTGAAATAGAGCAGCCAATAACAGGACCTTGCATTGAAAAAGTCCCACCTAAACATGTTACTACTGGTCTTTGCTATACATATAAGGGTAGCGATATAGAAGTAATCACTGCTCTGAAAAAACATCATCATCATTTACAATGCGAGATCAAAGAGCTGATCGAATGTCTACGTGAGGCACGTTGTCACTTGGGCAATATGCGTAAGGATTCATGTAAGAGTGCCAAGACTTTGCGCAAAATGGATATTGCCGTTGTAGATCTAATGGCATGGAAAGAATTGGTCAGCAAGGAAGTGGGTGCATGTCATGAACGTTTCAAATATTTGGAACGGGTCAAGTGTTTGGCCAAGAGTACATTACAAATGGTGAAAAACCAATTCAAGTGTGCTTGCAACCGCACAAATAGATTACTGACTACGATTGGTTATAATTTTGCTAAAAGTGAACTTGATTCCGAAATAGATGAAGTTGTGCAATACTGTAATACTATACGTGATTATATGGGAGATCGATTCAGTGCAACTGCTGGAATTATAGAAAAAATGTTAGCTGAAGAAATTACTGACGTTGACATGACAAGTACAACAAATGTGCGCAGCGAACGAAGCGTTTCACAACTTAAAACTCGAATAATAACTGATGAAGGTGAAGTCAAATCAGAAAATTCAGTATATTCTTTGGCACAATTTACCAAAGTAACGCATGCAGATCAAAATTAACAATTATGGAAACAAATCTTAAATGTTTTTACAATTGAGTTGATTATAATGATAATATATTTATTTTATGCATATATGTTTTGTAACAACACGAAGAGTTAGAACGTACAAAGTATTAAATATGGAAAATGTCAGCAAGATACGAAATATTGATTTGCAGTAGTAGATAGATTCTGTTGGTATTTGAAGTTTGTCTCCAGAATTTTCCATACTCTCTACTAGTTGCGTTCATTTTGGAAAAATTACATTCAAAATGAGCAAAAACTGTTTCTTTTTTTTATAAAATACAGCGCCTTATAAATGAAGTTAACAAACCCATTATTTTTATTGCAGCCATTAAAAAGTTACCAGTAATTTGTCTAAATTTCGATTTTCATATTTTGTTTGGCAACTAAGTACCCGGTGTTTCTTTTTTTAAAATTTTAACATACCACATGTGCTGTGTGTATATGGAGATATTGTTATAGCTTAAAGAACCGCTTGTGATCAGTATGCGAAGTTCAAAAATAGGAATTATAACCTTGCACCTCGCTTTGGTCTTTCAGTGGAGTAAGAAAAAAATTACAGAAACCAACTTTTGTACAAAACTTCGGGTCAAATGACAAATGGAATACTCCCAAATTGCTAGAGAAAAGGGGGCATTCAAGTATTACATAAGTCAATTTGCAATTATTTTAAACAATATAAATTGAACATTCTAGTTGATTTCCTAAAGATTAGGACACAGTGTGTCTGTGGGCTGATTTTTATCACCGACTACCAGGGGCGTACGCAGAAAAAATTTTCGGGGGGTTTTAGTGATCCTTTCAAATTTTGCATAAGATTAAGAAATGAATGCGAAAATAGTGCAGCTAAGTTGTATATATTTTATTTTATTTTATTATACTGGTATACATTCACAAATGCATGAACTCCTTATAAAACGATATCCACTCTTCTGGGCAGTGCTGCCATGATATCCAAAATTTCTTCGCTTTAGACTTCGATATCTCTATGAACAGCCAAACCGATTAATTTGTCCTCGCTAGTGGCATTTCGTAAGTTTTCAACCTATGAAGAATTAAAAACGATCGTTCAATGGGTGCAGCAGATACAGGTAGAGTTGCAGCTATTTGCAGGTATCGAAGCTCAGTTGTGTAAAACTTTTTATTACAAATAACAGTTTTAGGCTCCTTTCCATATAGTATTCTCAAGCAGTATGTGTAAATAAATGTTTTTCAACCATGCAATGAATTTTTTTCATTTAATGAACAATCGAAATCAATTACCTTTTCCACATTGTAACTTCAGCTTCGAACTCTTCAGTAGCTGTGTCATTATTATTCGGCCACTGAGTTTCGAAAATTTCCACAGTCTTTTTCAAATGAGTTAAATTCAGCTTTGCTATTTTTGTTGGAAGAAGATCTTGTATATTTGCTAAAATATCACGGTGTTGAAGAAATCTAATCTAGAATCTAATTCTTCTGTCTTCCAACAACTAGAGGGACTTTTATTTCAAAACCTCGCTTCTTTGGCAATTTTTGTAGCAGTCTCTCAAATTTCTATGCATTTCTTCTTCGTGTAAATCGTTTGCGTATCGAACGCAAAGACTCAAATCACAGACTTGATTTTTGCAAAAGTTGCCTCAGTGTTTTCGTCTAAGCTAAAAACAGGATACAAGACTGCTAAGAGCGCATAACGTACGTCAGACCTTTTATGATTGAAGCCAGCAATGCATGAGGCTGAACTCGCTTTGACATTGGTCGCATCCTTCCAAAGCGAAGCAAATACTGCAGAAAATAGATGCAAAGAGTAAAGATATTCCACCTACCTGCGTGATACTACACCCGCTTTGTGCGCCATAACGAACGTTTAACTTCAAAAATCTCTTTTTGCACATTTCATTCGGGGGTTTGAACCCCCAAAATACCCCCTGCGTACGTCCCTGTTCATCGTTATAAATCGACGTAAAAATGATCTTAAATAGTGGTAATGTATATATGTATAATAATAATGTAAGATAACAATCACCAAAACCCGCCTGGTACCACTTATAACTGCTACTCTACCGCGTGAGCAGACACTAAGGTCTGTGAATGGAGGTTTCTAAAACATTGCATCTGATCAATTCGTTTTTTGAGAGTACTGTACTATGTATTGTTACAAAAAACATAATGTACTCGTCTTTGTGTTACGGATATTCTCAGTCCATTAGGAGCTGCTTTAATTCCGGTTAATCTTTGAGTTTGATACAGTGCTGCGCTTATCTTGCTTAATAAATGCCAACAAGAATGGTGGCAACTGTACACGACTTTCTTGCATATCCATTAAAAAATCTTACTTTCTTCTATCTACATTCTGTTTTCCTTCCGATTCTACATACTGACTTATTTTAACTTTCTGAATTGCTGTTCGTTTCTGACTTAAAAGAAAACTTGCGAAGGCGGCTATTTCGACTTGTTGTGGTACCACAATGTGAGGGTTAGCTATAATTTCACTCTCACTAAAACCATCCTTAGCTTAAAACGATGGACACAAGGCTGCACATACCTAGTTGACAGAAAATCTCAATACCACCAATGAAGACGGATTCTAAGCATCGTTCCATACCAGCTGCTCTGTTGGTGGATTCTACATATCAAAATCCCCCACACTGTGATATAATATTGAAAGCAATTAGCCGCCTTTATGGATGCATAGAATGGTTATGCTTTCAGCAATTCCCACAGCTATAACAGGAGTCATGCAAATAGGAGCCCAATATTTTCAAATGATTCCCAGTGGGACAATGTCCAGTGAGTGTTTCTATTCTAATAAATAGTTGTACTAAGTCTGATAAAATTTTTTAAGAATACTTGTCTTAGGTTAGGTCAAGTTTGTCTAACAATTTTGAAGTCTGTAACGTCAATTCATATTTAGCTGACGGAGTCAATTGCTCCTTCCGTTCCAAATGACTTATACATTATGCAAAATATTCTTAGTTGATTGATTCCAATGTAAGATAGATTTTTATTACACTTTCCAATATAGCTATGTCATGGTAAATATGTTTGTTTTATTTATATACATATGTATATCAAAATTATATCTCACAAACTTTGGCCTATTGTTCATACGCACCATTGACCATTTATTGTATTAAAAGTCTAAGCACGAAGGAATTTGACACCTGTCAAAGGTGATACAATAAAAATCGTAATTGAATGCAACAGCAAATTATCCTAACAAATTGTTTTTACACAACAATAAATATGTCAAAATCAAGAGCTCAAAATAAGTAAATAAATAAATGATTTCGGTATATAAAAAAAAAAAACAAAAGAAAAATCTCAGAAAATCCAAAAAAAAAATCTAAAGTAAATATGCAAATTGGCATTAAATGTTGTTGTCAATTGAGTTCATTTAATATATGTGTTTATATATACATGGTATGTTTATGTGTGCATGGCCATGTCTCGCCTTTATAAATAAATTGATAACATTATTTTGTCAAAGTTAAGACAACAATTTACAAACATTTATCACAGTAATGCTCACACAGGGATGCCTAAGTTGCTTACTTACTTACTTACATATTTTGTTACTTAAATCTTTACACATACTTACATATACTATATAGTATATGCCTATGGGCATATCATGTATGTATGTATCCAATTCTAACATTAAGTCACATTGTCATTAATTTATTCGACATACTAAATACATTCATTCTCAAGTTGACATCCAGCTATCAAAGATGCCAATATGTGAATGAGTCTTTTACTTAGTTAATATAAATTTGCATAAATCTGTGTCAACATGAATTGAATTGCTTCGACTTACTATCATTTATTACACAAGTTTAAGTGTGTACAAAGTTAAATGTTATGAACCTTAAATGTTTTTTATTGAATTTCTATTTAAATTTGTGTCCTATTTTCTCATTTGAATTTGTTCTTAAGCGATCTAAAGGGGAATCTTATCACTCATATACATCCACGCGCTTTTTGGGGTTTACGAAATATACGAGATATGTAAGTATGAATTTCCTTTTTTTTCCTTATTATTATATAATACTTATCACACTTTTTTCGTAATAAACTAATGCCATTTAAAATCCTTTCCTAAAATAATATTCCACTGAAATGTGTTTCAATCAGGTAAGGCTACTTATACTAAGTAGGTCGGTACGATCAAATGTATCATATTCTTTTGTAATTTTAAGTAAGATAAATAGAAGTTTAAGGCAAAACATTATAAACACATCTTACATCTGGTGAGAGGAGACAGATATGATGTAATGCGATCTTTGCCCAAACATCCACATGTGATCTCTACATGCAAAATACATGATTGGTTTGAACCATTATCCAGTATGCGAAAAACGACAGTAGTTTGAAATTAAACAAGACAAGATTATCTTGCTTCACAACAAAGCCCTAGTCACTTCAACTCCTTCCGATTACCATATGTTTCTTTTTAGGATTCCGAACTCAAAGGGTGGCAACGGGAATATGGCTAGTTAAAATTTTCACAGAGGGTGTATTTCTATTGCCGCTATAACAACAACTGATACAAATTTTAGATAATTCATATATTATAATTTTTTCACATAATCAATGCAGTGTATCCACTGCTACATCGCTCTCAGCTGTCTACGATATTTTATGGAAGGAGTTCTCACATTGATGTGGTTTACATTTGTAAAAAAATAGTAATGCTCGTAAGTAGAAGACGAGCAAATAATGAGAAATATTAAGTAACTAAATAAAAAACATAACTTGGTTTCTTGACCTCCCCCTGGTGTAACATAACAAGCCTTGCACAATGGTACGGAACCCTTCATGTGCGAGTCGGATTCACACTTGACTATGTATTTTTTAACAATTTATTTCAATTTCATTTCAATCATGTCGTTTTAGACCTTCTATGCAATATTTGTACAATTCAAGACGCTTAAGTTTTTTAGAGATCCTAAAATGTAATTATTGGTATAATCAGCATCACAAGGGGCAATAACAATTGTCATACTGAAATCTGCCCAAATCTTCAATCATGTATTGTATGTTTAGGCCTTCTATGCAATATTTGTACAATTCAATGCGCTTCAGATTTGTAGAGATACTAAAATGTAATTATTGGTATAATCAGCACCACAAGGGGCAATAACAATTGTCATACTGCAAATCTGCCCAAATCTTCGAAGAAATGTTTCCCGAGAATACGTTTCCGTCTTTTAAGAAGAGCAGGGCAGTCACATACACGTCGGATGTGGTGAATACTTTCGGATTGGTAGGTGGTAGAAAGTAGGTAGTGGTCTGTTAGCTTCTCCGAAAAAACACCAGTATAAATTAACAACTTGTTTTACAAACTAATTTTGCTCCTTCAGTTTACATTTTTCATTTTAAAACAACAGGAGCGAGCGATGGTTATATTAGTATGGACACTGCTACTGATATGAACGTTATAATAAAAATCATAGCCACCATAAAAAATACATATCAGTAAAAATCATGATTGTTATTGATGTTTATATTTTATGCCATTTTATTCTTCACACTCTGTCCCCACTTTTTTTAGCATAACTTACAGCAGTAGTGTGGAATTTTATTACTGTAAATTGTTTATTTTTTCTTAACTTTCACAACTAAGTAAAATCACATGTTTCCAAACCCCAATTTTTGATATTTTTCTGTTTTTATTGTATTTTTTTTTCTTAAATTAATTTCGTATGCACGAAAATCCAATTAATATCAATTATTATGTTTTCACACAAGAAATTCAAATCCTTTGAATTTGTTAGCCATAAATCATTAATTAATCAATTCAATACCCTGGAAAGAATATAAAAATCATTAAATCCAATCTAAGTAATTTGCTTGCTAAGAAAACAATAATCATACTAAAAATATACTAATCAAAAAGTATTAAATACCGGGTGACCTCCGCCCCCTAATACACAAAAATACAATTACATTGAAACAAAACTAAATTAGGCAAAGATTTTATTACTTTGCATTTAATGTTCCACCAACAGAAACAAACTGAAACCAAGAAATAAAAGAAGAAAACTTTTGTAAATAATAAAAGCCAAATAAATGCTCATGAAGAATAATTCTCTTTTCCAAAACTAAGTAAATCAGAAAAAAATAACAAATTCAGCAAGTTTGAACATATGAGAAAGAATCATTTTAAGCCATCATTTGGTTAAGTAAGCAGATACAAATGTATCTAAATACAGTATATAGTACAATATAATATGTACATATGTATCTCTGCCTTGCATACATACATATGGTACGTAAAGAAGATACATTGTCCAAAGGAGAACAAATAGAAATAGGTACAAATGTTAAAGCTACTACTAAGTACAATAGAAATGAAGAAAAACTCATTCGCTCATGTGTGCATGTTTGGGATTTCAAGTACAAATTTAAGATGCTCGCTCATTGCGTTTATTGTGTTAGATTAGATACGTTTAGTAGTAGGAAGCTATAGAAACAGATGAAGAAAGAGGGTGGGACAGAGGAAGCTAATAATGAAAAAGGAAGCATCTTGTGCGAGGTGTGCACGAAATGTATCCGTCTTATGTTAATAACTTCGTGCTGATAGTTGTTTTCTATATTAATTTTACATTTAAGCTTTATTGCGCTCTGGTTTGAGTCTGCTTCATTACTTATATGGTTCACCAGGCTCTCATTGTGGAAGATAGCTACTTTGTTAATTGTGTCGATTCCGAGATCACGTTCGAATGTATCAAGGGGGACCAACAGCACATTTCACTTTGTTTTGGAATCTATGGATTTAGTGCATATTGCTTAAGCTGCAAAATACCCTTATCTGTGCGCCGCAAGTCCACGCAGGCTTTAACGTTTGTTTGTATAGGAGCATCTTATTTTAAATGGATAAGTAAGCCAGTAGTTCCAGTTACTCTTTCTTCTTTTTACGTGTACGCTCCACTTAGCATCTAAAAGCTTTCCTAAATATTTTGCAGAATTCGAATAATGAATTTGAACATCATTAATATAAAAAGGAAGATATCGCAATTTATTGTATGTGAAGTTGATGTGCCCAGACTTCGTTTCGTTTAGTTTAATGTGCCACTTAATTGTCCAGCCATATATTTCGTTAATTTAGAGAGCGAATCTAAAGCTGTCGTTCCAAACGAGAGGATAGCTGTGTCATCGGAAAATGTTGCTCTCACGCAGTTTTGATTGCAAGGCAGGTCTAATGTAAAATGTAGATATATAGGAGAAGACCCAGCACGCTTCCTTCAGGGACCCCAACCTTTATCTCTTTGAGTTGCTAATATTCATCATCCTGTTTTAATCGAAAGTAACGATCCGATAAGTAGGAACTTGAGTAGCAAAAGTATTCATAATTCTGATGCAATTTGATGCAAGATTTTGGAATTCGATAGTGACCGAAAGTCGCACAATCACTTCTCCATCGTTATTATAATCATGTCTAAGTTGTCCTAAGCGACTTCGAACGAACACGGGCCAATTCAAGATATTTTCTAGTTTCTTCGGTTATATATCGCACAGCCTCGATATTTGTTGTTTTATTGGTGTTATTGTGTTCGAAGTTCGAGAAGAGCGCAGGTCAAACTAACAATTTTGATTGGAAATTGCTCTAAGCGGTGAGTGCAAGAGGAGTCACTGGTTATGCTCTTTCCCCACAAAGGTTTGCTCAACGTTCTGACACTGAGTTTTGGGTACTTTTGGAACATGTCTCGCACATATGTAGGCGTCAATTTGATGCTATTACTATTGTTGTTGGATGGCCCTTCTCCATAGTAGTATGTATGGTAAACCCTTAGTGCTGTTACTAATTTTCTTTTTGGTTTTTCTATATCACTTTTGCTTGATTTGCTTGGCATTAAGCTTTTGTTGGTTTATTGGCCGTGGTCTATGTTTGTTATTTGTCCTGCCTGCTAAAAAATTCGAAACACGCTTGAAGCAAATTATTTGCATGCGTCATACCACAAAAGTCACAATGTGGCCAGAAACTTAGTAGCTAAAGGCGCAAAATAAAGAAGCGTTGAAAGACGCTACTTCATTCATTCATTTATATCATCGCTATCATCGTCACCATGCAGAATAGGATCATGATAGGCACCAGCCACAACAACAGCATCATAGTAGTGAGAAAAATAAGTAAACAAGTAAAGATGCTGTGCAATGGTATCAAAGGATTTGACCACCACATAGAAGACCTAAATTTGACCTTTTTTTCCTCATACTTCAAAATGTCCTTTTGCACTAAGCCAGACAAACAAAGCCGCTGTTGCTGCTGTTACTGTCGCTTCTGTGACTGGCTGATATTGATGATGATGATGTTTCTGGTATTGAAGCTACTATCTATTGATAGTATTATTCTTGTTTTTGTTGTTGTTGTTGTCGTTCTTTTTCAATAAATTCCTTCATTAATGCGTGTCGTGCTGCTCGTGCTTATTTTCATTGTCGCCTTTGTGCTTATTTTTTCTTAGCGCCTACAGTGACTACAGTGATAGACGGTTACACCCAACACACTAACCATCAGAACCCATCACATACTATCATCACGAACTCACTCATTACCATCACTTCATTGTCTTTGCAGACGTCATCAATGTGCTTTTGTTCCCGGTGAACCACTCCGCTTCACTTCACTCTCCAGTCATCATTTTGTAGTCCTGTCTCTCAAGGCTCTGATGAACTCATACTCATTGAATTTATTGTATTTGTGGGTTTCAGCGTGTTCAGCCGAAATTGTTTCTACATAAAACTCAAATTTATTTGCATTTTTATTTGGTCATAATAATGTTTGTTTATTTCGATACGATTCGATTCAAGACAATCCGCTTCGTTCTCCTCTGATTCTACTCTATTTGATTCGATTCAATCCGATTCATTTCGATTCCATTGAGAAAACACAATACAAAAGTCAAAGATTCAACGACACATCAATGACGATGTCGAAGGCGTTGATACTCTCATTGTGACCCAACAAAATACACAAATACTGTATGTACGCTTAAATCTTTGGCCAATTTGGTCAAAATAAATAAGTATGCAGAAGAAAAATAATAAGAGGTTTGAGGTTTCTGTGTCGTCTATGTTATAAAGCATCAGTTCATGTTTTGCCTTTGATTTAATTTAATATAAAACTATGTAAAAAGCAGAAGTTGACTAAACCAACAGCCGGCGTCTTATAGTAGAAAAGAAAGAATAAAAATACAGAACAATAACAAATTTATTTATCAATTGGATTATAATGAACAATTGGGCGCTACATTTCTTAATTTTCTGGGACTACTGCAATAATATATTCATGTTTCTGGAAATTATTTGTTTGCTAAGTAATAATTGAATTAGACTTTCATCAACATAAATTAGAGTCTTGCGAAAAATTTATTAATTTGGATTATTGTGCAGGAAGGAAAAAATCTATCTAAAATATGGTATTCAATAAAGCAGTAGATCGGTCCATGATGCAAAGAAGAGTCATATTTTAAAGCGGGTAAACAGTACTATAATCATGTCAAAATCTGACGCTGTTTCAGACATATATGAAACACTAAAGGTGTCGCACATTTTTAATATATCTCGCGACTCAAAAGCTGTTGCGCCAAGTAATATATATTAATATATTCTGATAATATATTTACATCATCATGGGTGGAGGGGAGAAATGAAAAAAAAATATAAAAATACTGTTTTTTCTAAACGTATCTCTTGAGAACGGCTTAAACGATTTGGCTGATTTCTTATCTATTGAGTTCAATATAGGTCAACTAGAAGAATTAGAAAGAAAAAGTTGAAAATTTGGTATAGTATAGCGATAATAACTAACTAACTTCCTCTTGTTCTATAAGAAGACTAACTTAGCCAAGGCATATTTGAATTTAACATCCAAGTTCGGCAAATAAAAAGTTGATGTGCATATTTACTCGAACTCAGTCGAGTTGATTTTAGACAGTTCACACTTCCATAAATTATGATTCCCACTGCGGCTTTTTCTGTGCTGGTCCTCAGTGGAACTCCTAAAAACCAACCGATTTGCCATACCATTTTGTTAATAATTTTATTTCATTTTCCTAATCCTGACTTACATATTTCAATTCAAGATCAAAGTTTATTTCAGGGTTTGTATTGCTTGCTCCATAGTAGTAATAACAATAGAAAATATGCTTTGATCTTGCTCCTGCTTTCAATTGACAGAACTCTAAAAAAATACTATATATAGTCGGAGCAATAGCAAAAAAATTGGAGTAATCAGAAGCAGAGCAAACGAAAGAGTTTTGTGTGCTCCGGCTGCTGCTCTTGATGCTCCTGCTACTGCTCTGCTCCCGTAGCAAATGTTCATGCTCCGAATATCATTCTACGTTATTTTGACAAACTTTATCTAATATCATTAAACCTTATCTAATTAATAAGAAGTTATAAAAGATTACAAGAAAAGTGGAGATAAAGGATAATAAGCTTCATTGCCAACACTCTTCCTGCATTGAAAGTTCTTTCCAACCCAATTAAACTCCACTTGTTATAAATTATATTTATAGTTCTTAGGATGTAAGAGTCTAAAAGCTGTAATTTTTAATCATTTACTCATTAAAACGGAAGACATCTACTGATAAGAAACTTGAAACTTGACAACAAGATTTTAAATTCAATATTAAATATCATTCAGAATAAAGATCTACGGAAAATAACTGTAGTACACTACATAACGATGCCTTATGTTTGGGAGAAAATTAACAGCCACACTAGTAAATATAACGATAGGCTGCTCTCTCACCAAAATCCTCTTGCTACCGAACTCTTAAACCATAACTGTCGCAGGCGTCTTAAAAGATTTCACCCTGCTGATCGGCGTCGTGTTCCCAACTGTCGCCAAATATAATAGCATCTTTAGCTTACGTCTTCTTGTTCACATTGATTATTTCCTTGGGATTAATACAATAAATTTTTGTTTTTATGAGATTTTAAATTATTTGAAGTAATCAGAAAGTTTTGTCTCTTGATTGTTAGCATCTTTTAATGAACAAAGAATATTCAGCTTTTTCCATTGATTGAATTTTTGTTAGTTAAAATTATCCTCATTGGATATATAAGAATACTTCAGTCTTTATAAAAATTAAAAAATATTCTAAATTCTTAAAAGCACCACTAAAAATTCTTGATCATTTCTTATGTTCTTCTTCCAAATCCAATTCGTTCCCCATCTTTACAGCGTGTCTTTAATTCATCAAAGCCAATGAAGTTCAAACATATGCAACAATATCTTTTTTTTATTGATATCTGTAATTTCTTTTATTAACATTCTAACGCTTTCATTTTCCTTTGGCAAACATTCTGTATCTATAACATAAACTAACCTTCCTTTCTTTTTGATCTTAAAGTTTTTTTTTTTTTTTTGTATAATTTATTATGCATATGAAAGACATTAAAAGTTCAGACAACATAGAACAACAGCAGCCAACAGAAAATATCCACAAAAAGTTTCAAAAAACTTTAATTTTAATGTCCCTTTCAGTTCATTCAGTCATCCATTCATAAGTATACTCAACTCATGTGGTACCATATCATACCATATATGTATGTATATAGAGTTGATGTTGTTGAAGCACATGTCGTATACGTAATTTCATTTTAATGCTCTGAAATTAATATGATTGAGAGAATGAATTCTCTTGTGTGTCCATTGTATGTTGATTTGTTTTCTAGTATATTGTATTTATTTGCTACTAAATTATAGTCGTTCTCCTTAATCTAAGATATTTGTTACCTCTTTCATCTTTTATGTATATGTACTTAATGTATAATGAATAGTTCACATATGATTTATGGTTGTTTCTTTTAACTGAACATTATTTGGTTACCAACATTGAATTACAAATTATTGTATTGTTTAGCAATTTAACAAAAAAAAAGTAAAATTTAAATGGGTTCACGAAATTTTTGTGGATTCAGTTTTCAATTGAAGAGTCCATACGAATTTAATTCAATTGAAAAAAATCTTTAATATTAAAGATTATATTGTAATTCCATTTATTTAATCAAGGATACATGATAAATGATTCTGTATGATGTCATTAGACTATAGTAAATCGATTTTAAGGTTAAGAAGTCTGACAACTGTTACCTTAGGCAACACATTTTGATTATTAAATAAAACAATATATGTATGTATATTAAATGCTGAACTCATAAATGATGCTTTATATAATGCTCTGAACATTTCATTAATCGATTTCTTATTTCGCTTGATTTGAAAACCTATAAAAAAAAGCTTTCTTCTTACAACTCTTAAATGTCACTTTTATACCATTTAAACGCCAAAAAGTTAAACAAAATCAATTTAAAGCCTATAAAAATGATTGCTCGTTCAACAAAACAATATCATTAAAAAAATCCTGTAAAAATTAAACATTTGGTTATATTGAAGACTTTATACCCTTCACAAATGACGATTAGATATCCTCTATCCATTAATATGAATGTATTTTTTAATAAAAATTTTATCATATATTTTTTTAATATTGTGTATAGACCGACTTCCAACCCTTGGAAAGATTTAAAGCTTCTATAACAAGTTTTAAATTTTGAGGAAATCAATAAACAAAGCGACCCAAGTGAAGTCTGAATACTGCCCAGACGCGGCCGAAGTGACAATAGAGAAGAAAGATGATTGGGAAGAAGGAGGATTGGAAAAGACCTTTATGTTTTTTTTTTTTTTTGGTCGCCAAACATTTTTTCTGCAGCTCAACTCACTGCCAATTCTTTTAATGCGGCCCATGAAACCAAAAAGGTTGGACAGCCCTGCTTTAAACTGACAGATTTATTAATATAGTACAACTAGTAAACCCGGTGTGCTTTGCTACGCTCCCGACGTGATGTTAAATAGTGACGCTATTCTCCGTTTAATTGTAGTACATTTCGCAGTAATTTAAATAATTTGAATAATCAGAGTAATCAATTGAGTATTAATATTGACATAATTATGTGATAAAGGCGACTTGATTAATTTTAAAATTTGTCTCCAAGCTTTATATCCAAAAGTTTATTCACTAATTTTTCGACAACCACTTCACAGAAACACTCTTCAGACTATGCCAGAGTTTCACAGAAAATTTCATCAAAAGCAGCTTATCCATACTCAAGTGATGCGCTCAAAAACAAGAGTCATTTGAGGATATTGTTCATACGAAAATACAAAAACAATGATTAAAAAAAGGTGTGTGGGGGAAGGAGGGTGAAAAATACCTTACGACCTATTCTCATATGTATCAAATATATAAAAAAAAATTCATAAAAATCGGTCGAGCCGTTTTTGAGGAGTTCATACACTAACACCGTGACATGAGATTTTTATATATTAGATATCAATCTCTTCTATATCTCATAGGTTAGCTAGTCTATGGTGGCACCATTTGAGGTCACTGAGGTTTAGAACATGAGTGAAGGTGATGTTATGCCTTTGTGCATATCTGCCAGTCTTATCAGTCCAAACTGATCAAACAGTTCACATTTGAATAAGATTTCTGACTGATTAGCTTCTATCTTAACTTTACTTTGATTTTTCACTATGATCAAAACAATAATAAGCTGTTACAAACTTATGCGCAAACTTAATATGCATTTCATATTCACGAAACAAATAAAATATATAAAAACTAAAGTCATTTGATAATAAAATTTAATAAGTATAAAAGGAAAGACAAAAACTATTATCAACATCTTGTAGACTCCTCACATAAACAAACCCAAATAGACACAAAATTTCCATTGTAAAAACGATTTAAGTAGAAAGCAATACACATTGTATTAAAGATATTGATCTAAACTATCATTAAATAGCGTTCAATCGTTCTATGCACGTGTAAATGATATTCATTGTGAAATGGTCAAGTCCATCTATCCATACACATAAAAAAGGAATGAAGCATAGGAAAAGCGCATAATTCAATGAGAAAAACATCAGTAAAGCAAACACGTGTTGAAATGCAATACTAAAAATGCACACAATACTACAGAGTCTGTAGTGCTCTGTAGTTCAGACATCAATAAGTGTACAAAAGAAGGAACAATGTAAAGAGTGTAAAAGCATCCGTTTAGATTATTTATACAGTTAACGGTTAAGCGATGTATCTATCTATGGACATGTATAAGATTTCAATTTATATGTTCATGTATGTGCGAGGGTCAATCAATAATTCAATAGACGAATGCACCATATAAAGAGAATAAATTGTTTCTAGAAGGATTTTATTGTCTTTAGGGTCAACCTGAGATTAACTCTTATCAGCTAGTGGATACAGGTATAACAGATATAAAGGTAGCGTTCCCAAATCAGTTGAACAACGTTTTATGATCCATGTTTTGTTTTATGAAGGCAAAAATCTGACAAAAATATGATAGCTTGAATGATTTTATAGTATGATGAAAGTTGTATGATATGAGGAAATTTTTAAGAGTGGGTAGATGACAGTACATTACCCAGACATACATCGAATAAAGTTATGACAGCTATGAGGCAAAATCATCTTTGATCTAAAAAATAACAAGAATTGTTCTCTTACACGACATTGCTTGATCTCACAATGCCCAGCTTAGTTTTAAAATAAACTAGTATGAATACATTAATAACCTCGAGGAATATTGAGAAAGGCGGAATAAAAGACTATTAAATTACTATCCAACAAAGAGAGTGCTCTCTCTTCTTGACCGATTTCTCCATTCCATTCATTTCCTAGTTTTTGGATGAGAGGTTGCTTGCAGCGAAACTAGAAGAAGCGTCGAACGTAGACTGTCAAACAAAGTGCGTGTCATTGGTTTCTCGCTCTTGATTGTTGTATTTTCAGTGCCTTTAGTTCGAACAAACATAATCGCTTCAAAAATATTCTCGATTTTTGAATGCTAGTTGTTGTTGGTGATATTATATTGCCATATAAATTACATTCGAAACATCTAGAGATGTATACCTCTCTGACCATATAATTTTCATGAAAATACATTGACGTTAAGTAAGGTAAAAGGGCATCGAAAGAATCTTGTCTCCGTATTATTAAATATATAGATGTTTTATAATCTGTGACCATACCAGCTAGATTTGGTTAATTTTGATTTTCATTTGTTTCGGTCACTTAAGAAAGCATTATATGAAATAAAGAACTGGGAGGTCAAAAAATGTATGATAAAGTAGCATAAGTAACAAGATAAATATATAAAATATTGGTGGGGATTTCTTTGAAATGATGTATGTATGCACTTGTCTGGTCACTCAAAGTAACATTTTCTCTTCCTTCTTTCTTTATTCTTTTGTTTTTTTTTTTTGCTGCGTGATTTCTTATTCTATTCTATCTTAAGTTTCACTTTTATTACTGTCTGTTGATTTGCAGCATTTTATGCACTTCCACATTTTATCAACTGCAAAGTTAAAGAGTCAACGAAGCTATAAAGTTGCACTTGGATAAAATGTGTTTGCCTCAGTAGTGGGTTGAATTCCTTTATGCAATTTAACTTTATATAATACATATTGGTTTTGGTTTTTGATTTCATTCCTTTTATTTATGTGTGTATGTGTGAATCTGTGTTTGTCTATTGCTATGTCTGTGTGTATTTGTCATAAAGTAAATATTAACTTGTCGCAGTAACAAAAGATTTATAAAGACAGCAGCAGCAGCAGCAGCTCAAGGGTACATTAAATTGAACGCTGCTGTTCAAATATCGTTTAACTTCTTTCCCCACTTTTGTGGGTTTTCTAAGTTTCTCTTTACTTTATTATCTATTAAGTTATTTTATATACATTAAGATACACTTTTCTTTTTGGTTTTTTTTCACTTTCATGGAATTTGAAAAGGGTCAATTTATGCTGCAAAGCAAATATGTATTAAGAAGATTTTTGCAAATGTTGGCGCCTAAAAGTATGCAAAGTTTTGCTAAAACAATCGTGCGTAGGCGTCTCTAATAATAATCAGAGCACGCACAGGACTCGCTTATGCCATATTCAATAATTTTATTGTAATTAATTATATTTAATTGAATTAAATACTTAACTAATTGATGCCTAAGTCGTTGTAGGCATGCAAACGCATAATTATATTGAATTTATAGATAAATTGTATTTTTCAAAAAATTATTAGAACATTAGGAGATTTCTAAGCTGAAGGAAGGTCTGGAGAATAATATTTGAACTTGGTATATCTAATACTTTAATTATAACTAAGGAAACTAATCATTGATTAGAACACCCATTAAATGAATAGTAAAGATATAATACAAGATATCGTTCCTCATCGAAGCATAGGGTGGCAACAAAAGTTCTCCAACGGTTTCTATCAGCGCTAAGTATCTTAGCTCGTTCCAAGTATATCATTGTGGACAGTGCGTATCCATGTTGACGAGGAAGACCTCTTCTACGGTTGCCCTGCGGATTCCATTGGAAGGCCATCTTCGCTATGTTGTCATCTTCTCTACGTAGAGTGTGACCTATCCAACTCCATTTCCATTCCTTTATTTCGGCGCTAACTGCAAGACTGTTGGTTAGCAGCAGCAGTTGACCGTTCTGGGCCAGAAGATACGGCATATAATCCGTAAACATTTGTAAGGGTAGGTTAGGCATATGCGTTCTGATACTAGCCATGTCTCAGAACCATATAATAATACAGATTTTATGCTGGTGTTGAAAATCCGGAGTTTTGTTTTTACCGACAGTGTACGGGAGCGCCACACTATACAGTTTATGGAACGTATGCGCCTTGCATATGCGAGCAGCCACATCTGCCGTTGTACCACCATCGTTTGTGATTAGGATACCGAGGTAGCAGCTATCTGGATGGTACTGTTATAGGTGTAGATTACGAGAGGCGAGGTGTTGTTTGTCTGCATGCGCATTAACTTGGATTTTCCAAAGTTTAGTTTAAGACCAGCTACACGTGCATTGATCTCAAGTTAACATAGTTTTGCTGCGGCATCGGCAAAAGTGTGTATCATAAAACATATGTCATCAGCATAGTCTAGATCACTTAATTCTTGGTTCAGTCTCCATTGTAGGCCTGGCGGCGCCTCGATATTTGTGCGGTTTAAGACGTTATCTAGGACTAATACAAACATAAGTGTCATACACTCTGTCTATTTTGCACTTGAAACGCACAGTGAGCTTAACATCCTTATACATGGCGTTAACAATATCGATGATCTTCTCGGGTACACCAGCGCTTCATTTTGTATCTTAAATTGTGCAAATTTCAATATCATCAAGATTAAATTTAGAAACTTTCTGTTAATTTATTGATCCTAAATGTTAATTCTAAGGCCAAATAATAATACAAGCTGTTACTGTATAAGACTATACTGAAGCCAGTATGGACCTACGGTATTCAGGTAATCAGCTTTTGGGATCTGCTTCCAATTCTAATCAGGAAATCCTTCAAAGGTTGCAATGCAAACTGATGCTAAAATTTGTCGGTGAGGTGTGGTACATCAGAAACTCGGTGATTCACCGAGACTTGAAGATTCCAACAAACAGAGAGGAGATTGTCAAGCACAGCAACGGACACGTCTCTCGGTTGCAGGACCATGATAATCTATTGGCAATTAACCAACTGGACAGCAGCAGCAAATAGCGTCGCCTGAAAAGGCATCATCCTCTGAATCTTCCGTTCCATTTTCCGGACGAGTGATCCACCGATATTTCTCATGGATACCCTCCCCCAATATATTATGAAATAAAATGTGTATTAGTCCATTCAAATTCGCATACAGCTAATAAGTAAATAAAAAAAATGCAGAAAAGTACTTGGTTTAGAACCCAAGTGATCATCGTCTAAAGTCGCCTATTTGTCCACTAACTACTAATATAATAATAATAATATTCTTTTATTTCATTTAAATTTACAGTGTCATACTATTAAGTAAAAATTTATGAAAATACTAAGACTTTGACTCTATGGTCGTCGGGGAATACATAATAAAAAAATTGAAAAACACACAACTCCCAAAAAAAGAAAAATTATATAAATTACTTAAACATCAAAAAAAATTATAGTGATAGACAAAGCCAAACCGTTTAATGACCGCATCCGTTTAACATAACAAGGGTTTATCTTTATTTAGGTTGAATTTTCCAAAATATCTGTAACGAATTCTTATCAGTACTAGTCATATTCCTTTGAAGTGGACGATATTTTCAGCTTCATTAAGATTACAGAGGTATACAATGTCACTTATCTATTTAAAAGTCCACATAATAGTGTGTGTATTTAAATTGTTATTTAAATAACTTCTACCATTAACTAGATTTAGATTTTTATATATATGTACCTTGACTTGCTCTGTTCCACATTTTTTCCTATTTATGTTTTTTCGTAATCTATTATCAACCCACTATTCACAATCCATGTGTCTCTATTAGTTGTCATTGT
This sequence comes from Amiota communis, assembly GCA_037043315.1. NCBI lineage: Eukaryota > Metazoa > Arthropoda > Insecta > Diptera > Drosophilidae > Amiota > Amiota communis. Next base: position 449,699 of record JBAMAV010001055.1, read on the forward strand.
TTCCGTCCTGGCATTTATATTGCTAAAAAAAAGGTCTTGTATTTTATCAAACCAAAATACCTACTTTTCTATTACTTTCCTGGATAATTTGTACAATAGCCTATCGTCAGTATATTCAAATTGAGTTTTGTATACGTATGTCAAAAACAATTCCAGCGTATATAAATACCCACTTGGAATACCAGTATGCAGTACGACGGTGCGTTATTGGGTAGATGCAAAAGTTCTCGTCAGTCTAGGAGGAGGACTTCAAGTCGATAATATGAATATAAGACTCCTGCTTTATGCAGATGATATTATGATTCTTGCAGACGACATTCAGATCCTTAAAACTATGATAAACAGATTAGAAATGTACTGTGATTATTGGGGCATAAGTTGGAGATTATGACATTCCGTAGAGGAGGTCGACCAGCATCTGTAGAAAAATGGTATTTTAAAGGAGCAGATCAGAATGTACTCCTAACTAAGTACTTGCTATAAAAACTGGAATTGAAGACGTATTTTTATACACAATAAACTTGCTCCTTAAATAGAGAAGGGTTTGACATATTGTAATAACAGTCAAACGCAAAGTACGATATCATGGATAATGAAGATACGAGGTGATCTCCTGTGGTTAAATGGGAGTCCACATCAGCATAGCAGAACGAGATTGTGCACATTATGCAACATGAAAGAAGAGGAAACTGTACGCCACTTTCTTGGCAGGTGTCCGGTACAGAGATAAGTTAGATTTAGATACTTGGCGAAAGCTTAACTATCAGAGAGCGAAATTATAGATATTTTGAACGGTGTACGAGATGATAATTGGACGAATTTAGTAAATTATGTTAGACCAGCTTTAAAGTATAGGAAATTAATGATAAATGAATTTAATGATTAGGTATATTTTTGTATTCTAATTTAAGTTATTTGTTTATTAGACCTTGGGTAATTCAAAGATTAAACAATCTGCTATCTCGCTAAAACAGGCAGGTGGGTGTAGTAAATAGGAGGGTTGCCAAAGGAGGTCTAAATGATAACAGCTTTTTTGTTTTTTGTTATTTGTTTTATAAACAGGCAGACGGCAAGTAGCCGTTCCAGTACATATTACGTTCCTTAAAAAATTGTAAACTATAAATATTACAATTGTATGCTTAAATCAATAAAGAACAAATCTAAGTCTCTACTACTATTGATCACTTATTTTGCATAGTTCAGTTAAAAAAAGAATTTGTTGATACATTAATTTAAATGAAATGAACTCATATCAAGGACTCTATTATACTCTTGCAAGAATAGTCTTTCATTAAACTCTGATGTTTTACTGATCTGATCTATCTTAACCATTTCCAATCTGTTCATATGCTCACAACCAGTCCGAATCGAATTTAATATAATTTTGTACTTTGATCAATCTCTTTCCTTTCAAACTAATCACCCACTTAATTTACTATTGTTATTAACCTCCTATTAAAAATGACCTTCGTTTTGCTGTATTGGAATATATAATTGCTTTTTTGTTTTGTTGAAAACATATCCGTTATATTTTACTGTAAAAAAATATGACCTATTTTCCAATTGAAATGTGAATAAAAAAAATTGTAAAGTGATGAAAGCGTTCAAAACAAGCTTTTTCTTCTCAGATCTGCTTCAACAATATAAAGCCAATTACTGAAATCAACATATGAACAAGCATAACAAATCTTTTTATTGCAGATTAAATAACTTACATTAATTTAGATCTACTAAGTATTAGAGAAAGGAAACGCATGCGACAAAATTTGACCAACACAAACCGTTTTGTCCAAACAATCCGATTTTCCCCCTATTACTCTAGAATAGAATAATTCAAATACTACAGCATGGAGTATTTGTTTGTAAATATCGTCATACTCGTAAACATGAACATGAGCCGTAGTACGTGCGTTCCACGAAAACCGGTTTGAATGACTTCCATTCTCCCGGACATTTTGTTATTATGCTGCGTGAATTTTTGTACCAAAATAAGCTTACGGACAAAGTTTGCTATGAAATGACACGTTCGTTAGAATGCTACTTCATTTGTTATGGTACTACATACTTATGTACATTTCAGTTGGGTATTATAGGAAATAAAGTAACTAAGTACATTTTACAAAATGCAGCTAAATGCACGAGATGAATACTCGTATGCCAAGTGGTCAGTGTAAATTAAACGTACAATATTTGAACAGATTTAATAAGGAATTATACAAAAATTGTAAAAAAAAAAACAAAATGTAAATAAAACTATTTTTATTTACCACGTACAACATGACGTATTAGTGACGTAAATGCATTTGAAGGTCGTTTAAATACAATATATTAAGTAGTACAAAGACATAATGGCAGCTAAAAGAAAATGAAGCCATCATTGTCATACTTTAAAATACAATATATTGTACATACGAGTACATAAGTTTATATATATGAAAAGCTGAAAAGTTTTAATAGACTATAAAAGCAGAAGATTCTGTTTGTCTTTGAAAAAACTTTCTTTTGGGCGACCTAAATATGTCATCTTTTCGCTACATTCTCATTCACCTTTCACGCATACATACATGTATAGTTTAAAGACAGTAGGTATTCGTACTTTGCCGGGATGCTTGTAACGCATTGCAGATTTTATAAAGTATATATATGAAAATAATCAGCATACCTCTCAGTTTTTGAGCTATTAAGAAGTTATCAAAGAAGGGTTTCTCTTTGATGAATTCTACAGTTTTTGAGATGAAATGTTGAGATTTAAATTTGGTTTACATATAAACTAATGGTAGACAAACGAATTTCATTTCATCATAAACCAAACTAAGTATCTTTCATGTACAAATAAAACAATTGTAAGAAGTCTTCGTATTCCGTGGATATTTGTCCAAGTTGTCCATAGGTAAACGCGACTATGTCTAGGAGTATTAAGCTTCTACGAAAGTTATGAACGGAATGTAAAATCTTCTATTAGTGATCGGATCTACATCTCGAAAGGACAAGATCTTTGTCGTTTAAAGATTTACAAGTTCTGTATTTCTATATAATCTGCATTCAAGGATTGTAACAATCAGAAATATGAATGAAATGGTAAAATTTAAAAGATACAATTCTCCCATGTACAATATATACTTGGTTGGTTGCTTGGTTACCATGTCTGACTAGTATAGTCCACTACGAGCCACAATTGCCACTAGAGTGACTTTTTGAAACCATTTCGAATTTAGGTATTTTAGAAGATCACCCGGACATGTAACTGAACAGTCCGAGAGGTTGTCGATGATGTATTTACCCAGGAACTTATTTCTAGTCATTGCCAGTGGGAGAATGACTTCCTCTACGTTTCCACAGCTTATCCGAGTGAGTCCCTACACACCAGTGACTAGTAAAAACCAATGTGAGCCTTGCGGGATATGAACGTCTTCTATTGATGAGTGTAAGTAACCTATTTTCGTTGTAACTAGGCCAGGTAGCACGTGCCACTCTGCACTGCTCTTCTCAGTAAAAGGAAAATTAGATTTTTAGCATTTTTTATGAAAAACTTTTTATTTTGTAACTCTTTCTTAATATAGACACATTATCTATCTATATATTTTGTGGTATTCAGTCTTTAGTAGAACCATAGTTAATATTCTATGTATTCTGAATTTTCTTCCTGTCCTAATCTCTTGATAAGAATTTTGTATACAACAAAGTATCTTAGCAATTTATCCAATATACTGTAGCATAGACGGAAGCTTTTTTAAAGCATACGCAAAATTTGCGTTACGTATTCGCCACTATGTACAATAAAAAATAAATAAAGCTTAGCATGATATCCAACCAACACAACCACTCCTCTACATTCGCAATACAAACATATTTGGCTTAATGAAAAATTTATTATGTAAACAAAACTCCTTGCAATTTCTTCACAGTCGACTCGTTGGGAATCCCATTAAGGAATTATCTGGAGAAACATTTTTACGCAGCAATCATATAGAAGCACTGTAAGTACCATACACATACTATTGTACATCAACGTCACCTTGCTGTTTAACTTAAATTTTAACCAATTTTTTTTTTTGTTTAGTTCTCTTAGTCAGATGCCTTTGTATATACGACGCAACTTATTGAAACCACTGAATGTATCTTTCCTCAATTTGACTGGCATACGCTTTGAAAACATTGATTTTGAAGCAGTGAATGCTATACAGAATCTTAAATATATTGTTTTTGATCGATTCTATTTTTGCTCGATGACTCCTCATGTCCGCATGTGTAAGCCGAATACAGATGGTGTGTCCTCATTTCGAGATCTACTCAGTAAGCCGGTATTGCGTTATTCAGCTTGGATTATGGCTACTATAACAATCAGTGGTAATATCATGGTACTTTGGGGTCGTTTCATTTATCGTGATGAGAATATTGCTGTCACTATGGTTATACGGAACCTTGCCTTGGCTGATATACTTATGGGTTTCTATTTGTTGACAATTGGTGTCCAGGATTTACGCTTTCGAAATGAATATTATAAGTAAGTTATACCAATAATGTAAATACATAATATGTAAATATCTTTCTAATCTTCTATAGAGTTGCCCTCGATTGGATAACTTCTTGGCAATGCATTGTCGTAGGCACCCTTGCCATGAGCTCTTCAGAAGTATCAATGCTTATATTAGCATTTATGTCACTGGAACGTTTCTTGCTCATTGCGGATCCCTTTCGTGGTCATCGTACTATTAGTGTTCGCATTATTTTTCTAGCACTCCTTACCATTTGGATTATGGGTGTTGGAATTGCAGTTGCACCCATAGTACTCTGGCGTTCAAGTACACGTTTCTATGGCACCTACTCAGGCACTTGTTTTCCTTTGCACATACAAGAAGCATATCCTTTGGGTTGGCAATATTCGGCATTTGTATTTCTTGGTCTAAATCTGTTCCTGTTGCTAATGATAGCATTGCTCTATACAGCATTACTCATCTCTATATGGCGTACAAGACGCGCTACGCCACTCTCACTGTTGGACTGTGAATTTGCAGTGCGTTTCTTTTTTATTGTATTGACAGATGTACTGTGCTGGGCTCCAATTATTGCTGGAAAGATTTGGGTCTTCTTCAATTATAATATATCGGGTAAGTTTATACAATACTAGCGTAGCCCGGCGCGCTGTGCTGCGGCCCCATCTAATGTTAGTGTGCAATTTTTGTAGTCATTGTTCTTTTCTCGCTCTGATTTTGGCCATGCATTTGTGTTTCTATAGCAATGAGCTTTTTGTATGAACTTACAGTAGAGTCAAAATAAAAGCACTTTTTATTAAAAAAAAAAAAAAATTTAAATATATAAAAATTTGCGAGTTCCAACAAAGTGGATAGCATATAAACATTCTTCACGAAGAAACACATATACATGCCAACTGTCATACTGATTGGTCAAACGTTGTTGGAGTGAAAAGCCGTTAAACATTTTTTTCTCGTCCTATTTTATATTGTTTTCTTTCATTATTTTCTTATCATGACAGATGACATTTACGCTTGGTTGGTGGTCTTTATTTTACCCTTGAATTCTGCTGTTAATCCTTTACTGTATACGTTTACTACGCCCAAATATCGCAATCAAATATTAATGCGTGGCTGGAAGAAGATAACATCACGTCGTCGTGCAGAACCAGCAACAACCACATTAGCTACAGCAACAGGATCATCAAATCCAGGCGAGTAGATAACCCTTTATCTATTTCAATATACATAATTAAAAATAATTTCTCTGATTTTCAGATGAATCTACAACTAAGCCCATACCGCTGGCGGTATCGCATAATCATTAAATACACAAAACATCTTAATCGTAATCATAAGATTGTACTTGCATTTATTTTCAGATATCAACGTAATCCTTCAGTGTTTGTTGTTGTATCTCGATCTTATAAGCTGAAATGTATTTAACTTAAAGTATTAAAAATACAATAAATGTGATATTTGTCTGTATATTTAATTATTTTTTTTTATTTGTCACTGGTAACCTTAAAATATTTGCAATAAAATAAGAGTTGTCGCATGGAAGTTTTTTTCTAGGAGGAAATCCGAATGAGTATTAGTGAACTCTCATTGTGACACTCTAAATTTCATAGTCTTTGGGAACAATACAAAAAATTGAACTGTCTGTTATACTATTTTTTACAAATAACTGTACGTATTTTGTCAATAATTGAATATCATATAGAAAAATTGTAAATTTTTCTTTCTGATTTTGATTCTTTTTTTTCGGAACTTTAGTTCTTGAGCGCATCAACTGCAGCAATGGCCAAGGATTACTATAAGATTTTGGGAATTAGCAAAACTGCTACAATTGATGAGATTAAGAAGGCATACCGAAAACTTTCCCTTAAGTTCCATCCGGACAAGAATAAGTCACCAAAGGCGGAGGAACTTTTTATAGAAATATCGGAAGCATATGATGTGCTTTCGGATAAAAATAAACGTGCTATTTTCGATCAACGTCAACAATGCGAGGATGGTATGAAGAGAGGAGTTTCTCATAGTACTCGGGAGACTGGTAATATGCAGACTGGTTCTGGAGATACTGCTACTAGGAATACTGGTACTAGGGATACTAGTAATGCGGAAACTGATACTGAAGAGGTACAGGGCTGGTACTCGTACATTTACTTATTTTCAGTTGACCCAATTATGATAGTGGTACCTTCTACGATTGTCCTTCTATTTGTTCTGGGGATATGGACATTTTTAATGCTTCTTATGACTCATAAATAACTGTGATTTCAATAAATTCATACGTGTTCATTTATGCTTTTTGTGATTTTATTCTTAATCAAAATAATCAGTGATGATGAGAACGACCACAATTGGTTTGAATGAGTTGATTGGTGATTACAAAGATCACGATGCGTTTTTTTAACTTCAATTACTATAAGCCTATTGTATTTTTTTTAGAATATATATCCTTTGAAATTATTTATTATAATATCGCAAAATAGTATAAAATATTGTTGTGGTTATTTAGAATAGTGACGTGGGGCGATTATATCACAGTGTATATTTATCTATGTGACAACCTTCCGTTGAGAAGGTCATTAGGATGAAGCCTCTTTAAATTACGTCCCATGGGTTAGTTCCGCCGCCAGGCTGTTTGGGTGGTTTTGTAGCATCTGCTGATGATTTTATCTCTCACTGTGGGCATTTTGAGACCTCTGTGCATAATGGTGTTGCGCACAAACCATGGAGCCTCAGCTATGCAACGCAGTGCCTTGTTCTGACAGTGTTGGACTCTTTGGATGCTGCCGATGCTGGATGGACGCAGCAACCAGTCAAGCCTACGCAATTTTGCATAACAGCATGCGGTAGTGGTTCTAATGTGTGCTCGCCATGTAAGTCGCTTGTCCAGGATTAGTCCGAGGTAACGGACTTCGTCCACTTGCTGGATGATTCTGGAGTCATAGTAGACAACTGGACAAGTGCCACGTCTTAGGATAAAAATGCAAGTCGCCGATTTCTCTGCGTTTATTCCAATATTCCATCGCTTGGCCCAGGCTTGAAATCTTCGCAAGAAACCCTGTATTGATCCAGATGTTTCTTGTGCCGAGTAAGAGTTTACAAGGATTGCTGTGTCATCCGCATATGTAGCGATGGTGGCCTCATCAGGTCTGCCGTATATAGCGAGTAGAGTAAGGGTGCTAGTTCTAACTAAGAAGAAGAAGGTTCGTCCACAGAGATAGCTTTGTAGTATGTTAAATTGATTAGCTGGAAGGAGGCGTTTATCTTGTGAAGCAAACCGTCGATCCATACCCTTTCAAATGGTTGCTTGACATCCAAGAATACCGAAGAGCAGTATTGTTTTAGCTGAAATGATTAATAAATAAATAAACTGTGTCACAAAAACACATTTTTTTTTTAGATTATCAGTTTTTTATGCTCTTCACGGAAATGAAAAGTATTATAGTTTGTCTGAAGTTTGTAACACACAGAAGGAGACATTGCAGATATAAATTCTTGATCAGATTGATGAGACGAGTTTAAATTCTTTATTAGTGCTTATTCTGATGAGTTCCTTTTGCAATATGGCATTCGTTTCTTTAATGTCATGGTGACATTATTATTATTAATGGATTGATTATCCATTGTGGTATTACCATAGTTAAAACATCATCAAACCTAGTTTCAAAATCTAAATAAAGGGCATGTAAATCAAGAACGTAAGTTGAAACGCCATCAGCTTGGCAGTTTGTTTGTGATAAATTTTAAAACTGGGAATATTCACCCCGTCCAATGTTTTGCTTCATTAGTTTAATTCTGGTAAGAAACGCTGAAATTATGGACTTTGTTTTGATCAAATTCTCCTTATGACTGCAAGTTAAACTCATTAGAAATACTAAAAAAAACCTGTTAAATACGCAATGTCTGGTTGCCAATTGATTAAATTTTGTTTCAAAATTGGATCAGTAGCATTCAAAAACTCTAAAACAGTCTCAAAAAGATAAAAAAATCTGGTTAAACATAGCCTTTCGACAACCAGTGTACTTCAGTCTGAAGGAACAATTGATGAAAGTTTTTATCATTTTCTTGTCACATGATAAAGTCACGACCTGCTTAAATGAGATGTACTATCGTGGAACACCGTTTACATCTCACGTACCCCCAATTCCTTTTTTTGCCCGCACATGGATCCCTTGCAGCCGTCGTCGACCCCTGGGGGTCGATATATACCACAATGTAATGTGGCGTAACTACACCGTTGGGGGCCCGTGGCATATTCATCGGATGGGGCCCTCCCTCAATGTAAAGAAGCTCAACCAAAGTTTTAATCGTTTTGCCTTACAAAAAATAGCTATATTAAATCTGAGGGGTGAAAAGTTTGTAGGTATTTTAATTATAAAAATTTAGTGCTACCGAATTTGAAGATTCCCCAGACACCTCTTCATTATTAGTCATAAAACTATAACACAATACTAAGCTAAAAAAAAAAAATATAAATTTGTGGTACAGATTCAATAAATTTTTCCTTTTCTATAACCCATCATTAACTACCAAATTTAAATTATGAGCATCTGGCTCAATATCTCTTATGAGTTTTTGAACTTCACTATAAGTGGCTTTCATGTTATTAGCACCATCATATTCTTGTGTGTTTGGAGTTCCATTTTAATCTTTCTCTTTCTTTTTCAGTTTCTTTTTCCTTGATTATGGACTCTTCCTCTTCATCTAATGTTCTAAATAACTGCCATTGTAGATATACCAAACATGAACGCAAATAATTTTTCAATGTCTCGTGGCTTCCAAACATTTTGCATATATGCAATTTTTGAGGTGCCATATATGCAAACAACCAACATGAATCACAATTCATATATGCCTATGGAATCAATATAGAGTAGGACAACCATGTACATTCTAGTTTTACCCAAGACTTCGAAACAATATAATAATATTGTCCCAAGAAAGATTTATTGTCACTGTCTCTTAAGAAGGGGCCTTTAGGTTTACAGTGTCCGTTTTCGATCACAAGCACTTTCATTTGATCATTGATCATCAAATAAATGATTAATTGAGTTAGTTCTGGTTGGATTAACAATTTCACGGGCCGGGGGCCACCCTGTTGTTACGCCACTGCCACAATGAATACATTGTTCAGAAAATTAGAGTAACACTAAAGTGGAAAATATCAATGCTTTCATGCAGACCTCGAGTGTACATAATTTATCTATTACACTAATTATATCATCAAATGACTTTCAGTAAATACCATTTATTACAATATTTATTTGTATTTTGAAGCATGCAAAACAAATGCAACAAATTAGTAATTTGACAATTGAACCTTTCTTTCGCACCTTTCTTTAATAGTTAAAAATTCTTAAAAATTTTGTTCCAGAACGAAATTATCTTCATATTCAAAATACACTTTGTTTAAAATTTCATATACTACAAGAATTCATACTATTACAATTGTAGGAAACGCAACCCCGCATATCCTGCTTAAGCGTAGTATAAGATAGCTTCTAAGCTATGCTTACAATTTTGTAGTTGCAAGTTTTCGTCACCACTTACTAATAGGAAGGTGCCAACAGAAACATTAAACCGGAAGTATGTTATATGAATTTTCGATAGAGTTCTAGTTAGGTGATTGAGAAATCTAATTAATAACTTTAATCCCATTGTCCCTTAGTAAGTCTTTAACTAGCATTGATGTATGTTTTTGATAGGCATAACTCACTCTGCGTATTAGCAACAATATTTGTGGAATATCAGTAAAAAGTCCGTTTACCTCTTCTAATAATGCTGAGAGGAGTGTATGTATGCCAGACAACACAATGTGGGCACTGCCTTATCAACATATTCCTACGTTGTTGTCACAAAAACATAATGCACAATTGCGTTGCCTCACGTATGTAACAATGTTGTCCACTCATGGACACAAGCAATCATATGCAAAGAATTCTACTCATATTTCATAAATAGGCATAAGCATAACTACAGCGCTGAGCACAAAAGTTCATTAATAAAACATTTAAGACAATTTGTTTTATTACAGGAATTTTATTGAATCTTGAATTGTATATTGAGATCAGCTCAGCACAGACTCGAAAAAAGGCATTGCTTATGAAAGGCACTTGTGGAAAACTTTTAATAAGATGACATATATATATTTGTTGATCTTGTTTTCCACAGTACACTTGATACTGGTTTTATATGCGTGAATCAATTTTATTAACCAAATTATAAAGTACAATGTAAATACTTTTTAAAAGAAAAAATAAAAAAGAAAAGAAGATTAGTAGTTATTTAAGTAATTAAATATTAAAATTGTATCTTATTATTTAAAATAATATATAATGCACATCAAAGGAACATTGAATTTTGAACTCAGGTTATATGCCCTATTTATTATCTATGGATCAAAGCACAATGACCTTTAAAGGTCATCATCAATCATCGCCAACATTAATAATACTAATGAAAAATTATATGATATGATAAGTATTTGAAAAGAGCGTCCTTTGACTAGTTATCTAAGAAGTGTTTGTTTTTTCTTTCTTAAGAAATGCAAATTATGTACTATCTTCCTTTGTTTCTAAAAAAAAAAACATCAAAATGCACGTAAGACAATAGATAATTATTGTTCCGATGTCTGTGTCTCGCATGATGTTATTTGTACCAAATTTGGCTTGGAACGTTTAACATGAAATTGACGCATTTCTTCCAATTGATCCAAAGTCATATCTAAGCCATGCTTTGTCCGCAAATGAACTTTAAGTCTAAAAGTAAAGCAAATTTATATTATTTCACAGTTTTCATTTCCTAAAATCAAAATAATCAACTTACTTGGTCTTAGACGGATAGCCACGTTTGCATTGAGCACACTCAAATGGCAAACTACTATGTGAGAACTCATGACAGCGTAATGCCGATGAAGATGTAAAAAGTTTACCACAACTTTTAAACGTACAAATAAAACGGGCGCTCTTGTGTTGTACGTTCCTATGGGTTTCGAGATGTGAGCGTTGGGCAAATTTTTTACCGCATTGAACACATGAAAATGGAAAATTGCCTGTATGGTATCGCATATGGATTTCGAGTAGTTTAACTATTGCGAAGCGTTTTCCACAGACGTCACAAATGTGGGCTCCCTCAATATCATGAACGGTTTGTACATGAACACGACGCGCTTGTTTCGAGGCATAGCTACGTTTACAGATATTACACGGATATTTTGGTCTGTTGTCTTCGTGAATACGCTGATGTGAAATCATACGACAATATAATGGAAATTTTTTGTTGCAATAGCTGCAGCTGTAGACACTTGCTGGATGTTTCATTATAGGAGGTTGGCGCAATTCTGTTTCCTTAGCACTTCCCACTGTTTTCAGCACGACAGGTTCATATAGTGATGGTATCGTGTCTTCATCGTCTGCTACAATTTCCGAATTTTCAATTAAATTTGGATCCAAGATTTTATAAAAGGAAATAAAAATAAATCCGTATTACAAACAAAAATGGATTGTTTAAATACCTTCTTCATCGGTTAGCACTTCAATGGATTCGTATTCCAATTCTTGCACTTTCTCTATATTATGTTCCCGTCCTCCAGACTTCTCCTCTGCCTGTTCTTTATGAGTAGCGCCAGATATTTCAATAGGAGCAGTCATGCATGCGATCGTATATTGATGCGATTGTTCGCCTTCTAATACAACAATGCTAACATTCTCAAACATTTGCTTGCTGCCCCCGCTATTATTGTCACAAGTTTGGTCAGGCATCTGTTGCTGTTTCTTTAAATACAATTGTAGTATTTTATTAGCCTTTGCAACTTTTTGCTTAAAGTCATATGAGATTTGTAACTCCAAGGCGCAGTCCTTGCACAATATTTGTGGTTCATTTTCACCAGAAGAGCTCATATCGATTCCTGTAATTATTGCGAAACATTCCCCATAAGTCAAGTTCTCAATCTCATCGTAAATAATGGTCACATCGAGAGTATTTTCCTCCGACGGCTGTAACAAGCATACGCGACAGCGAGATCTAAGATTATCCATTGAATTGCAATGGATTTTTTTCCTTAGTTTGCTTTTGAAAATATATTGTGAAAGTAAATAAACAAAAAGAGAAATCGTAGCCGAAGATGCTATTGAATGAGTTGGTCTTCTTCTTTTTTTTGCTGTCATTTGTTATTCAAAATGATAAGCAATTACTTTTGTGAATGGCAAAAACACAAAAAGCAGCTGTCAATAAATTTTCATTCAGAACAGCTGACCTCATATATGTGTCTGTTCGTAGCGAATGGCAAAAATAAGAAGCAGACTGTAAATAAAACCAAAGTCAATTTAATATATTAAGGAATTGTATTTAATAAAATGGAAACGCAAGAAACTGTGGCACCGGATATAAAACAAAACTTAATGACTACAGTCCCTCCTGACGTCATTTCACAGGATGATGCCAGTTATATTTGGTTGCCTTTTGCTGTGCTTTTGGCAATAATTGCCTTATCAGCTTTGGTATGTGTGACAATATATTTTGACATAAACAAATTTTACATTGAAACATGTATTTAGGTTACATACATGGCTCGTAATCGTCGCAAGATTATGCATTATTATTGTCAGCGTAAATATAGACATAATCTCAATGATTTTAGCTACATTGACGATGAAGATTCTGATGTTTCTATTGCTCGTGGTGACGATTATGGTGAGGATAATGCTACCGAATGTTTGCTCAAGGGTAAACTTCAGATAAACAATGTAAGCCAAGCGTAAACAAAAACACTATCATACAAATATAAACATTATTTAAATTTAAAGCACCGTGAAAATTATCAAGCCACGCAAGTGACCCACTTGGCCACGGCCATCAGCGACGGCAATAGCGTGTTAAGAACTTAAGCTAACTTTGGTGAATTTACTTTACATATGCAATTATTTTAAATAGTGAAGAAAGCTTTTCTTTTTTTTGTGTTATTTTTATTATTTAAGATCTTTAAACTTAGCAGCTAAGAAAATATTGCAACTTAAAGTTGACGCCTCCATTGTGCTTATGTACATACATATTGTAAGTCGAATAAGTTATACTAGTTACTTATCAGTATTTTTGGCGCCCAGTAAGCGTGTCGTTAAATCATAAAATCCAAAGAAGAATGCACCACCAAGTGTGATCCAAAGCACGCGCGGCACAACGCCGGCAAACAGACTGCAAGAAAATAAAAATTATTGTTAACAATTCAATAAAAATTTCCATTTTTTTTATTCTACAAACCCTTTGAAACCATGTTCACGATAAATGCCACCCAATATTATTGTCATGCCATGTCGGCGCATCAGAGTATCACGTTCAGCTAGCATAATTCGCGTTTTCACAACATCCAAAGGTGTCGTCAAACACGCCGCAATGCCACCAGCTACAGCACCACAAAGTGCAACAGAGATCGGTGTTGATTCAAAACCAGTCACTGGCGTCCATTGCATCTTAAAATACTCCCACAAAGGAAACTGTATGAAACTAAAAGGTATTTCACGCATAATTGTTGTACCGAAACCTCGATACAGACCACGACGTATTCCCTCTGTTTGATATGCGCGCCGCAATATTTGTAAAGCATTCATCGGTTGTTTTTGCCCAAGTGCCTGTGAACGTTGCTTAGCAATTTCGACTGGCACACGTATGAGGCAGGCTAACTGGAAAATGCATATATTATGCTGTGGAAACCTTAGCTATGTGATTATACTTACAACTTCTGCCATAGAAGCCGCTGCCATATGTACAAGAGGTGAATCTTTGGTATTTGTAGAGTCGCTTAGCAATTGTTTAAAGCTTTCATAGGCACAAAAGAACAATGCTGCTGTGGGAGCACTGCCCGCAGCAGCCGGTGCTAAGCCTTTGTAGATTCCCCGAAAACCACCAGCTCGGCGAAATCCAAGTTCACTTTGCATGCGTGTCTTAACTGTATCAATGGGAAATAGCACTATGTCCACAACAACTCCAGCGACACCACCAGCCTTAGTGCACGTACATATGAGGACAATATGAAATTTATGTATATTTAAGGATTCAAAATTTCCTTACCACAAGTGAGCTCATAAATTTAAAATTTAAAGCATCCTGAGCCATGTTTGCTGTTGGTACCTCAATTTCTTGCATTTTAACTCATAACAACCGTATTTATTTATTTAAATATTAAAGTGTGAGCGTTAACGTAATAACAACATGATGTTTCATCCAATAGACAATAGGGATGCAACTCTGACAATAATGTTATCGATAGTATCGATATCAATGAGTTTTTGCCATCGCTAAGTAAGGAAACTTCGAGCGGGAAATGAGATTTTAGAGGAGTGTTTGCTTAAAAACTTTAAAACCAACTTAATTTTTTATAGTATTTACTGTTTAATTAATTGGAGATCAGCTAAACCTAAAGATTTAAATTTATTAAGGTAAATTATATATTTTTCAAAAAGTGAAGTTTGTTTTACAGAATGGTTAGTCTAAAGCTGAAAGAGCCAAATTTGTTTCATCAACAAGTGGAAATGAAGAAGAATACATCATTTTGAAAATAATGTCAAAAAATGTATTAAAAAATATTCAATTTTTTATTTATAAATTTAGAAATTATGTTTTGAAATCGTCTGGAAGGCACATCTACCCATTTTCCGTTGAGATAAGCGGAAAATCCGCACACGCACTCCCAAATCACGCACTTTGCAATCACGTTCTTTGAACACATAAAATAAATAAGGAAATACATATAACCAAAATAACAATGAAGTCTAAACTAAACATAAACCAAGTCGGACAACTTTTAAAAACAGCATTGAATCATTTACAAACTCCTGTAAGTTTATGCATATGTTAAAAAATTTTTGCGTGTTATTAATTTCTAGGCTTAACAGAGAGCCAGGTATGTGATGAGTAGAGCCGCTGCAGGGACCACAGTTTTTGGCATTGGATATGTTGCCGTTAACAACTGGAATGTAATATTCAATACATTCTTTCTTCCCGCATCACGTTTTTTGTCACCGGAGACCAGTCATAATCTGGCGGTATGGGCCTGCAAGAATCATCTATTTCCGGTTTCTGATAAACCAGATGACGCAAATTTGGTTTGTATTAAGTTCAATTTGTTTCATTTGATTTGGTCACTATATATCGCATTTACAGAATACAGTTTTCTTTGGGCGTGAAATTAGCAATCCAATTGGGATTGCTGCTGGTTTTGATAAACATGGTGAGGCTATAGTGGGACTACATGAATTGGGCTTTGGTTTTGTGGAAATTGGCTCAGTTACACCAAATCCCCAGGAGGGAAATCCAAGTCCTCGAGTGTTTCGCCTGGAAGCCGATCGAGCTGTTATCAATCGTTATGGCTTCAATAGCGTTGGTCACCAAACGGTACTGAGTCGTTTAATTGCTGTCAAACAGGATGAACCAAAAGATTTTGTTGTTGGTGTCAATTTGGGCCGCAATCGATTTTCGAGAAACCCGAACGGAGATTATGTGAAGGGTGTTAAAGCATTTGGACCACATGCCGACTATTTGGTCGTTAATGTAAGCAGCCCGAATACCGTGGGCTTACGTGATATGCAGGCAAAGGAAAATCTACAGATACTACTGGAAAAGGTCAATGAAGCACGTGGCAACATGGAAGATTCTAAAGAAATACCCATTTTATTGAAACTATCGCCCGACTTGAAAATTTCTGATGTTAATGATGTAATCGCAGTCGTCAAGGAATCAAAATATAAAGTTGATGGTTTCATTGTAGCCAACACGACAACAAATCGCGATAATCTCAAGGAAATTGTTTTGGCTACTGAGGTTGGAGGTCTGAGTGGCGAACCACTACGCAAGCGTTCGACCGAAATGATTGCCTATGTTTATAAACTTACGAATGGTCAAATTCCTATCATTGGCGTTGGTGGCATTTCAAGCGGCAAAGATGCCTATGAGAAAATTGAAGCTGGAGCTTCTTATGTGCAATTTTACACGGCTCTGGTTTACGAAGGACCTGAAGTAGTATCGCGTATTAAAGAAGAATTATCGGAATTGGTGCGCGCTGCTGGATATGACAATATACAGGAAGTAGTTGGCATAAATTATAAAAAATATTTGCCAACTTTAAAAAGTATAGACAATACAAAAAAATAGATGAAATTAGAAGTTAATCTCAACATTCCCACTCTTTTTATTAAAAGAACCTATTTTTTATAAACAAAATATTGATGTTTTATTTCATTTTACAATTAGACAATTATTATTCATTAGCACGTTGTACATTCAGGACACGTCCTTCTAAGAAATGTGTGTTCTGATTGCAGGCACTGTTAAAGGCATCGCGATTACTGAAGACTACAAACCCGTAGTTCTTCGAGAAACCCTGTTGTTTATCGAAAACAACCGTCGAGGAAGCGACATGCCCGTATTTCGAAAAATACGTTTTCAGCTCCTTCTGGCCAATTGTCCATGGCAGATTTCCAATAAACAGTTTGTAGCTATTACGTAATGCTGCTCCTGACATGATTTTAGTGTTCACGTTGTATTTCGATTAAATGTATTGTATGACCACCCATTAACTCTAGCAAATCAACACCAGAACTTTTGCCCACTTCGTCTATATTCACTTGCACTGCAATTAGTTTCCACTTTTTCAACAAAGCCTCAATGGACCAATCAGCACTACGTTCTTGATAGGTGAACAGAAATTTTGCTTGCGGGTTGCGTTCAAGCAAAAATGAGACTGTCACAATAATATCTTCGAAAACTGAAGGATCATAGAAACAATCAGCGGCAATGATCAAATCCAATGGCTGCAAACTAAAGACACTATTTAGCAACAAACCCCAACTTAAGCCGATTATATGAATATCCTGCTCTGGCGTAAGATTATTTTCCAGACACGATTTACGTATGTGTGCATGAGATTTTGGCAAAATGCAATTATCGCTTAAGACAACGTGTGCACCAATTTTTGCTGCAAGTATGCCCGGTAATGCAGTTCCACAACCCAATTCTAAGATGCGTTTGCCTATCAAGGATTCACGTCGCTCCCACAAAAAATAAGCAAGTATAGGAGCGCAAGGCCACGTGTAGAAAGAATAAGCACCTTGCAGGAGCTAAATAAAAAATTGTTAGGTAATCATCAGAAAGTGTAAAAAATTTGTATTTAATATTTATTTTCCTTACTTCTGGTATAAGAATTTCTATACGTTCGACGTTCGTATCCACACTTTCTTCACCAAAGCTTAGTTGTTGTTGATCTATTAAAGTATTGTTTTTAGCGCAAGTAAACACAAATTTTCTTATATGCTCCGTGTTTGCAATGACACCGCCGCCGCTGCTACTGCCAACACTAGCGTCACTTGTTGCTGTTGTTAGTGCGACGGATTCATTGTCGTTGTCACTATCTGATCCGTTCATATGAAAGCGCATTTTCCATACATATGAAATTCATAAAATATGAAACAGGATATTTATTTCGAGATTAGCACAAATTAGAATTGGTTATTTATTGTATTTTATTTATTAGTTTATGCGAGAGAGAGAAAGAGAGAGACTGAATTGTAAAGAGAGCAAATTGATGGAATTTTTGCAAAGTGAATAAAATAGTGTTGGAAAAGATTGAAATTGTTCACTGTTAGCTGATATAATTAAGGGCAACACAAAGTATTTAGGTAGCCTTACACGATATAACATATTCCAATTAACTATCAAAATCATTTTTCCTTTTCGACTTCTTTACTCGTTTCTTAATGATAGTCTTTGAAATCTAAAGTTTAGAAAATCTCTTATCCTAGTACTTATTAATAAAAATATAAAACAAAACTTCTAAATGCAAAGCAAAAAGGGGACAAGCTACGCATGCCCAGTGATTACCCTGCGACTAACTCCGATTTTTAATGTGAAAGTAATATATATAGATCGTTTTGAAATATGCATTCGGTATTTCATCCGAAATGAAATTTTAATTTTTTTAATAATTTTGTAAAAAATAAGTTCGTTTTCTCATACACTTTTATGTCGTGTATCCATCATGTCCTTGTCACAATATTATTTGGTGTTTGAATTTTTTTTTTAGCACTTTCTTTTCAGTGTCTTTCAATACTGACAGCTCGTCAAGTTCAATTTTAATTTTGTGCTCGTCGCCGTCAGACGGAGCTTGGAAGTTTTTGGTTTTTTTTTCATAATTGAGTTTTTCGTGTTGGGAAAAGAATCATAAAAAACAAGAATGGATGAATTAAATGACTTTTTTGATTTAACAAAAGATTTTGTGCGTGAAGAATTACCTCGCGGTTGCATTTCTGGTAATTTGCATGTTGCGCATTCTCTTCAGACAGATTCGAAGCCGGTGAAACGTGAATTTGTTGGAAGGGAATATGCAGAAACTGTTTCCAAGTTTGAGCAAAACCAAATGGACGAGGTAAGTGATATTTTCTTTAAATATTTCAGTATAAATTGGTAATTGTTTTAGGTTGAATGAAATATTACATTCAACTTGGCAAGGCAATGCTATTTTGTCTCCATTGATGTCCATCGCCTATCTTCTTCTTATTTCTGGCTGTGCTTTTTGCATACAAGTCCCGTTATATTTGAGCTGTGCCCGTTGCCTGGGTGCGTATGTGTGTGCAAGTTGCGTGTGTCGTATGTGTGTAATTTCTATTTGAATTTTAGATAAGGTTTTGTAAATGAATTTAATATTTTTTGTGTCTTCTTCTTCGGATTACATGGTCATAAATTCCGATTGAAAAATTTCTGTGCTACCCATGTCCGTCTATATGCCTGATTTCTTTTTTTTTGTGGTTAGGTTACAAGTTAAAAAAAATTGTATTTTCAACTTTATCCACTACGCAGAAATTAAAAAAAAGAAAATTGGTCAGAAAATCTTAATATTAAATACGGTTTAGTAACAATGTATTCAAATAAGATTAACACCGTTGTCTGCTACTAGTAGTAATCGTAACGTAAAGCAGACTCAAACAAGCTTCGATTTGATCTCGCAGAAGTGAAATGCTTGTACTGCAGATTTTCTGTCGGAGTGAATGCATATTGTTAGTAGCACAATCTATTTCTTATCTTAATCCTCATTTACACTTGGCTTGTTTGCATGCTAAAAACCAAGTGTAAATGAGGCTTAATAGAGAGTGTGTGTGTGAGAGTACTAACAAGCAGCGAGTAGCAGTTAAAGTTGGACGGCTGTCCACTTTTCTCGGTGGTTTGTTAACACTACTCGCAACTCGTCAACATTATTACACTGGACGAGTTCACTTCCAATTGGACAATTCACTGGCTTGTAGCTTGCCAATTAGCCAAGTGTAAATGAGGTTTTAGGCATAGCTCTTTTCGGGCTGCAAAACTGAGTTCTCTTGGTTCATGCTGCTAAAGTTTTCACCCATAGACTTTTGTTCAACACCAGTGTACGTTTAAGAACAACTGTTCCCAGTTTGACCTATACGGAAATTTATTTTTTTGGAAGTTAAATTTAGCCGGACAGAGGTCGCTTTGGATGGAGTTGGTTTTGCTTATGGGATTGTAGGTACCCTACCGAATCGCTTTTTCCCACATAACATTGTCTCCTTCTTTCTAAATAAGTGGATAGGCGGTAGGTTTAGTATGGTCTCAAGGACAGCTTGTTGGAGCTGTTCTTATTGCTACCGTTGCATAGATACCAGCCACTCTTTGCGGGTCTCTTAAGTCCGTTATTATGCTAGAGAGCTGAAATCTTGCAGAAAAGTTTCTTTTTATCATACGCTTTTTGGAATCAGTCGAATCGGTCCACTAGTTGTGGTAACTCCCATACAAACTAAAATTCAAATTAATGTTCTTATTAGAAGAACTTCTTTGTCTTATCCAACTGAAATTTGGAATCTAGTATAAGTTTCTGATTCATATTCACCAACCATGTAAATTTCAAGATCCTAAGATTACTAGACTGTAATGATATGTATGCTCAATACACCATGGCCACGCATATCCAAAGATCTGGTCTTAGTAAAGATTAGCTTTCAAACTAATTCTTTCCAGTTCTTGCAAATCTTTTCTCATGGAGTATAATTTTTGAAGATTGTCTGCTATGTGTGTGTTTGTGTAATATTGTAAGCTTGAGGAGGGTTGCATTTTGAGAAAGTGTTGGGAATGCACTTTACATATTTTTTTGGGGGAGTGACAGATGTGTCTGCTGCATCCTTAACATTTGTTTAACATAAGTGGTCACAAATGTTTTTTTCTGCAATCTACAACCACTTCAAGGGCTTAACTTTTGTCGTTCATAATTTCTTGGTAATATGAAGTCTTACTTTTTTGTGGTCTGTCAGTTTGTCGACCTGTTTGTGTGCAGACTAAGCACTCTTTTTACCAATTTCTAACTACAACTGTAATGTTATCTGCTATTCCAAATGTGGACCTTGTCCTACCTATGACACTTGTAGACTAGCATAAGGGTTTCGAAGTAGCCACGAAGTATTCGTAATGGGTACATGTCAGAAAAAATCTCATGATTTTTGGAACATTGCTCCAATATTGAATCAATTGAAAGTATTGATATTGATTGCTACCAATTTTGCATCTGCCATGATCCTTCATTGGCTTGCAGGGATTTATCTAAGGTGAAATTAATTGCATCATCTGTTGGTGAATGAGTCTTTAATTTTATTTTACGGCATACACGATTCATATTGTCTGCTAAGTACACCTCATTCGAGACCGCGCCCAGTAAATGTTATCTCATTACACCGGACACGCATAACAATACGCCTACGTACTAAACCCTTAACTGCGTCACCTAAAGCCTTTAATTACCGTACGGGATCATCTTTATACTTACACATTTACAGCTCTACTACTACTTCTTTGGCGATCTACTTTTCTCAATTCTTGGAGTACCAATGCAGGCAGACCCTTCACCATACTCCACACTCACATCGATTGCAGCATATGCCTCACTATATTTTATATATACATATAAAATTTATGGATTGTTTACTCATTATTTTTGAACAGTAGATCGAATAATTTAATCATATATTGAATTATGTATATATATAGAAATAAAAATCTCGTGTATATATAGAAATAAAAGACTTATTAACTTCATATTTCCTTTTTTATAGATCGATATGTCAGAACCTGTTAACGTTTCAAAAATGGATACTCTCGATGACACGGATAGTGAAGAATCAGATTATGAAAATCAAGCTTCTGGAGGCCTTGTTCCCAAATATCGTTATGATGACAAATTTTTTGAAAAATATCAATTTGATTCCAATCGTAATCCATCATTGCCTATTTTTGAAGTCAGACATAAAATAGTAGATATCATCCAAAAAAATCCAGTTGTCATACTTCAAGGCGACACAGGATGTGGCAAAACAACACAGGTGAGTGGGGCTATAAATTCATTAATATAGATCGATATCTATTTAATGAAACAAACGAGTACATACACCCATGGACATAATAATAAGGCCATCATTATTTAAAAAAAATTAGTGAAAAATTTTATGAAAATTACATAACAAAGATATAGGTCAGAAAATAGTGCTGTCCTATGCTGAAAAATGTATACACTTAAGATGGAAACGATCCCAAGAATACTTCAAGATTAGTCAAGGGTTGATTTCAAAAATAGGTTTGTGGCCTTGCTTACCAAGTCAAGTCACTCATCGGATTTGAATCCGATCGGAAACATATTTGTGTTAAAGTTCAGGTTAAGTTAGGAATGGTTTCAAAATAAGAATCATCTATGGAATTTTGTTCACAAAAACTTGGTATTAGATACCGCTCGATATTGCCCACAAGTTGATTTCTATTATACCAAACATAGATGCTAAACTAATTCTAAATAATGGTGTAGATACCATTTTCTAATAAAGCAAATTATAAATTGAGCCAATACGATATATACCTTTATACATATACATCGTTTGCACTCGTAGTAATGTCCATTTGTGTATACTGTTGGAAATTTGATCAACTATTTTATCAGATAGGAATTTTGATTTGAATTTTCATCTTTCGTCTTTTGAGGCAACCCAATTTATGGCTTCCTAAGTAATGAAGTGCTGCTCGTCCAGGCCATGACTCGTTGACCTGAAGAAGCGGTAGCCAGAAGGAGCAATGTCTGAATGAATACGGGTGGGGTAAGACAACCAAAAGTCTCCAAAGTTTCTTTGACAACTTTTGTAAGATGTAGCCGAGTGTTGTCATGTTGAAAGATCACTTTGTCATGTCTTTTGGCATATTGGGGTATCGTTTGAGCTTCAATGCTCGAATCGATTGGATCAATTGTTGTTGGTAACGCGGGGTGCGTGATGGTTTCGTTAGGGTAGTTAAGCTCATACTTAGTAGATCAGCTAAGGTTGTTGTATGGCCGGACTTACGCTGCGAGTTTCGGCACTTTGAGTCGTCAGTCACGATTCTACGCAAAACCTACTTCCAATTTTGCAGTTGCAGTTGAGCAGTTGGTTCGGCGTCTCTTGAGTTGAGTCCTTGTTTATGCACCATGCATATGAAGTTTCAGATCGTTTGTTGAATAACTCCCAAGATTTCAGCGATCTTCTCTTGAGTTTAGTATTAATCTTGTTCCAATAACGCCTCTAACTCATCGTCTTCAAATTTAACTGGCCTCCCATCACGTTTTTTGCCGCCACTTTTAAAACTCTGGAACCAGTGCTAACATGTTTTTATTAATGGAGCATGTTCCCCATATGATTCCCACAGCAATCGATGTCCATCAGCTGTACGTGTCTTCAAATTAAAGAAGAACATCAAAAGTTCTCACAAATGATGCTTATTCGGGTCATAACTTCAAATGTGTAATATTAATTGGCACTCCCAATAGTATTTTGAGAAGATTCCACTTCTTTTCTTTCAAATAAATAACCATTCCAACAAATAGTGTCGTACAAGTGAATTTAGAGATCAATATTGTGTGAGAATAATTCTCTGTTCTTGATATTATTATTTATTATTTGGTATTTGTGTTTATTTTCCACAGGTACCACAATATATATTTGATGACGCCTGTAAACGTGGTGAATTATGTCAAATTGTGTGTACTCAGCCCCGTCGTATTGCCGCTATTAGCATTGCCAGTCGTGTTTGTGAAGAGCGTCGTTGGCCTTCAACGTCTGTGTGTTCCTATCAGGTAAATTAATCTTCAGCATCTTATTCCTTTATTGTTCTAAGATATGCATGAATTTAAAGTTTACAATAATCATTTGTTTTTTAAGGTCGGTTTGCGTTCAAATATAAATGAGGATACACGTTTACTGTATTGCACTACAGGTGTATTACTTCAGCGTATTATAAAAGAAAAAACTCTCAACCATTTCACACATATTATACTCGATGAGGTTCATGAAAGAGATCAAGAAATGGATTTCTTATTAATTGTCATAAGACGTTTGCTAATGACCAATTCACGTAATGTCAAAATTATACTTATGTCAGCCACAATAAATGCAGATGAGGTAAATAAATAATAAATAAATTATATAACAACTATAATATTAATTTGAAATATTTAATCTTTGTTAGTTTGCAAACTATTTTGCCATTCGTCGTAAGCCGGCTCCAATTTTGCGTGTAGATCCACGGCGTTTATACCGTGTTGCTACATTTTACACTAATGATTTGGGTCGTTTAAATCTCCAGAATATAAAAGTCGATTATGAAAAACCAGGAATATCTGATGAAATGTATTTGGCAGCACTCAAAGTGTTGATGATCATAGAGAACATTGAGAAATGTGAAATGGAACAGGAAGAAAACGAAAGTAACAAACCTAAGCCGTCCGTACTGATTTTCTTACCTGGCATTTTGGAAATTGATGTTTTTAATGCTAAAATGATTTCAATCATAAATAGAAATGCACCATCTTCAGAGTGAGTAATTTATACCTACATATGTATAAAATATTTAATGATTTAATCATATTTTAATATGTTTGCTTCATTTTTAGATTGGAAAGCGGACGTATGAATATGATGTATCCCATTCGATTGCATTCAATGATATCATCAGAAGAGCAATTGCGTGCTTTTCAGCCACCGCCGCATGGCTATCGCAAAGTCATATTGGCAACAAATATTGCTGAGAGTTCCATAACAGTTCCAGATGTTAAATATGGTATAATCACTTAAGAATAATATTAATCCACCAAACATTCGAGTTACTTAAAAAAAAAACTAGATTCGAATAGGGGGAAGTTGTCATCTTCTCATACCTGCAGTCTGAGTTGTTGAGTGGTGATTGAAATGTAGAATCCTATTTTCAAATATAAGTTTACACTTCAACTAAAGCATTCTTATGTGCTTTGTTTCGCAAGACTTATCACTTATGATGCTGGAGGACATAACATTTTTAATAGGCAAAACTCTGTTTTGATAGTAGTCACTATAAGTCTACTTATGAAAAGTTGCATCGGAAAACTGTTGAGAATGTTCAGAATAGTGTTATGTCCACCTGTTGATTATAGTGAAATGATTGCATCTGAAAGAGGCAGAGTGGCTTCCTTATTTGGGCTTCCCGTGAAAGGTCATTTTGCAGCCGATCGCTGTGCACGTCAATTTCTCCATTTGGCCTAATGTATCATACCCCTATATCTCAAAGAAAATCTTGGAAGAATTCCTAATGAATACTAGAATATCGGAGGAACTTTAATGATGGGGCTTGTTACAACATAGCTCCGGTACTTCAGTCTTATCTAACCTAACATATCCTATAATAATTTCTACAACTTCGAGATAAATTTGGTATTCATTAAGAATTCATAGACTTTGGAGAGATTATAAATAATACTAAATTTTGAATTACAGTGATTGATTTCTGCTTGACAAAGCTATTAGTCAATGATTCTTCGACAAATTTGTCAACCTTACAACTTCATTGGGCATCTCGAGCTAATTGCATCCAACGTGCTGGACGTGCAGGTCGCGTTATGAATGGAAGAGTTTATCGCTTGGTATCCAAAAAGTTCTATGATGTAAGTGGAAAATTTATTATGTACTCATATAATTTTATTTTTTAATGATTGTTGTATAAATTTAAGACACAAATGGTTGAATTTACCCAGCCGGAAATGGAACGTTGTCCTCTGCAAAATGTTGTGCTTAAAGCTAAATTACTTGATATGGGACCACCACCAGATATTCTGGGTTTGGCCATGAATCCACCAAGTCTTTCCGATATACGCAATACAATATTGTCGTTGAAAGAAGTTGGTGCCTTGTATACTCATGTCGATGGTGTCTATTCTCTGATCGATGGTGATTTAAGCTATTGGGGACGCATTATGGATGCTTTACCCATAGACATACATTTAACACGTTTAATAATCATTGGTTATATGTTCAGTTGCTTTGAAGAAGCAATTGTTATAGGTGCGTCGTAGTATAATTTGATTGAATCAGAACCAGAATTTGTATAACTAAATTTTTTTTCTTTTTTTTTATAGCTGCCGGCTTAAGCGTTCGCTCTTTGTTCTTGCCATTCGATAACAATGTATCGTCAAATCATGATTCATTTTTACAAAAGCTTGTTTGGGCTGATGGTTCTGGATCTGATTTAATTGCTATATGGCGAGCTTATAATGTAAGTGAATGTAAAAGAAAATAATAACACATGACACAATATTATATCTTTGTATTGCAATTGTAATTGCAACAAGAAACTGTCGTTACTTCATACGATTCTGACTTTTACACTATGTTTGTTGTTACTTTCCTAGGTTTATGTCTCGATGTGCTCACATCAAAACACCTATGAATGCAATGCGGATTGGGCTAGACGCTATCAGATAAATATACGTTCACTCCGTGAAATGGAATTACTTGTTGATGAATTGAAGAAGCGCCTTACTAATTTAAATATTAAACAAACATATGACTCAACTCGTGTCATCTGGAGAGATAGCGAGAAGGCAATCATATTGAAAATCATTTTTGCTGGAGCATTTTATCCAAATTATTTTATACGCGATAATAAGCTTCCGGGTCGTGAGCGAAGTATTCATCATATCT
The DNA here is from genome assembly GCA_037043315.1 of Amiota communis. NCBI lineage: Eukaryota > Metazoa > Arthropoda > Insecta > Diptera > Drosophilidae > Amiota > Amiota communis. Next base: position 476,193 of record JBAMAV010001055.1, read on the forward strand.
TGGCCGGACGTGATCCTTGCAAAACAGTTTTTTTTACAAATTTCCAAACACGTATTATGGGTGAACTCTATACGCGTCCAATTAAGGATTTCTTTAGAGAAATGCGTATACCGCCAAAAAATATCGATATAACCTTTGAACCAGGCACTGAAAAAGTATATGCTACATTTAAAGGAGGCTCCAATGATGATGAAGAGGACATAAAATATAAACTATATGCACCGGGACGTATAAATCCAAATGTTTTGAAAGCGGTACGCATGCGAAGTGAAAAAATGAGTCGCACTCTTCGTATTATGGAGTAAGTAATACTACATATTATTATATTACAAGCTTGTTTGGTAATGCCGCTTTTTACATGATTTTAAATGTTTTATTTAATAATTGAAAGGGTTAATATACACTGATAATGTATGATCATATTGAAGGTAATATCACTTTGCCCTTTCCACCTACTGGCAAAAACTGGGATAAGTGGTTTTCATAGTTTTTAATTTATCCTGTCTCTTTTAAATACCTATAGACGTTATCAATGCTTATATGGAACTGCCCCGCTATACTTCTATAATTCACATGTCGTTCTTCATAGAGTTTTTCTCTCATTTGGTGGACATTTATGGTTATCGATGAGTGAGCGGTTTCGATTTGCACGAAGAAGAATTTTAAAATAGTTGACTTTCCGTAATAGTGAATTCCATAATTGAACGACTACTTTGATGCTACTTTATTTGCTTTGCCCTACAAAAGCTTTTAACTTCCTCTAGCGGAAAAGTAGAAACTCATTACCAAGCAACCTTATACATGAATTACACACACACATTCATTATAATCATCATCATCTTATGACTGTCATCTTAAACTTATAAATTATTATTTCTATACAGTCCACGTTTGGCAATGCGTTATGTTCAAGACAATGATATTGGAGTTGTTGTCGATGGTATTTGGCATCCATCAAAAAAATCGGTTTTACATTCAGATATCAATTGTTATCCTTCGGTATTTGATAAGATAACTCGTGGTTATATATCTCACGTGAGTATTGAAGAATCTAATTTTATTATAATTAATTTTCTATCATAAATTTATCTTTTCATTTCCAGATTGTATCATGTAGTAAATTCTATTTTCAACCTTTGAGTGAATGTCAAACTTTAAAAGAAATTCAGGCGGTTCTTAATGATCCCATAAATCTAAGAGAGAATAAGTTTGTACATGCGTCTAGCATAGGAAAAGGCATGACACTTTCAGCACTTCGTGGTACATTATATCAAAGAGCTGTCGTCTTAAAGATTATTTTCGCTAGACGTTCGCCGCCAAAGTTTGTGGTCCGTTTTATTGATTATGGTAATTCTGCCATTCTTTCATTGGAGGACTTGCGTTCATTTTCGAAAAATGCTGAGTCATTTAAAGACTATCCGCCGCGTTTATATGAATGTCGTCTAGCTGGAGTTCAGCCGGCAACAATGACTGCTCTACGAAACACTTGGAGTGTTATGTCCAATAATGTTTTACATGATATTTCTCAGGCTGGTGTTATTGAGATTGAAATTTATTCCTTTGTTGACAATGTGGCAAGTGTCATTATACATTTATCCGATGGTACTTTGAACGATAAATTAATTGAAAATCATCATGCGCGAAAGTCTGACGAAGATTTCATTTGCAAACTGGATCATGATTACCGCTTCCGCAAGCAACGTATTCGTCATCGTCTGACATTTGAAGAACAAAATGAACAAAACGATACTTATATTCGTGAAAAGGAACCATTTGTGGATTATGACTTGGAACCACCACCAGCTCAGCGTTGTACCAAATGTATTCAACTTCGTGGACCCTTTAGTCCTTTGGAGACTCTAATGTATTCGATTTTACGCGTGGGCACCTGGAAAACTGTTGCGATTGAACGTCAGTCGGTGAATGGCATTTTACTTGATACTGATCCACAAGATCTTCATGATTCCATGGTTGTGGCAGCTGGCGTAACAGAGAATCGAAAAAGCGATAGAATAACAGCACGTGGCACAACTACTATGCCCAATATTCATGGTTTCCCAGCACTCATGATCATGATGTTCTGTCCTCGAATGCAGATGAAATACAACGCGACACGTACTAAATATGTATCAATCCTTGCTGGCTTGGGTTATGATGAAAACACAATGGAATCTCTGTTCGAAGAACATGATATGATACTTCCACTGGATGTTGATATTCTAATGGATGACGTAGCACAGGTAGGCGCTCACTCTATATCTCTGGTTTGGTCTCCCTGTCTCCATAGTATTTTCTTCCTTTAGATCAACAAAATACGTTACCTTATGGATGCCATGTTTCATACCAATATCGATGATGTTTATACTTCTGTATGTCCAAGTGATCGTTGCGTAATTGCTGGAAATATCAAAACTGCTTTACTGAAGTAAGAGTCTTATTTTTAATGTATATTTTTCAATTATCAAATTATGGAAACATTATTCAAATTTTCAGTTTGTTGAACAAAAATCGCGATTTTGTTGAGCGTCATACAACTGATGGAAATTCAGTAAAATGGACCGATGAAACAGTAGATGACAGTGTGGATAAAGTTGAGAATATTTTTGGTAATAGGACACACTTCTGGATGCATAACATTATGCCACTGAATGCGGAAAAATTCAATATAATTAATAAATTGACTCAACATAACACAATGTTACATGATTCACGCAATCAGTATGTTTCTTTTGTTCTCAGTTTGTTTAGTTTGATCCTTTATTTATAATCATTTTGTTTCAATCTTCCAGTGATAACAGTCTACCAACACGCTGTAAACTTTGCAATCAGGACTTGGAGAATATATTTGACATTCGCATTCATCTACTTTCGAGAATGCATCTCGATCGAGAAAGGCAGATATCATTTACTCCACCACCACCACGATAAAAAGGACACACTTTCGTGTTTTGACTGATAATCTTTAAATTACAAGATTAACTTATACTTTAAGCAGTCAAAAGAAAAATATGACAAATGAAAAACATTCCTAAAGGAACAAAAAAAAAATGAAAAAACAAGAAAATACAAAAAAAAAAAATCAAACACAGTTCCTAGAGAATCAAAGAATATGCATAAAATATTACTACTATGTTACTTTTTACTTAAAGATTTATAAGAGTTTCCTTACTTTACTTTCATGCTATAAATAAAGGATATATAAAAAAAAACCTATTAAAAAATAAAAGAATAATCTTTGAAACTAAAGAGAATAGAAGCTTACAAATTATAACTCTCAAAAATTAAGATCTTCCAGTTATTATAGCTTAGTAGTAGTTGCAAAGCATTAAAAGATCTCAAAAAGTAACTTACGTTCTAATTTGTGAGAGAGTTTTATTTCCTCATGGGGATAAATAAGATGAATTGCAACAAATATTTATTTAAAAAACTTGGTCGGAAGTGCTGAATTGGTGGTAGGTGCTTTGATGAATTCAATAAGTCGGGGTTTACACGGTACGGTACGTTAGCTATTACTGATTCCTCTTTGTTGTTTTTGGCTTCAATTTAGACAGAATAATATGATTTACAGAAATTTTTTGTGCATTCCTCTTTATTTATGTTTCCCTGTGAATTTGGGTACTTCAGTCGCAAAGCAGATTACTACACATCCCGCGCTATATTTTTCATTTCTCATGCAATTTCATGCATCCTCACTCTACGCAAGCCAAATGAAATGAACAAACACACGTAAAAGGCGAAAGGGAACGAAGAATAACGTCGGCAGAGCCAATCATTGTTGTGCTGTCAAACAGCAATCTTCCTCTAGCCTACCTCGCTTCCCTTATTGACAAACAAAACGGACTATATGGTCCGTAACAGAACAATGATTAAAAGCGAGTTTGGTGTGGAGGTGTCTTGCCAAAGAGTACAAAATATATAGAGTGGACAAAAAATCGCTCAATTTAAGCTTAGGTTGGCTTTGTTTCTTTTTACTTTTTAGACCCTACAACAAATTGTAATTCTAAGACATAATGCAAGGTTCGGGGGTAGGTGTGTCATACATCTAAACTTCGAGATATCTCCTTGCGCTATGTTATTCTATTATCCACAACTTATGCGAAAAAGGATTTTCTGAGGAGGATTCGATTGAAAGTAAGTGATGATATGCGTGTAACTATGAGCAAAAATATTTCTCCAAGAATTCAAGAACTTGTACAGAAGATGCAAACTCAAAAATCTCATTGATGCAAATCTGCCAAAAATTATATGTTTTCAATTAGAATGTTATTAATGTTACTTTTGAATTCTATGATTACTTACGTTAATTGAACGTTTTGATTTAAGATTATTTATAGATTCATACAGATTCCAGGTCATTGTGGTCCCTGCTAATGATAATGAAATCAAAGTGGTCACTGGTTAAAAAAAGATTGGGAACCACTGTAGTGGGCGAAATGGCATGAAAGACTTTCTTCTGATAAACGATGAGAAAATTGTCGATACGGATACCTTTTAAAAGCTTGAACAATTTACGTAAAAGGTGCCAAAAAAAAAAGCAGTAAGAGGGTCCTTTTATTATAAGAATTTAAAGCAGCAATAAAAAAAGAACCTTCATAATATATTTTATTCAAAAAATTTGTCGGAATCAGCTGAGTCGGACCACAAGGACGGGGTACCTCCCATACGAACCATTCCTTGAAATTAATGTTCTGTGTAGAAAAAGAGTTTTATTTTTAGACGTATCGAACTGAAATTTAGACACTATAAGTTTCTGATCCATATTCATCAACCATAAAAATTTCATTATCCTAGGGGTTCCTCCCACACAAACCCCCATTCAAATTAATGTTCTTATTTGGAAAAGTTTTTTGTTTTTTGACGTACCGAATTGAAATTTGGACTCTATAAGTTTCTGATCCATATTCATCCTTGGGGTACCAGGAGGGATATCTCTCATACAAATGGAAATTTAAAAAAACTGTGCTCACATTTGATACTCAAACTGTGTTCTTTTTTGATACTCAAACTGTGACTGAGAGAATATAGTGAAACTAAGAAAGGAAGCATATCTGATGCCAGATCATTTGTCATTATGATGAATCTATATGAATATTCTTTGGTAGTACTAAATATTGGAGTTATTTATCATTCGCCTCAGCTGCTTTGCATACGTCTACACCGATTTTAGAACTGCCTTTGCTTGCATTTGTTCTCTAGGATAAGTTGAGAACAGAGTTGGACAGCAGACTGGGTATTCCAATTAGAAGCAATTGCAGAAGCTGTGGAAACGTAGAGGAAAAGGAGTCACTCACCCACTTTCTATGATAATGCAAATACATCATCGACAACCTCTCGGACTGTTCAGTCACATCTCCGGGTGATCTTTTAAAATACCTAAATTCGATGGGTTGTATTTAGTGAAACTGATTGCGCTCGGCGAGGAAGTGGTTTCAAAACAGTACTCTAGTGCTAGTTGTGGCTCGTAGTGGGCTATACGAGTCAGCCACGGTTAGCCGTTTAATGTTGCTGGGAGGCAGTTTGTCTGCTCTAAGGTGAAAATTGTTTGGACTTAACTACATACTACATTATTATCCATTGGTTTATTAATTTTTGATTTGATGCAATGATTGCTGTGCCAACTGCATTATTACCTACTGTGATATCAGTAGTCTAGTAGCATAAGGTTTTCAAAGTTCGCCCGATTGTTGAATAAATGAATAATGATTTAAAAAAAAAAAAACACGACTTGTAAATCTTAATATGTATTTCCTTTTATTTTTCTTTCAATATTGAGTCTATCATTGATGATAAAGTTGAATCTGCTAATGCTTCTTCATCGCTATCCTCCATATAAATACTTTCAGGTAAAGTATTTTTGAAAATTGTTCTTGAACTTTGGCGGCGCTCAATGTTGCCACTGGTCGAAGAGTTAGATGCATCGGTGCGATCATCTGTGTCATCAGAATTGTGAGCATCATCATGATAATTGTGGAAGTTTCGTGGCTCTATTTTGTAAGCTTTACGTTTTATGGAAGATCGATTTGATTCTGTGGGCTCTGCTTCATTATTTTTATTGTTTTTTTTTTTAAGTGGTTCACCCTTTAATATTTCTGCAATATTATCAAAAGTCTGTTTTAAATCTTTTATTATTGATGACCTAGCGGGCAATGCCTCTGCGTTGGCACCTTCAGTATGTTTCAATTCTAGTTTCATTTCATTATATCGTGTCTCAAGCATCTCTGTGGCTTGTAGCATTTTCTCTGTGTAGGAAATATTTGGCAACTCTTCTTTCAAATCTGGTCTTTTACGTACTGTTGAATGATCAAGTTTTGGAGGCGGGTTATCAAAGTCCACGAGACCCTCAACGCCAAGAGCAAAATCGTGTGCAGTGAACCGGAAAGCTTTTGCTTGCACCAGTTTCCAGAAGATGTAACAAACCTCATTTGTCTTTGGTGATGCATTTTCTTGAAGCACATCAATAAATATACGCATTAAATTCCAGGTCTCAAGTGATACTTCAATTTTTGTAAAGCATTGTGTGGGTTGTTTGAAGTAGATCGCGTACATGAGATAGATGCCACCAACCCGATAGGCCCTTTCCAAATGTGCAAAACTAAGTTCTATTGGTTCACCATTTGGTCGTCGTCCACAAGCCAATCGCTTGCCAACATGAAATGCAGCAGCTGTGGTTTGTATCAATTCTGTGTAAGAAGTTTGCGCTGACCATATGTGTTCAAATTTAAGTTTACACCATTTATCACAAAAGTCCTGAAATTGTATTTTACCACATTTAACGAAGTTTTGTATCAATTTCATGCAGTCTTCATATACAATTAGTTCCATTCTGCATGCCACTACTTGTTTGCTACCGGTGCATTGTTTATGTATAGTAATTTAAGAATACAAAAAAACAATGAAAAGTTTAGTGCTGCCAACTAATTTGGAATAAAAAACCAGTGCTGCCAACTGTTTTTACAAGCGAATCAGCTGTTTGAAAAATTCAAATGAATCACAATCACTCGCGGCGTTTGTATTGTTGTGGCGCCAATTGCATTTATTTTAAATCAAAATCAAAGCAAAAAACAAAGTAATTTTAAAATGTTAAGCAGCTTATCATATCTAAATATCTTAAACAATGTCACCTAATTTTCAAATCTACTGTGTGATCAATTGATTGTAAAAAATGCTGTGCTGCTGCCTGTTTTTATGTCAAATCAGCATTTGATACAGTTTGGAATTCACTTCTTAGGCTTCCTGCAACATAATATATGCTTCATGCAACAATCTGGTAAACACACGAAACTATATGTCATTTTATATACAATATTTACTGTTAATAAGTCTGTAGGTAATAATGTTGAGGTAGCAGCATATGAACAACTTTTCCATAGTCTTCCGACAATTGGCTGAAGCAACGGAAAATAATGGTAGCAGAAATTTGTTCATTTTCACCTTAAATCAAGGAATTTGTACCCTAAAAATATTGAACGGCTCCATTATGCCACAAAGTTATCCGGTCATATACGTCGGGGTGCACCTGGAGTGGTGGTTTTCCTGGAAAACCCACATTAAAGCGAAACAGATAAAACTTAAAATAAAAACTAGAAAGTTGTACAGACTTCTTAGACCACTGTCTCTACTGGGCCTAGAGACTTTGTCAGTAATTAACTTCAATATTGAGATACTGAAAATATATCAGTTTATGATCCTAAGTACTATAGTATATATACTATGGTATACGAGCAATTTTGATATCCATAAAGACAGAAGTGACAATCATAAGGCATGAAATAAGTAGAATGTTAGATATAAGTATATGTATATTTAAAAGTTGCATAACCATTGCAATGACCTAGCATTAAGTATTATACAGCCGAATCCCGACAATTCGAAATTGCAAGGGAATAGCATCTTTTACAAATTAGAGAGGTTTTCGATTTAACGTGGTTCAAAAAGAAAAAAAGTACGAGTTAACGGGGCTTTTACAATTCAGTTGAACATCTTTTTTAATTATATAAGAAGTTGCATTGCTGTAAACAGCGTACATTTAGACTCTTTTTTTTATTTTTATTGCTATTAACCAGATTAACAACTATTTACTTGCGGCATAATATTGTAAAATTTTTTATAATACCCTGGTCATGGGGCTGCAGCTTGAATGTGATGTAGGGTGGCAAATACGTTATTTTGAAGCGGCTGAGATTAGGGGACTCATTACGCATCATACAATTGTCCATAAAAAGCAATATCTTTCGACTTTTAGCTTTTATGGTGTCATTCAACATCGGAAGCCATTCGTTAAATAGATTCATTGTTATCCACGCTTTCTATTGTGGCTGAAATGCATTGGAAAGCTACGAATGTTTTTGAAGCACCTTGGATTTGCAGAAATTCCAATTAGTAGTGGTTCAAGTTTTTCGGTGTCATCCATGTTGTTGCAGCAAATAATAAAGTAACTCGGTCTTTACTATGCTTATCACTATGGCATTTTTTATTTCTAAAGTAATACGTTCAATATTGTGTAATTTTCTTTGTATTCATTGCTTTGGCGAAAAAAACAGAGTTGTTTTGCAATTATTCCGCCTCCAAACTTTGCTGTTTGTGTAAGCCACAATTGTAGTGACTTTTGTATTTTCAAATTGTTTCGCCATCTCAATCCTTTTTGCTCCATTTTAAATTGCTGAAATTATCGGGTATGTTCTAGAAAACACCGACGTTTTTGATGTCCAATTTCGTCCAAAAAACCCTAAGTGTGCTAGAAAACGCGACGATTTACATTAAACAGCTGATTGAAAAGTGTAAGCGATTTTGTGTGATTGCCAGCATTGTTTCGTTTTGCTTATTTCATTTATTTTGCTTGAATTTAAAAGTCCTTTTTTGTAAATTGCTAATTTATACTTAAAACAACTAAAATGTTATATTCTTTAAATACAGTTCAGCGAGAAAAACAATAAGCTACAAATCTTAGTACTTTTTTTTCTTTAATAACTCCCGATAAGGGAGAATTTAACCAAATCGTCTATAAAAAAACTATCCGATTTCAAAAACGTCAAAAACGGTTTCTAGCACACCCAAAAATGCAATTGGGCTGGAAATGAGACGAAAGCGGTTTCTAGCACATACCCATATGTTATGTTTTTGAGAAATTAATAACGTTTTATGCGTACGTTTGTTTGAAATAGGGCCTACAGTTTAACACTTTAAATGAAATAAGCAAACTTAGAAAAAACAAATTCAGAAAAGAACAAAATGCGCAGTGTTAAGGCGACGACAAAATTGTCTACAAAAATTAAACTTAAAACGAATTCCGCATTGAATTAAATGAAATTAAATGAATTACGATTTAAAAGATGTAAGATTTACATTGAATTGTAAATAAAATTTCGAATTAACGAGGGGACCAAAATGTAAAGAATTTTGACGATTTAACGAAGTTTTTTGAAGGGACCAGCAGTTTGTTACGAATTATTAAGGTTTTTGATTTATCGGGGTACGAGCTATCGGGATTCGACTGTATATGTACAATATGTAGTCTGAAAGTGTTCCAATGCAGCGTAAACGCTACTGAAGTGACAATAGAGAAGAAACACAAATTTCTTTGGCCAGATAGCCTTTTTTGTTCGCCCTCATTTCGAAGTTATGCGGGTATGCATTAATGTCAAGCTTTATATTGGAATAGCGTTCTCGGCGTGCTTTCTCTTGAATGAATATAATGCAATGTGTAAAAAAATTATCTGATATTTTTAACAAAGACGACTTTATTGATTTCAAAATATGTCTATAAGCTTTATATGCAAAGTTTTATCCACCAATTTCTCGAACACAGCGGGTCCAAAATGAAAAAATTAGTTTGCAAAAACCTTCTACATGAAAAAATACACAAGTATGTGCCAACTATCATGGTGATCGGTCAAACGGTGTCACAGTCATTCGCCGTTAAACTAAATTTCTCTTCCATTTTTATATATATGTATGTACATAAGTGCTCATTGGAGCCTTACCAATCCTGTGATATAACAAACACTGTTACAAAATATGTTAGTTGTGTTTTAATTACCAAACCAAAAAAAAAAAAAATAAAATTATAATAGTAATATGCTAAGCAGCTAATGTTGTATACATTCAATCATTCATATAATAAATTTGCAAAATATGCTAGATACTATCTAAACGCCTTTAAACACCACACAGTGTGTAATTTTGCATGCGATTCTGTTTGCTGCATAAACCACAAATTTGATTTTTATAAACACCGAAAATCTCAAAATTAAGTATGTTATACATGTCGAACTGTATGGTGGCATGCATTTGCGTGCTCTCCACAATTAATATATGCTGCTCATTGAGTTCCACACTGAAAATATTCGCAAAAACAACAAATACAATGTAAGATAATGTTTATAATAGTAAAACTGTAAATGGAGCTTACCGGAAATCATATTCATATACATTTTCTGGAAACTGATAGGGTTTCTGGCGTACATCAAATGGTGTTTGCGCTTGATTTAGATATATATAGACAGGCTGATCATCTGGTGCACTTGCATTGCCGGGACGTGATTTGAAATCAAAGTAATTTTGACCAATATGCACTCGAAGACCATAATTACTGCTTAAGCCAAATTCCGGTGAGGGTGTCAAGAAAACTGCCATTTTGGGCAGTGGAGAACAGTCAGCAGCCAGTAAAGTAAGGCAATTGTCTTGTTGTGATACTTTGTGGTAATCGGCCAGATTAATTAGATAATCATCGAAACTGTTGATCATGCCATTGATGACAGAACAGGATCCTATCGTAGATAACCAAATTAAATTAAATCATAATACACTTCTACTTATGTATATACACACGTTTTAAACCGGAATCATAGGTCAACTCATGTGATGCATCGAATTTGGAGTCCAGTTTATGCAAAAATGGTATATGATAAATACGCCAATTGACTCCATTTATGTCTACTGTCAGCCAAAAGTAATCATTTGGCGTATGCATTGTTATATTAATTTCCTTATTAATATTAAGACTATCAACTTTATCTGTAGATAGAGCCGAGACAAAGTGATCCAAACGTTTTGACCACAACTCAAACCAAGCTGGCATCTTTAGTGCGTAGAAGAATGTTGTTATTTAATTATAAATTCAATAGCTTTGTGTACATAAAATGGTTTACCTACATCATTGAACTTTAGATCCATGTCATATTCTGTTATTGATGTAAAGTTCTCAAAATTGCTACGCTTGCAATACTTTGATGTTGGAATGGGTGAAAATTTCAAAACCTCTTTGGGACAAAAATCGGTATCGGTGAGTGAAATCTTGTCGGAAAGCAGGAAAGCTCGCGCATGCTCCGAAGGCTGAAATTTATTGATAATTTATTGTAGTACACTTTATTACCGGTAATATCTATATTACTTACACCTGCACGACCTGAAAAGAGCACTGTCGATGCACCGCTGACGCCATTTGGACATAAACCTTCTTGCGCCTGACCAAATATTATGCTGCCGTTAAGCGTATGTGGACGCTTGGTGAAGACAAGTGGTTCATATGTAATATTCGTACAAGCCTAGAAATGAAGTTAAAGAAAAATGGTAAAGATTAAAATAGGAAGCTTTTCGCACTTGAAGGTTTTCACATCACCACTATACATTCGCTTAAGCCAAGTGCTCATTAACTGTTGGCACAGTTCAGTCAGTCAGTCAGTCAGTCTACGACGTTAAACATCAGGACAATGACATATAAGTTATGGGGGATATAAGGAAGTTTAACCACAGCCAGGTACTTGAATAAAGTAGCAACAACAACATCTACTCTAATTAAAGCATGTAACTTGTCTATAAAGTGGAGCATATATAAGTATATGGTATCGTATGCATGATAAGTCACAAAGCTTGAGTTCACTTGTTGTTGTTCGTGGTCGTCGGCATGTGTGGGTGCGTGAACGGTTGATACTAGCTGGGGGTGAGACCCAATGGCGACATTGCTATAACGAATATTCAAGAAAACATAAACATATGTCTGTACCCAACTATATAAGTACAATATGTACCTACTATGTATGTATGCATATGTGGGCAACAATAATAACAACTAGTTTAACTATTTTTAGTAGGCCTCGACGTATCCTGCGTGACGGTTGTGTTTATAAAAGAAATGAAAAGAAATATAGGAAAAAGAGAACTTAGTACTAAATTAAAAGGAAATAATCATAGTTTGCCAAGCAAACTAATTCACTCATACTTGGGTGGGCTAATTCGGCTGCCATTGTCGTATCGACGTAGCCATAACTTAGTAATCAGAATAGGGACTGTCAAGTTTGATCGATAATAGATTTTAGAAAGTAGAGAGCTTATAGCTGCTCGTAACAAAACAGGAACACCAAAATTTCATGAAATTAATTCAAAAACAAAAAAATAAAATTCTCTCAAATCTAACAATACTTTCGGCTTTGTTCTTGTGAAACCTTTTAATTTCAATATATAATTTTCCATAAATTTTGGTTGATTTTTTCTATTATTCAGTTAATTTGTTAATTAAAGAACGTAATCTCCATTGCGCAAAAACTACGTAGACAATGGCTTCTGTAAGTATGGTTTAACATTTACATATGTAGAAAAGCGGGGTATCTTCATTCTTTTCGATACCTTCTTTTTTCTAGATTGAATCAAAACGTGTGCAGTACCGCAAGTACTTGGAGCGTGCCGGAGTAATCGATGCACTTAGTAAGGCGCTTATTAAGCTTTATGAAGAGCAGAATAAGCCCGAAGATGCCATACGGTTCGTTCGCAAATTTATGTGCGAATCTTGCCCGGATGATGCGCAATACGATCTAATGAAAAATGATCTGGAGGAGGCCAAATCTACAATCTCACGCTTGGAACAAGAACTAGAGCGATTGCGCAGTCAAGTGTAAGTATTAGATATTTTATGCCAATTTTCAGATTTGAAATATGTCAAATATTTCGTGGTTTGTAGTAAACGTTCGCCAGAGGAGTACATGGAGCTCACCGAGGCTGGTTTCAAGTCATTGGAGGAAGATGAGGAGAATCAAAACTCACTTTTGCGTAAATACCTTACACGTGAACTTTTGGATGAGTACCAAGGCGTTACTACATCGGCCCCCATTGAAGCTTATCTCTATGACTGCGCCATTTCTGGTTTTGAGCATCATAACTCTTCAATTGGCATATATGCCGCTGATGTTGAGTGCTATGAAACATTCAATAAGCTTTTCGATCCTATTATTCGCGACTATCATGCTCAGATGGAAACGGAGGGTGAGATGCTACAAAAGGACACCGATTGGGGTAATCCTGATGAAGTTGAGAATTTAGATGCCGAACGGAAGTATATTCTATCAGCTCGCATACGTATCGCACGTAACATTGAAGGTTATCCATTCTTCCCGAAAATGACTGAGAAACAGTATCTTGAGATTGAGGAGAAAGTTCGCACCGCAGTCGAAAGTCTGGAGGGTGAACATACAGGCACATATTTAGCATTGGCAGATGTCGATACTGAAACACAACAGGAAATGGTCGCGCGTCATATTATGTTCACACGTGGCGATGAAATGTTACAATCTGCCGGTTGTTATCGTTTCTGGCCAACAGGCCGTGGGGTGTTCCACAATCCGGCTGAGACTTTCATGATCTGGGTCAATGAAGAGGATCATTTACGTGTTATTTCAATGGCACCATGCGGTGATATTGGCGATGTCTATCAACGTTTAGTTGCTGGTCTACAAGAACTAGAAAAAACTCTCACATTCGTCCGTCATCCAAATTATGGTGTATTGAGCGCTTGTCCCAGCAATTTGGGTACAAGCCTTCGCGCTTCTGTGCACATTCGTTTGCCCTTGTTATCAAAAGATCAGGATCGTCTAAAATCAATGGCCGAAGAGCTACAGTTGCAGATACGTGGTACTGGTGGCGAGCACACTGCCATACAGGATGGTGTTATGGATATTTCCAATGCACGTCGTTTGGGCTTTTCCGAATTTGAGTTGATTAAAATAATGCAAGATGGAGTCGTTGCATTAATTAATGCTGAACAGGAACTCGAAATGGGTGGTTAATCTCTTTTTAAGTTACAAATAAGGAACATTACAAATCATACATGCTGCTGCTGCTGCTATTCTACATAGAAAATCGTTTAATAATTTTTCATAAAAAACACTATTTGGTTAATTCTGATAATAATAAATAAATATATATTGAAACGTAATAGAAAAGTCTTTAATAATACTTATATAGGATAGTTTCATACCTTCCAGTCATGTTTATCAGTCTTAGAACTTCGCTCCACTTTGCCCAACAAATTAAACCAATTGGTTTTTGTTGATGAAAGCACATCTATAGTAATATTCCAATTATGCAGAACATCATCATTTGTTTCCTGTTCATCAAGATGAAGAAGAGTGAAACCAATATGTTGACCTTTCATATCGGCTGTATTAAGAAAATCATCACGACATATGGCGCCATCAATCTGAAATAGGTTCATCATAGAGTTTTTTTGAAACATACAGTTGGACGCCTTTATAAGAAAGTCCCTAATCAATTAATTAGTTATAAATAAGTCCTCACTAGAGGTTAGCGAAATCATTGAGATTGGTAACACACCATAGTAGTGGAACTCGTTATAGAACAGTCCCGATCAGAGTTGTGCAGCGAAAGCTTGTGCTTATGAAGTGCTTACAAGCAAACAAGAAAATTGGGGACCAAGCCTGTTTGAGTTTGTGTATTGTTTTGCTTGTCTCTGCGTTCATGCTTGGTTTGCTTAGGCTTGTTTTTTCCCAAGCCTTCATAAACATCATTATGATGTTCACTGCACATCTCTGGTCCCGACTGTATGTGAATATAAATTGTATACTATTACATAACATACCCTTGTAAAATTCTCATTGTAGACTAGTAGAGTGAAATTTCGATCGTGTCCCAGATGTATGGAGCTTAGCTGGGTTATACCAAATACATACATCAAAAGACTGACCAACATATTACGTGAGAAACCACTAATAAATAAATTAGAATACATTTAGTTTATTGGAGATAAACTTTGATTTGGATAATTGGTTATACATACTTCTCCATGAACTCCGATTTGAGCAACATACCACGATACTTTATTAATTCATTAAGATTTGTATTTATTGTGACACTGACACCTAGATCAGCAGTATTATATCGGAAAAGCTGAAACTGGAAAGAAAGAAATTGACATGTACGATTTGTAAAGGTTTTCAATCTTATGTAACTTACGACATCATTAATATGTTCAGGATACATAATTTCTTCGAATGGTTCACTTGCCGACTTTGTTACCATACCCCGTGTGGAAGTTACTGCGCGTGACTTAAATGACAAGCCACTGGTCAAATTTTGAGGACGCGTAAAACTATATCGTATGCATTTACAGGTCTCATTATAATTTAATTCAATATTAAAAGGAACATAGATGAGGAAACCCTGTTCACGATTTATCTCATGATCAAGGTTTAGGAAAGGATTATAGCTGCGTGTACGCACTGAAGCATACGAAGAGTAGCGACCATCAATTTCTAAGGCATATTTGATTATATCCACAGCACGATGTTGTGTTATATTGCCACGCAATGATGTTAGTACTGTTGTCTGCAGAAGTACATCCGCCGATGTACCCAGTACAGTGGGCACTGCATATTTGGTCATAAACGGCCAACGGACTGTTTGCATATTGATGTGACTATCAGCAAGCATTATCATGTTGATACGGTTAATAACTAGAAAAGAATAGAAAAAGGATATTAAATGCTATTAAAGTTACTTATGTTTTGGTATCTTACTATTCTCATAGGTCAATTGCTGGAACATTTGCTGATTAAGATAATAGGAAAGTACTGTTTTTCCCTCCATCTGTAAAATGAACTCAAAGTGTAAGGCTTTTGATTCAATAATAGGTGCCTTCATCATCCCTAGTAAATGCTTAATGCTCTTAAAGGTAAATGGATCGCTGACATTCTTGGGAAACTTATCAAAGATGGCATCAGGCAGACCACGTGCTTTTATATAGAGCTGTAAATATGGGTATAAAATATAGTTTTAAATAAAATATTGCTTGTAAATATTGTACTAACAGCCAACTGTCCTGTAAATTTCCCCAAAGCTTCAGTATCGAATTTGAAATACGCCACAACGGGTAAATCCGACTTTGGATCACCGACTAGGAACGCCTGTAGCATTGCACCAATGCCGAATTTCGAATCACGATAATCAAATACATAGTTGCCAGTTACCCAGTAACGTGACTCCGGTTTCTGTGGCAAATGTCTTTGCATATAGGAAAGCAAGCGACGCCTTTAAGGAGAAAAATGCTTTAATAGATTATTTTCTATTTCACTTTAGTGAGTAACTTACAGTTGTTGATAGCATGGATAAGTTGTCTCCGATATACTTGTTATAGTTGTACGATAATAATTAATCATGTGTGGATCCGTTTCACTTTGAATGATGCGGTGTATGCTGATCAAACGGGCAGCCGTTGGATTGGAGATCAATAGAAGTGTAACAGCAGCAACTCGTAATTCTAAACTAGCATTACGCGATTCAAAAATGGGCCAATAGATCTCGTAGATCTGTCAAATGTAAGTATAATATGAGTTTTGGACCAGTGCCTTCTAGTATAGACTTACACGTTCCGCTCTTTTGTATGCCAGTGAAAGGGTCGTCCATGCTGCCAAAAATTTGAGATCCTGATTTTCATTTTCATCCAAAAGTATGGGATCCAGATAATTTGCAACATTGCCTAATTGTAAATTGCTCAGACCCTGTAGATACAGCATCTTCATTTCGTAATCACGTTCGCCTATTAATGGATTGGGGTAGTATAATTCTTCTAATAAAATGTATTGTGAACTTACTAGAATACAAATTGAAATACTTTTGTACGTATTCCTCAAATACATCCTTGTTTATGCCTCCATTGACGTAGACATTATATACCAATGTGGCAAAACTGAGTATGGCTGCTTGTCGAACATCAGGACGCTCAAAACCTATAAGGATAGATAAATATATTTGGTAAGTTTTTGAGCATATTATTTCAACTTACCCATATTCAAGAAGGTTTCGCATTCTTTAATTAAATCATGTGACAACTCGAATATATGGAATGGCATTGGTATCAATAGTTCCACAGCAATTGGAGATTTAATCTGCTTTTCGACTACAAGATAACGTGTTAGGAATACTGAAGCCTTTGTGCCTATACGTGGTATCATCTCATGGAAGAGATTGCGTATTGTCTCCTGTCGATATGAGGTTCCTATGTCCACGTCTGTATAGAGTTTTTTCAATGACTCAAAATTCATTTGTGTAAGTAGTTTTATAACATCCGATACAGTAGCATCATAGGGCTCACTAAACTTAAAATCTGTGCTCTCCAAACCTTCTGCAAGATTATCCAATAGGCTTGAAGCAATTTGCATGAGTGTTTCTTGTTGTTGGGGATTACGTCCACCTGTAGGATCACTTAGCTCTAAAGGTTCTAACTCGAGTTTTGCAATTTCAGAGCACATTGATGAATCTATATCAATGGGATTATCGATTTCTGTTTCATTGAGGAAATTAAGTAGAAGTCTGTGGAAGATTTAAGAAGAAAAGTATTGAATGTAATCTATAAAATTAACTTGCAATTTCCTTACTCTGAGTTTATGTACTGAGCCTCTCCCGTCGATTCAAATGTATGAATTAAAGTTGTACCCTTAACATGTGCCATACTCAAAAAATAACCAGTCTCAGCATGTGGCAACATGCCATAGATAGCCTCATTGCCAATAATAACACTTTCCTGATGATCAAATTGACAAGCGATCGGTGGTACATTACTACGTGTAACATGTACAGCTTCCGAAAAAGGTTCACAGGTTTTCAATTCAGGTGTCTTACGTATTGAAATGTAATTAGTTTTATTCGAAACGAAATACTCGGTGGAACATTTCCCATGAATGCCGGTCTAGTAGAAGGGGTGAAAACTTTATTAACAAAAGATTTTTAAAAACTTGGGCTACGTTTATACTCACTTCATCGACAACAAAAGCTCCATTAGAATTCATTTGGAATTGTAACGTCGATGCAATGGCACGCTTAAAATTCGTTGACCATATGGGATCACTTTCTTTGAATATTAAATGAGAAATAGTGCCTTCAGGGGTAAGCACAATCTTAAATGGTTTATACGGCGGAAACATTTCTTTATTTTGAAGAAACTTTTCGCCAGAGTTGTTAAGCGTTACATCGTCAATAACCAGCTAAAGTGCGAGGATGGGAGATAGAATTAGAATAATAAATTATAATTATTATTAGGTTCTAATTACCCTGCTACCTAAAGAGATCTATTGGCTTGGAGATTAGGTTTATTGTTTCATATTATGGATGCGATTAAAGTAATATATTCTAATACTAAGAACTGTTTTACTGACAATTGATAAAGAGTAATTCAGTATTGTACGAGTAACAGGCCCCATAACTACCGCCCCTCCGATATTTTGATATTCATTAGGAATTTCAAGATTTTCTTAAAAGATAAGTCTACAATTTCTGTTTGTTTTCTGGTTGTATAGAACTCCGATAGTCTGCACCCCCGCCCGGGCGGAAGTTTCAGGTATAAAATGATTGAAAGTAAAAACCTTGTTCCACAAAGCGCCTAGCATACGGAAGCCTGGTTGGCTCACCGTCGACTTGTAAGAAAATACCATTGAATATTATATATTTGTGAGTTTTTTAAGTACCACTATTAAGTTTCGGCCCCGGTTCGAAAAAATCGTAGATTCGGGGCTGATTGATAGTTCTAGATAGACTTATTTGCATATTAAGTAAGTGTTTCATAGCAATAACATATCCTGTTAAGAAGCCTATGCTAGTTAGCCCTAATAACTCTTGAGTTCTTCCCGAGAGGTAGAAGGCCTAAAAAGTTTCGTAACTCTTATATTTTTTGTTTTCATCGAATATTGTTTGGGAATTTCCTTCAAACTATCGTTTGAGCTTTTTTTTTTAGAGCTCCAAGGCAGCCCACAGAATTGTTGTGGTCTAATAAGGATATTGGCAGCTCTTTTACGAGGAAATTTATCCACCATGCGTTCCCATATTTGATAGATAATAAAATACAATAACTAAAGGTAATTTTCTTTATATTTGTATTTATATATGTCGTTCATTGTCACTAATGTTCCGTCATCGTCATTTATATAGATTTCGATGTCGATTCTTCCGTCTCTATCTTTCCATAGCACTTTCATTGCATGTGTAATCTCATCTCTTTGGAGTCGGTCTTTTGTTTAATGAAAAGTTCAAGCGAAGATCATTGTGCGCTGAGAAAGGTTAAATTGTTTTTAATTCATACGCGAATACTTTTTCTTTTTATTTTCTTTTTGCATAAATATCTACAACTGCGGGTAGTATTCATAGTAGCACTACTAGTATGTTTCCAGCTGTGTCCGGCTTTTTTCACTCTCTGTCTCTGTCTCGCTGGTTAACTTGGTTTTTCCTCTTTCACTTGGAGTAATTTAATTTGATTGAATTGATAACGAAATCAATTGACTCGTGATGTGTGTGCATTCCCTTCAAATGTTTCTCAATTTTTCGTTATAACTAAAAGAATATTCTATACTATGGTATATTGTATACGAGTATAATATTCGCTGAATAGGTTTTGTTTTTGACAAATTTGCACTTCGAAAGTTATGAATGTCAAGCAAGTGAACTGCATATTGGTATTTATTAGAATTTTGTCTCCTCTGGAAGTCTGGACTATATACAAAATGTTTTTAAAAAAAATTTATTATAATGGACATATGGTTTGTCCAAAGGGCGTAACAGGTTTTTGGCCTAGGAATCTGGAAAGTCCTGTGGTTTAAGATGGAATGGGTTTGGGAAATCAATACAAAAGATGAATAATAATTCAACGTTTTATATTAAGTTCGTCGGATTGTGTGGTTGTTGTTTGGGCCAGGGGCAGGGACAGGGGAGTTAAGTTAGGCTAGGCTTAATTAGAATGTCGTTTTGGTTATAGTAATCTTTATATTCTATATGATTTAAGCTAAAAACTATAGTACATACTTGGGAACAAACTGATAATAACAAAATTTTTCCTGCATTTGTTTTTATTTTTGAAGAAACGTGATTAGACGCAGATAGGATTAGTTGTAAGGGCTCTAAAGTTCAATGTGTAGTCATTATGAGTAATAAAAAAGTAATAATGGTGTCACTAAAGCATCCATACACATCACACATAAGTTCATCCCATATATTAAATGAATTACAATTTAAAGACATTTATGTTAAATTGCATTTGTTTTTATCGCCTCCTTTAATTAATATCAATTGTTTTCTATATGATACTCTTCTAGATAGGCTGATGGTATGATCAATTCATTTTTTAGGTAAAGAAAGCATTCACATTTTTTAAGTTTTCTTGGTTTGGTTGAATATTTCTATTAAAATTCTTTAGGTAAACCAGAAAATATAATGTGTTCAAATTTCTTCTTCAAAAACTGTGGGGGTCTAACTCTCATTTCATGGCTATGGTTGTGGCTCAGTTTTCTAAGATTTAAATCTTTAAATTGAAGGAATAATAATAATATTATGGGTAAACATAGTTGGATATCTGATAGATGGATGCATAGATTATTGATATATTTCCTTCACAATGTTAAATATGCCAATATACACTATACTATTGCAGTTTATGGGCACCCCGATACACTGTACTAAGCGTTACAAACATTTGACTAAAGTCATAATACATTTCATACCAAGTAGTGTAATCATAACAATATCATCAATATGTTATAATATTTAATTGAAAATTCGTAGAATTTCCAAAGTAGGTCTTCCCTTTTATTGGTTATTATTTATGTATATATTATAATATTGAAATGGAATTCAAGAAAGCAACATATTTTCAAAGTCAGGACTTACAGAATCTGTGTGGTGTGATGCGAATATCATCTTGTTTTAAGAACAAGACAAGTAATCTTGTAAAAATGAAACTATGTATGATCTAAAAGAGTATCTTATCACTTAGGACTTTATACCATTCTAAAATTGTATTTATCGCAACTCTTGATCATATCACTTATCATATTTCGGGTAATTAAGTTTGTGTAAATTTACTCACCGATGCTGCCAAAGTATCCTCCTTCTGACGTTGCAATGTCAATTTGCCTCGAACAATCCAACCAGTTGTTGGTAGTGATGGATGACCCTCATCTGTAGGTGGCTTGGCACCAACTAGCACATTGCCCACATACTCGTAGAGCATTTGTTTATTGACACCAATAATATTGAATGCATGAATGGCATCACCGCATAGAAGGAATAGATCTGCATATAAGTATAGCCAAGAATCAAGAAATCATTGAATTTTGAATGAAATTAATTTTTGTTTAATTGATTTATGTTATTTATTTTTTTTTTTTTTTGCTATTTTTTTAATCACAAAAAAATTGTCTTGTGCCAATAAACTTTTCAACATATTGGACATACATACATACTACAACATACTATGTATATATGGATTCATTGTATTGTATATTCAAATCGAACTATATACAAACAAGAGAACAGAACACAGATTATTGAACAAAATCACACTTTATCAATTTCGATTCGTTGTTGGTATTCATTGTACTAGTATATGGAAGAATATATTGAGATCTATATATACTAGTAGTACATATAGAGAAGAGACATGATTCGAAATCAATGGACCAATCGTCGTCATATGGCAAGAAAGATCAGCGGCTTCATTTATTTTTTTCTACAATATTTCAATAAATAATTTAATTTGAAATAAATATTACGTCATTTTTCTTAATTATAAAAATAATATAGAATAGATTATTTATTTATTTTTTAATTTTTTTTTGTTAATTCGAAAATTATATAGATTTAGATTTTTTTACATACACACAAACACTGAAAACTTGAAACGCCGCATGGCGCCCAGATATATGGTATAAGTAGTACGGGGATTTTCAAAAAACACAGCAGGATTTATTTATTGAAAATATCACTTTTTCTTTTTCGAAATCGTTGAATTTGTTCAAGTCACGTGACTTTGTTTAATTGTCCACAATCAAAAAAGCACTTCTTCTTTTCAAGATCTAATATGATTATTTTTTTTATCAGTTTTAAATACTATTGCGTTCGATGTTTCAAATTTTGAAAGAACGCGCACGATTTGGTTTTCTGATTCGAACGTCCGTTTCTTATGTCAGCCAAACTCGAACTGAGCTCAACAATTCTATCTGCCATAAGCTGAGTGTAACATCTTGTTCTACACATCCATCATCATCATCATTATAAACACAGCCTGAGAGCGTTGTTCTTATCGCTACTATTGATGATGTTGATGCTGCTGTTGCTGCTTCTGTTGCTGCTGGTGTTGTTTCGTTATTGTAAGAGCGAAACGTTGTTGCTCTTAAGTATCTATTATTGTTGATATTTTGCTGCATGCGCGCCCAGAAATTCCCAGACATTAATTTACGCATATTCATTCAACGATTATGTTGAGATAAAGCTAAAGATGATAATAATAATAATAATGTTGTGTATTGATGTTGACTGACCACAGAGAGAAGATAAACAATTGTTGCACTTACATATAAGCAAAAATATAAACACTTCTCACTGCAGCATTTAAACAAAAAGAGGGCTGAGATGTCGCTGACATATGTTATGAATATGGTGTAAAGGATGCAAGTAAGCAACACATGTGCTGATTGACACAGAGGCGCCGTCATTCACCAAGACTCTACGCAATGATAAGAAATTCCCTTCTTTTTTGAATTATCATTTCGCCTCCACTGTTGCACTTGAACTCTGAATTTCTCCAATTGAAATATACATAGTATGATATGTTATTGTAAAAATTATATATTTTTGCTTTCTTTTACACACACTCTTCTCACACTCATAAAGTGTGTACATACTTTATACTACCATACATAAATCGTATGATCGTTTCTTTAATATACAATTTGTTCGTATAGAATAGGACAACTAATGAAAAAAACGATACATTGACCAAATACAAATTGAAATTAGGAATAATCATAGTCATATAAACAAAACAGAATCTATGTAATATTAATCACTAATGGAGAAGGATAGAGTATTTAGCTTATATCTGCCTCTATAATAATTGCTCTTAGATATAATAAGTAAAATTAACGTGCACCACCGCCACGAGCATGACCTGTTTTCAAGAGAGGGGCGCCAGCACCACCACTTGTACTTGGACCAGCACCATTACTAGCACTACTACCACCAGCTTGTTTTCGGTTCTTTACAGATGATAATGCATCACCATCATCATCATCATTATCAATCCCAGCATTTGCATTATGCTCCGCATCTAAATTCTTAAGCTGTTGCAACCACATTTCTGCATAAACGCCTCCATCACGTTCGACCAATTGTTCATGACGACCACGCTCTACTATGTGACCTTCTTGTAAAACTAGAATCTCATCAGCATGTATAATCGTTGACAAACGATGTGCAATAATAATTGTAGTGCGATTCGTACAAACGCGTGCCAGAGCTGCCTGAATGTTACGCTCAGTATGAGTATCCAGAGCCGAGGTAGCTTCATCTAATAGCACAATTATTGGTGATTTGAGTATTGTTCGTGCAATGGCTACACGTTGTTTTTCACCACCACTCAAGCGTAAGCCACGTTCTCCCACTTTTGTTTCGTAACCATCAGGGAAGCTTTGTATGCGTTCATGTATATCAGCAGCACGGGCTGCCTCATAAACAGCATCAGAATTAGCACCGATTTTACCATATTCAATATTATAGAAAATTGTATTGTTAAACAGCACAGTATCCTGGGGTACAACACCTGCGTGCACATCACATTTGAAAATAATATTGAGTTACAATTTCATTGATAATATAAACAAAATTTCTTACCAATAGATTTCCTTAAACTTTGTTGCTGCACAAGTTTGATATTCTGTCCATCAATGAGGATGGCCCCTGTTTGCACATCATAGAAACGGAAGAGCAAACGCACTATTGTACTTTTACCAGAACCAGATGGGCCAACAATGGCTACAGTTTTTCCAGAGGGCACATTAAAACTAACATTACTCAATACCAACTTTTCCGGTGTATAACCAAATGTTACATTCGAGAATTCAATGCCGCCTCCTGCAGTTAACAGAGGTGCACTACCGGGTGCATCAACAATTTCTTCATCTTCTTTCAGTAAATCAAACATATTTTCCATATCGACAAAATTCTTTTGTATGGCGCGATAATAAGTACCGAACCAATTCAAAGGCATATACAAATCCATGAGATAAGTTGAGAATAGAACAAAATCACCAACGGTCAATGTCTGGTGATGCACAACGAGATAAACACAAAGCATTGAGCCACAAAGTAAGCCCAGGCAAAGGATTATATTTTGTGCTGTATTCAGTATGTTCAGTGTTAGCATAGAGAAAAACTCTTCCTTTTGATATTTGAGTATGGCATCTTTATAAGAATCGACTTCATATTGTTCGGCCCCATAATATTTGACAGTCTCAAAGTTTAGCAGTGAGTCAACACTGCGAGCACGTTGTTCGTTATCAGCGAGATTCATGCGACGTTGGAATTTTGTACGCCATTCGGTTATGAGTATAGTTGAAGCTGAAGATGTAAACAAAAATTAAAAACAATTTCTATATACAATACAATAAAATACAAACTCACCAATATATAAAAACATGGTTAAAAAGACAATTAAACCAAACCACCAATTGAAAGCATAAATGAAGAAAACAACTGCTACGAATAAATCTAAAATTGTTGGTGTTATCGAGAAGACTATGTAATTAAGTAAATTATTTATAGAATCTGTGCCACGATCCATAACACGCAACACTTCTCCAGTTTTGCGTTGCAAATGCCAACGTAGTGATAGTTGATGCAGATGCCGAAACAGATCAATTTCAATTTCTCGTGTTGTATATTGTTGGACGCGTATCCATAAAAATGTACGAAGATTATTGAATAAACCCATTGAACCAGTGCCACCACCTTGTAAAAATGACAAAGCCACATAAATGAGAACGAAATCCCAACGAAAGATTATGGGTTCAATTGTTAAACTGTCAACTGTAAGAAAATAAATTATGAAAATTATTACAATTACAGAGCTTATATGGGTCATACGTGACCTACCCAACTTTTTGCGATAAATGGGCAAGAACAATTTGATAACTCGGCCAATGGACAAAAGAACAATGCAAATAACTACAGAAATTTGTAGTGCCAAATCCTTCTTTGGCCAGAGGTATGGAAAGAGTGTGCGTAATTTTTTGAAAGCATTTCTAAAAGCTGAACCAGTTTGTATATTTTCTTGTGGATTTGTGGCTTCATCTTCCAGTCGACGATGCGGATTATAGGGAAACATAATGCCTGGAGCTAATAGGCCAAGCACAAATATTAAAAGAGATGAAAAACATCGTGTAGCAAAGAATCCCGTTTCGATTTCATCTTTATTACTAGAAAGAGAAGAATTAATTTAGTTTTAAATGATTTTTTTTAGTGTATGCGGCAATGGTTTACCTCTTTAATTGGAACCACCAATCCTTATCCCTTAAATTTATGAAAGACATTACTTCATTGGTCAAAGCCAGTGTCCAGTACATTAGCAATACCAAGCCATGCCCACGTGTCGGCACCGAAGGTAACTGATAGTAACGTTCTTTCATTATAAGCCAAATACAAAACGGATAAGACAAACAAACGATAAAAGTATTAAAAATCTGAAATCACATAAAGACATAAATTAATTATATTCAGTAATAATGTATAATAAAATTGTAATAACTCACCATAAAACCATAAACTGTACTATCTACATATATGCGTGCATTGAGCATAAATCGTATTAAGGCCAACATTGGTATAAAAAAATGCAAAAACAATTGCAAGCCAAATAAACGAGATCTAGAAATTTGTGTTGGATCGGTTATACGTGTTGCATATTTCCGATACACAATTAATTGTATTGTCCCGAAAAGAAATAGGAAACCACTGCATATTGCTGGGCCAACGGTTTCCATAAAACAATGTGAAACGCCATGATTGACCCAGACCTCTGACAAGGTAACATTCGGTGGACAATAAAGCATTTTGAAGTTGTTTTTGAGAGAATTAACTGAAAATAGATAAATCAAAATGAATATATTAGCAAGACAAGAAAGAAGAATATCTTTTCTATATTGACTTTTGAAACAGTAGTAGTAAGTAGATGATGTGGGAAAGAGGGCATTTGTGGTACTTTGAAGATGAGGAATTTTGTCCAAAATGTGCCTCTTGCTTGCATAGGTGGCAGGGAGGGCACGTATCTTTATTGATGGTTAATGGAGTGTTTAGTAGATGAGTAATTATTCGGGTAATGATGTATCACAAGCTGTGGGTTTATGCATTTTGTACCAGTGTTTATAAGACAATCAGTACTCAGATTGATGAGATTTCAGATTGTGTTTGATATTCCTGTGTAATTTTAAATTATGCTTAAGTGAGAGTTTATTTACAATCATACATATTTGTTTATAAAGTGGTAATTTTTTTGAATATGGTTTTGATATGCTCGCCTCCTAAAGATTTTATTGTGCTGAAACATATGTAAATGATTAATAATAATATTATACAACGATGAAGATAGATTAGAGATGGTATATTGTATAATAGTGTGATAATATTGTATAATTTTAGGTCTACTAGGGTGTACCCAATTATCGTGCAATTCTTTTATCAATTTTATCAAATATATCAATCTATTGATTGACAGTCAGTAATATAAGTAAGTACTATCTTTTTTTACAAGGTTACCCGTTAGTCATGCTCGGCTTAAGAGATATAACACATAATTTTATTGTCGGCGGCGTATATATTTCACAACAATCACACTTCCTACTCTGTAGTATGTAGTACTCTGATCATCACTGTCGCAATCTCAAATGAAATCTGCTACTATTATCAATTATGTTATATTTTTATCAACTCACCTTTTATTACTTTATTCTTTACCTAAGGCGGAATTATCGATCACGTAGATTTTTAATTGCGAGACAACATAGTTCACCTTTAGCACTGAAATATTTAAAACAAAATGTGAAATGTATTCAAAAATGCAATTCATTGTTGGTACCAACAAAGAAATCAAAATAAAATTATGCAATTTCTACTCACCACTGCCTCTAATCAATTATGTATGCCGCTTTATCAATTCAATTCCCTGAAATATTCAGATGTGAGCGCAACTCAACAACTTTTATAGACCACAACGCACCACAGTAAAAAGAATCTTTGTTATTTAAACCTTTTTTTCCTTTGCTTTTTGCGCCCGTCGTTCACGACCTTTCTTTTTACTTATTTGTTGTTTGTAAATGAGCTAACAAAAACACCGACTGAAACAGCTGTTTTTTCCTTGATAATAAGCGTACCCTTCATAAATTTCGCCAGGGCAACTCTAATCGATTGTTTCCATAGATACAGAACTGCCAACTTAATGAAAATTATAATAAATGTTATTGGTAGTTTTAATTTGAATTTAAAAAAAAATCAATGGCTCCAGATAGAGTGTTCTCAATAAATCTTAGTTAATTTTTTGGTAGTGATCTATAAAAAAATTATGTGTTTTCATATTCCATCAAAGTCGGACTCCTTTGATTATTATCATTATAAAGAAGTTTAGTTAAAGTGGAGTTAAAAAAAAATTGTTTGCATGGAATTTTATATGAAACTTTATATGTACTTATCTATAACAAACTCCCCCCTAGCGAAGACTATTATATAGCGACTTTATTACATGACTTCATTATAAATGAGTCCGAACTCCCCTTTAGCTAAGTGATTCCAATGGGTTATTTAATTTATATTTGCTCATTTATAACATATACAGTCGCATTCCATAATTCATAATCACTATAATTCACAAAATAAATTCAACTTATGGAGACTTCCATTTATAAAATTATTGATTGAAACTATGGAATTATATTACAGTTATTGAATTACATACATTTTCATTTATTTGACATACAATTTTTTAAGTTAAAGTTTCTTAAAATTGTTAGTAATGTACACTGCCGCTCACTTGAATAGCACCCCTCAATTTATTTTTTCACAATTTCCATTTCTCTGAAACCAATAATTTTAGAGCCCTACTTAAAGTTCATTTCATTCTCCAAACTACAACAAAAAACCGCTTTAAAATTATATGAGTAAGTATTTTTAAAAATTTTTTTAACATTTTAATATCAAAAAGAACCATTTCATTTTTTGCTCACTTAAATAGAACTCCTATAGAAAAATCGGATTAGAACTACACTACACTTTTAAAACTACGTGTCATGTTGTTTGCTTATATCTAGATCAGTTTGAAGTATTTTCCACATTATTTAATAATGTGTATTTCCTTCTTTATTGAGGATAACTTCATATATCTTGTTTGGATTCGAATCATACAATTTCTTAATGTAGTCTAAGGAAATGCACGACGAGGCATGTTCAATGGATCCAAGGAGTTTACATTTACAAGTATATGCTTTCCGGACTCATATACCTGGCGTACAAGCCATTCCCAAACATTTTCAATAATGTTAAGGTCAGGCGAGTATGCTGGAATCTCCTTTCCAATACTCCTTTCCCCAGTACTGCCTTGTATGACATTGCATTCCTTCTTGCAGTCAGAAACTGTAGATCTAAGATGCCATAGTAAGAAATGTACGTTATATTGGAACATTTACATATTTTATTTTCGTTAGTTTCACTGAAAAGAGATTCTAACTTGTAATTTTTTGTTGACTGTCATGATCGTCAGTTGTATTACTATTCAATTGTAAATATGAATTATGAATATTATCAATGAATCACTATATCATTCTTGGAAATATGTTCCATGGCATTTTGAGTTGCATTTACTAGCTCTGAAAGATGATGTTAAATAATGTCGTCTTTTTAAAGACTGCCTGCTGTGCTAATTTCATTGTTCACATCAAAATAATCCTTAAGAGTAGCAATGGAAGTTGTATTCGGATTTCATCTTATCCATGCTTTTTAATGAGCTTCAATCAATTTTCGATCTTTACCAAAAAAATTAAAGGTATGTATATCAAGTTTTTTTTTAAAATTTGCTATTGCCTGATTCTTAATATTTACATATATCACATGTTTTTGATACACGATTAAATACCTTACCTTTGCTACTTTTAAGATTCTACTTCGATAGTGAAATTCGAAATTCTGAATTACACCTTGGCCAAGCGGTTACAATTTAGATGTCATATTTGGTGGAAAAAATGTCAATTCAAAAGATTTTATTTCTTGTGAACATGTGAAATATGTTTAAAAAAGTAAAATTTAGTGAAGTGGATCGAAACCAAAAATCGTGTGTGGTTGCAATTTCTAAAAAGAATTAGCAATAAACGTATATACGAATATACATAAAATAATAGGGCTTTTCACTTAAATCTGTGTATAGAATCAAAACAACAGGTCTGATTCAGTTTCTGTTCAATGTTCCCATAATTCACGTCTTTGAATTTGCCTTACAATCGATAATATCGATTCAATAGGCAAACATTTAACACCACTGAAGCAGCGGTGCTTTGTTACTTTTGCCAAACAAAATATATTAACTTTTTCGGAATCATACAGTAAAACGACTAGCACACAAAAAGGGATTTCCCCCAAAAAATATAACTTAAGGTTGCACGAGCCATTCCAGTAATGGAGATGTTCAAGTTATGAAAGAAAAATTATATAGAAGTTCTGATCTAACAGCTACTGCAACTCGATTTAGTTTGACTTATATAAGATACGATACAAATTGTGAGTGTGACGAGAAAAATTATAGCCATCCGTCCGTTAAGGCACCTGTTTCTTGCATTTAATATAAAAAATAAACATATAATTGTCACAGTTTTGGAAATATCTTTGTCTTATGAGCTTTCTTTAATCCTAAAAATATCTAGTGAATATGATACTTCCAACAATTTTGCTTATACGAGTATTGTATAAAATAAGAAATTAAATTCCGGCGACTGCACTACGTGCATAGGTTATTTGGAATTTAACTAATGAATCTGAATTTCCAGCAATTTGCATTACAGATGGCTGCACTATGTGCATTTAATTCCTGGGATATTTCAAATTACTGGCAGGGAATTAGAGAAGGATGCCAGAGCATGTTGTGCTTCCTTCAGCATTCCATTTCAGACTAAATCATATCAACTAATATTTCACCTGTTCAGCCACGCTATCATAAACAATATACTGCGCTGCCGAGGTACCGCTTATTGTCCAGCGCAACTGCAGTTATGCTTATCTTCACACTCTACTGCAGTACCGTTTGTTGACAATGCTGCGCAGTACTGCTACCCAGGTGCGGAGAAGTGGATGTTAACTTATATTCGAGATAATAAATTTATTTCTTCCTTAATTAATGGTTGTCAGTATTTTTTGCTTTAAACTGATTAAACGGGGTACAGGTTTTGATTACTATAGTGTACTAACTAATTATTGTATAATACAAAAAAAGGTTTGTTTTCATCAATAATATCATTGCTGCTTGTTTTATTTTGCTATTTGAGAGTCACATTTGTAGCTCAATGAAGTCATTAAATCAAACTTATGTTTGTAAAATAAATAAAATATTCCAGCATTTTGTGTTAATAGTTGCTCAGAATCGAAAATACATGTGTAACTTTAAAAATATACTTAAATTATAATAAAAAAAATTTAGATTATTAAGAAAATATAAGCTTAATATCATAATTTATCACCCTATACTAAGTATGTATATGTAGATTCGTCGACATTTCAATTTAATTTTTTCGTTCGGTTTTTGTGCAACACTCTGCTTGCTTCTCTACACCTAATGGAAAGGGTTTCACGTATTTCCTTTTCAGTCATATTTAATTTTTTTTTAAGAAAGAATGTGATGTCGTCCACCTTAAGAGGATCCAGTATGGGCTTTTCGCTATGCATACTAAGCGAAGAGACAGCGAGTGTTTCAAAACCGAAAACTTCTTTGGCTAGATTGCGTGTAATTACTGTGCTGGGGAGGTTCCAGTTAAATCTATTGAGAATATCGTAGGAGATCTCCGTACCATGTGGTCCAATTGTAACCATTTTACTAGTACCTTTTTTGTCAATGGCTAAGTCTTTCAGACTTGTATTAATGTCAGGGTTCTCTTCGTTGCTGAACTCTAAGTTACAAGTCTTTCTGCCTTCTCTGTCACAAGTTCTGGATATATTAATGCGAATTACATCTTCAGTGATATTTAGTTTACCTTTAAAAAAGAACGTAATATCGGCAACCATAAGAGGATCGAGTTTAGGCTTCTGACCATATCTCCCACTAAGCGAAGAAGTGGCGAGTGTTTTATGACCGAAAATATTCAAAAGAAGTGCACTTATAATTTTTGAATTAATCTGGGTCCAGTCAATTGCATCGAGGTCTTTGCGGGATATCTTCGTTCCATATGGTCCAATACTAACCATATCACTATTACCGCATTCCGTTGTGTTCGTTGACTTCTTATCTGCTGTATCTTTCCAATTCACACCACTAACTGCGTTAACGTTTTTTTCTTTTAATACTTGTTGTTTCGATATTTCAATTAAAGGCAACTTCGATACTTCGTCCATTTTACTAACTGCTTTAAGTTCATATTCCTTTAGAACTTGTTCTTTCGATGTGTCAATTGGAGGGCACTCCAAGCTTGTTTCCTTATATCTAACTACTTCAACCTCATATTCCTTTTGTAATTGGTCTTTCGATGTGTCAATTGAAGGCCACTCAAAGAATTTGCCCATTTTACTAATTTCTTCAAGCTCATATTCCTTACGTACTTGTACTTTCAAGATTTCATTTGAGGAAATCAACTTCAAGCCATTATCCATATATATTTCCCATTTTTGTATTCCATCGAAACAACTATTACATAAATATGTTTTAGATTCCACTTCGTCTGTCTGGTCTTCTAACTCATTTTTGTATTGAATTGTCTCCTGGAAATGGATGAAAGAATTAGTATGGTATGTATTGTATATGTCACTTACGGCTGCCATAGATGTACTTACAACAGGTATATATTTAGCGAAGATTTTCTCATCTTGATAGTAACAAAAATTATCTGTTGAACACATTTTGCCAATGATTGACATGTGGGACTAATGTTCATATTTGTTAATTTTAATAATCACAAACAACTTTCTTCCACAAAAATATCCTTAACACAACTAAGCTTTGGAAAGCTCAGCTTTCTTGCTTATTCTACGCTCTTGTTTGAGTAATTTTGACATTCCGCATTGTGTTTCTCTTTCACTATTGTGTCTATTTTAGATTAATTATAGTGTACAGTTACTTGAAGTTCTTCAAATTAGAAATAAAAACAGAAAAACGTTATTCTTGGGCTATGCCAAATTGGTAATACTCTTCACGCTCATGTGAATGACTTACGTTTGGGGTAGAGTGAGAATTCATACAGCATTTCAATACACCAATAGTCATATGTAGATGGCGCAAAATATGAGCGTGAGCGCATGATCATGCATACTAGACCTCCTGTGATTGATCTCACATTATTGATTTCACTTATGTTTAGGGTAGAGTCAGAATACATACTGCATTTTAACATTGAGACCGGGAGCTATACGAATCTGTAATCCTAGGATCTTGAAATTTACATGGTTGGTGAATATGAGTCCGACACTTATAATGTACACATTTTAGTTAGATAAGATAAAACACATTAATTTGAATTTGGCTTTACCCTCTTAATGATACAATTCGGTTGATTCAAAATGACAAATGTGTAGCGTCTGACGAAAAGAAAACTTCGTGCAAAATTTCAACTCTCTAGCTCAAAAACTGACATGGCAAAGTCAACTCGTCTCGTCTCGTCTCAAGAACTTATATATTTTATGGGGTCTCCGGTGCCTCCTTCTGTGTATTACAAACTTCTTGATAAACTTATATGTAATACTATTCACTGCATGAAAATAAATATGCATAATCGTACCAAAATTGTTATAAATCGAAACCAAAGGAGAGGAACATACAAATACGAGGGTTACCTTTAATGTTTCGGGCAAAGAGAACCACTCACAAACATTTTTCATCGAAAACGGTTTTATTGCTTTTCACCTTACTTCATGAAGATCAATACACTTTTACATTAGCTGGAGCCACCATCTCACAATGTACTACATACCATATATACAAAACATGCGTTTTGATGGCATTAACCACTTCTTCATGCATCATAAAACGTTCACCTCACAATTGTTGTTGAAGTGTTGAAACAAAAAGAAGTCATTGTAGGCCAAATGAGGACTACCATATATTGCGAATGACCTATCAATTCAATGTTTTGGGAACTCCAAATTGGTGGGAGCCAACCTGTGAGCGCTCGCATCGTTGTGAAGAATGATATTATATGCTTCGTCCGCGAACATATTTTTTTGAATTGGCTCGTCTTCGAAGTCCAACAATTGATTGCTGTTTGGTGTCGGACTTATACGCATATATTCAAGATTCGATGGATTCTAGCAAAACAACTGACTTTCTCGAAATTCTCGATTTTGGAGGAAGTTTTATCGTCAAATATCGAATTGTTTATCTAAGCATTTTTGTTGAGATAAATTTCGTCCAAAATCCAATTCCATTTTTGTGTGAGATTTTAATTTTTTTTTTTGTAAGCTGATGTTGCTTTACTCCTCTAACATAACAAAATCCTTAAGCTGTGATTTGTTTGAAATCTTTCTTTTCCTGAATCTTGTCTCAAGCTCCAGCTAAAGAATTTCTGTATGGTTCAAATCAGGGCTTTGAGGTGGGGTGACACACATACAAGTATTATGTGCAGTGTGCTTAGCGTCGTTGTCGTATTGAAATAAGAAATCTTTCAGCATACCTGACATAACTTCTGCTTCATTTTATTTTGCAGAATATCTTAATAAGAGTGCTAGTCTCTAGTATTTTCGACGGATATCATATTTCCTAGTCCTGCAGCAGCCATGCTTCCTTTACAAGATTAAGCCACTTCTTGTATGCTTAATAGTTTTAACCTTATTCTTGAGATTGAGTGCTTCTCTAGCTCTGTACGAGACCCTCTTATGTCATTTTATCTATCTATCTATACATACAATATTATAAAATCGCATCATGTTAAAGCCGCTCGTTGGATTCAAAAACGAATTAATGAAATATATCAAGCTTTATTGTGAGTAACATGTAGCGTTTATTTAATGAAAATCGACCTTCAGAATCAAAAGATATTGATTTTTAATCCAAAAACTATTATTCGTTCGTATTATGCTTTGTAACTGACTAAGAACAAGAGTAAATATTGCGCTCTTCGTTCCTTCCTTTCTGAAAATGTTTGTAGTTGCCAAAAGATAAAAGGCGATCTACATAGAAGCAGGATTACGTTTGCCCATGTATCCCATGCCCATGTAACTAGTATCAAATATGCAAAATTTCAACACATCTAAAAAGAAGGTATTGTCTCAAAAGTCTATTGGCTTGGCACAATACCTTTCTGCGAATGTTATTTCTTTTTTTTCATGATGGATGATGAGTTTTCAAGGTGGGGGATTTTACGCTTGACCATAAATGTGTTGACAGAAAATGAAATCTAAGGTGAGGCTATAAAACATGATACTAGTACACTCTTTTTAATAAATATTTTTATTCAATATCTACATTCATATGTATACGTATAATAATATATTTATGTTGCTTTAAAAGCGACTGGGTTTTATAATACTTTAAAAAATGTTACTTTTACAATTATCATTTGAAAAAATCCTAATAAATTTAACTTAACAAAACATACGTATTTATTATATTTTATTTTATGATAAAATATTTAACATTTAACTTTTAAATTTAAAATCTACATTTTTTATCTATTGTATTTGTTTTTTAACATCTAAGTATATTTTACGTATTTTAGAATAGAATATATTCAAAATAAAAGGAACGCATATTAAATAAAGTTATACATATGTGTAAGCTCACAAATTTGACAAGATCACTTAAATAAAATAAGTATTTGACTATAATTAGATTTTTATAAACAAATAGTATATGTAAGTATATTCTACATGCATATGCTTTACAGTACAATAGTATTTAGATATATGTATTTATATGTGTAGATGGACTTAGTAAATAGAGAGGTCTGCATAAAAATCTCTAACAACTAAACTTGTTCAAACATTAACTTATTATCACATACACACACTTACTTATTTACTGACATATACGATACGTGTATGTGGACATTCCATACAATCATTTTGCCCACTTTTAACATAGAGAATCATAAAATTGCTGAGGTTTAGTTTGTTTTGGCTATGAATTGATTTTGGCCAGTAGTGGCTGTGTAACTGCATTGTTGCCAACACCGGAAACATTGCCCCCACTGCTGCTGTTGCCATTACGACCCGATGAACATTCCTCGTCTAGGGTCAACATGCTATTCGATGTGGTTTTACAAAGTAACTGTGTATAGTTCTTGACATTGTTTGTCTTAAGAAGATTATTGTAGTTTTTGCAATCGTTGCCGTGATGATGATAATCACTGCTGACCATTGTGGTTGCTACGGTATTGTGACGATTCAATTTATGCGTGGGACTACTGAGCTTGCTATTGTGATTTGCTGGTGTCACAGCTGTAGGCATGTTGTTAGTGCAATTGGCTTCCAGTAATGGAGCTTTTAGTGGATTTATCACTGCCATCGGTGGCAAAATATCATGTGCCTCTTCCGGTTCTTTGCCTGACAATTTAATACGATTGCAACTACTTACGCTGCCATTATCAGCGGCAGCAGTACTGTTGTGTGCAGTAACAAGGGTTGAGATCGTTGGCGATGGCTTAAGGCGTATACGAGTTGCAGGATGCAAAATGCCACTTAGATTTGAATTGGAATTGGATTGTATGTAGGAATGACGATTAACATTATTATTGTGATTGTTATGGCCATGGCTATGGCTATGACTATGGCTATATTTTAATGCACCCGACAAAGGTAGTCGAAAGTGTGCCAACTCCCAGTTTTCGTGGCTACGCTGTGTCTCGCGTAATGAGCGACTGCTGTATATATCACACTGTTGCACTTTGTACTTATTTTTGTCCAATATGCCACCCATGCCGGTGCCACTACTGCAAATCCCACCGCTGGCGTCAAGGTAGTAGTTGTAGTCATCAGTCTTGAAGTCGGTACCATTTAACTTAGGTGAGGATGATGATATCTTACGTTTAACGCGTAAATTTGGTGATGTTTTCGTTTCCCTTTGCTCTTCAATTTCTGTAATTTGTGGCTGGCCACCTCCACCACCAACATGAGGTTCTGTTATTGATGGTATAAGAACGTGTGGCAAGCTCGATTCCTGTACTCCTGGTAGAGCAGTCAACATAACCATGTCGGAGTACTGTTTATGCAGAGGGGTATTATGGCGAAGTGGTTGTTTAAGTGAAGAGCGACGTGACAACATCAATTTACTGGGTGATATTTGTGTCTCTGGCCTCTGTGTTTCACCTTCTAGCCAATATGTAAGCATCTCACCTTTACCCTTCATGGGCACATAACCACGTCGCGTTGTCACAAACGTGCCAAATTCATCTAATGCTGTCTTTGTAGTCTCACTTATGTGAATTTTAAGTGCTTCACCATTTGATTCCATGCGTGAGGCAGTATTCACTGTATCACCAAACAGACAATAACGAGGCATTTTCAGCCCAACAACACCGGCCACACAAGCACCCGTATGTAATCCAATACGTAACTTCAAACGATCTTCTGGACGATGATGTATCCTAAAATTATGAACAGCTTCGAGCAGCGCCAAAGCCAACCGTGCTATTTCTCGAGCATGCTGGCTACCATTACGTATAGGCAAACCCGAAACTACCATATATGCATCACCGATGGTCTCCACTTTGTAGACATCAAAATTCTCAACGATTGAATCGAAACAGGTGTAGAGATCATTAAGGAATTGCACGACTTGCATGGGCGTGCTCTCCGCTGAGATAGCTGTGAAGCCAACAATATCACTAAAATATATCGTTACTTGATCGAAGGTCTCCGCTACGACAGGACGTCCGCTTATCAACTGTGCTGCAACACTTTGCGGTAACAATTGATAGAGTAACTTTTCGCATTTCTTCTTCTCCTCATTGTAGTCTTGTGTGCGTTCCTCGACAAGTTCTTCGAGATTATTGGCATACATTTCCATACGCTTGAGTAAATTATCAACAATGTTGCCAGTTTCATTATCCCTAAAAGGAAGAGAAAGATAAATAAAAACCCCACATAAATTTCAAATTAAATAAACTCACTTATTTATTTTTCGTATTGTTGTTTTAAGCGCTGTAAAGTCTGGTCGCTCGGCTGGATCCTCTGACCAACAACGTAACATAATTCCAATTATATCATTGTGTGTATCTTCGATTTCTGGTCGGAATGGTATGCGTGTCCTTTGTGGATAACCTTTGACTAAGTCAATTATTTCTGTAAAATAGAAATATGAAACTTGTTATTTCGGCATCATTATTTTAAAGTTCATATATTGTATCTTTTTCACATGCAAAGGATTTTTTTATTATTGTGTCAATACAATTCTACTTATTTTTAATTGAAATTCTATTTTATGATTATTAACGACAACACACCATAACCCTTACCAAGATGGTAACACCTACGAATATAAAGTAACTTTATATGTAGTATGTAGGAGACATTCATGCTCTTTTTGCTTGATTTCAAAGTTAATTTAGTTCAATAACTCACGTAGCCACCACCATCAATGACTTCGCGCAATTTGTTTAAACCAAGGCCTACATGCGAAATCGATAATGTCGTAATTTGACTTTGAGTTTGGCAAATTGCAAAGGACTACTCCTTTTAGTTTTTGATAACCAAATTGAAAGGGTCATAAATCGAAATGTTGAACAGAAGGATAGATAGACGAATCTACAATAAGAGGAGAAGCCATTTTATTGTATTTTATGGCAATTGGAGGAAAGTTTTACGATTGTAAAATGCTCAAAAAGAAACGAATAAGGTACGATATCTCTAGAAGAACACCTTAGGATTATTCAATTTTATAGTCTTTAAACTATTGTACAATAAGTTCTAGAGTATTTTGAATGAATGATTCAATTCTATAAAAGAAAATTTAATTCGATTAAATAGACTTTTTATACTTGCTGTTTTACAAAGATGCGAATAAAATTCATTCATGACAGGATGACACATAAAATCAGTAGTTGATTTACCAGAAGGTTCGACCCTAGGGTGGCAAATTTGTGACCAATATTTTTGAATGCGAAAACTTCTATAGGTACGTTGTGTGGAGGACCATACCTGTCAGAAAAAGTATGGACCAAAAAACATTTACGTTGCTTGGTGATGTATGCCGATCGATCCAGAGATGTACAGTGAAGACAATATTCGCATTTATTCGGGACTTATCATTTCGATCCATTGTACTCTGTTTGAGAACCAAGAGTTTAATGTCTTAAAAAATACAGAAGTTTGATAGTAACAAGTCAGATTGATGTCCAACTCGACCCAAATTGATGATTATTGGAGAAACGTTCGGAACAGGGTTGTTGCCGCAGTGAAGCGACTATATTCATAGGAAAAAAATGAAAACTTCGGTGTTCCTTATAACGGAAATTATTGTATGATTTTGGAACTTTTAGCTGAATTCGATCCTTTTTTTTATCTATTTGGGAATCTTGGATCTGGAAGTACCGTTTGCGATGAGTTTATTCTCTTGAAAAGTAAAAGTATTTCTTCTGCAATCTTAATTACGTCGTTGTGTTGTAAAAATAATCTAGGAATTGACATATCGGTCCCACAATCATACTAACTACGGGAAAACGGTGGTGTAATTAGGACGAGAGTGCTCGTACAAATCAAAGTGAACTGTAGAAGTCGGTAGGGGTGGCAAAATTTTAATAGCCTACTGGCTACACTACTTAACTGGTAACAAGTCAAAAGATCGACTATGGAATACTCTCTATGGGGAGAAAACACTAGTGTTTTCGTCATATGGAGTCTTGTATTCCACTCGGCCACTCGATGATTTTATCGAATAACCAAACCGCTTCAACTGAATATCAATAGGGCTGTCAGCATATAAAAACCCAAAAGGAGGAATCAAACACTCCCAAAAGAGTTTTCTGTGGAACCTATAATCGGAAATCTGGTGGAATAGAGGAGGAAGAGTTTTCTGTGGCGCCCCCCTATATCGTTTTGTCTTTATTTTTTTCACTCAAATCCCCAAGAGTGAATTGAGTCACTTATTCACATTTTCACACCTTATCTTTAAACGGAAGCTTCTACACCCTTTCTGAGTTCATTTTTGAATGCTCCTATTATTTTGCCAAACTAGTCTTAGAGGGTTAAGGAACATTTCCATATTATTCGCATTTGAGGAAAACAGGAGGATGTGTGTTTTGAGTGTAGTGGGATCTTATTGAGATCTAAAATAACCCTGCAGTATGAATCACTGGTCCAAAACTTGTTCGTGGCTAGTGCATTTGTAACTAGTACCAACAATCTCCTTTTATTTTTATTCAACTGGTGAATTTAACATGGCGATGTCGTTGAAAACGGTCAATTGCCAACGCCTTCGTTACCGTTCACCAGTCATGTCACGTTCACTATCACCACCTACATTACCGTTCCACAGTGTTTTCATCAGTCATTGCCACCGCCTGCATTACCTACGACTAGTGAATACACTTGCCATCACTAATACTAAAAGGGGCTGCTGACATACAATGGAAACGCGCACTTGCTGGTTTGCATCTGCATAACCTGCGATTAGTCAATTTACTAGCCAACAGCTAGTAGTATCGATACGGGGGCTATTGCCATCAAGCATAATGCAGGGAATGCTATAGAAGAGAATTTCCAATTGATAATATTAAAAGTTTTAAAGTTGTAGACTATTCTGTAATGTGAGTCTCAGAGAGGCACGTTTATCCAAAAACGCGTTTTGTATATGATCTGCATTTTTTTCATTTATTCTTAGTCTCCAAATTAAAGTTTTTCCAACTGAATTAGTCACGGTAGCAGAGCCACATGAGGACAACCATTTAACAACATTCATTTCAAAGAAAAAATTGTTTTAGAGTTTTCATTTCATTTACAATCAGTTCTCACACATCAATGAGATGTCTTGGAAGGTGACTCTTCTTTGTTAAGGATTTACAATTTGCTATTCAGGCAAACATGTGAATAATGCTTCTATGGATAATTTGACACTGTCTAGGAGTTTTGGACACATAACATGTTTTTCTAGCTTTTGTATTTCGTGAAAACAAGCGACCTAATGTTTAAACAGACAAATATACACATTGCTTTCTTTTGGAGTTGACGATGAAAAATTATACTCTCTTGGTGTAAAAGGGATTTTACTCATGCTTAAAGTATAAAGTAATGTTATTAATACTTCATTTATTAGAAGATTGATGATGTTTGGGTAACATTAAATAATTTTATTGCCATGTACTACATAAATTCTATGCATCAATCTCATGTTTTTATATCAAATTTAAGACTTCAATTAAATCTTAACTACGCGCAACTTCAATCAATACTTTTGGTCAAGTCAAGTCCATGAATTGAACCAAAAAACGCCACTTCAAGTAAAAAGACCATGAACTGATAAGAACTAAGGTAACATAGCGCGAAGATACTTGAACTCAGAAAATAGACTTCTAAAAATAAACGAATAAATGTTGAAAGGAAGAATTTGAATAAACTTCTCAAAGAAACTTGCAAACAACATGAATTGAGCAACCGGCGCCTGCTGTGCTCATAGCCAAAGCAAAGTAAAGAAAACATAGATAAAAACGGTGACGAAAAAAATAAGAAGAGAAACCGGATGCAAATAATTTGATGAACTTGTCAAAACTTAAGTACTTTACAAGTTGAAGCAGCATCATCAGCACGAGTGAAATGAGGCTTGTGCTCTGTTTGAGGACTGACAAAAGGTTGTCTGAAGTGTATCTAATGGTAAAGTTTTGCTGAAATTGTAAAAAGAAATATAAAATGGTAAAGCAATGAAAAAAGGATTCTTTGAAAGTTTGTTTTTTTCTTCATAAAATCATTGCTTGAAATCTTTTGTTTGATTTTGTCTATTTACACATTTATAACAATTTTTGATCTATGGCAAATGAGTTCATTAAGTTTCTAGTAGATTTTATGTAAATTCATTCATATTTTTAAAACTTTTCAACTTCTACTGTAAAATTTTCAATACTTTAACTCTTCTATTATCTTTAATACTGACAGATACTGGGTATCCGCCGATGGTCAAACTAGTTTTGTAGTTGGTTATGTAAATATAATATTTTGCAATGTGGTAGTTTGCGTATGAGTAATAATCTGATTTGTTTGAACACGTAGTCAACAACTGACTGGCTTCCTTTGTTGTAAATACATAACTAATTTAAATTTTATGATAGAATAGCAAAAGTATAGCTCATAGTAATAGAATGTAGCTTATTTTGAAAACCCCTTGCTGTAGTTTGACTACAAATGTATATATATTGCATTGAAAACTCTGTGGCATCCTAGATAGCCACTTGTCTGCCAAACCATTCTCAATGTTATTATTACTACACATACCTTGTGGCGATTTTTCTGTCTTGCCCAGATAGAAGGGTCCTTGTCGTGTGGTTATCTCATGCACAATAATGCCAAACGAATAAACATCACCCTTTTGGGTGCCCATTGGTGGACGTTGTTGCTCCAACTTAAGTAGTTCGGGTGCAGTCCAAAGGAATTCTGGGAAAATGAAAATGTTCAATTCAATCGAATCACACACAAAACACAAATTGTATGAATGTTTGCAATGTACTTACGACTCCAATAGGCATGACTATTGCAATTCTCAATATCGCTCTCTTTGTCATAACGTGCTCCACGCCGTAAAGTGTGCAAACCGAAATCCGTAATTTTCAGCACGAAACGTGAGTCGACGACACAATTCGAAGACTTGAGATTACCATGTGAACGTATGTCGGAGTTGTGCAGAAATTGCATGCCACGCACAATGTCATGCATCAGTGAGAGCTTAAACATCCAATCCAATTGAAATTGTTCATTCTCCAGTATGTCCTGCAATGAACCCTTTGGACAATATTCTGTAAGTAGAAAACTTCTGCGTGTGTCTAAACAGGCACCATAGAATTTCACAAGATGGTCATGTTGCAAATCCTTCATGCGTTTCAATTCTAACATTAATTCCCGAGTCAAATTTATAGTTTCCTCATCAATATGTTTTATAGCCACTTTACAACCACGATACATGCCCACAGGTATAAAGATTTGGCGATCACCATTTATGGAACCCATATCTTCGGACATAAGTGTAAGTTGAGAACTTTGTTTGACAAGCGAATGAAAGGAGCCCCGCAAAAACCGATCTGTAGTATCACGAAAGATAACTTCGTCAACGGAGATTTTCCAAGTCATCGAATTGATTTCTGCTTCAGACTTATAATGACGATAACCAAAGAAGAAACATACCGCCATTATAACAACCATCATGCCGAGCACAATCGATAGTATGGCATAGCCAGGCAATGCTATGACAATAAAAAATATTCTCAATTATGGTATTTTTTTTACAAATTATATTATTACTTACAATTATCTGGACAAAGAGCTCCATCATAACCGCAGGTAGGACGATCTGGTGGAGCTTCTTCGCGATCACCAGCCCAGTGTATGACT
The DNA here is from genome assembly GCA_037043315.1 of Amiota communis. Lineage (NCBI taxonomy): Eukaryota > Metazoa > Arthropoda > Insecta > Diptera > Drosophilidae > Amiota > Amiota communis. The sequence goes on from JBAMAV010001055.1 coordinate 518,994, forward strand.
TTATCTGGTTCATATTCTAAACGATTGTGTAGAAAATGTGCAACTATTTCAAAGCGACCGGTTTCTGGATTCATATCAAGAAGGGAATATGCCGATATGCGATCACCATTTGCATCAATCGTAACATTGCCTGTGATGCCTGTAAAACTACGATTCCACATGCGACGCACCATATCAGTACCATTAATGGGTCGTGTTAACATTGTTGGATCCTCACGTATGCTGTCATTTAAAGCATTCGCATAGAGTAGGACACCATCGAAAAAGGATGTTACAAAAGCTGAGATCGGTTCATTGTCGCTGAATGTGTAATTATATTTGGCAGCAGCAATGGCTTTAATCTGAAATAAAAGAAACATAAACGATTATGAAATGTTCAAACTTCATGTAAAAATATTTATGTAAAGTTTTTTGAAAATCCTTAATCTACCATAAGAACGATTATGCTATTCTATGGCCTTCAGTTTAATTTGTTTTTGCAACTCAAAAATGCAATTACCTCGATTTCCATTCTTGTGCTTTTCATTATTTTTGTACATTTCTCTTATAATGATTTTCTTACTACTTATTTGCTTTTCTGCTAAAGGCATAGACATACCGAAGAGGGAATTAAAAGGAAATCATGTGCACACTGCGGGCAATAGTATCGACAAACTGAGAAAACTAAAGAAATTCCTTATAATCCCCTTTGGTGAAAAACTGTGTATGTCCATGGTTGAGTATTTGATTTATCTCTTCGTATTTCATTAAATGAACATGCGAAAAATTACATCTGTTCTTAAGGGTTTTTCTTTTTTTTTTTTGGGGATTCTTCCAATTTATGCTAAAAATTATTACCCCATATAATTTTTAAATCAAAATGGAAGGATAACATTATTATAGATTTGAATATCCAAGTTAATTTGCATTAAATTTGGTATTCATTTTTTTTTTTTTGGATTTTTAAGAATTAAAAGCATAAATTTAAATAATTTTAATGGTTCATTAATGGGATATTTGTTTATATAATTTTTTTCTGTTCCTTCATCTGCTCCGGGATGTAATTTAGTATTTTTTTCTCTTTTTAGACACATTTTACGAGAAATTCGTAATTCTAACCAATCTCATTATCCTTTTCTTATAATTGTTTCGCTTATTTAAGATTATTTTCCTTTTACTTTGCATCACCTAATTTATGCTGTCTGTAAGTTAATTTTTTCCATCGCTTGACCTTTTTCATTCATAATTTCATTTTTCCACATTTTAATTTCAAATTTCTTTCTTAATAAACTCCAATTTTTTACTTCATTTTTAAGCATTAATTGAGATGTCCTCATTTTGCCTTTTCTATTTATGTCCTATATTAAAAGATTTTTTCTCACATTTTTGCACAAACTTTATTTTCTTTTATTTTCTCAGGGATATAAGTTGTTTTATTATACATATTTTAAAGATATATGTTCTTTCTTTATGAAGGTAAGTATGTATGTTTCTTTAACTACAATATATAGGATCGGATCTAAGTTAAAGTTAAATTTACAAGGGTTTATGATGCCATTGATTTAAAATTCTTATTTAAGCTTGCATATAAATAGCTACTATTCATATTAGAGTCAATTTTATCTCATTAAATATCTTCTAAAAGTAAGCTGTATCTATGAATCCTAACCGAAAACCTCACTTGGAATGGAATAGGCTTATCAGATACTGCATTCTTTGTAAATATTTGAAAAGATTCACCGTATTAGGGCAATTGCAACGACTCTATCGCAGTTATAGAATAATTTATCTAGTGCATTGAATACCTTAAGTCTTAGATTGATATGATCAAGCTCAATAAACTGTGTATGGCCAAAATAAATAATAATAATAGTAATAAATATGGATGTAACGATACAACATTTTGCCGATACGCTCTGGTGTGTTCTAAACAGCTGTTTTTTGGCTTGGTTATACACATACGTGCAACTTTGCGCACACGTTGGCAAAATTAAAACTGCAAATTTGTGAAAAATATATGATTAAGAATATTTTGCAGAATATGCATATAGTTCTTGCAGCTTTTGGATCATCAGTATCGTACACAACTCTTTTTTCGAAACTGTGTTCTAGGGAGCAGACCACTGTCAGTCTTTAGTGTGGCGTTATGCAACTCTTTTTCATGATAACGCTTTAAGTATGTCCACAAGTCTGATGTCATGTAGCCTTTGTGCCATCATCCTGTTTTATATCAAAATTTTTCCAGATGGAACTTGTTTACTTTAAAGGCTTCGCCATTCCAACAATTGATTGCGCCGACTTATTTATGTTGTCACTTCAGCGGCTTTTTTTAACTTAGTGGTTTCCCGCGCTTATTCACAGTTTCCAGGCTTGAAACTTGGGAGAAAAGGTCAGATTCAGAAGAAAAAATATAAACTACGACTAAATGGCCTTTTAGACGATCAGATCAGTGAACTGAATCGATGACAGAATTGAGGACTGATGGCCAAGCTTATTTGTCAGTCCATTTCGATTTATAAGCGATAGCATGGACTGAGACTGCACTGACCGTCTAAAAGGCTTTATGTTGGCAAGCCTGACTATTTCATATCGGACAATAGACTATCGGCGATTCCGATATATCGGACGATATATTGTTATAGTTATATATTGTATCGGCCAATATATCGGGATCGGAATCGGAATCATTACATACCTAGTAATAAATACGCCACTTAATGTGTAGGAGTTGCTAGATCATAGATCTAAGCTTTTAGATATACATAATATATATATGTATTACATATAACAAAAATTAGTCTGTAGTTCAGTATCATTAGAAATAACTTTCAACAAAAATAAGGTCAATGATAACAAACTTAGACTATTTTCAATGAAATAAATAAGACCTTTGGGACAAAGAAGAAAAAGATTGCTTTCATGTAGTGAAGCTTTGTTGTAAGATTTTGAAAGAGCGGTTGATCCATAAACATGTAGAATAAAACGTGGTAATGGTGGAAGAGTGAGTATAGAGGTGTCACATTGATATAAAATCAATGAAAGATAATGATCATCCCAAAATAAAATAAAAAAATGATTTTTAATCTGCCCTGGCACCAACCACTCCACTATTGACTTGCATCACAAAGCATATATCGAATTAATGGGAGACAGAAAAGCTCGACTATACTTAAATTTAGAAAATAAGTGTATTCAAATCAACTTTTCGCATATAATAATATAGAACAAATACATTCTAGATATACATAAGTAACACTTAATAATAACACAGGCCTGCGAGATTTTGTTACAAGAACCTGTGGTACTAATTCTCGTAGGTTTTAAGAAATGGCTCAATGTCATCAATTCAAATGTTCATAACTTCTTTAAAAATAATCGTAAATTAATTTTCAAAAATGGGTTTTCAAGCTGAGAATACGCACTATATGATAGAGCTTTGGAAAATTAAAGAAAAAATTTAGATCTCCCAGAAAAAATTCTCAAAAGTGGCCAAAATAGCCATTTTTGGGACATTTGACCTTGAATTACTCAAAATCCTGACGTGATGGACCATTTTGGACATCAGATTCGTGTTCAGCGCGCAAAAATCTACGAGAATTAGTACTACAGGTTCTTGTAACTGAAAAAAGGTCAAATTTCGGAGGCCTGTGTAATTCTTAGGGATTTTGTGAATCTTTTCTTACTCTTTTTGCAATATGAAACTTATTGTTCAATTCTAGACTATTTAAATCCTTATATTTATAAGGCATTTGTGCCGAATTAAGTTGGACCATCCACTGCAGTTCTGTCCGACTTTAATATTTCGCACACAACAGTCCATTCATAGCTTCTACCTTTGCATCGGCTAGCAATTTCCCCAGCAATGAATTCTGCGTTTTGTTCCATTTGTAATATTGTCCAGAGATATTAATTTAACAAGAATAGATTTTGACAGCCAGCAAGTCAATTTCAAAAGAATAAGTGTTAAGTAGAACTAACAAACGATTCGTTATAGTTTATAACAAACTCTATTCGACTCATCTTGTTCAACACTTGAAGTGATTCATACTCGAATTGAATCAATCTTAAATTAAATCTAGAAATTTTTTACTCGTTGGAGTTTTCAGATATATGTATATCAATTTAAAATGGATAAATAAATAAATAAATACATGATCATTGACATTTGATAAATTATTTGACGACTGTGGCTGCAATTATGTCGCATTCCGTTGATACAATTAAAGCAATAAATACAGATGGGAGAATATGAAGTGAGCTCAATGATAATTCAAAGTTTGACTATTTTTAAGCAAATGGAAGATAACTTCAGTGCAAAGAAGACAAGGATTAATTGTAATGTATGTTAAAATGACAGCTAAGAATTTAAGGAAACTATAACCTTCTTATACTCATTAAATAGAGCTACAATTCTTCATTAACCATAGCATTTAGAAAAACATATTTATTTATTTATATGAAGTTGGCATTATAATCTAAAATTACAAGCTAGACAAAGCTGTGGAGCTCTAAGTCATCAACTGGCTAATCGGACTCCGGATGGTGGTATGAAAATTATGTAACTCTACAATGAAGTATAATCATTTTAACTAATTTGGACAGAATAGTGATAAGAGTAATATTAAGTAATAATAAGATAATAGTAAAAATGATGTAAGTATAAAGTAGCTCAATATAAAATACAGTAAGAACGTAAGGTAACGCTGAATCTATAGATGAATGTGTAAATAGTGAACAATTGTATTTTAACTTATAATAATTGGTATAATTTGGGTAATGGGATTAGATCCACGAGCCAAAGATCTTGTCTTCTGTCACGCGTTAAATTTATGGCACTCTCTGACGCGATGATGGTTTATTGTGCAGCGGGGGATTATTGTTGTAGAGACCTGTAGCATTATTGAGGAAATTGTTCTGTCAAATATTTGCTACGGCCAAGCCTGAGTCGTGTGAATTTTATCATGTCCAGACGAGATAAGCCCAGTACTGGTATAATCTGTTGTTTTGTTTACGTTCTACCCTTCGGTAGCATGGGGAGGTATTATCAATGATACTTTCTCATCGATAAAATTATATAAAAGTGGACTAATTCGGTGAATATTGGTATAATATTTTTCATTATTAATTCATTTTTTCTAATGATGACCTATACATTTTGCCTATTTAACCTTTAGTTATACAGTCATTTATTCTTTAATGAAGTACATATTTGTTTTTTGCTTATTTTAAAAATACTCTCATTAAAGATGTTTTATAACATACACTGTATCTCATTACAAATTATTCTATTGTACCATTTTTTTCCTTTCTTCCCATTTTTCTTTTTGTATTTTGTTCATCATTCTACATATTGTATTATTTTCTCTTTTAGCATAGAATTTCCTATTTGAAAACTTTCAATATTCAATTAATTTAGTTTATTCTTGTTTTTCTTTACCTTTTTAATAAAAAATCTATTTAAATTATTACTAACCTAATTTTTCATAGTTTTGCAAAGTGGAAAAATGTTTCTTATTTGTTACTATTATTGTCGTAAGTACTCGTATGTATATTGACTTATTTTATTATCAACTTACAATGAACGACAATGACGATGATGTTACTTTTAATATTACATACATATGTATATTTACATTTTATGTTGATGTATATAAAAAGAAAATTACACGCTTCTTGCTCGTTATAACATGAGTGTAAATGTCAAACAAAAACAACAAAACCTTGGACAATAATAAAAACAACAATACTAACAGTAATGTGCATGTTACGAAACCGGCTGATGGCAGCATATGTAAGATACATTGGCTTGTTGCTATAAACAAAAATATTTACATGTCTACGACTTCATGCTTATGCTGATGCATGAGTTATCAGGTGTTACCCATAAAAAGAAAAAGAGAGAGAGAGAGAGTGAAAATCTTCAACAGAAAAGAATATTAAACTATGCAAAAGCAAATTGGTTTTCTCGAAGGATGGACATGATACTAGCAACAAGATATATGTAGTAATATTACTTATGTACTATATGCAAATTACATTTGTTTGTTCCTTTCTTCATTCTCATTCTCACTTTTACTATAAGCATATTTCCTCAGTATCTGATGGAAATTATGCAGCTTATCAATATCGACCATAAACATACAATATAATTTTTACTTACATCATTTGAAACCCTTGTATAGGCGTCATCATTGGGTTGCTTTGGTGTTACGGTTAACATGGCTGTGTAGGCTTTACGTGCCCGTTCATTATTTGTAACTGTATCATTTTTAAGATACCATGGTTGTGATGTTAAATATGGCACTCTATAAGAACAATGAAATGTTTAAAGTTTATTAGAAATAATTCAATTCAATGCTACAAATTTTTAAAATATACAAAAAATATTTCTTATGATACATTATGATGTAGAATGGAGGTATTTTCATCTGTATAAGTTAAACATTCCAAGTCGACAAAACACATAAATGGCATATTAGTGAAAAGCTTTAATTAGAATGAGCATATTGGTAAAGTTAGTTATGTCAAAAGACGGAAAAGGTATCTCTTTTAATGGACGATTAGGTTAGCGAAGTGCCCGATGTGATCAAATTTCAAGAGTTTAGGAACCTCATAAGACTCCTGACTTCCATGCCTTGAACAAAGCGTTCTCAACATTTTTTTTGGATAACCTTAGGGTGATGAGAGAAGGTGATAGATTGTTTCTCGTCCTCATCATTCCAACAGATTCTGTAATAGTTAGTTGGGGGAAACCTCAGCTTAGAGTCATGTTGCCGACTAGGCATTGTCCTGTTATGCCACCACTGAGAAAACATAGCTTTGCTTTAATGTAAGCAACATATTCTTGTAATTTTGTACGAGAACAGTTGAGTTTAGTGTAAGCTTTTATTGGATAGTGTATTGTTCAATTGATATTTTGTTTTTGTTGTGGTTTGAGGTGTTATATTTATAAAGTATTATTTGAATTTAAAGTTGTTGTTGGCTTAATGGGGTATATGTGTGATTCTATCTCATTGAAAGTCATCCTGCAGTTGCCAGGGAACCATTCATTGATTTGATGCAATGAAAATGATTTCATTTGAATTTTCAATTTTACGCTATCACTAAATCACTATATATATTGTATATTTTGTTCTAGAAACCTATATGCCCACATTAAGCCAACAACACAAATGAACAACCTACTTATTTATACATAATGTATATGCACATCATAAATCATTTATTAATAGAAATGTAAATTGCAAAACGTAAAAATTAAAACAAAAAATATCCCGTGCGTGTTAATCAAATCAAACTATTGCATTTATTTATTTATGTATTTATATGCACATAGTATTAAAACTTCTTTGTGTATTAGTGTATCTGTGTTGTGTGTCTTATCAGTGAGAATATTTACTTGGCTTCAATGTCAATACATAATACGATTCGATTATATTGAACTATAATGTTAGATTGTATTTGTGTGTAGTACTATTGTATATAGGAAGTTAATTAAAAGCTAGTTTGGCGTATCTAATTATAGTTAAGATATTGATTAGGTTTGAACACGTGAAAGTATTGGATTTTTATTAACAGTTGCCGAAAAGTTATTTTTATATAATTTTTCGTGCACAAATTGTTCTGATAACTTTTTATCTAGGGAATAAAAAAGTACTATAAATATATATTTTTAAACGTAATTTCATTCCTTATCGATTCAAGAGAAGTTAACCTTTAAATCCACTATTGTTGGATGTTATTACAATACTTTGGATTAGTATATATAAATGATGTAACTTTTTTTAATTATAATGCAAAGAGGTGTATGAAACTAAGTTATTTCATTTACTGATAAACAAATTTATTTTGAATATGTTTGAATAAATTGCATTCTTAAGGAATGGGGTTGATTTTTTTAAGGTTGATAGGGTTTTGTAAGGATTGAGCAAGGATGAAGTTGAATTTAAAGAAAATAATTCGATTTTAATTTGAACTATTAACACATTCTGTTAAAATGTTGTTGATTGAGGAGAGAAAGATACAGCACTGCCTGATTAATTCATTTTTAAGTAACGAAAACAAAGAAATAAATGTATGACACCATTAGAAATGGTAAAGATTTATTGATTTCTTTTATTTTCATGATTTATTACTGTAAAATTTCATATATTCTTTTGAATTTTCTTTTCTGTTTGTACCATAAAGTTTTCCTCGAATTGCCCTTAAGAAAACTCGACTGTCGTTTGCTACAATAATCAAATAACGAATGAGTAGTCCTAGTCTGTCCAAATTTTAATATGATAATCTTTATGATGACATTTTTGAATAAGATTCTTGATATTGCTACCCAAAGAATCTAAACTAGTAGTTGTGCCACAGATTTGCTTGTCTTATCGAGCAAATGGTCTGCCTTATCTCCTTTAGGACTAATAGCAATTTATGATCTATTGTATAGAAACCATAGTCCCTTTCCGTGTTGCCAATTTAGCCTTTTTCTGGACAAATCTGTCCTTTCTTTAACTGACTTAGCTGCAAAAAAACGTGCCCTATCTGGAATTGTTTCCTTTTTTGGTTGTAATACATTTATTTTTGAAGTGAAACTTCTTTAGCGGTGTTGAGCAAAAATGTAGTACAAATTTTGAATGATAAAATACAGATTGTAACGTTTTTCGGATTCTGTATCTCTTGAACCGCACTAGGTAGACACTTGAAATTTTTGGAAAATCCACCAGAAAAGTCTCAAAAAAGAGATTACATTTCCACAACGACAACATGCAGTTTGTGTGTATAAAAATGTTTATAGCAACAACATGCAAGCAAACAGTTTGTGTGTTGCACTATTATAACCGAATGTACGAAGAAAAGAGAACGAGAAACACACAGAAGCTCGTTGATGATCTAATTTTTCGGCAAGAGGGGACAGACGGCAAACGTGAACACATTGTTTAACACAACAACAACAATTACACATGCCACAGAAACCAAAAGCAATATACAGTCGGACATACAGACGGACAGACTCATCGAGCTGATGTAGAATCTATTTACTTTATGTGTTGTCCGATGTCTCCTTCTTTGTGTTATGCCAGGCACACATTATGCGATCGATTGTATACTAAATATAAAGAATACTAAATATAAAGTTGTAATTGTAATTTGGAGATATAAACATTATATTTTGGACCGTTCGTTGCACCGGAAGCATTTGTATTCGTAAATTTTTCAACCCTTTATGTAAGCAAACTATCAAGGCACAGCTGCTTGATTTTTAGAACGGATTTCATTTTTATGGAGTTCAAAAGCGTTTTTTTTTTTAAATTTCTATTTCAATTTTGAATATACACAGCAAAATGAACAATACTTTTTCATGGAGTCCTTAAGAAAACGTACTCGTTTTAAGACCCGTTCAGAGCAGTTTTATAGAGAGTGAGTTCAATTGATTACATTTTATCAAACCTAAATTTTTTAAATCGAGATGAATGAACAAACAAAAGATATTGTTGAAACGAGAGAAATTAGTGTTAACTGAATAGGTGATTTTGGAGTTATAGAGAACATTGATATCAATTTATTTAAGGCAATAAATTAAGTCCTGTTTTCTGTGCTTTTTTTAAATTATTTTATCACTTTTTGGCGCTTTTTTTTGGGGTCCTGTTCTTGCGATAGGTAGCTGCCCACACTGCTGGCCTTTACTGAATTAAAGTTGCACTGATCAGTATAATTAATATTATAAGCCTTGAATTACTTGTAAGTGTTTTTATTTTGTAAAATGTTCAAATGAACATCATCACACATTGATATAAGAAGAAATTGGGGATGAAATGTAACTAAGTTTAGAAAAAACTAATTTTGTACACTTTTCTTTCTTTTTTTTTTGACTTTGTAATAGATACAAACAATCTCAATAGAATTGACTTCAAACAAGTTTTTCCAATTATATCAAAATGTAAATCTATAAATCTGATTTGTCTATTATAAAAATAGTTTTGCAACTACAATAAAAACCAACCCGATTATAAGTTCATGTGGGTCAAACATTTGCATTATATACAATAAAAAATATTTTCCGCTATACACAAATGTCTATGTACAATTGAAACAAACAAATATACTATCATCTATACTATACAAAAATATTGCACTTCTAATCAAGAAATAGAAATTGCAATCTGTGCCTTGCATTCCAAGTGCGTTTGGGTATTTGTATTTCGTATCTGACAAATGAATTTATGTATTGTATATGAGTATATACAATAAAAATTTAAAATAAAATAGTTTTCAATGCAATTTTATTTACCCTTGAAAACTAATTATGAATGGAAAAATAGAAAGAAAGCAAGAAATATTGTACAATAATTAAGTTTTAATCCAATTACGCTTTTTATTATTATTGAAAGAAAACAATATACAAAATAATGCAATAACAGAATATATGTAAATAGTATTAGATGATCAAAGAATGTATAGAGTAGTAGATATTTTTGTTACAATAGATAAATTTATTAAGTAAATTTCATTATCAATCAATGATACTTATATCATTAAAGAGTGAATAACTAACTGGAGGATAAAAGACAATGACCAGAAATGTACTGAAAGCTAAAACTTGTTCTCCAGCAACTTTAAATGGCACTACACAATCTATGACTATAAGTTATGTTATTGTTTACTTAGACAGACTCCTCATCTGGCGAAAACATATCAAACCTAATAAGACACATATGAAATTAAAGGCACAAAGTCCCCACTGGTTAATTAACTTTAGATCTAGTCCCTCCAGTACAAGATCTTACTGCATATCATCAATAAATTACTAAACCATATTAAGTATATGGTTCCAAATTAGGGGTCAACACAAGCTTGAGTAATATTAAAGTAAGAGCTCAATCCAAAATCTGTATTAGAACAATCACAGGTGTTTCGTGTCATATCAGAAATGAAGACATCCACATAGATCTGTAAGTAATGTGCAGTAATAGATGAATGATCTAAACGAAAGCATAGCTATATAATAACACTGTGGAACAAATTCAGGTTAGCAAAAGTTAGGTCCATTCTGAAAGTGGCGGGTGAAAATAGAGGCTAAATTAGAAGACCCGTATCGCGCCGTTTGTTTATGTTAGTTCGAATTTTTTTTAATCGACCTTCGAAGTTTGCAGTCAAATGCCGATTTTCAGCATATTGCTTATATAGTTTTTTGGCTATAACTCGTCGACTAATTGATATTTTTTCGATCTGTAAACGCCAAATTATTGCTAGATTATAAAAATATTTTTATAATTTCTTTTTTAATGTTTCTTCAAAACCAACACTGAATAAAATTAGAACATAAAAAATGAGAAATAAATTAATATTGAGCTCAAAAACAGCAAGTTTTGTATTATGATTGTATGCCTAAAGCGCAAATTATCGACTAAGACAATTTTTTTTGCAAATGAAATTTATTCAAGAAACTGAGAAGCATATTATAGACCACAGAAAAAGCAAAAAAGACTTAGTTTTGTAAAAAATATTTTCAAAAAACATGAAAAAAAATATATTTTCCAACATTTTGCTTCATAAGTACCCCAAAAATTTTCAAAATCAATTTTTTCAAAAATTTCAATTGTTGCACAGGTCTCTAGCAATTTGGCGTTTACAGATCGAAAAAATATCAATTAGTCGACGAGTTATAGCCAAAAAACTATATAAGCAATATGCTGAAAATCGGCATTTGACTGCAAACTTCGAAGGTCGATTAAAAAAAAATTCGAACTAACATAAACAAACGGCGCGATACGGGTCTTCTAATTTAGCCTCTATTTTCACCCGCCACTTTCAGAATGGACCTAACTTTTGCTAACCTGAATTTGTTCCACAGTGTAATTCATCAACATAATAATCCACTAGAAGTCTTATTCGAAAAAGGAACAGATCCTGTCTAAGTCGTAATGATCATCCAGCCCGAGCTTAGTGGACTACTTCATCCACCTTGTAGGTAGGACATCTTATTCTATATCGTATAAGAATTATAGTTATATGTGGCTGCATTCACTCATACCCGCAAAACTCAATTACATTTATCTGGGTACTTGGCCATTCTGGATTTTTAGGTAACGAGATGGCGGATGAGTTCAATAAAAATGAGTAATGCTGCCAGCTTTTATAGTGGCTACTGATTTTTGATAATAGTATATTCAGAAATACAATGTAAACTAAAAAGAACTAAAAATATTGACCTATATTCTTTTAGCAATTAACATTCCATAATTTTCAAAACAAAACATGACTTCTAAGACAAAGAAGAGATATCTTATGTTGATAGTCAATAAAGTAGATACACGTAAACAAACTATGAAAATTAAGTTTGGCAGAGTTAAATTTTTGTGCGAAATTAGTGTTTTCATTTTGGATTTGTTGAAATATGAGCAATTTGCATGACTTGGCAAATTTTGTATATTGTATCTTTTCATTTTTCTATTTTATGTTTTTGTCTGATTGCTTTTGAAATCGCAGCCACATTTGCGCATTAAAGATACAATAAAAAATAAATACAAAAGTATGTTAATCTTCTCGACGTTGAGTGGAGTTAATACTTTTTAAATACGATTGCTCTGAGTATTATAAATAATAATAGATTAAGATTATGCAATGCAAAACTAAATAGTATTAATTTATCAACATTTTTTTATTTTTTTGTTAATATGCATTGTTAAATAACAAATAATCGCATTAAATGACACTTCCTTATTTATAATATTCATTTATATTCATTAATTATTATTATTTTTATTTGTTTGATTTTGTCTTTGTATAAAAGATATCTATTTTTATAACATTGGTTATTTATTTTTATATCTTTCAGAAAGTGTATGCCATATAAAATTAGTTTAAATGTTTGTAACAGTTGTCAAATTAGAGTTTCTGGAGATGCATCTTCCATGTTATTAATAAAGATTCATGAATGTAATTATATTTTTGAATTGTATGCCAAATCAAACCGGTGTTGTTCACGAGAAAATATAAGATAACTTGCTTTTAGGTGGGTCACATCTAAGACTATCGTGATCTATAAATATTGTGTTTCAAGTAGTTGCCGATATTTACAGACCATTTCAAGATATCGCCTTAGTGATCTAGCAGACAAGAAGTGGGCAAATGAGCATGGCTGCACTGTCGTTAAGACATTATGGCCTTGCTACTAACCAAAGAGAACCTCCCAGCTTCTACACTTCAACAAGAAAAGGATTCGGACGAGGATGGGAGCTATTACGGGGCATTGCACCATTGCACCATTGCGCTAATGGCCTATAGGATGCAGGTTACACATCATCATTTCTGTTGAGCTGTGAACCTAACTCTCCTCTAATACCCCGTTTATAGGACACCTGAAACGATTTCCACTGAGATCAATTTATGCATGCGTTCTAAGTCAGGCTGATATCAGTGTAAACTGTTTCGGGTGTCTTATAAACGGGGTATATGACTGCCCTGCTCTTCTAGATAGACGAACCTGTTTGCCCGGGAAACCGTTCTTTAAGGTGTTGGGTAATTTGGGGTTGGTTTTAGAGAAAGAGGGTGATCTCTGGGACCAACTTTGGACAGTAGTGGATTACTCCTTAACCGTCACAATCCCCGTTTTACAATTTATCAGGCTTCACAATGGGCCTTAAGACTTCTTAGTAAACTTGCGAACAAACGCAAACGGCCTGTATAACATAACTGAACATAAGTATTAAAAGTACTTTAGCCAAATTTATCTGACCATCTTTACATCCAGACATTGTTACACAGAAATTAATTTTAAGAGCTATACAGTTGAAGTTTGAGGCTTTTGGGACTATGGATAGTAAAGGACTATCAACTATAGATATTTGATATTCTATGTTAAGTATAATATATACTTATATATATTTCATATTCATATCTTTGTGTTTATAAAAGGTATAAATACTTCGTATAAAGAACTTTATATATCACATATCTATTTATATATTGTATCTATAATAAATTTTTCATACATTATTTTGGTATTTTAATAACCTTCGAAAAATTGTCAATCAACAACAAGAAACAAGTGAATGGCAAAGTAAATAATTCTTTCCATATCTACATATATATTCATTATTATGCGAATGTTTTTATCTTGTTTAATTTACTTTATTTTAGTACATTATTTGATTGAGTAAAGTAGAATATTGTATAATATAAAAACTTACCGTGAAAATAATTCAATATTGATGAAAACATATTCACCGCTATCAATCATATTCAATTCCTCGGCTGTCAGCATTATTTGACGTATCGACTGTGGATCTGCACACATAATAACAACTAAAAATAGAAATAGAAAAAAAAAAGCAATTTTATTATGGTTGATTTAATTTATAGAAGAACAAAGATTTTACAAATATAAATACAGTAAATCCAATTAATGAAAATATTTTGAGATAAAATCATTATTATTTGTAATATAGTTAAGAACGTTTGAGTATTTTTCGTTCATTGATGTCACTTTTAGTTCCTTTTGTTTTTGTGTTAGTTATGAGTTTGCTTTTAAATAATTTCATTTAATATTTCGTAATCATTTTTAATGTAAAGCATATATGGTGGTTTGTGGTTAAACCTTTTATGAATTATATATGAATGATAATAATTCATTTCATTTATTACATACTGTAAACAAAAATCGTTTTAGTAAATAACAAAACTTTATCATAAAACCAAAACATTGAAACATTTCATTGACTTGAATTTTTTACAAATTTTCAACTAAAAATACCATTTCTGTTTTAAAGAGAATATTTTTCTAAAATGTCAATGACCCAACATTTTAGAGTGATTCATTTTTCTGTTGTTTCTCAAATTCTAGTAGATTTTTTCCATTATTTTGTTATTTCAGTTTTACTTTTCAATTTTTATGTCAGAATAAGAAATAATTATGAAATATTTTACATTCTACTTTTAATGAGTTAATTACCAATTCATTAATGAAAGAAATATTTTACATTGGAATAAATAGATTATATTAGGGATCCTCACGAAAAAGTATTTGATGTGAACCTTATGAGATTATGATTGAATTAGCCAAAGCCAAATGATATCTTTTGATTCTGAAGGTCGATTTTCATTAAATAAACGCTACATGTTACTCACAATAAAGCTTGTTATTTTTCATTAATTCGTTTTTAAATCCAACGAGCGGCTTTAACATGATGCGTACACAAAAACTTTCAGATTTTATAATATTGTATGTATATACAGATAGATAAAAGGGCTTAAGAAGGTCTCGCACAGAGCTAGAGAAGCACTCAATCTCAAGAATAAGGTTAAAACTATTAAGCAAACAAGCGGTGGCTTAATCTTGTAAAGGAAGCATGGCTTCTGCAGGACTAGGAAATATGATATCCGTCGAAAATACTCTTATTAAGATATTCTGCAAAATAAAATGAAGCAGAAGTTATGTCAGGTATGCTGAAAGATTTCTTATTTCAATACGACAACGACGCTAAGCACACTACACATAATACTTGTATGTGTGTCACCCGACCTCAAAGCCCTGATTTGAACCATACAGAAATTCTTTAGCTGGAGCTTGAGACAAGAATCAGGAAAAGAAAGATTTCAAACAAATCACAGCTTAATGATTTTGGTATGTAAGAGGAGTAAAGCAACATCAGCTTACAAAAAAATAATAATTAAAATCTCACCCAAAAAAGGAATTGAACTTTGGAAGAAATTTATCTCAACAAAAATGCTTAGATAAACAATTCGATGTTGGACGATAAAACTTCCTCCAAAATCACAGTCAGTATATATGTAGGTGATTTTCAGAATTCACTCATAGCCGCCGTTAGCTCACTATTAAATTTCGAGAAGGTCAGTTGTTTTACTAGAATCCATCGAATCTTGAATCTATGCGTATAAGTCCGACACCAAACAGCAATCAATTGTTGGACTTCGAATACGAGCCAATTCAAAAAAATATGTTCGCGGACGAAGCATATGTGGCCACCGTAACACTAGAGCAATTCCGTGTGGTATACAACCATTTATTTGCTAAAACTATTCAATGGACTGAGGAAAACAAACCGACGAAGACGAACAACGATGCGAGCGCTCACAGGTTGGCTCCCACCAATTTGGAGTACCCAAAACGTTGAATTGATAGGTCATTCGCAATACGAGTATATGGTAGTCCTCATTTGGCCTACAATGACTTCTTTCTGTTTCAACACTTCAAACACAATTGTGAGGTGAACGTTTTGTGATGCATGAAACAGTGGTTAATGCCTTCAAAACGCATGTTTTGTATGTATGGTATGTAGTACATTGTGAGATGGTGGCTCCAGCAAATGTTAAAGTGTATTGATCTTCATGAGGAATGAGTATTGTGAAAAACAATAAAACCGTTTTCGATGAAAAACATTGAAGGTAACCTTCGTATTTGTATGTTCCTCTCCTTTGGTATCGATCTATAACATTTTTTGGTACGATTATGCATATTTATTTGCATGCATGGAATAGTATTATAAGTTTAGAAGAAGTTAAGAAGTTTGTAATACACAGAAGGAGGCAACGGAGACCCCATAAAATATATATATTCTTGAGACGAGACGAGACGAGTTGACTTGGCCATGTCAGTTTTTGAGCTAGAGAGTTGAAATTTTGCACGAAGTTTTCTTTTCGTCAGACGCTACACATTTGTCATTTTGAATCAACCGAATTGTATCATTAAGAGGGGTAAAGCCAAATTCAAATTAATGTGTTTTATCTTATTGAACTAAAATGTGTACATTATAAGTGTCGGACTCATATTCACCAACCATGTAAATTTCAAGATCCTAGGATAACAGATTCGTATAGCTCCCGGTCTCAATGTTAAAATGCAGTATGTATTCTGACTCTACCCTAAACATAAATCAATAATGTGAGATCAATCACAGGAGGGTCTTGTATGCTCACGCTCATATTTTGCGCCATCTACATATGACTATTGGTGTATTGAAATGCTGTATGAATTCTCACTCTACCCCAAACGTAAGTCATTCACATGAGCGTGAAGAGTATTACCAATTTGGCATAGCCCAAGAATAACGTTTTTCTGTTTTTATTTCTAATTTGAAGAACTTCAAGTAACTGTACACTATAATTAATCTAAAATAGACACAATAGTGAAAGAGAAACACAATGCGGAATGTCAAAATTACTCAAACAAGAGCGTAGAATAAGCAAGAAAGCTGAGCTTTCCAAAGCTTAGTTGTGTTAAGGATATTTTTGTGGAAGAAAGTTGTTTGTGATTATTAAAATTAACAAATATGAACATTAGTCCCACATGTCAATCATTGGCAAAATGTGTTCAACAGATAATTTTTGTTACTATCAAGATGAGAAAATCTTCGCTAAATATATACCAGTTGTAAGTACATCTATGGCAGCCGTAAGTGACATATACAATACATACTATACTAATTCTTCCATCCATTTCCAGGAGACAATTCAATACAAAAATGAGTTAGAAGACCAGACAGACGAAGTGGAATCTAAAACATATTTATGTAATAGTTGTTTTGATGGAATACTAAAATGGGAAATAAATATGTATAATGGCTTGAAGTTGATTTCCTCAAATGAAATCTTGAAAGTACAAGTACGTAAGGAATATGAGCTTGAAGAAATAAGTAAAAAGGGCAAATTCTTTGAGTGGCCTTCAATTGACACATCGAAAGACCAAGTACAAAAGGAATATGAACTTAAAGCAGTTAGTGAAATGGACGAAGTATCGAAGTTGCCTTTAATTGAAACATCGAATGAACCAGTTCCGATGAGAAATGAGCTTGAAGCAGTTAGTGAAATAAAAAAAGTATCAAAGTTGCCTTTAATTGAAATATCGAAACAACAAGTATTAAAAGAAAAAAACGTTAAAGCAGTTAGTGGTGTGAATTGGAAAGATACAGCAGATAAGAAGTCAACGAACACAACGGAATGCGTTAATAGTGATATGGTTAGTATTGGACCATATGGAACGGAGATATCCCGCAAAGACCTCGATGCAATTGACTGGACCCAGATTAATTCAAAAATTATAAGTGCACTTCTTTTGAATATTTTCGGTCATAAAACACTCGCCACTTCTTCGCTTAGTGGGAGATATGGTCAGAAGCCTAAACTGGATCCTCTTATGGTTGCCGATATTACGTTCTTTTTTAAAGGTAAACTAAATATCACTGAAAGTGTAATTCGCAAGTCTATATCCAGAACTTGTGACAGAGAAGGCAGAAAGACTTGTAACTTAGAGTTCAGCAACGAAGAGAACCCTGACATTAATACAAGTCTGAAAGACTTAGCCATTAATATAAACTCCGACATTGACAACAAAGGTACTAGTAAAATGGTTACAATTGGGCCACATGGTACGGAGATCTCCTGCGATATTCTCAATAGATTTAACTGGAACCTCTCCAGCACAGTAATTACACGCAATCTAGCCAAAGAAGTTTTCGGTTTTGAAACACTCGGTGTCTCTTCGCTTATTGTTTCAAAAAAGCATCGCGAAAAGTCCATACTGGATCCTCTTAAGGTGGCCGACATCACATTCTTTCTTCAAAAAAAACTAAATATGACTGAAAAGGAAATACGTCAAACCCTTACCGGTATGTGTACAGAAGCAAGTTACTTGTTGCACAAAAACCGAACGAAAAAATTAAATTGAAATGTCGACGAATCTACATATACTTAGATAGGGTGATAAATTATGATATTAGGCTTATATTTTCTTAATAATCTAAATTCTTTTTATTATAATTTAAGTTTATTTTTAAAGTAACACATGTATTTTCGACTCTGAGCAACTATTAATACAAAATGCTGGAATATTGTATTTATTTTACAAACATAAGTTTGATTTAATCACTTCCTTGAGCTACAAATGTGACTATTAAATAGCAAAATAAAACAAGCAGCAATGATATTAATGATAACAACAGAACTTTTTATACTCTTCACGGGACTGAATAGTATTATAAGTTTGTCATGAAGTTTGTAACACACAGAAGGAGACATCGCAGACCACATAAAGTATATATATTTGTGATCAGCTCGATGAGACGAGTTGATTAAGCCATGTCCGTCTGTCCGCCTGTCTGTCTGTCCGTATGTCCGTCTGTCTGTCTATATGTATGTAAACTAGTCCCTCAGAGAGAGCTAGAGAGCTGAAATTTTGCACACAGGTTTCTTTTTACCATACGCACCACATTTGTTGGAATCAGCCGAATCGGACCACTAGGGGGGTACCTCCCATACAAACACACCTTTAAATTAATGTTCTTATTAAAAAAAGTTTTTTGTTTTTTAACATATCGAACTGAAATTTCGACACTATAAGTTTGTAATCTATGGCCATCAATCGTGTTAATTTCATGGACCTAGGGCTACCAGGTGGGGTACCTCCCATACAAACCCCCCTTTAAATTAATGTTCTTGTTAGAAAAAGGAGTTTGTTTTTTAACGTATCGAACTGAAATTTGGACAATATAAGTTTCTGATATATATCCATCAACCGTGTAAATTTCATGCTCCTAAATTTACCAGGAGGGGTACCTCCAATACAAACCCCCCTTTAAATTTATGTTCTTATTGAAAAAATTGCTATATATGCGTATAAGTCCGACACCAAACAGCAATCAATTGTTGGACTTCGAAGACAAGCCAATTCAAAAAAATATGTTCGCGGATGAAGCATATAATGGACCATTTATTTGCTAAAACTATTCAATGGACTGAGGAAAACAAACTGACGAAGACGAACAACGATGCCAGCGCTCACAGGTTGGCTCCCACCAATTTGGAGTACCCAAAACGTTGAATTGATAGGTCATTCGCAATATATGGTAGTCCTCATTTGGCCTACAATGACTTCTTTTTGTTTCAACACTTCAAACACAATTGTGAGGTGAACGTTTTATGGTGCATGAAGAAGTGGTTAATGCCATCAAAACGCATGTTTTGTATATATGGTATGTAGTACATTGTGAGATGGTGGCTCCAGCGAATGTAAAAGTGTATTGATCTTCATGAGGAATAAGTATTGGGAAAAACAATAAAACCGTTTTCGATGAAAAATGTTTGTGAGTGGTTCTCTTTGCCCGAAACATTAAAGGTAACCCTCGTATTTGTATGTGCCTCTCCTTTGGTATCGATCTACAACAATTTTGGTACGATTATGCATACTTATTTTCATGCATGGAATAGTATTACCTATAAGTTTAGAAGAAGTTAAGAAGTTTGTAATACACAGAAGGAGGCACCGGAGACCCCATGAAATATATATATATTCTTGAGACGAGACGAGTTGACTTGGTCATGTCAGACGCTACACATTTGTCATTTTGAATCAACCGAATTGTACCATTAAGAGAGGTACTTCCCATACAAAGCCAAATTCAAATTAATGTTTTTTATCTTATCGAACAGAAATGTGGACATTATAAGTGTCGGACTCATATTTATCAACCATGTAAATTTCAAGATCCTAGGATTACAGGTTCGTATAGCTCCCGGTCTCAATGTTAAAATTCAGTATGTATTCTGACTCTACCCTAAACATAAATCAATAATGTGAGATCAATCACAGGAGGGTCTAGTATGCATGATCATGCGCTCACGCTCATATTTTGCGCCATCAACATATGACTATTGGTGTATTGAAATGCTGTATGAATTCTCACTCTACCCCAAACGTAAGTCATTCACATGAGCGTGAAGAGTATTACCAATTTGTCATAGCCCAAGAATAACCTTTTTCTGTTTTTTTTCTAATTTGAAGAACTTCAAGTAACTGTACACTTTAATTATTCTAAAATAGACACAATAGTGAAAGAGAAACACAATGCGGAATGTCAAAATTACTCAAACAAGAGCGTAGAATATGCAAGAAAGCTGAGCTTTCCAAAGCTTAGTTGTGTTAAGGATATTTTTGTGGAAGAAAGTTGTTTGTGACTATTAAAATTAACAAATATGAACATTAGTCCCACATGTCAATCATTGGCAAAATGTGTTCAACAGATAATTTTTGTTACTATCAAGATGAGAAAATCTTCGCTAAATATATACCAGTTGTAAGTACATCTATGGCAGCCGTAAGTGACATATACAATACATACTATACTAATTCTTCCATCCATTTCCAGGAGACAATTCAATACAAAAATGAGTTAGAAGACCAGACAGACGAAGTGGAATCTAAAACATATTTATGTAATAGTTGTTTCGATGGAATACAAAAATGGGAAATATATATGGATAATGGCTTGAAGTTGATTTCCCCAAATGAAATCTTGAAAGAACAAGTACTACAGGAATATGAGCTTGAAGAAATTAGTAAAATAGACAAAATCTATGAGCCTTCAATTGTCACATCGACAGAGCAAGTACTAGAGGAATATGAGGTTGAAGTAAATAGTTATATGGAAACAGGCTTGGAGTTCCCTTCAATTGACACATCGAAAGGCCAAGTACAAGAGGAATATGAGGTTGAAGTAGTTAGTTATAAGGAAACAAGCTTGGAGTGCCCTTCAATTGACACATCGAAAGAACAAGTACTAAAGGATTATGAACTTAAAGCAGTTAGTGAAATGGACGAGGTATCGAAGTTGCCTTTAATTGAAACATCGAAGGAACCAGTTCCGATGAGAAATGAGCTTGAAGCAGTTAGTGAAATAAAAAAAGAATCAAAGTTGCCTTTAATTGAAATATCGAAACAACAAGTATTAAAAGAAAAAAACATTAAGGCAGTTAGTGGTGTGAATTGGAAAGATACAAAAATAATAAAAGTGCCCATAACAGCAGAAAAGCAGTCAACGATCGCAACGGAATGCGGTCATAGTGATATGGTTAGTATTGGACCATATGGAACGGAGATATCCCGCAAAGACCTCGATGCGATTGACTGGACCCAGAGTGATACAAAAATTATAAGTGCACTTCTTTTGAATATTTTCGGTCATAAAACACTCGCCACTTCTTCGCTTAGTGGGAAATATGGTCAGAAGCCTAAACTGGATCCTCTTATGGTTGCCGATATTACGTTCTTTTTTAAAAGTAAACTAAATATGACTGAAGGTGCAATTCGTTATGCTATAAGCAAAATTTGTGACAGAAAAGGCAGAAAGACTTGTAACCTAGAGTTCGGCAACGAAGAGAACACTGACATTAATACAAGTCTGAAAGACTTAGACATTAATATAAACTCCGACCTTGACAAAAAAGGTACTAGTAAAATGGTTACAATTGGACCATATGGTACGGAGATCTCCTGCAATATTCTCAATAGATTTAACTGGAACCTCTCCAGCACAGTAATTACACGCAATCTAGCCAACGAAGTTTTCGGTTATGAAACACTCGCTGTCTCTTCGCTTACTGGTTCAAGAATGCATCGCGAAGTGTCCATACTGGATCCTCTTAAGGTGGCCGACATCACATTCTTTCTTCAAAAAAAACTAAATATGACTGAAAAGGAAATACGTAGAACCCTTTCCACTAGGTGTACAAACGCAAGTTACTTGTTGCACAAAAACCGAACGAAAAAATTAAATTGAAATGTCGACGAATCTACATATACATACTTAGTATAGGGTGATAAATTATGATATTAAGCTTATATTTTCTTAATAATCTAAATTCTTTTTATTATAATTTAAGTATATTTTTAAAGTAACACATGTATTTTCGACTCTGAGCAACTATTAATACAAAATGCTGGAATATTGTATTTATTTTACAAACATAAGTTTGATTTAATGACTTCATTGAGCTACAAATATGACTCTCAAATAGCAAAATAAAACAAGCAGCAATGATATTATTGATGAAAACAAATCTTTTTTTGTATTATACAATAGCTAGTTAGTACACTATAGTAATCAAAAGTAACCCCTGTACCCCGTTTAATCAGTTTAAAGCAAAAAATACTGACAACCATGAATTAAGGAAGAAATAAATTTATTATCTCGAATATAAGTTAATATCCACTTCTTCGCACCTGGGTAGCGGTACTGCGCAGCATTGTCAACAAACGGTACTGCAGTAGAGTGTGAAGATAAGCATAACTGAAGTTGCGCTGGACAATAAGCGGTACCTCGGCAGCGCAGTCAATGCCTATATTGTTTATGATTGCGTGGCTGAACAGGTGAAATATTAGTTGATATGATTTAGTCTGAAATGGAATGCTGAAGGAAGCACAACATGCTCTGGCATCCTTCTCTAATTCCCTGCCAGTAATTTGAAATATCCCCGGAAATAAATGCACATAGTGCAGCCATCTGGAATGCAAATTGCTGGAAATTCAGATTCATTAGTTAAATTCCAAATAACCTATGCACATAGTGCAGTCGCCGGAATTTAATTTCTTATTTTATACAATACTCGTATAAGCAAAATTGTAGGAAGTCATATATTCAAAGATATTTTTAGGATTAAAGAAAGCTCATAAGACAAAGATATTTCCAAAATTGTGACAATTATATGTTTATTTTTTATATTAAGTGCAAGAAACAGGTGCCTTGACGGACGCATGGATATAATTTTTCTCGTCACACTCACAATGTGTTGTTTAACAAAAGATCGTTGTTTCAGTAGTATTAAATGGTTGCCTATTGAATTGATATTATCGATTGTAAGGCAAATTCAAAGGCATGGATTATCGGAATACTTTTTGAACAATGAATTATAGAACAATATGAACAATTTTTGCATGCAGAACGAAAAGTGTTGTTGTCCAGCTCATCTAAAAGACTTAAGACCTGTTGCCACATAAACCAGAACCAGGAACAGAACCAGATCGGGAAACAACAATTCTGGATCTATTCCTGGTTTTTTTTTTTTTTTTTTTTGTTGTTCGAAACAAGGAGGTAAAAATCTTCCAAAGGTACCTATGGCCCGTGCCACAAGTTATGTCGGATTCATTAGCCTACCGACTAAAAAAACCCCCTATCGCCTCAAGCCCCTTTCAATCCCTACGGCACCGCCAAGGCATTCCTTCGTAGGGAGGGATAGTATGCTTAAAATTAAGCAGGCGCCATTGTTCGCTCGTACATTCGAGCACCCCTCATGATGTTGGCAATTTCAGAAGAGAAGTATGCCCAGTCATCCACCGATGTTTCCATGCGCCTTACAATCTCATGTGAGCTGCAATGAGATCCAAGGCGCGCATACACTCTTCGTCGCTCCGCTTCGAAACGGGGGCACTCATGAAGAAGATGCTCCGGATCCTCCACGACATCTCTACACAGACCATAGAACGGATCCGCAGCGAGCCCAAACCTGTGGAGATACTGCCTGAAACAGCCATGGCCAGTGGCGAATTGAGTAAATTCGAACTCAACATCACCAGAACGACGCTTAAGCCAATTCAATATATCTGGGATAAGCTGGTGTATACTCCGCGACTCTGCCCTACTCCACCTGTGCTGCCAGATGTTCAGGTATCTGGACTTGATCTCCTCCAAGTCTGCTACCTGAGAGGATGCACGTGCGATGTACTTGTCCCTGGCAGCCAGGGCTTCCAGATCGATTGGCAGTCTGCCTGCAAGGACACCCGCTGCATCGTCTGCCACTGTGCGATACGCCCTACAGATCCTGAGGTTAGCAACCCTGTGAGCACTCCTTATACCACGAAGGTATGACTTGGTTGCAAGTGCCCCTGCCCAGACTGGAGCCGCATAAAGCAGTATGGACTTACTCACCGAACCTAGAAGAACCCGAGATTGTTGTCTGGGCCCCCTAGGTTTGGGAGAATCCTGGCCAGTTTTTGTGTGATGGCAGCTGCTTTGTTGGCTGACTCGTTTAAGTGCCACTTGAAACATAGTCGATGGTCCAAGAGTACACCCAGGTATTTGATGCAAGGCCTCGACTCAATAGAATGGCTCCCAATTCTAACCGATAGTGTTTCCACCTTTTTCCTGGAGCTCATAAAGAACCAACTCGGTCTTATGCTCCGCCAGACCAAGGTGATTCTGTGTTAGCCATCTCCTCGACGCTGTCCTTGTCCTCTCTATTTTGGATGTGACCTCACTCAGGGTCTTTGCTACCACGACAATAGCAATGTTATCCGCATATCCGACGATCTCCACCCCATCAGGTTTACAGATCCGCAGGATGCCATCATACATGACATTCCACAGAATTGGACCTAGTACTGAACCTTGCGGGACACCTCCAGTAATGTCAAAAGTCCTAGCGCCTTCTTCCGTGTCACAAACCAGGACTCTCTCTCTCTGAAATAGGACACTACTATCCGAATTAGGTAACTCGGTATGTTCAAAATGCTTAGCGCGTTTATGATGCAGCTCCAATCTGCAGAGTTGAAAGCATTTTTAACGTCCAGTGTGACCACTGCGCAATACTTCTTGTCACCGCCAAGCCATCTAGTGCCATTTAAGGCCTCCCTTGCAATGCCGCAGACCTTTTGAATTGCTCCTACGGTATCTCTTCTCGGCCTGAAGCCAAATTGCATTTCAGCCAGACCATTTGGTGACTCCGTGTACTGCTGCAATCTGGCGCAAATAATCCGTTCAAAGATTTTCCCAGTGGTACTCAGGGGCCTATACGAAGATGGTAGCTCTGGGGGCAGGTTTCCTTTCCGGATGAGAACCAGCCGTTGCTTCTTCCAGCATTTGGGGAAGAGTCCTTCTCTCAAGCACATTGAGAAAACCTCGCAGAAGACGTGAGGTTTCGCTGCAATGGCTCTCTTAAGGATGACATTTGGGATGCCATCCAGCCCAGGCGATTTGTTTACCTTCACCCTACTCGAAGCCGCTTCTAGCTCAAGAGTGGTGATATTGGGCACATTCTCATCTGCAACCTCAAGTGGTCGAAGTATCTTCAACAATCCTCTTGGTGGGAAGAGGGCGGCTACTATTTTTTCCATTTGCAAGGCGGAGGAAGGGACTGACGCCTTGAGGCCATTGAACTTGCGCGTTACAATTTTGTAAGCGCTGCCCCAGGGATTCTGATCCACTTCTCCTATCAGTCTGCAAAAGGCATTTCGCTTGCTCCTGCAGATCTCCTTGCTTAGTAGGGACTTTTTGTGCCTAAATTCATCGAGGAAGAGAAGAGTATCCTGAGAAGCAGGATTCCTCCTTCTGCTGCGCTGGAATCTTCTCCGTAGTTGATGGCACTGCGAGCGAAGTTCCGCTATTTCACCAGTCCACCAGTAGTTAGGCTTCCTGCCATTGCTTCTAGTCTTCCTAGGCATAGAGCCATCGCACATCCTTGTGAGGCCCTGCATAAGTTGCCCGGATTGCTGACTCGCATTACCAGGCGCTACTTCAAACTCGGAGATTAACAGATCCAGAGTTTCCTTATCCAGCTTCCAAGTTTTCCAAGCGATACCCAGGGCCCGTTTCCTCAATCTTGATATAGTGAACCTTGCCTGAGTGGAAATACAGATTTGTATCGCAAGGTGATCACATCTGCAACCTCCCATTTTATAGCACTGGCAATCGATGTGCTACAGAAGGTGAGATCTATTGCCGAACTGCCTCTCCCGTTGTCAAACGTGATTGAGTTATCCCTATTAAGTAGAACCATATCCAGCGATGCAAATGCTTCCAAAACAGCCCGTCCGCGTCTATTGGTGCTAGTACAACCCCATTCCACCGCCCATGCGTTAAAGTCACCGGCGATTATGAGTGGGGATCTATGCCTCGCAGCGCTAACCAGTCTATCCAGGAAGTCATCAAATGAATCATGACTGACGTTTGGCGATGTGTAGCAGCTGCAAAAATGGATACCCCGTATTTTGGCAAAGGTGAAACCATCATACGAGCAGGGCTCTCTATGCTCAAAGGAAGCATTGCCTTGTAGCCAAATAGCCGCTTTGCCACTAACGTCCTGCGTCCACACATTTAAGTCTTCCTTCGGTCTATGGAACTCACTAACCAGTAGTACATCAGCATTCCTGGTCTATGGCTGTTTGCGGGAGTAAGTCCTGCGCTGCACTGCACCTATTTAGATTAAGCTGCAGACACTTAATCATGCCTAGCTTTCAGATCACGCATGGCCTTCTTAAAAGCTTCACACTTGTAACTCCCAGAAGCATGTGCATTCTTACCTTCCGGGCATATAAGACACGTGGGATTTTCCCGACATGTCTTTGCGATATGTCCCTCAGCTCCGCATCTCAGGAATATCTATTCCTGGTGCTATTTTCTATCTGGATTTTTGTGTGTTGCTACATTGAAATGAAGCAGAACTGTTCCCGAAATCTTTTGTGCTTTACGATATTTATAATTCTTTCCTCGTCCACTTCACTGAATTTTAGTTTTTTAAACATTTACCACATCTTTAATCACAAGAAACAAATATGCGCTCCAAAAAATGTTTGCCATTCTCATTGCAATACAATGAGAAAGAAGTCAAAAGTATTAATTTTTGGTCTTGTGGCGAATGCAATGAGTTCTGGTTTCGTTGCAAATGAAAGATGGCAGAACTGTTTTCTGGTTCTGGTCCTGTTTCAGGAGCAAATGTACTGGAATCTGGTTCTGTTCCTTGTTCTGGTTTATGTGCAACTGTATTAATTGGCGGTTGCTCCATACAAAAAAAAAATAAAAACATATTCGCAAATTGAGGTGTGTCAACTGCATAAAGTGTGGGTTGGCAACATTGTGAATTTATTGTGAATGGTAACTCTGCCCAATCGTATGGTTTTACCGATTTAATAACAATTGATTTACAGCAATATATTATTTATTGCAATTTCCAGTGGCAGTTGAGTATAAGTTAATATTTGATTTACGAAGTGCAAACAAAACGGGGGTTCACGAAATTGAGCGTTTAAGTTTTTAAAAATACGAATTGCATATGTTTATGAGTATCCTTTCTTATATCTTATCATTTAAATTGTTAAACAAAAGATCCAATAGTTCTTTATCTCCAATAATATGAAAACTTATATTTATGTATATAAATTTGATGTCTTCGTTTAGTGGTTTGTAAAATGCCTCTTTTTTCTATTGTTATTTCCTTATAAACCACATAAGTAAGATATAGCAGTTGAAATGTAAATATCTTATTCTATATGAATTAAAAACAGACTTAATACAGTCTGCGGTGTTATTGTAGCAGAAGTTTGCCTTAACTATCCACAACTTTTCAAAATATATATTTTAATCGCAATCCTCTCGCTATTTAAAAAAGGGTAACCCCACCAACCCTAAGGTTTTTAAAATTTTTTGGATTACTTGGGCTCGAGGTTATGCTGATATTTACCAGAATTTAGGAAAATTTCGCTTTGAATACTTTTTGGGGATACTCTTATTAAAGCGCCAATTTTCTACCGGGACGGCTTCTAACAGGAATAATGCTTCTGGCGGAACAAATCTTGATTTAAGTGCTTCGCTTATAAATTGTTCATTCTCATAGCAAGGGGACGTTATTAAATTATTTTTGTTAAATTCTGTTAAAATTTTAGCTGTCTACCTATTAAGGTTCATGAGATGTAGCCTGCTGAAAATCGTTACGATTTCTTTTCATTTCACACTTGATTTTTGAACGTCACCTAAGAAGTTTCACTTCAAAAGGTCCCACTTAAAATTTTTGATTTCAAAAGACAGTTTTGTTAAGAACATTTTGACATTTCGAGGAAACATTGCACACAAATTGTTGTTAGGCTAAAAAAATAAAGAAGAAGCAGAGCATTTGTCCAGTCTATACACTTTTATGCTTGTAGATTAATATCGATTTGCCAACACTGAAATAAGTTTTAAGTACAAATATATAGGACTGGTTCATCCAAAACAAAAAAAAAAAAAAGTGTCCAAGATGGGACTTAAGAACCAATGATCTAGTTTACCATACAATGAATTCTCATTGCAACTGAAAGCAACCATGATAATAAAAGGAATAAAGTTTGAGTATTGATGATTTATAGGATAAATAAATAAAATATATTTAAAAATTTGAAAGAAAAACATCATAACTTATCATATCGTCTTCATACTGTCCTACTGTCATTTATTATAGTGTAATTTGGTTTTTTAGTTCACCACTTACACTCCCTATTAAATTATTTCTGAATCTTATTTGATAGACATTTTCAATAAACTAATTTACTTTATGTTATTGTGTTAGGCATCAGCTATAAAATCATCAGGAGATAAAATCTTGTCGGATTCCTCTTAAATGGAACTCCCAATGAAGTCCGAATGTGTATCACAAATAAATTTTAGTTGAAAGGAACTCATAACGACATTTTTTACTGTCTTTATTCAAAGCTTGTTTTGTTTAGTTCATCACTTTGATACCTTACTCCTTATACAATAAGAGTCAATTCAATATTAAATGTTATTTGATAGACATCTACGGAAAAAATATATAAAAATGAAATTTGAAATGGGGTGAATATCATCATGGCTTGTCATTACATTCTCCACTATCCTAAGGCCATACATTTTGTTATTTCATCAGTTCTGCATTGTCTTTCTTTACTCCTTATACTCGTATAAATTAATTCAATATAAAATGCTATTTGATAGACATCTAACAAAAACCAATATACCTAACTTTAATGTGTTTTGTATTAGTTTATTGGGGGACCTTGAATATTATATAATATCGCTTTAAATAGAATTGATGCGTTAATATCCAATAATTCTTATCTAACTTTATAAAATTGTGTAATTTGTTTTAGGTTTTTAAAAAGCAATAAAAAGGCAATATATCACAAATCTTTAATTGTTTAATTAAGACGACAATGAATATTGAATGAAGAAAACAAAAACAATAAAAAGAAAACAGTAAAAGTTTGCATATTTAGCAGAAAATTAAATCATCTTAAACTATTCTAGACAGCAAACAATATATATAAATGTCAAACAATGAACTTGACATTGACACAAGTAATAATAAATTCAACTCAACTCAATTCAGCTTAGCTAAGCTCAGTATAAAAATACTTATCTACAATAATAATGATAATAATAATACGACACATTGGACAACAATTAAATGGATTTTATCCATGTGCATGGCAAATTCTAAAGTCAGATAAATATATTGTAAGTTGACAATGAAGACATCAACAGATTGAAAAGATATATTATAGTAGTAAGTAGAGAAATTAGATGCTCAAACAGAAAGTGTGATTATTAAACAAACTGACTGACTGACTGTCGGACTGTCTAGGTATGTCTGTATAACTGACAAACTGATGTTTGCATAAATATTTTAAACTAGCTTGCTCGGCACGCGTTGCTACGCCCTCGCTCCAAAAAGAAAAAAAAAATGAAATTGTTTATGTTACAATTATGAGAACGAACACAATTTCTTGAGGGAATTGTGCAGTCTTTGTAGATAATGGTCTTTGGCAATACTCTTGCTCGTTAATAAAGTCTATTAAATTTTTTAATAAATCAAAAAAGTAAGTATCCTATGACATTCAGTGACAATGTAGCATTCTACTGGTAAAAGAATTTTAAAAATTGGATAAGTCGTTTCAAAGAATACCCGTTTTATCAAAACAAACATTACATTACAATATTCGTAAATTACAAAATAGTTTTAATATATTTAGAAAGACAAACAATTTGTAATATTATTTTCAATCTTTGCTGCAAAGCAAAAGTACTTTAAAATAAGTAAATAAAAAAATTGAATCAAGAAAATATAATAAAAAATAGAAAAAGTAAATGGTAAGCTTTGATAAAAATTATATACCATTCACACAAATAGAAACAGACTTAGGAAAATTAACATAGTGAAATTTGTCTCATATTTATATTAAACTAGTAGACCCGACCAGGCGTTGCTGTGGGTCAGTTGTAACTCCTTGAATTTATACTATTCTAAACTATATTTTGGGTTTTGTTTTATCTTTTGCTTGGTTAGTGATCACAAATAAAAATTTAATTGTGCACAAAGTAATAATTTAATACATTAATTTGCTTTATTGATTTACTATAGCAACTGAAACATAGCACCATCTATTGGTTGCTCGCCCAACTTAGATAACGTAAATGTTGAAGTTTGAAGTGATGGTGCATAAACTAGCTTACAGCACAATCTATTAAAAATTTATGGAACTTACAAAAAAAAAACATTTAATTTGAAATTAAAAAATTGAATTCATTTATCGAGATAAAAACTATTCTATCCTTCAAGTTGGATCAAATTACATGGATATAAAAAGATCATCGATTTATTAAGATCGCTCAGTAGTTTCGGAGTCCATAAGTGACAAACTCTGTAACACGTAACCAATATACTTAGTTATATTGACTAACTTGATATGAGTTAAAAGGTTATACTAATCTAATAAGTCCTATCTAAATTGTATGCAATAAGTTTCTATAAAGTTTGGAATTCCTTCAGAAGTAGTTGATCTTATAAAAACTGTAATTCTAAGAATAGGTCTTATGGCAGCTAAGTAACAAATTTGCCAATCGGTTCGGGTTTTAAAGAAATATATTAATATTACATACTTTTAATCTATTCTTTGATGATTTGGATAGTTTGGCAAATAGCAAATGTCCACTGGGGTGGACCTTGCTCTGTTCGTGGCTTTTAAAAACGGACCTTTGAGACCAACTATGAATACTATTCTGGGTGAACTCACGTGTACTCGCGAACGGCCTGTGTAACCTTATTTATGCCATTATAATCTATTATTTTATACCTTATACAAGTGTGTCTTTTTAAAAGTATCCCTTGCACTATTTATCCAATTTCTTGGGGGTATTAATTCACTGGAAATGTTTTTGTAAACATTTTTGAAGTACACAAACACTTAAAAATAGGTAAAAATTATCCGTTCTTTATCTCGGTTATATCATATTTATGATAATTTGAAACTTTCATTTGAGCTCCTTTCTATCTATCATAGAAACGATACAATACCAGTTTGAAATGTTGCCTTTCTGAAACAAAAACAAGAAGTCGGTTAAGAAATACAAAGACTAATTGTTCCTTTCATTGCTTTACATGGGGATTTTATGACTACAGGTTTGATATTTTAAATTCCTACATGTTGTCACAGGTAGCAATGGAAGTTTTCGCATAAAACAATTGTTTCTATATGAATCTCTCATTCCCATAATTGTAGAAAACCAACTAGAAGATACTATCAGCTTTTAATAATAAGAAGCAACTAGATTTTCAGCTTAATAGTTCATAAACTAAGAATTTAGTTAGCATAGCTAATAAAAGTTGGGCAGACTAAATCAGAACTGGTGTACTCAAATTGATGTAGGTGTCATATTCTCAATTAAAATTTGTTTTGTGCCCATAGTTTGCACCCCAAAATAGGTTGAGTTTACCATAAACCTTATTTTTTCTAGGATAAGA
Organism: Amiota communis; assembly: GCA_037043315.1. Classification (NCBI taxonomy): domain Eukaryota; kingdom Metazoa; phylum Arthropoda; class Insecta; order Diptera; family Drosophilidae; genus Amiota; species Amiota communis. The sequence goes on from JBAMAV010001055.1 coordinate 551,274, forward strand.
ACACCTTTAACCTTTGTGGAAATCAATTCATTAATCTACGGCAAACCACTTGCCATTGACGACCCTTTTTTCTTTATGTTAATTTATGTCCATTTTAATCTGATCAAAATTTCCTTAATGCGTTACAAACATCTTGGTAAATGGCAATTCCTTTGCACACACATGAAGTGCAAAAGATATGCAAACAAAAAAAAAAAAAAAAATCACAACCTATTTTAAATTCACATAATTCTTGTAGAATATAAACACCTGACTATATCTATTATGATATTGTATGAGCTAACTTCTGGTTGTTGCTGTTGCTGCTTTTACTTAAATAACTGACAACTTGTTGTGATGGACGGACGATTTGATGTATTGCTTAGAGAAATGTTTAAAATGTTATTTGCATTTGAAATTAGTTCATTTTCTACAAAATGAAAATATTCTATTTTCATAGGGAAAGTGTAAAACAACAATAGAAACTACATATTTTTTTTAGCAAACAATTATATTTAATATGTAAACACTTCACTTTGGTATTGTTATTTTTGGTTTTAGGTACAGAAGTATTTACTTTTTAAGTTTTTGTTTTGTTTCTATTTGGCATAACATTGCGTATGAGTTATGCGAGACATTATTTATGCGAATAACGTTTTTGTAAATTGTTTTTTTGTTTATTTTTAATACAGAAATTGTTCTGTTGATATTTCTATTCTATTTGTTTGACCATTTGCATTTGGAATTATAATTTTGTATTTTGGTTTTAATCAATGTTTTGCTTAATTGAAAATTATTGTATTTGTATAATTAAATAAATTTGGTTGATATTATTGCACCACATTTTATACTTAATGTGAGTATATTTTCAATTTAGGCTGTAGATTGTAATACAAAAAGAAGAAACATCAAAGAGGGAGTCCATTCATTTTTGTAGTAAATTGCCAGAGCTTCCAATTTTAATCCATGACCATAGGTTCAATTTCTGTTTCTTATTTTCTAAGAGAACATAATTTTTCGAAGAGAGTTGTACTTATTTACAGAAGTATATTTTCAAAAGTGTTTTTGATCTTTGGTGAAATAGAAGTGAACGTACTCTGGTATTTTGTACCCAGTTGTTCAAACAATTAGATATTTGACATTGACTATTAATAGAATAATTGTTTTTAATTCTCTTTAATAAAAATTGTAAATAAAAAAGCATCAATTTTGTAAAATTGTTAATTACAATAATAGAGTTCTAATCTATTCATTCTTGTAGGGAGTTAAGCTTTTAATACTCATAGTTATATGATGGTAAATATAAAATTGTTCATGCTATAGGAATTTATGTATAATTTATTTATATTATTTCAATAAAAAGACAAGACATTTTTTAAATTGCCTATTAAGACTCTTAAGGAGTTGAAAATACACAGTTCATCTTCATTAAGATGCTGCGTGACCCTTTAATTGTCGGACTTATCTCTTTAGTCATCATTTGTGCCCACATTAATTACATAGTATGTGCATACAAACTAATGAAGTCAAAGCTGATATTTGATCTTCTCAAATTTAAAATACAATTTACAATTTAGTTAATTAGTATTTAATTGATATGCTATAAATAGATTATGTTTCCTTTTTCATTTGTTAATAAAAATGAATTTTGAATTTTCGTAAAGGGTCAAAATATTTCAATTTATTTTAATAATTAAACTTTAAAGAGTATAACTATTGTATTTCATATTAAATATTTGTGCTATTATATTGTAGCTGAAGTTCTGAGTGAAGCAAAATGATGATTCTGAACAAATTATCACCACAAACTGTTAGGTTTGGCTAAAATTTAAAATGTTGTTCAATTATTATCAATTAATCAAATTTATGAATTTCACTCCATATACCCAAGATTGTAAATTTAGTTTACAATATATAGATATTAGATTGATTCTTCTTTCGTTTCCACCATGTCCTTTTATATCATAGTCATAAATTATCAGAGCAGATATTTTTAAGCACGAAAAACTTTAAAATAAGCGTTTATAAAATGCCATAAAAACTTAAAAATTAGCAAAATATATATTTTCAAAATAGTTTGTATTCTTATTGTAGTTAAATTCTATAATTTTTTTTGTTACAGTAAATTATTAAATGATTTTTTTAATTTTTAAATACAAAATACTTTCGTTTTTCGGTTTAGATGCTGAGAAACTTCTTTCAACTTCTTCAGACGACACAGGACGACAGTATGTAAAAAGAGTCAGCTCTGCTGGGCAAATTTTTTCTACATACGAGTCCGTGGCTTCCATACTTTGAATGCCATTTATTTCTGTAAGGGGCTTTCCTTATAAGTGCTTTTAAAAATACAGATTTAATCATAGGAAACTGTGATCGCACAAATCTTTGCGAAAAGAATGTCAAATTCATCATCTTTGGGTACAAAACTTAAAGACCACTAACAGCAGCCAGCTTATATGTGGGACCTTGTTATACTGAAACCTGCATTGAATTTAAACGAAACAGTTATTATACGAATTTAACATCTTTACCAGAAAGAATTAATGTTTTTTAACTGAAATGTGGAATCGTTCTTGTGATCAAAGTTGGAAGTTTAGCTTTTTGTTTTCGCACAAAATGACGAAATAAGTCTTAATAAACAAAATCGTTGAAATAAGCATTCAATCACGAAATAAGCAGAATGCTTTAACAATAAGCATTTCTAAACAAATATCCGCTCTGGTGATAATACACTTACATGTGATATAAGGTGTATAAAACCATAAAAAGCTGTCAAAAGCTATCAAAAACGCACTTATACCTAAATAAGGTTTGTTGTGATGCCACCGGAGCTATTACGTATAGCGCTATATACAAAAAAAAAATTAAATAATATAGAAAAATATCTAATCGTGGTGAAGGTGGCAAAGTTAAGAGAAATGCAAGTGTGTGAATTCCCTGTTGGTCGGTTTCATTGTCTGTTGTGGAAAGGTAACTATGCCTTTATTATGCCGTTAAAGTTCTTGAATAGGCTGCTCGTGCTAACAAATATACTTAAATCGTCCCCCGTCATTTGCAATTGGCTATACGTAATGATGAAGAATTGAAAAAGTTGCTTTCAGATGTGACCATTGCTCAAGCTGACGTGTTGCCCAACATCCAGACGGTATTTTTGTCTAAGAAGACCGAAAAGAAGTCATAACTACTTCCAAAGTGTATTGTATACAAGACCATACCAACCATCTTAATAACTTATTACATGATGGTTGCACTTTTAATGAAAGAAAGAATTCTATTTAGTCTTATTTGAGAATAAATTCTAAATATTTGGCGAGATCTCTATGTAAAACAACTACACATAAGGTATGCTCGATATATCTAATATATAAAAATCTCGTATCGTTATATAATAAAAATCGATATTTAACTATAGATATATCAAAATAATCCGATTTATTGAAACCATCAGATATCAAATACTTATTATCGATATATTTTATTCAATATATCGTACCGAATACTCTTTAAAACCTACCGAACACTCAAAATTATTAAAACCCAAGATGCAAAGACGAAATTAAAAGATAACCCGAATATTAATGACAAAGGGAATTCTGCTTCGTGGCATTCTGATTATCGACTATTTTACAGAGTTTTGGTAATCAAGAAGCTGACGCAGTCGCTAGAGATGAGATAAACAGTGACACAATGATTCTAAACTGTGATTGAGTCACAGTCATTTGACACAGTTGATTGATTGGGAGTCACTTTGATTTAGTTGCTCCCTAAATGTGATTACCAATCACAGTTTAAACAAAGTAAACTGTGTCTCTCTCTTCAAATGACTGTGACTCGATCACAGTTTAGAATCACTGTGATTTTTAAATCACTGTTTAGCTCATCTCTAGCAGTCGCGTGCTGTGGAGCTTGTGTCGTTGAAATACTTAGAAAGCATAGCGATATGGAATTTGGCCTTTTCTCTTTAATACAAATCTTATATGTAATAGGCATTTTATAGACTTATAGGGACCATCCATTGTCAATCATATTTGGATCAAACAAGAACCAAATTTATCAAAATGAATTAGACTTCGCTGAATCACTGCCACACACGGTCAATCATGCTTGAATCAAGCCAAATTTATCGATAACATTTTTAATTGATTCAAGTATGATTGACAATGGATGGATCCTATAATAGCCGATTTAGCTATGATTCGAATCTATAATGATGCGACCATTGAATGGAATCCCATTTGACAACAACAACAGGGGAAATGACAAAATTGAGGGGTTGTTTTTGTAGATGTGGTTGGAGTGAATGATTCGAATCTCAAATTGATACGCTTTGATTTGGTTTTTTTCGAAAGGTCACTTTTAGTAGTGTTGTACACTTTTTCCATGGAAGTTGGCATTATTTTGATAATTTCGTCGTTTTGGTGATTGCCAGGTGTCTTCTTCCTTTTGCGCGCCTAAAAAAAACAAAGCAAAAAACTCAATCATCGTGATACAAGCCACTGCAAAGCGGCCATAAGTCTATATTGAAGCTTCGATATACCATATCGGAATATATATCGATTTATAGTTTTAAATAAACATTCCAACTACACATAATATATTTCACTGTTATTTTGTTGTTAGATTTTATTAGATTAGATGAGATTAAGGAAAGGGTGGGATCTATTCACTTCTTCATTGCGGTCTCGAAGGGGCCTATAGTGTAACAGTTGCTTGGAAGTTCTGGAGGTAAACCTGCAATATCTGGTGGATTTTTTTACTGGTTACCTATACATCGAAGTCTGGCTCAAATTAAGTCTTCACAGTAGCATAATTAATGCTCTGCTATATTCTTTTTCCATAACATATTCTACTCTATTTATATTGTAAAGATGTATAGTAAATTTTTAGAGAAAATAGCAGATTTATTTTTAAAAATTTCTTTTGCATATTTTTAATTAATTTTTTCTTCTTATTTTCTTTCCAACAACTTTACACTTCTAGATTTTTGAAAACGAACAAAAACACTGAAAAATCAGTATAATTGTGAATGAAAAATACACTAATTATAAACAATTGGTACTAATACGAGTATTTAAATTTATTATTGACTGACCACTTCAGTTTTGTATTGGGTGAACAATTTCACACAATTTTAAATGAACTAATAACAAACCCATTAAATATTTAATGTAAACATTTAGCAATTATCATGCAAATAATATAATAATAATAATAATGACAATAGATGAATATTGAATATAAAAATTTGCGAATATCATTTAGAATTGCATTTAGCATAGCACGGTGAAATATTTTAAAAAATTGGCTTACTCAAATGTTTAGAGAGAACAAAAAGAAGCTATTTATAAATTAAAGGTTTTTTTTTGTTATTTTAATTGGCTATAAAATAAATTAAATTAATGTTAATTAAATACTTGGCCAACAAACAAATTTGGTTAGCGCCGCCCGCACGCTATTAGTGAGTCTAGAAAATAGTCACATTGACATTTAGTCAATCTATTAATAGAGTGTGATCGTTCTAATTGGACAGATGATGATGATGATGATGATGTAGCCATAGTTTTTATATGGTAAACGTAATTTTCATTAAAGAATTTACTAAAAAATGAACGGAAATTAAAAGTGTTGACAATATCAATTTTATTGTATTTTATTATTGATAAATTTCCCCACTCAATTTTCACTTAAATAACAATTTTCATTTTATTATTTCAACTTCAATATATTGTCCATATGTGTAAATCAATTGCATTTGTTTTGCTAATTGTTTATGGAATTGACGCCATAATTAATTGTTTATTTATTAAAATATTTGCTATTTATAATTTTGCAAACGTCACGTTGATTTTATCTTTTTTTTACGAGTTCATAAATCATGGCAGAAGAATACGACACACACGTGTCGAGTGTTATTTATTATATTGTACTGTGGTCTGCCTTATGTATGATTTTGTGGCATGTTTTTTCGGTCAGTTCACCATGTCGCTATGTAATTTTGTGAAATTGAGTCATTAAGTTAATTTTGGAACAGTTCATTAATTGCTTTTATTAAACTTGATAATAAAATGAAACATGTTTAACTTGATGTGAATTGAGATATGTTTTATTTTGGCAAACAGAAACCTAGTAATCTGTGCGCTACAGGTTAAGTTAATCTGGTTGACTTTGATTGCGCTCATCCAATGTTTAGGTCTTTAGTGATACCAGATTGTACTAGTTAAATTTTCAAGTGGCATTTGAAACATTTAATGTTAATATTAGAAGCTTTTTGAGCTTCATTCCTCTGCCAACTTTCACAACTAAGCTACACAAGAACACAGAAAATGTTTCAAGTTTTCCATTGGCCCAGCTTCTTTGCATTTTTTGCTATTGTCAGTTCTTATCAATCTCAGCTAGTATGAGTGTACCACTGCTATATTGGGGCCTCTCAATACCCCAGTAATGGGCATTGCAGAGTAATGAAACACCCACATAACATGCGGATCAGTTGCAGTGATCTGTGTAGACTATGTAATGAAGAAGAGGAGTCAGCAGAACTCGTGCTATGTCACTGCGAGGGCTTAAGCTGGTCATCTTGGAAGCCAGTACTTAAAACTAGTTGAAATTGCAGGTTTGTCTCCAAAAAGGATCTTGGAATTCCTAATGAATACCAGAATCTCGGAGGAACTGTGATTACGGGGTTTGTCACAATAGGCCCACCTGCGGCCGCAGTGGCGAGGTGTACTGCAAAACTCACTTATAAATCATGATTGCTGATTACATAGTATTTGATAGCTATTTTCTACACTTCTACTACAGTTAAAATTATATGTGTTAAAATCAATGTAAAATGATAATTAAGGCAATATGACAATTGGGGTGTGAAATGTACATATGTATGTAAGCCTTGATTTTTTTTTTGTTATTTGTTAATTTACTATCTGTCCACATGTGGCCAATCAATAAATCTACTTATATATAGGTAACAAAATTAACGAACGTGAAACTAAATACATGACGTGATCAAAGAAATGAGCATGAGTGACAGTCAGACTTCAGACATCTGCATAGAGCTTTTAATTTAGCGGAAAACGAGATACTTAGCATTGGGACATATTCGCCGTTTAACGCAACTGGAGGACAAGTGGCACGCCTAAGCATAAAGGTCGTGTGGACCGATTTATCAGTATTCACTGCGATGTTCCACCTGACAAACCAAGGACCAATAGTATCAATTTGTCGCTGCATCAAACACGAGGCGTAGTGGGGATCCCATGCGGATGCTAGAAACGCTGTATCATCTGCGTATGTTCATCACCAAGAACTGGAAGATCCGCAGTACAGAGTGTGTACAGGATAGAGCCCAATACACTACCTTGAGGAACTCCCGCCACAATGCGCATTATGCCAGAACTAGCATCGTTGTGTCGTACATAGAAAGTCCTATCTTTCAGGTAAGATTTTAGAAAGAGGTCATATGGCGTCGGCAGAATATTTTTTAACTTGAAGAGCAGACCAGGATGCCAAACTTTATTGAATGCTTGCCTTATGTTCAGGAAGACGCAGAGTCTCGATATAGCATTGAATATTGTAGTTATGTATTTCGCGGATAGGGTGATCCATAGGGCAAGGTGAATCAATGAAATCAGTGGTTCTGCTCACGTCATCAGAGCAACAAAGGTCATGCGGAGTAAAGACTTTCTCAACAACAGCAGTGCTTTATCTTTACTTGACCTACACCAAGTACCATTTCCGCGTTGAAGAGGTGTTTTCCTTTGTGTCGGCCTTTTGATATATCTTGTTGCACTCCAAAGATTGTGCTCTTCACTTCCCGGCTCGGCTGCAGCCAGAAAATCGCCAATTACTTTGTTTGTCGCATAACTCAGGTGCTTTTTTTTAGACCTTTTGTCGCTCGTAAGCCTTGATAAACCGAAATTATTGTTCTGTCTTGCATGGTATTTCTTTCAAGAGAATAGAGAGAGAAAATTACCTATTACCGATCAAGACATCCTTAAAGAAGTGAACAAAGATCCAAACTTAATATACTTACTAGTATATAGAGGAACAGTTATGTAGTTGGCTATGAATATCATAAGAAATATTTCGTTTTGATATAAATATTGACTGAAGTTTTGTCTGTCAGAAAGTAATAGAAGTAAGAAATTTGCCTATCATTCAAGATTCTGAAAAGATAAATTATTTCTGAAACAGATTTTTTATTCTATCTAAAGAAAGTTCTAAAAATGGAATTAATTTTGGGCATTAAAGGACCAAACTTTGCAATGCTTGCGGCGGATTCTATTCATATTCGTGGCATAAGCATTATGATGGAAGACGTAACCAAGATATTTCCAATTGCTAGTAATTTAATGATAACAACTATTGGTAATTCATCCGATGCCCCACAATTTAGGGAATTTCTGAAGAGGAACTTAGCGTACTACAGGATACGCAATGGTTACGAATTAAGTCCACGTGCAGCATCACATTTTGCCCGGAAGAGTTTGGCGGAATATCGTCAAAGTCTGCAGAGTTATGAAGTTAATTTATTGTTGGCAGGCTACGATAAGGATGATGGACCCGATCTTTTTTACATTGACAATATGGCAAATGCTGTGAAAGTTAATTATGGTTCCCATGGGTATGCTGCATCGTTTTGCGCAAGTATGTTTGAACGGTTCTGGCGTAAGAATATTTCACAAAATGAAGCCTATGAGCTTTTTGAGAGAATAATTTGTGAGCTCAAAAAACGTTTCCTCGTTAATTATAAGAAATTCAATGTTCAGATTATTGATAAGGATGGAATTCGTAATTTGGAGTCAATTTTAGTCACAAAGTAAATTTATTATTGAATTGTAATGAGAATTTTTAACAAATATAAATAAATAAATGCTGCTGCTGTTGCTGTTTAGGGACTTAAAGTATTTAGTCTTATCATTTTAGTTATCTGCTTATTTTAAAAAAAACTGTCCTAGGGTATGTGCTAGAAACCGCTTTCGTCTCAATTCTAACCCAATTCCATTTTTCGGTGTGGTTGAAACACCTTTTGACAATTTTGAAATCGTCAAGTTTATTACAGTTGATTTGGTTCAATAAAAAATTTTAATAAGCCCATTGACGGAGGTTGTCATATCTGTAATTTGAACGCGATCGTGAATGCACAGAATAAAAGAAGATTCAAATTTAAGAAAGTCAACAATTTTTGGGAATAATGTAAGTATAATTGCATACAGTTAACGATATTGATTATTACATAAATATTGGAAAGCATAGAACACCGGAGTAGGAAGAAATTTTGTTAAATTTCATGAAAAAAAAGAATATGCCATGTGGTATCACAAAGGTGATTGGCTTGCTGCACGTGAGGAAGTAACTGGTTGGCGGTGGATTTAAACGTATCCGAGCTGCCTTTTCCATTAACAACAGTCGTTTCCTGTTGATTTCGATCGATTATTATCCGTGCAAGTTTTAATTTATTATTGGCTACACTTAATTATTTATTATTTTTTTAATGGATTTATTAAATCGCGGGAAAATTTGTAAATTGTTTTTTGACAATCACATTTGGCAATCACACAAAATCGCGTACACTTTTAATCAGCTGTTCATTGGAACATCATTTTTCGAAAAATGAAATCTCCGCGTTTTCTAGCACACCTGGTGTTCATTGGACGAAATTGAAGATATCCGTCATCAAGAACATTGAAGTTTTCTAGCACATTGAGATAGACATTTGATATTTTGAGCTACAAAAGAGTCAGGTGCTTGAGTAAAAAGTTTGCTAAACTATCAAGTTCTGCAAAGAAAGCATTCCCGGGGAAATGGAACAGTTTTACAATACTGTCGCAGACATAATGTTATGTGCTCTCTATCATTTCTTCATTTGTTATATAAATTTTGGAAGGGAAAATGTAATAGTTATCCAATAAGACTCCCATCATCATTTAAATCCTACTGTTGCTTAAGTGTAGAAGAATTTGTCGAATGACATGACAGTTTGCCTTAATGGCCCACTGTATGTCTGCTAGCTCCTTGGTCTTTGGGTCTTTGCTTATAATGCCAAGATAAGAAAAATACTACTTATTTTGGATAGAAAGTTGGAATGATTGGTCTAAAGTGACTTGTCTCAAGGTTATTTTTTTTATTTCCATCTTTTATATAATATACTTATGATTTTTATTAATACAACGAAAGATATTCTTAATTAAAGTTTACTGAATAAATTAAAATTTTAAATATTTTCAACTTTATGTTAGTTTTTATAGGTAATAAAAAGAATATGTACTACTATGGTTATATAATTTTATGAACTATGATATGTTAATTAATAAAAAATATTATATAGTATATAGTAGATTTTCTTCTAAGAAACAACTTACTTCTTGTTTGCATGGCGACATTTTTTAACATTCTGGAAATATCCGCTTTTGTCCATGCCGCCGTATCAAATCCCATTTGATAGACACTTTGTTTTTCGATACTTTCATGTATGGCAGCCAAACAAAGAAAACACACCGAATTGCCTTTTGTTTTAGCATTTTCATTTTGATAGATTAAAGCAGTTCGAGTCCAATTAAAACTATCGAGTATAGCACGCACAACATTACCAAGATTATTGACTTGAGCACCCTTCAGACGTGTTAGAGTCGAATAACTTTCAGATTTCTTATTAAACTCATTGGCATTGCCTCCAGTTGTTAAAACCGGCAGTTGCCAGACATCGGCATAACGTGATATCGGTGCCAAAACATATTCGCAGGGCAAACCAAATATGGCATTCACCTCTGGCCATTGGGTGCAAATCTCAAAGAAACCAATAGGTCCATATTTCGAGGAACAGAATGTGTCTCTTGAGATGAGTGTAATATCAATGAGAGCCCCAGGAAAACCCAAACTTTGCACATGTTTAATACCCAATTCGAGAACCGGCAACACTTTAGGCATAATGCAATCGTTTTTATTATCTGATTCGACATTTGGTAGTAGCGCGACAAAAACCAACTGACGACGTGTGAAATTTGTTGCATGTGGTACAGCATAGAAATGCTGGACAAGTTGGGTGCGATGGGATTTATGTGAGGTTTTCGTTTCCGGCGATTTGAAGCTAACGTGATTCGAACAAAGCACATGATTGTGTTGTATGATGATTACTTGCAGGAGTAGATACAACGGCGCAGCGATATAAAAAATACTTTGCATTATGCGTGGCCAATGATAGAGAATCTTTGGACACCAGCAACGGCGACAACAATTGATGGCGATTTTAATTTGGCTTTAATTTTTTTCAAGTCTTTTTTTTTTTTAAATAAATTCACTTTGAGTTATTAGTATAATTTAGTATTATATTATTTCTTGTTATAAAAAGTTGTTGACGTTTCTTGTTGCGCATTATTTTGTATTTTGGTATTTTTATTTTAAGATTATTTTTATATCACAGCTTCATTTTTTTAGAAATTTTTATTTAGCTTTTTTTTGGTAATACTAAAATTATAATAAAATACAAAAAAACAATTTTTATTTTTATTATTATTTTTTTTTTTCTCAATTTTTATTATTATTTTTATCTGTTTTAATTAATTTATTTTTTATTTTTTATTAAAAAGTTGTTTCTTTCATTTTTAACTGGGGATTTTATTATTGCTTATGTGATTGTTTCGTTTAAAAAATAATTTATTGTTTTCAAAAAGATACTTGTACTGTATAATCAAGTCAACTTCAACTTTATTGAGCCTGAAATACAATTCTGTATTTACTTAATTTACTTGCAAGCCAGACAATGAAACTAAGTCAAAAACCTTTTTCTGTCGAATTTTATTTATTTATTCATTAATGTTTTGGTTTTTGTTTTTTCTCTTTTTGTATATATTTATTTATTTGTTTTTATTTATATACATGCAATTGGAATGAAATTTATTTTCAGATATGAACATCTTCAATTTTTTGTTAAATGATTTCAAACTCTTGTTTGCATATTTTCATAGATGGCATTCGAAAAGCAATTTTATGTTTGAAAATTTTTGATAACCAAAATAAAAACTCACATTTCTTTGTTATTTTTTTTGGCAATATAATCAAAAAAGATTTGGAGAGAATACAAGAACCGCTTCTAACTAGCTCACTTCAGATCATAAATGACGGTTATCAAAAAGAAATTCGACGAGACAAATAAAGAGTCAAATATCACATTCAAAGAAAGTCCGATACATATTAAATAAGAATGAAAACATTTTAGGAATAGAAACGGAATATTATTTATCAACTAAGAATGGAATTTTTGTGTATACCATATACTATAGTATAAGAACTATAGTACCTTTAGATATGGTAGAATAAAAGACACCATTACTGGAAAACTTTTTCTATGCTTGTGAAAACCCATTTCTTGACAAAAGTGGGTCCGAAAAAAAATTAGTATGCAAAAACCTTCTCCATAAAAATATGTGTATATGTGCCAACTTTCATGGTGATCGGACAAATGGTGTCGAAGTCCGTCACCGTCAAACTATTTTTCTCGTCCTATTTTATATATGTACTAGTTGTCCCGGCTCGCGTTGCTACGCCCACGCTCAAGGAATCTTGTCTTAAGTTAGTTGCTGAATTAAATTCAGTTTTTATACTCTTAATTTTATTAAGGTATTCCTGAGATTGCACTCGGGTGGACACCCTTCATTGAAGCAAAAAATAAAATTGTGAAGCAGCTGAGATACTTAGAAAATCATAGGGTTTCTATGAAAAATTTTATCCACGAATTTCTAGACAACAGCTGGCCCTATCCGATGTTTTAGTAGTTATTCTGCTATTCGGGGCGAAGACAAATCCAACAAATCAAAAATCATAAAAATTGACCCACCCGTTCTTGAGTTATAAATGGTGTAACACTCACGATTTTCTTTTATATATATAGATATATAATATGTAATATAGACTAAGATAGTTTTCCGGTAGAGGTATGAGACTACAAAAGACGCTGTGGCTGCATTTCGTGATACGATTTTGAGATGATAAATCATCTCACCACATCTTAGAGATTATTGTATCGATATAAATACACTTATAAAGATTCTTGCAGATGACACATGCATTCTGTTCAACACAGGCTTCCCCCATAGAAGCAGCAGAGATAATAAACAATCAATTCATGAAAATATTCCAATTGTGCCTTCACGATGAGGCTTAACGTTTGTCCAGATATCACATGCAGCTCAGAGATCAATCTAAAGGTGGATCAAGTTCCGTATATCGGTCTAATCCTGAACAAGCAACTCCACCTTGTATGCACATAAAAATCCATTCTGACGAGTTGTTAAGAAAAGTTAAAGTAAACTGACTGCTGCGATCAATCAATCGTCAAATAAAAGACACATAAATAGTGGCCCCAACTTGATTTTATGCCATATATAGTAAATTTCGGATATTCCTCCTGCTTTTATCTTAAGAAAACTGCAGTCTTGGCAATGCAAGGCTCTAAGATAGATCACAACACTACCCTGCTTCAGGATGCTTACAGTATTTCACCAAAATTTATTTTGAAATCCAAATAAACTTGCGTTAGCTCTTATCCACGACACAACAAGACGCAGACTAAAGATGCTCTACCCAATCGATTGACCAGGTAAGTGTCCTACACTTTCGACAATATTATTTATCAGATTATTGTTAAAATAAATTGTTGGAAAAAAATGCATAAGCACGACGTTTATATTTATTGTTTATTTTTAGAACTTTGACAATAATTGAAATTTGGAATGGTTAAAAATTGTAAGAGACTTTAAAAAACATAAAACTTTGAAAAGATATAGTAATCACTTTGAATCTATGAAATCTTTTTATTATTTTATTTTATTATGCATAAAACCAAAAAAAAAAGATATTCAAATTCAAAACTTTGCTTTGATCAGACTTTAGTAAAAAACACATAAATTTCTGATACATCCATTTAAGGTAAATTTACACATTTTGTATATCGTATCTTTGCAATAAATCTTTGATAAATAAATCTTTTGAATATAGTATGATAATAGGGACTGGTTTCTTTCTTCTTACTCTTTGCTTTACTATGTTATATATCCGGTTCTATATAGATATTAGATGATATTTATTTATCATAGAAAGTTTACTAATAGCCATTAAAAAAAACTATAAAGCTATAGAAAAACCTATTCATATAACACTTATGAATCTTATCATCAAATCTAATTTTGAATCGCATCTTAGATCATACGTGCCTAAATATTTTTAAAATATTTTAGAAAAATTATACACTAGAAACCGCATAAAATGGCCTTAATTAGCAATTGGTATATTTAAGCACGCTTCACAGAAAACAAGAAAAAAAAACCTCATAATTATAGATTTGCATAAAGAGCGCCCCTTAAATTAATAAAATTTAAATAAAGTAGATAGATGATATTCATTTGGTATTCATTCAAATTTGCTAAAATAACATGAAAAAAGGTTCACTTTGTTGGTCTCCTCTAAAGTTATAATATATGATTTCAGTTTTGTATAGTGTATAATAAGAAAGAAAAACTTTGATTCCACTAAAGGGAAATATGTGCAATATTTACATACATTTAGAATTGGTTACAAGTTGTGAGAAATTAGAATGAACCCTTTGAATGGGAGTGAAAGGTTATAGTTTGTACTAATTTTAGGAAAAACTAGAGCTCATGGATTAACAAATGAATAAGTTGTTCATGTAAAAGCTAAAGTTTTGATGAAGTTACTTTGTGATTATATAGTCCAAGTATGTGTATATAGACTAAGAGTTATCTGACTAAGGCTCACATGGAGCTTGTAACATCGAAACAAGCTTTTCCTTGCGATGCTGTTTCATGACAAATCATCTGAACGTTTTCGTTGAGACAAACACTACATCAAATGAATCATGCCCTAATACTAAATGTGAAGTGTATAAAAAGCCATAACGAATTTGACAATTAAGTAAAAGTCTTGAATGGAAACGTGGCTTCCAAAAAATTATTTATTTTTAGATTCACAAAATCGTCATCAACTGATTAAATATTCCACAGAAATTTTTATTGCGCATATATTTGTAATAAAAAAAAATGATCATAATAATAATAATTATAATGATAAATAAAAAAATAAATAAAAAAAAACTGGGATTACCTTTTGTTCCCCATAAAATAAAAACCTGTTGCGTTTTGTTCATACTCGTAAAACAAAACTAATTGAAAAGATTAACAAAAAATATAAAAAAAGAGCAGAAATTACTAAAAATAACTTAGCAACTTTTTTCTGACTATGACTATTCGGTGGTCTTGTAAAAACAATTCTGTGTTCCATAGTTTGTCAAAATTACTATTTAATTTGTTTTTTGTTTATTTATTGATAAAGTTTGTCATAACATGTCGTCATGCTTTAGTATTTAGTTTTAAGTTTATTTGTTTGTATCTTTTTCCACGAAGTTGAATGAACTTTTGCATAAATAAATTGGCAGAACATAATAAAAACAATAAAAATTGAAAAAATACAATAATTATTATTGTAGTAGTGTGTGTAATAAATCGTTAAATAAACATAAAAATAGATGTGAGAAGCTATGTGGGTTTGTAATGACATGTAATTGCCTACACTAATCAATTTTATAAAGAAACTTGTTTGTAGTCATGGGGTCCCACTATGCTGTAACTGGATTGATTAGCAAATTATAGGCAATGAGTCCAAAAATGATTTATTATGAAGCAAATGTTACTTTATTCATAGTCATAGTCAAACCCAATGGGAACTGTTACTAAATACTATAGGTTATATAACTATTATTTAGTAAATGCTTTGGACCATTGCAATGGTCTCTTATGCCTTCTAGAAATCGATGAAACAAAGTTCGCTCAGAGAAAAGCAAATATTAACTAAGCTATTGTCTTTTTTAATATCTTATATATTGGTTCCATGCTAACATGTCCATCTGGTGCACTCTTTTTACTATTAGGCTTTCCTGTTTAATAAATAAAACACTTGGACACCTAAGTCTTCAGTGAGTGTCAGAACTAAAAGACGGCGTCTTGGTGAGTCAAATGAAGATTCTTTGACATACACGTATCACAGATGAGTCAATTGAACATTACTCCAACTTAATATAAACATGAAACACATTGATATCAAGAAACTTTAAAATTATCATTAAAGAATACATAAACTGTGGAAGTGAATATTATACTCTTGACTCTTTGGTGAAGTTCATAGATTGGTCAAAATTGGGAAACGGTGCCACTAGAGTAGGGCACCATGGCCCTAGATTTCAATGATCAATTCTAATCGGGTCTTATTCAACAACTTTCTAAGCTGGTTGCAATCTATAAAACTCCTTTCACGTCTGGAAGCGAAAATCAATGTGAAAACTGTAATGTCGCCCTCTGTCCTTGCTACCAACTGAAACGGACTACCGAGCTTCTGAATTTCAACAAGAATAGGAAGTTAACTTAAGTAATAAAGAAAAGAATAAGTTTTTCAAAACTGTATAAAGGCGTAACGGCTGCATGATACGGTATAGGGATAGTTTAGTAAACATCGACTATGACGCTGATCAAACATTGAACATGTTTGATTGATTTACTAAACTTCCTTAGTCTTTCTGCAGCATTTGTTATTTTTGCCTGAAACATCGATTCCAAGCAATAGGTTATGTGTCGTTTAAAAATGAATCTATTTCCCTTATTTTTTAACTTGTATGCTCCTCATCAAGACTTCTGCCTTAACTGTGGTGATGAGGAAGAATCCGAAGGTATCTAACATTACCTAAGTTTTTGCCTTGATTTTCTTGAAAGAGGACCTTTCTTTCATCAAAGATTTGGTCACTTTGGTAAATTTGGTGCAGGGGGCCCTGCTCAGTTCGTTGATTAAGTGGGTTGGCTCTGTAGGAAATAGGATACCGATTAAGGATACCAAACATGAAGCAACACATATAAGGTTAAATAGTCAAGCTGCTCTCAAAGCCTTTGCTTTCTCAACAATATCATTTCTTCTCACAGATGTGTTACTTAAAAAATGAATATCAAATGAAAACATGTCCAATTTGTCTTATCTTATAATTATCCAAAGAAATCGAATACTTGAAATAAAAATATCTTCTTATTTACTTGAAAACAAATATTGCCAGTTTTTTTTTATTATTTATGTACTTTGAGCAATAAACAATTTTTACGTTTCGTTTTTTTTTTTATGTAAAATGATTTGTAAACAAATCCCAAATGAGGAATTCTATAAATAACAAATGCCAACATAGTCAAAAACACAATAACAATAACAAGAATGATAATAGCAGAAATTGGCAGTAAAACAGCAGCACAAAAAAAAAAAAAATAAAAAAGGTTTGTCTGAAAATAAAAATAAAAGAAAAAATGAAACCAAAATACTTTACTACCACTATAATGGATTCATACAAAGAGTAAAAAATAAGTATATTTAAACTCAAACTGAAATGTCAGACGTCGATGACGAAGTCTTAAGCTTTTAAGTAAAGTGAGGTCTAAGAAAAAAAAAAGAGAAAATACAAATTCTCAAAAACACAAACAAAACAACTTCTGTTTCACAAAATATTCCATACTCTTCATAATATGATTGCTTTATGAGGGTTTATTAGTTAGATAATGAAGATTGTCATGATTTTTATTTATGGTTTATTTTGACTCTTAATTGTGATGAGAAATGATCTCAAAATTTAAAATAAATTTGAGCTTCGGCTGATCAAGTGACTAGCAAATATGACATACATTTTGTTGACAAAAAGCCCAAAAATTGCAAATGATTAAAGCAGAAAATAAAGCATTTTACTCCAAGAATTCAACTTCCATTATCTTCTATATTTCAAGTTACAAAAGTACTGCTGGTGGACCTTAGTTTGCTCTCCCTGGCGAAGTTGCTTTTAATTTTATATAATTTTCATACCATCAAAAGAAAAATTCAATTCATCTAATCAGTATGCTACTATCCATAAACTCTTTTACTCTTGGTGTAGTGTACTAATGATGGTCATAAAGAATAATAAAGAAAACAAAAAAACTTCTTCTGTTTTTATTATGGTTTTGCATTAATTTTTTTTCTGTTTTGTAGTTTGGCCCAAAGATTTTATTACACGTGCCATGAATTATCGTAACATAACATAAATGAACTCGATTTGGATCGGTTTAACTTGTTTGGAAGTGATTTTAATCAAGTCAAGTCAAGTTTAGTTTAAATCAAAGCTAAATACAATAGAATATAATGATATATGTCGTTATACAAACAACTTTATTATTCTGTTAGATCGTTAATGTCATTAGTACGCATAAATGTTTCTCCTATTTACTCAATGGGTTGCTATTTTTGTTATTTGTTATAGATTGTCTATCTATAGACACATATGAGTACACAAAGAATGTAACTATACAATTATGGACAGTATTTGTAATATAATTATAGTGATTGTGTGCTGATATTTGAGCAAGAGTTTGATTTATGACTTCTTAATGATTTGCTCCCACATTTCATCATATATTGTAGATTTCCTCCACACCTGATGTAATTTATATCAGTGTATTCTTATTCAAACTACCAGCACTTCTATTTTTATTATTTAATACATTTTACAAGTGTTTACAAGTGAAGCTACTGCAATCTTTTGGTTTCATTAAACATTAATAATTTATTACATCTCTCAGTCTTGATTGTATAATCAATTTTGTATTTACAATGTACAATACAAAATAGAAAGGTTTACGAGTAGATATTTAATATTTGATTCAAGTTATTTGTCTTTGCGGTCTTTGACTTTTGTGTTTTGCTATTTTTAGTTAAAGTCACATTGAATTTGAGTTGAACACTTTCATTTCCTAAATATGTTCATACATCGTAAATCATTTGTCATTTTATATAGACAGAAGAATATTTAAGTGTGAATTGGTAAAGTGTGAAATGAATACTAGTTGAAGGCTCCACATTAATCATAAATGAAGAAAATACAATATCTTAAATGTGAAGTAAAGATGAGCCACTCCACAGATTTAAGGTTTGGCTAATGGTTCGTGTAAACAGAATTGAAGAAAATGAATAAATTGATGAATTATTTAAAGAGAATATTATCAAAATAATTTGCCAAATTGTTTAAGTCAAATAATGGATAAACTTGTGAGGTTCATTGTCTTATTAAATTCCAATTGTATTCTTAAATAAATTGTCGAAAATAAGCAATAATAATAACAATAAGTTATATATAAATCTTAGCACGAAAATAATCTACACTAACATAGAAAAGCTGCATAGGTTTCAATCAATGCAGAATTAGTTGATGCTCAGTGTTTTGTTAAGAAGTAAAATATTGTTCAGCGATGAGGAAGCGGTGATTTATAACAAAGATCTTGAAACTTCTGAAAAGTAGCAGAGCAGAGAAAAATTTATTAAGAAAAAAAAAGAAAAACCGCAACTTACAGGAAGTGAGAATATGATGATGTTGAAGTTCAAAACGAAGATGATGCAGCTGAGGCTAAACATATTCCATAAACCTTTGTTGAATATAATTCGGAAGAGAATGAATTTGTGGTTGCGGAAAAGGATCGTGCCATGCAAGCATCGACTTCCATAGAGAAAGAAGCTGAACTATCTGAGTTGTAGTGGGGCCCAGCAGATGACGATAACTATGACATGGAATTAGGGGATGAAGACGAGTTCCATTGAGAACGCAGCGAGTTGAGACCAATATATATGTAAGTCTAATATATAAATGAGTTAAGTATTCTTAGGTCTCTATAATTGTTTAACAGGCAAAAAGTTTTGAATGCGAAGTGAAGAAAATTCAAGGGAAGCCTTTTGAATATGAGGAACTTAATGGTGATGAACGTCAATGACAATTCAAATGGAAGAATGCTGAAAGTGATTTTACATTAGATGATAACTGTACTAAAATCGACAGTTCTCAATTATATAAGATTGTAATTTCACCGAAAAATATGCTCTACGATTTGATGTCTACTTCAGTGATCTCACCATAGACCTGCTAGACTCTAGTGGAGATGAGATACAATGTCACTTGAAAGGCAGTACGACCATAAAATGGTAGGCAGTTCTTCTGCATCTTAATATCATTGGTATTAGAGCTGTGCGCGTCACAAAAATATCCATCACGAGAGCGCACATTCACGAAATGAAATTTCTGTCACATTCACGAAAATTCACGGTTTTTTGGGCCTTTCACGGTTATGCACGTTCACGCACCAAAATTATTACTACTAGTTGTTCATACATTTGAAGTAGATCATTGCTAAGTAGTGTTGATAGTCCACACTAGCACTGCGCACACAATGATTCTGAGTCATTTTCGTTTTTCAAATGAGACATGACGAGTTTTGCTTTAGTGTGAGTCGTGCACAGTCAGTTCCCTAGTACAGTCACAAAAAAGGCAAAGTCGTCGTTGATATAGCGTAAAAACCTGAGCTGAGTATCCTCTTTGGTGCATATATCCGTTAAAAGCAAGAAATTTGCCGGAAAGCTGTTCCTTTGCTAGACATTTTATATTATTGTACCCTGCTGGCAATAGTTCCCGTGAAAACGTTGTTCTTGACTTCAGCACATTTTTTGTCCTTTGCCTAATTTTCGTAAATCGTTATATTTCCAGACGTTGTGAATTTTCATGATGTCGTGAATTTATGATCACGAAATTCAAGGCCCTATTTAGCTTTTCACGATCACGCACAGCTCTTATTGCTATCAATAACAACTTACTATATATTTACAACATATTCTGATTGAAAATTTAATACAAATAAATCCAAAAATTGACTCCTTTGTTCATCTCTAAAATTTTTGATGCATTAATCTAATTGAACTAATATTACTTATTGTTCTTCTTTATTAGTATGATAAGATGTAATAATAAGACGCAGTGATAAACTGAAGGTCAATTATATTTTTGAAAGGAGAATATTCAAAATAATATAAGTACAATATATTAATATAAGTAAAATCTCAAAGTCATCTCATGTCACTTTTGATTTGACAACTGATTGATTGTTTTTCTTGAGGCTATTTGTATAAAATTCTAATTCTTGAAGACATTTATACAAAATTTCGTTTTCCACAAATTGTATAAACGAAGCCAAGTCTTTTGTTTATCCATGTGTGGTTTAATATCATCTAAGTTTTACTAAAAAAAAATAAATAAAATTAAATTAAACTCTTATTGAAATAAGAATCTAAACAAAGTTAAACTTAATGTTTTTTTTATATGAAATTAATTTGAATATTCATAAATGTGAAATGCAACTTTCTCTATACTTGGTTAACTTGGGTGCTTGTTCATTACTTAGTACTACATGCTACAAATTAAGCATTCATAGGTTTACTATATAATTTTGTATATTAAAAAAAAGATAAACACCGCACACATTACATCAGTTGCATGCCAAATGAATTGCAACAATAATGACAACAATAATTATTATTGTGTAAACTATTACTATACAAATTTTATAGACATCTTTTTATAAATATAAATATTTCATAGACACGTTATTCAACTCAACTCAACACAACTCAGAGCAATTCAATTCAATCAGAGACAATGTGTCTTTAAATAAAAAAGTGTTATAAATCGATCTCATTTGGAATGTGGTTAATGTTTTTATTGAAATGTTTTTCAATTGTTTTTATGTATGTACATAAATTATTAATATAGAAAACAATAGTCGTGGGCGGATAATTATAGTCGTGATAGTTAATGAATGCACTTATGAATGAATAGATGAATGAATGCTCATATGAATGAGAATAAAAACTCATCAATTAAGCCAATTTTGAATGAATCACTTAAAATTGTTAATTTTTAAAACACGTTAAGCTATAATTATAACCGTTTTTTTCAGCCAAATGGTAATATTATAAAGGCGTTCATTTTTTAATGGAAACGTCATGATTTTGTTGAATTTTAAGTTCTGCATTTATTTATTCTATATAAATCTTAAAAGGAAGATTGGCGTAGGAGAGGCCTTTGCTTAAAAATAACAATAATAATCATTTTTATGGTTTTTATCGCTTCTGAGATTTCTGCTAAGTCGTATAAAAGAAAAGAAAGAAGAAAGTTTAAGCTCGTTATCAGCTTATTAGCATGTCTTATCAGAATTATGGACATTGTTTCTAAAATCAACAACAAAGTTGCAAAATTAGTCATAGAAACCAATGGGGGTCGGTGTGAAAAACGATAAAATGCCAATGATATGTGTGTTATGATTATTTTTCTTAATGTTGGTATAAGAAATAATTGATATCACTATGAATATAAATAAAACACACTACAATACCAAAATATTCGGTCACCACATATCAGTAACATTCCATTTTAAATGACTTTTCGATAATTTTATTTCGAGGCAAATATATAGTTACAACTTTCGAAAACTTGATGTATTTGCAATAGAAATTGTATTATATTATTCTTTTGAGAAACCAAATTGGATATGAGAGTCAGTTGGAGGTTATATAAAGGTTTGTTCATGATTTTTAAGAAATTTGTATTGTTATTCTGATAAAAGATAAATTTACTAATAAATAAAATATAAATATATATATATATGTATATTTACTTATCAATATAAAATATTGTCGAAATTCAACTCAATACCTTTGCATTGATTTATAGCCATCACTTCACATCTGACCAGAAAAGATAATCCAAAGAAATGGACTAAAATGGGAGAATTGACTCCAAAGAAGACATATATTTTGGCTTATTTTTCATATTTTTATGTTAGGTCAGGTACTTTCAGGACTACCCTCATAATTCAGAGAATTGTTTGATGAAATGAGGTTCACTATTACAGTTTCCAATAGAAGATACATTGTACCCTCTTTGATGTGTCAAAAATAACATCCAGGGAACTATCAACAATGCAACTGGGTCCTATTCTATGGAATGTCATGCATGATGACATTCTGCGGATTTATAAACTCATTGGGGTGATGATCATCGAGGAGGTGGCATACAAAGAATCTCCTTAGTCTGGCGGAACATGAGACTGAGTTCTTATGAGCTCCAGGAAAAAGGTGGGAACACTTTCAGTGAAAGTTGGGAGCCATGTAATTGAGTCGAGGCCTTGCATCAAAAACCTGGGTGTACTCTTGGACCACCGACTATGCTTTGAGTTGCTCTTAAACAAGTGAGCCAAAAAAAGCAGCTGCCATCACACAAAAAAACACAGACAACAATTTCGGGTTCTTTTAGGTTCGGTGAGAAAATCCATACTGCTTTATGCGTCTCCAAGTTAGTTATAACAAAGTTATACCTTAGTGGTATAAGCATTGCTCACAGGATCTTTAGAGCGTATCGAACAGTTGCAGATGATGCTGTGGGTGTACTTGCAGGCAGGCTTCCAATTGATCTGGAAGCCCTGGCTGCCAAGAACAAACACCTCGAGGAGATTAAGGTCAGTTACCTGAAAATATAGCAGTACTGGTGGAGTACGGCAGAGCCACCGAGGATGCATCCTAGATATTACAGATATGTGGTCTCTGCAGAGATATCGTCGAGGATCCGTAGCATCTTGTTCATGAGTGCCTGCATTTCGAACGGAGCGACGAAGAATGTATGCACCCCTCGGATCTCCTTGCAGCTCACAGGAGATTGTAAGGCGCATGAAAGTATATGTGGACGACTAGGCATTCTTCTCTGCAGAAATTGAACTACTTTAAAAGCAACTTACTTATGTTTTTTGTTGCATACCATAGTTTCCAAACAAAAACAACGAAATGGGACTCAAATGTATTTAAGTACTTACAGAACTTTTGAAGAAATAAGAAAGTTGTTATTTACTTTAGTTATGACCTATATTCGATTAATTGTTCCATATTTCTGTTAGATGCATTGTTCTTGCTCTTAATATGATGAATTTTTCTTTGGGTATTGGTTGTGAATCATTTACAGAATGAAATGTGTAGTTGTTCAGTTTGCCGATTCGGCAAATTTTCAGTGACTAAGTGAACTATTTTCGTAAGACCTCAGGCCACAGTGTCTAGTTAAGTGTGCAATTAAGATCAGTCAACTCATACCTACGCGTTTAAATTGTTAAAGAAATTTCCTCAATTTTATTCCTAACTTCTATCAAACAAAATTTCCAAAAAATCATCATATATTTCTATTTTTTATTACCCAAAAATAATAAAGAAAATAAATAAACAGCGCGTTATGTCGTAATAATAAAATAAAAAAGGTGTCAAAGCGAACTTACAAAGTGCAAATATTTTTCCATACAATATTTATTCAATAAACGAATTTTATAAAATCGCATTCTACTCTACATTTGATTATACGAGTGTGTAGTATATTATGTATAGCATATTTTCTTTGCTCGCTTGAGTAAAAAATAAATAAAATTTCTCAAGTAAAACAAAATATTGATAGTCGTAAAAAAATATTGTTGAAAGAAAAATTGAAAAATGAAATAGGAAAAGAAATTCAGAAAGCAATGAAATGAGAAGCAAATTTAAGAAAAATACTTATGTATGTATATGTATTCAGAAATAGCATCTCATGGATGGAAGAAAAATAATGTCAAAAAATAAAAAACAATGCTTATGAATCAATACGAAAGGCAAAGCAAAATAATAGATGAATTTTCAAATAATAAAATTGAAAAATGTGTTTCAAGTTTAACGCGTAGTCATCGTCATCGACATCGACAAAACGTTGCACGTCGACTATGTCTCTGTCTGTCTGTCTGGCAGTCTGCCGTTTGTCTGTCTATTCATCTGTTTGGCACCATATATTTGTGCGTTTGTTTGCCTGTCCAGTTATCCAACTATGCGTTGGTCTATAGCAGGGTCGCTTCAATAGTTGCTATGTCTAGTCTGATGTGCTTTTTGTGGTTCGTTTTGAAATTTCCCTTACTATAGTGTGAATAGGTATTATCATTTTAGTGTGGGGAACATGATCAACATGTTGAGGATCAATTCAACTATTACCACAAGTTCTTTTCTATGCAAACTAATATGAAATTTAACAAAGAATATTCCTTTTGAATTACCCTATTCACAAGTTCACAAATTGATTAGAAATGATAATCGGAACCAATCGGACCAATATTTGACAGAGCTATGATAAAAATCTATGCTATGAATATAAGTTTTTGTATGGAAAACTTTTGCTTTATCATATTAAAAGAAAGAATCTTTTTGGAATAAAAAGAACTATAAGTTTTCACATAATAGGTGTATATCTAAAAATTAGTCAAATATTTGCCTGCCTCAGCTATAAGTATGAAAGGCATACAACATTCGTTATAAATGGTCCATCTTATTTTCATTTGTATTTTGTTTTATAAATGGGTGAACATATTTTCAACAGTATCTTTGGATCTATCTATGTATCTTTATATCTATAACATCATTTGTTAAAAGTTATTTGTTTTTTTTTCTAGGCTTTATAATTTATGTTAAAATTTTTTACAATATTTGATACAAAATGCAACTAATATATTGTGACTTTAAATTATTTGTCAAATTGAAACACCAGTAGCTCATATTCATTCAAGTTATATTAATTTTGAGAACAATCTGACAGTTGAAGCTTTTGTTCGTTGCTAAATTTGAAAAATATTGTATATTTTTTATTTGAATTAATGTTTTTTTTTGTTTGTGTGTTGTTTTTTGCACTTGAATGTAAAAAAACAAGTGCACAAATACATTTAAACTTGAAAATATTGTATAAACTTGTATATACTTATTTGTATTTGTTTCTTTCTAAATAAAGTAGTATATAGGAATTCTCAATGTACTTGTACATAGAAACAATACTCGATTTGCGTATTTCGTTTCGTATTTTGTTGTTACTGTTGGTGAATGTGTTGCACTTGTTAAGTTTTTGTAGATCTTTTTTAAAGATTAAGAAAACAGAAACAAATATAATCTTAACTTATTCATTATACTTATTTTTATTAGTCATTTCACGTGCCACTGTAGTGCCCAAACAGTTCAATTATTAAAGGATTCATTATTGTTTTTAAAAGTTAATCTTACTCATATTTAATATTTGTCATAGCGTATTGAGTAGTCACCTATGTCATTTTATTGGGAATTTTCTGCTTATTCCTTAGTTTTTGCAAATTCTTTTGACTCATAATTTATTTTTAGATAATGGATTTTCAATCATTTTTTAACATTTTTCGAAATTATGTTTTTATATTTTTACTTTCTTAGAAATGAATGGTATATTTAGTTTGTTCAAAAGTTTGCAACGAAGTGTAGGAGATCAGGATTAAGTAAAATATATGTAAATGATGTGCATGATGAGACAATTAATCAATCTATCATGTCAATCTATCAAAGATTAACTGAAATACTAGTTTCCCATAGGCTATATGATTTGGACAGAATTCCCTGACTAGACGAAGACATATGTAGATCACGGATCCCTGGGCTGCATTGGAAAAATCGTTAGGCTGCAAGTTGATGAGCAAAAAAAAAATGGTCCCCCCTTGCACTTGAGTTGCTTGCGGCTTTCCCCAGTATACTTGACCGGCGAATAAAAAAAATAAACGGTGAGCAACGGGTCAAAGAAACTTCTATTTGCCATTTCGTTCGCATTCATACTACACTCGGCCCGCGGATTGGACAGCCCTGACATAGTTTAGTTAAGTTTTCATATAAAAGATTGCAACATATTCCAAATAGAAGTTGAACACTTCATCTTATATCACAAAATTGGTTCACTAGTCTCCATATATGGTAAATCCACCTTAAGTTAGAAAAACAATGGTAAACAAAATCTGATTACATTATAAGTTTTACTGACGTCATCATTGTACATATCTTCTTCTATATAATTAAATGGCAAACATTGATTTTGTGAAGCCTTTCCTGCTTACCCCACTGAACCGATTTTGATAAAAAAAATACCAATTGAAAGATATTCTTCGCAAAATGTGTGCAATCTCAATCAATTTGTCAAAATTGGTTTAGTGGTTTAGGTAAGAATAGATGTTAAAGATAACCGCTTTCCAACAACTACAATACTTAGGCGTTGTTGTTGTGAATGCAGTAAAATGGGAAAATGGAGAGGTTTGTGTGCCTCTCTCTTTTGTTCTATTGCTGTACGCTCATTGTGTGAAGCCGTGTTATAGAGTTTTCGCCAAGAGCACTGTTTATAGAGAAGTTATTATATTAGCACTTTGAAAAATAAATATTTTTTCAAGGATGCGGTCGATTGTGTCGGCTGGGGGTTTCTCTATTCTAAGTAATTTTTGAGCATTATATCTCGTCAACAGATGATTACATACTAATTGGTGTAAAAACTTTTCGCTTGACGATCATAAATGACAGAAATCTATTGGCTTAGGTAGGAGAAAGGTGGCTTTCAAAGAAGTTTTAGTATACATCGTGTGATAAATGGCAGAAATCAATTGGCTACGATGAAAGAAAGGCGTGATCAATAGTAATAAACTCATCCAATAATTTACATGGCTTTCTAAGAAGCTTTATTGTACATCGGAGGATTTATACCCAAATGAAAATAAATGATGCCCCAAATGAATGAATAGCAGTCATGAAGAACTGTAAGTCTTTCTGAGGAGATAGATTTCTATTTTTGTTCTAGGTATTGGTTACCTACCCTAGATATCGAACTCATACCCATATTAGATACTTGACTTGTTATGACTTAGGAGAAAATCTTAGGCTACACGGATACCACCAACTAAATAGATAGCTTGATCAGTGTATACAAAATATTTGTATGCTAATTCTTCCTATCTTATTATAAATATTATATTTATATATACAATAGTATAAATACGGATCAACAATGTACTGTTCTCTGATTTGGAATGATTCTTCCATTTAGTATAAGAACTTTGATGTTCAAGTAACTTTGAAGTGCCCTATGACTAAAGGCTGAAACAGAATGATGAAGCTGAAACTGAAGCCATTATCGCTTTTGTTTGAATATTAATCAGCTGTGCTTGTCTTATGAGAGGCAGACAGAGAGAGACAGATGATTTGAAGCCGAGTGAAGTCAAACTACTTTGATTTCACGGACTCAGACTCAGTCTTCACATTGTGTTCGTTCATATAGAAACAGCTGCATTTGATTTTTTGACCGGCTTCAGACTCAGCCATTCTGTTCAAGCCTTCAAAAAGCATATTTCTAAAATTCCATTTAAGTGTGGGAAATTTTATTTAAAAAAAAAATCATCACTTCATTTAAAGTTGTGACTAGTATTTAAATATTTTATTATACTGTTCTAAAATGGTCAATTTTGTATAACATAATTTTACCATACTTATAAACTTACATATCTCTAAAATGTATGAAATCTTCAGTGGAATCAAATTTCTTGTTTTTTTCCCTTTAATTTCAAGGTTTATTTTTGTTATGAAAAGTACCTAATTGACAACAAATTTCATAAATTTCCACAAAAAAAATATATTATTTTTGTTATTATTGTTTTTATATTTCAGTAGTAGTATCTTCCAAAACAAAAACAAAAACGAAACATTTAAGCAATTATTTATTTTTTGAAGCGACCTTGAGAAGAAGTTATCAAGTTCTAAGCTGATAACATTTGCTTAATAAGTTTGCTGAGTAAAGCAATAAATATTATACGTATATGTATGAGCAGAACAACAAATTTTTTATAAATAATTTTTCATACATAAATATGATTTTTATGGATAAACATTGGGATTTGGGTTTATTATTAAAGTAATCAATAAGTTCAATGAATTACAATTAACTCAATATAAACCAATGATTTTTGTTTTAAATCAAAACTTTAATTGCTTTACACATTGCAAATTAAACAATTTGGTTTTTGGTTGAAAGAAAAAGTTTCTTGTTTCCAGTTTTGATTTTTATTTGAAAAATGTATCTATTCTAAAGTCTCATCCTTCTTTAGTCTTGATATTAAGTACAAACCGGTTTTATTTTAAGAAAAACATTTATAAAAAATGTTTGCACCAGTCATGACAGAGATCAGGCCCCTTTCCCCAAATCGGCGCCAAATTTGAAGCAACAACAACAATAATAATACATATATTATTTAAATAAATTATTTATTCTTCTTTAAGAAGAATTATAACCCAAAAATAATAAAATATTGATGCTCTTCTTTTATAAACAATAGAAGAGAAGACAGGCCATAAATAAGTATAAACGAAAGAATATACTATGTACATGTAGAAACATTGCCCAATGATGATGTTTTGAAGAATCAACAAATAAAAAGATACCACATACTACAGAGAAACTGTACTCAAGGTTGCGTGAACTAAAGTATTTATGTATGTAGATATTTCGTAATGAATAGGCGTGTGGTCACAGTATGCTTATGTAGTGAGTATTTACTACAATTTTATATCTTTAAAACATAACAAACTAATTGTAATCGAGTGTGTTAAAAAGCGTGTGTGAATCATTGTGAATTACATGAGTTATTTTGACTAATGTGATATGTAAATATGTAAATATTTGAAGAAGAAGTTTAAATCAAATTTTATCTATTGCAATAAATTATAGAGATTTAAATTGTATTTTAATATAATTTAAGATTTTAATTATCATAGCTTAGTTCTCAAGAAGAAGTAAGTCCAAGTAACCCAAAGATTTCGTAACATAAAATGAAATGAATAATGTAATCATGTCAACATCAATTAAGTTAATTTTATTGTTCAAACATTTTATGATAAACAAACAAACTATTAATTGTAATTGAAAACAAATTTATATCCCAATTTTCTTTTTCACAAATTATCGTAATGTTTTGCCAAATAAAATAAAAAATAAAAGAAATAAATATATTTTAATTATTTTTCATTTTCAAGGCAAAGAGAGAATGAAATTTACTTTTGCTTTTCATTTGCAATGCACTCAAAAAATTGTATCTGTATCTGATCTGATTATAAATAAGTATGGTTGGTTAACGATAGATAGAAGCACTTTCGTTTTTATGTATACAAATGTGTTATAAGTATTTTGTATATTTATTTATATATACTTGTAGTCGTACTTTTGTTTAAGTACTCATACTTGTATCTTGTACTTATGGTGAAGCATTAGAATTTATTTTAAATTTATGTGAATATTTCTTTGAATTTTATTGTATTTAAATAAAATTAATTACACTTGTGTTTGCATTAGTTTTGTTTTTTATGGGTTTTTTAACTTCTTTATTGGCTTATAATAAATTAATAAAGTATACTGCATAAACATATTGTATGCATGTTTATTCTTTATCTTATCAGTTGAGTTGTGTGCGTTCTAATGCACTTTTTATATATGTACATATGTATAAGTATTACGTTTTAAAAAACTATTTGGATTTGGATTTGTTATTTTATTTATTTATTGTAGTTGCACTAAACATAATTATAATATTACTTTGAATAAGATTTAGATTTATGAGATTTACAAAAAAAATATTGTAATTAATGGAAATGTGCTTCACCACTCTTAAGTTGCGTTGCACGTTTTACATTTATTTGATTTCGCGCGTTAAAAATCTTTTCGTTTGCTTTTCACAGATACAAATCGGAATCACTCAACAAAGCGCACCCAGCGAAGTCAAAAACCGAACTGAATTAGTCTGTCCACAGCAAGCGAGACTAGACGCACAGACGACGCCAAACGAACACGATGTTTCACTAAAAGCTTCGGCAGTTTGGCGTCGACTGTGACAGAGATGTCGATGTTGATGCCGATGTCCAAGTCGACGTTCGATCATGATCTCTTTCCGTACTCATTTGCTTGAAGAGTTGGTGAGCGTATTTTTGAGTATGGTCAAGAATCTTTGAGTCTGTTTTCAGTACACTCAAGTTATATTGACAGACATTAGAGATGTAACGATTTCGATTCTAGTCTATCAATGGACGGCCCAACTTATAGTCGATTTAGACAGGCCCTGCATCACGATGATACGCTTTGGTATTTAGACAAACCATTTCGTATAATTAACAACTGTTTTTTTTGTTTTGAATGTGCATTAGAAGAAGAAAACGTTTGTTGAATTGAGAGACAGTAAATAAGAAAAATAATAAAAAAAACATTTTAAAAATGGAAAATAGATTATTTAAAAGAATTATTGATAATTGAAAGCACGATGGTACGTTTAAATTCAAATTTAAAACACAAAAAGAGAAGAAGACTGACAATATCTAACCGGATGTGGCAAAAAAATTGGCCACACTATCTGACATTTGCCAGCCCTGGTCTGCATCAAAGGTGTATCAATGTGTGACGCGATGCAGATGCGCATCACATTCTACAACAACAACTCCTAAATGATGTAATTTTCCTTGTGGTTGTTGTCGATTGTGATGCCCTGTCTAAAACGGCTATTATTTGTCAGTTCATTTCGATGATAAGTATACATCGATATATTAAAAAGCTGCTTACAATGCCCTTTTGGAACAATACCATCAGTATGACAAAATGGCGATTATTCTAAGCGGATTAAGTACCTGTTTAACAGTCGAACAGTTTTAGTACAGATCAATGATAAAGCGTGGTCCAATAATAGCCCAGAACATTTAATTTTTTTTTTTTGACAATTTGATTTCCGAAATTAATGACATATTAAAAATAAAAACAGGGATAATGTGGATATAAAGTTACAAAGACAATTTGATTAAAGAAACCCAAGACCAATACTCATTGTAAACAAGAAGTGGTGGAATCTTACTTAAGGTGTCCAAACATTCCAAGAAATTCAGATCCAAAGAACTATTGGTGTAATGAAGTGATATTTCTAAATTCCAAAAATCTTACGCAAAAACTTTTGTCTTATCTTTCAACATATGTACTCCAGTATTGGATATCGAAATCAGTATCGTATCGGCAAAATATTGCATCGTTACATCCCTAATAGATATTATTGAGATACATTTAAACAGAGAGTGAGAGAATTGAAATTTATATAGAGGGTTAAAATTCTTAATAGAAAAGTTTACAAGCATGCATTTGAATTGAGTGAGTGAATGAGTATCTTTTATTATGTTATTTCAATTATAAATTTTGTTATTTGAAGATAGAACATATAAAAAGCTCATAATTTGTAGACATAAATACATGATTATAAAAAATTGAAGATTACCAAATTAATATAAATAAAATAAATTTAAAGAATCTAGAGCAAATAATGGATAAATTAAACATATTGTAGAGATGGTTCGTTGTATTTTTAAAACTCTCACATCAACCGAAAAAAAAGTTCACTTGATAATTACTAAAATGATAATACCAAACACTTTAAAGGCAATAAGCCCCGAGCAGCAGCAGCAACAACATTTATTTCTTTAAACAATATCTGTGTATAAAACTCATTTTACTTTGTGACTAAAATTGGCTCCAAATTACGAATACCATCCTTGTCTATAATCTGCACATTGAATTTCTTATAATTAACGAGGAAACGTTTTTTGAGCTCACAAATTATTCTCTCAAAAAGCTCATAGGCTTCTTTTTGTGAAATATTCTTCTGCCAAAATCTTTCAAACATACTTGCGCAAAACGATGTAGCATACCCATGGGAACCATAATTAACATTCACAGCATTTGCCATATGGTCAATGTAAAAAAGGTCGGGCCCATCATCCTTATCGTAGCCGGCCAACAATAAATTAACTTCATAACTCTGCAGACTTCGACGATATTCCGCCAAACTCTTCCGTGCGAAATGTGATGCTGCACGTGGACTTAATTCGTAACCATTGCGTATCCTGTAGTACGCTAAGTTCCTCTTCAGAAATTCCCTAAATTGTGGGGCATCAGATGAATCACCAATAGCTGTTATCATTAAATTACTAGCAATTGGAAATATCTTGGTTACGTCTTCCATCATAATACTGATTCCTCGTATATGAATAGAGTCCGCCGCAAGCATTGCAAAGTTTGGTCCTTTAATGCCCAAAATTAATTCCATTTTTAGAACTTCCTTCAGATAGCAAAAGTGTCTTTCAGAAGTAATTTATCTTTTCAGAAATCTGAATGATAGGCAAATTTCTTACTTCTATTACTTTCTGACAGACAAAATTTCAGTCAAATATTGAAATCAAATCGAATAATTCCTTGTGATATTCATAGCCAACTATATAAGTAATGTTTTATTTAGTATATACAAAAATGCAGAACTTCTTTGATTTACTTTGACTTTTATCTGAGAAGACATAGTCATTGGTAATAGGTGATTTAAAGTGATTTGATTTAAATGGGTTTGAAAGAATTACATTTTTTTTAATTGGTATAGGCCAAAGATTAATAAAACAACAGCAATCATGACATTAAGTGAATTGTACATGGAAATTGCCTTTTCCAGTATTCGGAGAACTTTAATTTGTAGCAGCCATGACACTTAATGTGTCTGTACCTAATTTCAACTCGTTAGCTCAAAAATTGATAGCATAGCATGGATACGAGA
This sequence comes from Amiota communis, assembly GCA_037043315.1. Taxonomy (NCBI): domain Eukaryota; kingdom Metazoa; phylum Arthropoda; class Insecta; order Diptera; family Drosophilidae; genus Amiota; species Amiota communis. The sequence continues at coordinate 584,624 of JBAMAV010001055.1, forward strand.
GAAAGTCAGTCTTTCGATTCTTCTCTTAATGCTGATTATTTTCATATGTAAATTCTATATGGGGTAGCCGGAGCACGGTTCTATTCCTTATAAGCATCTACTTAAAACTATATAGTAAACTTAATAATTTTCTCGATAAACGTCATCTATTATCTCGTAAGGACTATAGAGTTCAGTGCATTGACAGGTCACACCAGTAAAGATGGTACTAAGAAGCACCGACAAAGGCAGAAACAGATGTTGGGACATTGGATACCTTAAAACTTCTCTTACAATGTTGTTCTGCATATATGAAAAGTAGAAACAAATACATTGTTATTATCATAATTCAATAAATTTAATTGAATTGAATGAATGAATTAAAAAGTGTTCTTTAGGGGCCATCCACATATTACGTTACAGGATTTTTTCAACAATTTGGAAAATTAGCAATATAACGAATTACCGAACGATAAGCGATTTATTCAATCTGGAGACGTTCTAGGATATATTAAACGTTAGTCGAAAGAGTTTAATGATCCTTACACTACTAAATTATTATTTATCTTTTTGGTTAGACCAATTCTTGTGTTTTTACTTTTTGCACTGAGTAATTTACACTGGGATCCTAACATCAACCTTCCATCCTACCAAAGACGTCTTAAGTTAATCCAACTCCCGAAACTATCTAGTCATAGGACGACTCTTGGTGTCACTTTCCTTCACAACCTTATTCTTGGTAGTGTTTCTTCCCCATCTTTGCTTGGAAACATAAATTTTAATGTTCCTTCTTGGCTTACAAGGAGTTTTTCACCTATACTTATTGACATATGTAAGACCACTTATTTACATCATGACCAATTTCGCGTTTTATGTCAATCGTACAACCTATACTTTGACCTAGTATCTTTTAACTCATATTGCATGTTTACTAATCCCAGTAGTTCAGTACCCAAGTGACTTGTGGTCGATACCCAGTCGTGTTCGGTTTTTAATGGACCCCAGGTCGCTCGGGCCCCTGGAGGGGGGGTTGGGGGGTAAGTGGCGTGGGTTAGTTTAGTAGTAGAAAAAAAAAAAAGAAAATTGTATAAATGAAAGATTTAAAAAACTAAATCATTATATTATCCATTACTGGGATAGCAGTCACTTCGTTATATTTTTATAGCATCGTCACCGTTTATAAAACTAACAATTTCCCCGTCACGTCTAGCTGCAATTCTTTGAGGACGAATCTTCTCGATGGGCAAAACGTCTTGTTGCCTCTTTTGTGATTACTTGTGTTGGTTATAGGATTTATATGATGAAAAATACAGACCACAAATGCCACACGATCGTTTTAATAAGTATGTCTCGACGCGGGGCAAAAGCTATCGTACGGAACTTGTTTCAAATATGATGATGCTCGGAGGATCTAAGGATAGAATGTAGTAACAGTGAAGCGAATTTACTTTCGGGATCATCATTTCCAGTTTGACGTTGACAAGATGTTTTCTTAACATTTTAATATTCAATCTAACTTTGTGGGGACTGATAATATTGTGTTAACTTAATTTCTCTTATCTTTTAATGTATGGCGAACATTAGGGTTTTAATTAGAGATGAAACGGATAGCTGTTTTACCGGATATTGGATATCCGGCCAAAAATAGCCGATTGTTGCATCTTACCATCGAATCTTCATGGGTGGCGAGCCAAGTTAGTGCTTCATTGTCTTATCAAAAACTATTAAAACCATACAATGGTGAACAAAAATATTTTGACAGCACATTGTTGTTCAGAAAAATAGGAGAAAAGCAAAAACTAATGATAATAACTGAGAATAACAGCAAGATTAATTTAAACCCTCCTTTGACGTCGATGACCTTTTGCAAATGCACAGGAATTGATTTTACCAAATTTTGAATTGTCATCGCTATGAGAATAGGTCGGTAAAATGCAATAAAAAACACAAAGAGGAATTGAAAAAATTTATATATTTGTCGTTGAGAAGAGAGAGTCGGAAGTATCTGACGAAACTCACGACACTTTCTGGGGCTGCTTTCATAAGGAAGCGATGATGATTGTTTTCTGTCTCACGATCAAGAAAAGAGCACGATTGCAACGGAGATTGATTTTCATCTAAAGTCAGTGCGTATTGGTCACGATCTTGATCCTTATATTTGGTGTTCAGCTAATACTGTACAATATCCAAACTTATCAAAGTTTTCTAGATTATATTTTTCAGCGCCCTGCAGCAGCTTATACAGCGCAAAACTTTTTTCGGAAACAGGAAGACAAGCGAAACCGTTTCTTGCCTCTTAATGCAGAGAAATTGGTATTCATTCATCATAATTTGCCCTTAGTACAGTACGAGTATTAATTTTTATTTATTGTGTAATAAAAAATAATGATTTTATTTGTTATGCAGATTAAAAAAAGCGCCTCTAAAGTTTAAACGTCGTTTTTTAAAATCTTGTTTACTATCTGGAATCCAGCCGGATATTAAATTAATGCCGGTTACCGTATAGTTACCGGATATCCGTTTCATCTCTAGTTTTTATTAAGGCTCTGGATAGATCACACGGCTTAAAAATAGAATTGGGAATATTTTTAAGTTTTCCATTTACATTTAAAGTTTGGCGTTTTAATACTTTAGAGTTTGACATGTGACGTCACAAATGTCTTATGACTCCTCCCACCCCTTGTTCCATAATGTCACACTTTGCTGACCCCCTCCCAACCCCTTAAAATGGGACGTAATATGTAGATGGGCCCTTATCTTATTAGAATGAATTCTTAAGAAACATAAACATAAAAATTTGAAGTTTCTTGTATTAAAAGACAATTTTTTCTATCAAGGAATGAGGTTAAATCACGATTCCGACCATATTTTCCATGAATATTGTGAATTGATGCTGAGAAGTCTTCACTATTTTTAACATATAGTTGAACAATATAATTTTTAATGCGTTAATTATAAGTGTATCTATTTTTAATAATCTTAAACCATATGCTTCACCACACAGATATTGTAGCGCAAACTTCAGATCTTCCTTATATTGACTTTTTGTTAGAAAATCCCAAATATTGAAGTCTTCATAAATTTGTTGTTTTTCTTAAACTTCTTTAGATAATTTAAATCTTTTGTTCTTTAATCGTTCAATTGTTTAGACTCGTGATATTTCAATTTATTGTATTTCTTATTAAATCCGCATACTTAAGTTTAAGCAGATGTGACCATTTACATTTTTATTACATAAAATTTATTTATTAACGCAACAGCAACACATGATACGCTTTCTTCTCATACGTGCCCACATGTCTCTCTCAAGTAACTTTAATATAATGTATATATGTAGAGACATAGATACATGTTTGGAACATATACATGGCTTAACATAAACACAATGATTGCCCTTGGATCCTGAACTTGAATTGTGTATGACTTTGAAGAGCAAGTGAATGGCTGAGTGACTGAATGAATGAATATGTACTACATTGATTCTGAGTACTTCCTACGATTTGAATGTGTCAATACCATGCCAACCAACCCTTCCTTTTGTGTGTCCCTCTATGCTGTTGATGCTTTCTAACAAATCTAATTTGTTCAACAACAAAACTATGAAATGTTAACTATAACGAAGGCATGTTGTAAGTACAATATAGAGATACTTCAATGATAATGTGTGTATCTTTTGCAATATGCATAAAAAATAATTCGAAATTTTATAGACTTTTCATTCATTAGGCTTTCATTTTTAGTGAATGAAATACAAACACTTCCCACATTTGTTGCTTATTTTGAGTTTCAAATGGTACACACATAAACCTACTTAGATAGATAGGTACTTGTTGAAGATACACAGTTTGTTTTAACTGAAAAACTTACCACCATTCAATTGAACTGAGTGTTTTATGATGTGCCTAACAGTTTCATATTTCCTTGACAAAGAGTTTTCTGTATTGATAGAAAAAGTTAAAGTGACAATTTTGTGTGATAAGATAAAAGATTTTTAAGTTTCCTTGGAGCCACAAATTGCTGTATGATTGAAATTTAAGAAACAGGAAATCCAAATCCATAAAAATATGATGAAAAGTTAGTGAAGTAAAATAATCCTAGTGACAATGTCGCCACAGATCAGGACTTTTTAAGCCCTTCTTACAATAGAATTCTTATACACATGCATAAATTCATCAAATCAAGTGATATAAAAAATAATTTTGTTCAATAAATTTCAACAAATCCAAAACTATTGTACAATAATATCAAAACTCAAAGGACTTTAATAATAAACACGAACATATTGCGAATGAATAAAGGATGATGGAGAACGAAGAACGTGTGCAGCATAAAGGAAAAATAGTGATACTCGTACAACACAAAAGTAACAATAATAGAACAAGGCCCATGTGTACGTTTTATGTTGTTGTGGAAATGCCAGTCGATTCCTTACGATATGTCGACAGCTGTCATTGACATTGAGACAAGGCAGGCAGGCAACCATCGTACGAGAGATGAACAAACGAAATTGAACGCGCAGCGCAATATGTCTCAGTCTTCAATCAGTATAATCTGTCAATAAGCGATAATGACGACGTCCCTTTGGCATAAGTGTACATAAAAGCGGGCAAAAGGATAAAGCCCCATTCAATAGATGCATGTGTGTATTTTTGCACAATTTAAGTTTCCCCAAGAATGGCAAACATGACAAACATAAGAAAATGAATTGGAAAAAGAAGCTCAGTTGGTTGATAGAATTTTTGTTTGTTTTTTTCAAGCTAAGATTTCTAAGAAATTCAACCAAAAATCAAGTCATAGATGCAGTTTGCAGTTTATAAGATTTCCTTTTTCAAATGCATTTTAAATGCATTACGTGAGAAATGATGAGGAATGAAAGAAAATTGAATTGTGGCATGTGTTCAAGTTAACAAAAACTGGAATGTCACAAATGCTTTTTGATGGTTTAAACAAATGTAAATGATGATACGTGAATGTATTACTACATATTGTTGAAGTTGAAGTACTAACGTGTAATAAAAAGTAATGAGAAGAAGCATGGTTTTGGTTTTTATTATTGCATTGACAGCAGCAATTCAAATGATGTCCTTATTGTTTGCACATCTTCATTTAAACAAAGTGTTATGTTATGTTATGAAGTTTATGTGAACAACAGTTGGCAGTTAAGTAAAACTTTTATAAACTCAAAGTCAAGTTTAATAATGATAATAAACACAATAGAAGTCTAAGTAAATTGGATATGTGGCATGTCTATAAAGTCCCTTTCAGTGCTTAGCATATTTCTGGTTTAATAAAATGAGTAATTTTTGATATTTCAGAAATTTAATAATTTTCATGAATTTTCTTTAACATTAATCTCATTTAATAAAGGGCAACAAACAATATCACTTCAATTCATTATTTCGTTGAAAATGATATGATTTTTTTTTGTTATGAATTTCATTGCATGGAAATTTCTAACAACAGAACTTTAATTAAGTAAAATTATTTGAAAATTTTGCCAGATAGACGTATTTCTATCAGTAAAGTGATGAACTTTATATATTTCGCAAAATCTATTTTTCAAAAATCTCATTTGATGAAAATATCTGGTACAGTGATTTACGTGTAGTTCATGTTGCTCCTAGTCGGCTTCAGCACATTGATTTATGAGTTTTTATTGATTTTAAAGTTTTGAAAGTTTCAGATTTAAATCAAAGCAAAAATTTCTCCTTCAATGGCAAGGGATTTGTAATTTGAATGTTTCATCACCTGATGCCTGCCGGCCTGTCTTTGTCATTTGGTGTGCCCAAAAGTATTTGCTTTGCCACTGAATTCGTTTGTAAGTGGGAAAAATATTTTATTTATAATTATTTAATTACATTTTTCGAATAGTATCTTATTCTGTTGCAACATAACTCTGAGCTGTTTTCAATTTTGTACATTATTTCGGTTTTTAAATTAATTTTATGGTTTTGTATTTCATATTATATACAATACATAATAGAATGGAGGAGACAAGGTCTGTTTAAAAATTGTCAGAAATTTTGAATTAACGTGGGCTAGGTATATTCGATTTTCGATTTTTTGGCATTGTGGCGTTATGTTGGTACTCATGTTCCTCACTTATGTTGACAAGGTCTGCCATTTTAAATGTTTAGTTAATGTTTGACAGATGTTTTGCTTGGCTCGTCTTTGATTTTTGCCTATTCCAAAATATGGATCAACAAATCTGTATCAAATTTTGTGTGAAAAACAAAATTAAGTGCGCGGAAACATTCGAAATGTTGACTGTGGCATATGGTGAAGCTACCTTGGATCAAAACAACGTTTATTGGTGGTGCAAAATGTTCTCAGAGGACCGAAGAGGGTGCCGGACGGCCCAGCACATCAACAACAGACCAAAACATTGATAAAGTGAAGAAAATCCAATAGCCAATCGTCGAATCACCGTTAGAGAAGTTGCTTAGAACCTAAACATATTGATTGGCACATGCCATTTGATTTTAAGCAATGATTTGGGCATGAACGAAATTCTTGCCAAAATTTCTTAATTTCGACCAAAAACAGCATCGAGTTAACCTTGCCTAGGAGCTGTTGGACTTAGTCCACGACGACCCAAATTTGCTCCAGGGAGTCATAACTGGTGACGAATCATGGGTTTATGGTTATGACGTAGAAACAAAAGCTCAATCATCCTAATAGAAGCTGCTGGATGCCCGAAGACATAAAAAAGTGCGCCAAGTTAAGTCGAAGGTGAAGGTTTTGATCACAGTTTTCTTTGATTGCAGGAGCGTAGTGCATCATGAGTTCTTGCCACAGGGTAGTACGGTCAATATTATCTGCAAGTTATGAGCATTTTGCGTGAAGCAATCCGCCAGAAACGCCCACAATGATAACGCCCTTGCTCACACATCAAAAATAACACATCTACCGTATTCCCCCGACTTGCCCCCTGCAACTTTTTCCTGTTCCCAAAACTAAAGAAGCCCATGAAAGGACGACACTTGAGACGTGAAGGACGGCATCGAAGGAGTAGTTGAACAAGATCACATAAAATCAATTTTCATAAATCTCCAACTTATTTTTTAAAGTCTTTTCAGAGCAGAGACTATTAGTTTAAATAGACTGAACAATTTGGACAATGGGCAATTGAGTAAGTATAATTTCTCGAGAATTCAGCAACAATTTCAAACAAACTAACATCTATATAAATATACGTATAGTCTCTGCAAAGAGGCAGCACAAGTTGAATGAGTGAAACTGAAAGAATGAATGAGCGAATGTCGTTTGATGTTAATGATATATAACTTTTTTCTAATGTTAACAAGAAATCAAAAAAGAAAACGCAAAACCTTTAATTACATAGTTTATTGGTTGTCCACACCAGAGTTTCTGAAACTAGATTATTATTTCTTTACGAGAAGAACATCTTCTTAATTACACAGTAATTATAAATATAATTTATGATTCGTGATTGAAAAAGAGTAAGATACTAAAGAAACTTATAAGGATACTTAAATTTCTTTGTGGCTTCTTGTGCTTACGTTTCCAATATTCATCGTAAGTTCCAAACTTCATAAATCTCAAGCAAACGGAAAAGCTCTCTCAGTTTAACGTGCAACATATTTATTGAGTCAGGTTTGAGTTCAATTTTCAATAGTTTGAAATCTTTTAATTTTTATTTAAACATATTTTTGTATACGTTCAATGTTAAAAATAAAAATTATTCTTCTATTCGATTTACGTATGTCAGTCAGTCAACAATTTTTTCGTAAGTGATAGATGTAAGATGTTACTGAGCAGAAGTCACGGGTAGGTACTCGTAATAGCCATCAATTACAACAAACATTGATCTACTGACTGACGTTGTTATCAATGACAGGTTTTGAAAAACAATTGTAAACAACGATGCCGAGAAGAAGTAAAGAAACGAGTAAGAAAAAGTTACAAAATACACGGATGGAAAAGTGTAAGCAAAAAATTTTGCAATTTCAGAAGTGGGTTTAAAGAAACAGTGGAATTTTAAGCACGCCTCTGTTGAGTCCAAGATGATTTCCTTGATCTGTTAAAAGCGAAGAATCGATGAAATTCTATACTTTCGAAAAAATATTCAACTTGGGAAAGGTTCGAACCTGCGTTGTGCGGACCGCGAGACCGGTACTTTACTATACACACTACCATTAAACTATGAAACGAGTCCCGCTAAAACTAAATAGCCACTTTAAGACAATGGGAAGACGTCAATTGGGGACTCTAGAGATCCTCTGCCAAGTATTTCGAAACTGCAGAAAGAAAAATCGAACAACTAGAGAAGAAGAATATATTGGTAAAAATAATTAAACACGAGGAGGTATAATGTGCAAAGTTTAGTTATCTCCAACATGCAATTGTACCTTTGGAGGACATATGATGGTCACAAATCTATAAAAGATTTTGAGCGTATTTGTATAGCGATCAATGCATGTCACCCATTTATGGATAAAAGCATTTGCCATCTAATGACACCCAGGAGTAATGGCAATTTTGCTCCTTCAGGTAGACCTATGAAGATTTAAATTTTGCGTACGTTTTAACAACAGTTCTCCATTAAAAGTAAGTCATTGCATTTTTAAAGGAAACAATATTTGTGCCCTCCCAAACTATCTTACAATATGAGCAGTTTATTCTCTATCGTACTTCGTTGAGCTTGTAACACCAAATATTGAAAAACAATTGTTCAACTTAAGGAGGTAAATTATTGTAATATTTTTTAAAATAAGTAATATGAAAAGAACTTTGACTCATACTTTTACTAAATCATATTGTTGTAGATATAAGAGTCATCCCTTTTCTCTGGGGAAATTATTGCACAATTACATTTTTATTATAGTAGTTGAATCTTTAAATATGAACGACTCTAGATGAAGTCAAGTCAAAGTGATTTCTCATCAAAAATGTATGAAGAAGAAAGGAGAATAAAATACTAATATTTACGTGGTTTCTTTCAGTTCATGTAAAAACTAGAATGCATAAAATCAGTAAGTTCTCAGAAATTCTATTGTACTAATTTTCTATCATTCATTCACTCTTTTCATCAAAAAGACACACTCTTTGAATAAAGTTTTTTTGATGAATTACCTATAATTTGAGCATAAATGATTCTGATTTCTTAATTTTTCAAGTCAAGGAAGTTCAATGAAATTTACTTACAATATTATTAAAAAAACCAAAGCAAAAGCAGCAGGTGTTTATGTAGTCACAACACAAATTTTATTGTCCCAAAGTCTTTAATTTGTCGTTTATACAAAATGCGTCTTCATTAAATATGCCGGCCTGCCCCAGCATAGGATTACTAGTTTATACTACTTAGTATATATAAACAAATAAGTTAAGCGCGACACATAAAACGATATACAATTACCATTAGTTGCAGGGACTGAAGGACTAGCAACATGCATTTAATAATACAGTTTAAATGAAACCTAGTTTAACTCTTTAAATATTTAATTAATTTGCGTTTCATTTTTCAGTACTTTTGCCTTACACATATTTGGCTAAACCAAATACTCTGCTATGCTACAATGCTAGTGCTCGTAGGCCAACAACTCAAGTTAGTACAAGTCAAAACTTTTGCATATTCTGATGACGCCTTGTTGTAATTGCAACTATGAAAAACGTCAGTCTGTTTTACAAACTCATGCGGCATGACAAGAATAACTATGAGGACGATGAAAACTACGATGATGACAGAAGCGCGAACAGCGTTTTCACGCTCTTGATATTTGAAAGTGCACAATGTAAGGCAGTGGTTTGCAAATACTTGACGTTCATGTGCCCTTGGCAGAATATAATTTCAGATCCTCTAGACTCAATGAAATAATTTTCACATTGATAAAATTGAAACGATTTCCGATGTATTATGAATCAACATGTTTGACAGTTTTTCATTATTTCGGAGGACTTAAGAAGAGTTCATTCTTGACAGCGATTAAAGAAGAGACACTCCTATGCGTATAAATAATAAATTTCTTTCAATTTTTGTTGTAAGTTATGAATCTTAAAAGTTCGTCAGAAAATGATGGCGCATCATGGATGAAGAACTTGTTAGTGAAGAACATGGGCAATATGTATTTGACGTTCGAAGAATTGCAGACAGTAGCGTTGGAAGCTGAAGCGATCCTGAACTCACGGCCACTAATTCCATTGTCAGACGACCGAATGATGGAGAAGCTTTGACTCCAGCCCATTTACTCATTGAGTCTTCACTGTTGGCTACACCTGAGCGAAATACCTTCAATCAAAAAATGTCATACCTGACGCGGTGGCAGCGCATTTCTTGCCTCAAACAACAATTCTGGGAGTTGTGGAGACGAGCTTACCTCCATACACTACAGGAACGGTCCAAGTAGCTTACGCCACAAGCAAACATTCAACCTTGTCAATGGGTGTTGATACATGATGACAACAACCCACCTCAACATTGGATTGTGGGGCGTATAATAAATTCGTGCATCGGTGCAGAAGGGCGAGTTCGAGTGGTAGACATAAATACCTCGAAGGGATTGGTTCGTAGACCAATTCATAAGGTTACTCCGCTTCTTTAAATAACATAGTTAAAAGGAACTGAGGCCTTTCAACGCGCGGAGTATGTTCAGACATCAGCACAACATCAACACAAAACATCGAAACAACATCAACACAAAATATCGACACAACATTGACATAACATCAACATAATGGCGACACATCATGAACACAACGGCCGATTGCAGGACAATGAGATTATTGAGATACAAATTTAGTGTTTAAAGTGACGATTAATTTCTATGGTTGAAAAAATAAGCAATTATTTATTAACTTAACACATTTCCTCAAAAATTCACATTAATTTATGGTTTATAATTAAAACAGTTGATTTAAGAAGCTTCACTCTGGTTACACAATATTGCATTGAGAAAAGGGGTCACATAAAGTTAAAGATTATTGAAGCACAAATAATTAAACTGAAATTTTGTTGAACAGTATATCCACGGACTACAAAAGTTTGAGAACCCCATGTAGTAGGCCACAAATGGGCTTCCGGCGGCGGCAGTACTATGTGTGTTTATTACGTGTACATGTATCTGTGTGCCTGCAAGTGTAGTTGTGTTGATTTTTAGTTACAATCGAGTCGACATTTGCGAATGACGCTGACTAACAATTTCTTATGCTGTCTATGACAAGTCAACGTTTCCACAACAGTGAAAGCCCATTGTGTCAGACCAGCAATATGGTTATGGTCATACGTATATGTGCAATGGAGTGAAGTGTGTATATGGCATAACCACCTAAGTGGTTTTCACAATGTCATGTTCAACTCGACACGGTTTAGTAACAGTTGGTTAACAACCAGAAACACAACAACGATAACCAACGACAAGTAAACGTCAGAAAATGGCATCAAATGAATGAATAAATGACCGAACTGTCACTGGGTCATAGTTTAACCAGATGAGCCTGATTTGTTTCTTCTTCTTAAATGGTTGACTTCACTTCTGGCCATTATTTAACAGTTAAAAAAAAAACAAAATAAAAATAAAATAAAATACAAAAATTATCACATGTTAAATGCCTCATTTTTAAGTTGTAATTAAATAAATGTCCTTGTGCCATTAATTTTATAGTATTTTAAATAACTCTGAGCAATTGTTCAACTGTGTAATGATAAATCTGAACAAAATAATGGGTTAAAAACAAAAAGAGTAAAATGAAAATAAAGAAGATTATATCAGCTTGATTTACGCAAATTATGTGTTTCAAGCTTCACTTGACCTTCATTATGCACAACGAGAACAAATGAGTTGACGTATGCATTGCGTATGATTATTTTAATTAAATAATGTTGCATACTTATGTGAGTCATTTACAAAATGAATATCATTTTATATTGTTTATAAAATGCTTGAATAATAATTTAATTTTTAATGTTGCCGTTTTCAGGTGCTTATCTAAAGTGTTGGTAATTATTACACATAGTTAATTAATTGCTTTGGGCTTAGTTAGTGTTATCAGGATAAAAGAGCATTAAGTATTGTGGTTCATTGTATTGATTTAATGGTTGCGGTTAATGTGCAAATGAAGTTTATTGCACAAGTAAATAATATCAAATGATTAGTAGTTGCAATGTTTTCATGCTTGTTCGCACATGTTCTGCATAAATATATTTTAACTAAGTCTTTTAAAAAGTTTCTTTTGACAATAACATATAAAATGTGAAGAAGAACGAATATATTATATCTTTGGCGTAAAAGCAATTAAGCAAATGTTCCTTTTAGATTAAGATTAAAGCAATATGAATTTGAAAGTTCTGAGCATGTATTGTTTGTTCTTTAAACGATCTTAGTAGCATTTACTGTAAACATTTGTAACTTTCTAATAAGCTAATAAGGCAATACTACTTTATTTGGTCCATTTATAAGCCATCATCTTTTCCTTATCGTGAGGCGGTGGGATCACAGATGTACTTGTCCATGGTATGCAGTCTCATATGCAAGTTTCTTGACAATTACAAGAGGAAGCAAATAACAGCTGTGAAAAGAATTCTCAAATATCTAAGGAACATCTGGTGACGGTATTTCTTTCAATAATACTAATGTTTTTTTCGTTAATTAGGTACAGTGACTTGGACTTTGCTGAAGATGTAAAAACCAGGCGTTTAACAGGAGCATACATTATAATGTTTTGTGGTGGCCCATATATTGAGGTAAAATTTCACTATATTAGGTAAATTTATATTGAGATATGTGCCAATAAATGAAAAATTGGGAGATACTCTCACTAAACCACTTAAGAAAATCATGTTTAATAATTTGAAGTTAAATGTTAATATTTATAAAATGTACATCAAGAATAACAATAAGGTGTTTTGTTTTAATGCTATAATCGTTTTGTCTTTTTGTTGGAAGTTTATTGTCATATAAAAAGTCAATCGGCATCACAAGGATCTGCTGTCATTATAATGGCTTTTCCAATGTTTCTCTTAACATGTCACATATACTGAATATGAAGTATTCAAAAATCCTAAACTGCATACTCAAAAAATAAATAAAGCAATAAAAAAAAAAAAACTGCTGCCAAAGAAATTTCTGTTTGCCACTTCGCCCGCCTGGGCCGCATGAGGACAGGCCTGATGTGGATTATGCCCGGTACAAAACCGTATAACATTAAGATGAGCAAATTAAGTATGTTGTGAGATTTGTGAAATTTCGATGGCATACTTTCTTGAATCCTCACAAAACTTTAGTAAATGCAAAACAGCATTCTCACGGAGACCATAATCACATTTGAAAGTATTTTCATGCAATGAAAATGGCCTTGTATCATAGTATTGTAGCTTGCACAACAACGACTGGATTCAAAGATCTATGGTATAAAGTCTTTATTTGGAAGATTGTGTTACTTATAAATCAAATAATCAAACAAAGATCTTAAATAACAACACAGAAAAGGGCGCTAAAGCTCATTTTGACCGTTTTGCAAATACATGAAAATGTTGTGTACAAATGTAATGATTTGCCAGTGCTGCCAAAGGTCTGATCGCTATGATGCGTGTCCCTGGAATGCTCCGATGAATGAAAAGAACATGCATACAAAATAAGCGCGAAAAACATAACCCTTCTCAACAGTCGGATAAAAAGGAAGCCTATAAAAGAGGATTTGGAATAAAGGTTGGCGATCGTCTGTTATGTTTGGTGATTTGTAATTATACTAGTTTTTCATCTTGTTGTTTTTATTTCTTCTACTAAGTGTTTGTAACATACAAGCTGTGCTGCCTGAAAGAATTTACGCAAATACAATTTATAAACCGAATTAGAAAAATTGTAACACAATTTTAACTAACATTGTGATGAAGGATATTAAGACCCTTTAATTTTCAAAATCATTTACCATACCATGTGAAAAGAAGAAAAAGAAGGGCACTGACACCTAAAGTAGACAACTGGCAAATATTTTGTTAAACTCATCAGTTTCTTTATTGCCTTGAATCCTTTTGGTACATTCATCCCAATATATAATCTTATAAGATTGCAGTGCAATGACCATCATATGATGACTGACAACCAAGATAACAGTTTCTAACCTTTTGAGCTTTTATTTATATTTTAACATAAATTTCTTTCTAAATGGTCAACTAGTATAAATCATTGTGATGTCTTACATAAGGCCAGCATTCCTTAAGGCAGTAACATTTTATTATTTGTCTTTCATTTTCTGTTTGCTGCGTTTTTTCCCCGAAATGAAAAGATTTTAGTTTTGTGTTGCTTGAATATATTAAATTTTTGTGCAAAATTGGTGAAAGGCTTTTTAAAAATTTAAATAAATTCTATTACATTCACTATAGACTTTTACTAAAAGCATGTTGCAGCCTAAGAAGATTAAATTAAATTGATTTTCGGAATATTGTTTTTCTTACTTCACAGGATGCGGTAGGTGGTTTTTGTGAAATGAAAAATGAAGAACGACAACTTTTAGAGGGAGAAAGGATAAAACTAACGAACTGAAAACAGATATAAAAGTAAATTTAAGGTTGTTCGCTTCAAATGATGACAGATTTATTGAATTTTCTTTGTTTATAGACTTTTTGTGAATAATATATAAGAGTAATACTAAGAGCAATTGTTTGCAAGTCTGTCAAGTAACAGTAGTAAGGGGTTAGAAGAGAGAAATAATTGACTTAACTTGTCTTTTGTAGTTAAGTACAAAATTATGTTTTTATTTAAATTTTAACAGGTTTAGAAATGATCATTATTGTTTGGTAATAAGAATCAGACACTGTCCTTTGGAATATTCTTTTTTTCTTGCACATTATAAGCTGTCTTATCATTATTATTTTATTACCAATAATATTATATGTTCTTTCATTATCATTATTATCATCATTTGTATTTATTTATATGTGCTACTAATTGTGTACATTCTTAGAAACACATCTGTGGAGATACTTAAAAGCATGCACCAACGACCATATAACTAGAAAGTTGGCAATTGTCCTGGTCTGATGTCGAAGACAATATTATGTGGGAACATTGATTTTTGTTCCAGAATATTCAAACTTGAGCATAAATGTTTCGTTTTACTCTAATAAGTCTAACTTAAGTCGGATCAATTCGAAATTCATTGTTTAATTTGTAAATAAATGAAAATAAGCTCAAATGAAAAAGCAGTTTACGTATTTCCTCACAATTATGGGCAACAAAGTGTTGCAACCTTTATTAATAAATTGAATGCGAACTACATTGCAAAGTCACTATTTCAGCCTTTAAAACAAATTCAATGGATGCAATAAAGGAAGAATTGATGTCTTAATGGAAGAACCTAGTTTATTTTTGAAAATGCGTTTTTACTCCTGTTATATAAGACTAGTTCACTTACCCGGCGATAAACGTAATTCTGAAATTTTGTATGTAAATTGTTGTTGTTGTTAGAAGCTTTTTCTTAAAGAGTGACTTGTTCTACCTATTCATAACATAGTCTCTGGCGAAACACATTATCTCTCTCTTGACCCGCTCTCATCATATTCAGAATGAGGGGAAGGAAGAGCGCAAAACGTTCACATAGTTATTACCATAACTGAGAGGAAGAAATACAACAATAACAACAACAGCACAAAATTTAAGAAGCAGTAAAGCATAAACAGCGAAAAAACGTTTGAAATGTTTTGTACGTGGTTTTGCAAAAACTTAATCAAAAAAAAAAATTTAAATATTTTCGTTTTAAAAGTAAATAT
Organism: Amiota communis; assembly: GCA_037043315.1. Taxonomy (NCBI): domain Eukaryota; kingdom Metazoa; phylum Arthropoda; class Insecta; order Diptera; family Drosophilidae; genus Amiota; species Amiota communis. The sequence continues at coordinate 600,327 of JBAMAV010001055.1, forward strand.
GCAACCCGATTACATAATATTATTAAAAATGGTTCAGTATATTTTACGGAAAAGCAATGATTACAAATTGCATACAAGCAATTTTATAAATAGTATAGGAAGATAGATATGAATAGATAGAAGACTAGAGAAAAGCTACCGCTAAATGAAAAAAAAGTTCAGCTAAGTTAAATAAAATTTGATTACATTTTTGGGCGTTGTCACATCGGAATGTTAATGATAAGTAATCTAAGGTTTGGTGAGCAGTCAACTGTTAAAATAGAGTTTTTGATCATCAGTAAACTTCTCGAGTAGCACACAAATTTGCAATAAGTATATCATAATTTACTTTTGTATTTGCCCAAATACGCGTCAAGAAAACTCTTTGCACAGTTCTTTAAGTCACAAAATTTTTGGAAATATAAATAAAATGGAGATTTCTGATTCCGCAACTGAGCAATTTATGTTTTCTACTGCTGTACTATGTAATATAAATCAAATAACGTTTCTCGTCTTTGTGTTACATAGTCTCCGTAGTCCATTAGGCGTCTTGTATGCTTTTTAAGTTCTATTAGTTAGTTAATCGTTGAGTTTGTTCAATGCTGTGTTGCTTTCCTAAGTTGCTTAGGTTCCCATTGAAATTGAATTCACTTTTGAACAGGGTTTGAATTGCTGATTTCAAAATAGCAACACCACAGAAAACTTTGCTTTGCTTAAATTTTTTTTCAGTAAAATAAAAAAGTTAATTTCCAAATGCTTACTGAATATCATTATAATAATAATCATTTGCCTGAACTGACTTAGCATTTCGGTTTCTGCTTACGCAGGCATGCAGCAGCACCAAAATTAAATTTCAAACTCTACTTCTGATCTGCTCAGAAATAGAAAACGAAAAAATAAAGAAATTACTGCTTGCTTAAGATCACTGCAGCACAATCGATTGCTGCAGCAAACAAAAGAGTAATGAAATTATTGCTTGCTTTTGTTAAGGACAACTGCTGTCGACTGCGAGATTTCAAACTTACGAATATAAGCAAAAACATAAATAGAAATTGTGGATGACTTACTGAGCGACAGTATTGCTGCTGCTGCCTGCGTAAGCAGAAACCGAAATGATCTCATCAGTTCAGGCAAATGATTTCTTATCTCTTTTCCCATTTGCTATTTGCTTTTGTTTGTTATTTTTCGAAGCCGTAGTTAAGCAATTAAAAATGCATTGATAGTAGTCACGCAAATTCAATCACAAGTTCTGAATTTACTTGCAAAATGAAGGTATATGAGATCCGTCGGAAGACAAATCAACTTAACTATATACATATTTCATGACTTTATTGATCCTTTTGATATAAAATTCCACCTTATGTTTTAGTTTCATAACTTTTCTAATGCCTCGTTTTTCCTAATACTTCTATTTCACTTGACAAACTTCAACTTGGAAGTTGTAGGACATTGCTCTCAAAGCAAGCGCTTCTCTTCTCCTAATTTTCTTTATGCTGAATTTTGGCAGCTTTTTAAAAGTTTTGACTCATTTAGGTTTTTATGTTACCATTTTTCTATGACTAGAAAATTTTCAAATATTTAAATAAGAACAAAGTAAATCGTGTCTGATGAATTGTGTATGAAATATGAAAAATTTGTAGGAAAATACAAAACATTAGTTCATTAAGAAAAATAAATAAATTTGAGGAAGGGAGAGGCATTCCTTGATTACCCATTAGATTAGGGTAAATATATTCTAAAATGGATACAAATTTTTACCATTAAGTGACATTTCATTTCCATTCTTCTATAACTTAAATATTCCTATTGTAAAATGTATATAAAAAATATTTAAAAAATAAACCTTTCAATTGTTTGTTTATTTTAGGTTTCCTATTTGTTTTTTTGTAAACATTTCCTTTGTGATATGTCAACAAGAATTTGCTGCTAACAAGGTTCCCGTTGGCTCGTTAGTCATTATAACTTTTTTGCCACTTCATTGAATTTTTGTATGAAAAGTTTTTGGGTTTAGTCTAGACATTTAAATGAAATTTTATGGTAGATTAATTTTTATTAATTCAATGTTCAATGTTGTCATGTTGTGAAGAGAATATAATTTCACATGAATATTAAAAGGCACAAATGCAAAAGCTTATACAATAATTCATCACGGACTATTACTCACGAACAATCATTCAAATCGATTACATTAATCTTGCTCTTAAAGAATTTTGATGATATTTCAACAGTTGATTGCCATTTTTAGATATACAAAGATATCCATAATTTCAAATTCTGTTTTTATGTGATGATAAAATCAACACCATTTTGTCTATTTTGTTATAAAATTGATTCATATTCCAGCAATAAAGGGAGAAAACTATATACACCCATTGGAATGAAATAAATCTTGCTACTGGCACATGCAATTCAATTTGCTTTCTGTTGTCCATATTTCCTCCACCAAAAATATTCAAGCGGATTGCGCTCGTTTTGAGCAATCAACGATTTAGCGCAACATTTTTGACAGAAACTACCATAAAAAAAGCGAAAGTATTTATATGGAAAAAAAATATATAAAAAAACTTACACTAGCATCAGGCACCTGCGGTATTACTTTATTGCATTGAGCATTGAGCTGATCTAAGCTGCTTGGGGATGCAACCCAGTCAGATAGTTTGTGCTTGGTAAACAATAAAATATTTGCTTTTTTGTGCTTTTCTGGTCACGCTTGACTTGACTTTAAGTGAAAATTGCTTTAGATTTTTCAGTTTTATTTCTCTTTTTCCTTTTGATTTAGCCATTTTTCTCATTTGCTGCTTCTAGTGCTATTACTACTTATTGTTCCTTTGGCTTTTTCGCATGCTACGAGGAAATTATGGATTGAAAGGATGTAACGAATTCCGTCGTTCGTTTTACTATCTTCATTGCTAACTTTTTGTCCTTATTTCCTTTGTCAGTTTGCTTTAACAGGAAATTTGTTAAGGATTTTTGTTGTTCTTTAGGTTGGCAATTAAAGTATTGAAATTATTTGTTGCGGTTAGAGAAGAAATTCAACTAAGAGGTATGATGCGCCTTAAAGTATGCAATGCTTTTAAAATAATTTTCGTTTCCAAATCGTGTTTGCTTGTTTGCTTTTTCATACAATTTTTGTTAATTTTGCAAATTGCACACAATTTTCTGGTTTATAAAATCGTTTTTACCCCACTTCACCGAGGCAGTGTTTGCCAAACTGTGTTTACCAAATTACTAGTGCATCTGCAACTGTGTTAGTTTTATTTCTAAAGGCACTACTTTGTATGCATGATTTCTCCCCATAGTTTTGAATAAAGTTGAACTTATTTAAATGTTTTGCAAAACTTTTACCTTTCACAATATTAGCAGCAGGTCTAATGGAATAATAAACTAAATGGAACTGTAAGCTATACATACATATGTACTCGTATGTTAACGCAATCATTGCCATGATGATGATGATGATGATGTATAGAAATATTTAATTAGTTGGTTTTGGAAAAGGGAAAACTTATTTTCCATATGCTGACCAACCTAATGCAAATGGTAATTTTTAACTTTTTAAGCTACTTTACTCGTACTGAGCATCATTAGAATTTTACTGTGTCAATTGGATCTGAGCAGAGTTCAATTTTGATCAACTTTTCCATTTTGTTTTACGCATTTTAATTAAAAATGACCTGGAGTTTGTTTAACTTAGTAATAAGCTGCCCATTTAGTGAAGCAATTTTGTATTTGATTATTACAGATAACATTTGCTAATATTTAGATGTATAAAGTAGGAAACCCGCTGCAATGTTCTTTGATTGCCGATATTTGAAGCATAGAAAGAGTAGGGGAGAACGCTATATACGATTGCAATGTGTTATGATGGGCTGCCAAAAGATTGTCAGTATTAAAAGAGTCATATAGTAATTTCCAATAACATTGCCCTTTAATTTACAGGGGAGAAAATAAAAACAGTATCCGAGCTTGTCGGTATTCCATTTTCAAAAGTAACTAATTCTCAAGTAGGAAAGCGATCAATCAATTCGATTTTGATTTCATAAGTAAAGTCAAAAAGTGACTCAATGTTTTTAGCTATGTAAAATGATGCCTAGCGCTAGCAAGAACCTCGTTAAATGTACAACAAAGTAAACAGTGATTTCAAAATCACAGTGATTCTAAACTGTGATTGAGTCACAGTCATTTGAAGGGAGAGACACAGTTTACATTGTTTAAACTGTGATTGGTAATCAGGTAATTAGGGAGCAACTGAATCAAAGTGAGTCACTATCAATCAAGTAAACTGTGTCTCTCCCTTCAAATGACTGTGACTCAATCACAGTTTAGAATCCATGTTTCACTGTTTAGCTCATCTCTGCAACAAAGCAAAATAAAATACAAGAAATGATTAGGGTGGGAATCAGGTTATTCAAAACCTCCATTCCATCAATTTTCTTCTGTTAAGAAATGCCCTAAGCAATTAATATAACTTTTTCTTTAATCGATGATTACTCTGTCCAACAAGATTCTGCTTTAAAAGATAATACCGAATGAAAATGGGATATGTTTCCGTATGTAACATTGAGTTAAGGCAGTAATTTCAAAAAAAGGGTCAGGTCAGTAATGGTTAGTTAATGATACATGATTTATTATGACAAAAGGCAAAATCATATGATTGAAACACACATCATATAGCCCAGTATACATTATGCTGGACTTAAAGAAAGCAAACAACTTAAATCATTTAACAGGAGTAATTCATTAGATCATTATGATTTTAGATGAGAGTACCACCACTATCAATTAATTACATATTAAAAATAAAAACAGGGATAATGTGGATAGACAATTTGATTAAAGAAGCCCAAGACCAATACTCATCGTAAACAAGAAGTGGTGGAATCTTACTTAAGGTGTCCAAACATTCCAAGAAATTCAGATCCAAAGAACTATTGGTGTAATGAGGTGATATTTTCAAATTCCAAAAATCTTGCGCAAAACCTCTTGTCTTTTCTTTCAACATATGTACTCCAGTATTGGATATCGAAATCAGTATCGTATCGGCAAAATATTGCATCGTTACATCCCTACTAGATATTATTGAAATACATTTAAACCATGGTGTAAGTAATAGAGGTGACGCCATTAGTTTACCGTTATGTGTCGTTCTCAATTTATGACGTCATTAAAACATCAGTGTATATAACGCTGAAATAATTCATTAAGTGTTTAACAAGATTTGAAAATTTAAGAAGCAGTGCTATGAAGTCATTTGTTTGCGCTCTGATCAGCTGATTGTGTCGATTTAAATTATTTTCAGAATTGAAACTACATTATTTCATTTTAAAAAAAAACTAATAAAAAATGAAGTGTGCAGTGAAAAGTTGTAATAACAAAAGGACTTTGATAGACGAAAACTCCTCCTTTCTTTCTTTCTTTACCACAGATTAAGAGACTGTCTGGACTCAAACGATCTAAGTGTTGATGAGTCAACTTTCACTTGGGTTGATCAACTGAGCGAAGGCGGTCTTACGAAGCCATCAATTCATATGATGGAGAAAATAAATGCGATGGAGCACATATTTCGGCAATTCAATGGCGACGAAATTATTATCGGCAATAATTATTTACAAATGCACATTGATGCAGCAAAGGATATACAATGTCACCCAAATGTAAAAAAACTTTTCTTCAGAGCAAGAATGTTTTTTAATATAAGAAAACTGAATCGTGAAATGTCGAATAACCAACGCACCCAATCAAAAAAAATGAATAAAATTATAAATTAAAAAAACAAAGCAGCACTTTTTCCTATTCATACAATTTTAACTTAGTTAACTACATACATTATCACATTAACAGTGAAACAATGAAATTAATAATTTAAATCGACACAATCTGCTGATCAGAGCGCAAACAAATGACTTCATAGCACTGCTTCTTCAATTTTCAAATCATGTTCAACACTTAATGAATTATTTCAGCGTTATATACACTGATGTGCGAATGACGTCATAAATTGAGAGTGAGTAAATTTCAAGAGCGTAAAAGGCCCTAGTGGCGGTACCTTGTATTATTGTATCATGCATTTAAACAGAGAGTGAGAGAATTTATATACAGGATTAAAATTCTTAATAGAAAAGTTTACAAGCATGCATTTGAATTGAGTGAGTGAATGAGTATCTTTTACTATATTATTTCAATAATAAGTTTTGTTATTTCAGAGAGTAAAAATATAATAATTTTGTAGACATAAATACATAATTATAAAATATTGAAGATTAGCAAATTAATATAAATAAAATAAATTTGAAGAATCTAGAGCAAATAATGGATAAATTAAACATATTGTAGAGATGGTTCGTTGTATTTTTAAAACTCTCACATCAACCGAAAAAAAAGTTCACTTGATAGTTACTAAAATGATAATACCAAACACTTTAAAGGCAATAAGCCCCGAGCAGCAGCAGCAACAACATTTATTTATTTAAACAATATTTGTCTATAAAACTCTAAAACAATTTACTTTGTGACTAAAATTGGCTCCAAATTACGAATACCATCCTTGTCGATTATCTGCACATTGAATTTCTTATAATTAACGAGGAAACGTTTTTTGAGCTCACAAATTATTCTCTCAAAAAGCTCATAGGCTTCTTTTTGTGAAATATTCTTCTGCCAATAGCGTTGAAACATACTTGCGCAAAACGATGCAGCATACCCATGGGAACCATAATTAACTTTCACAGCATTTGCCATATGGTCAATGTAAAAAAGGTCGGGCCCATCATCCTTATCGTAGCCGGCCAACAATAAATTAACTTCATAACTCTGCAGACTTCGACGATATTCCGCCAAACTCTTCCGTGCGAAATGTGATGCTGCACGTGGACTTAATTCGTAACCATTGCGTATCCTGTAGTACGCTAAGTTCCTCTTCAGAAATTCCCTAAATTGTGGGGCATCAGATGAATCACCAATAGCTGTTATCATTAAATTACTAGCAATTGGAAATATCTTGGTTACGTCTTCCATCATAATACTGATTCCTCGTATATGAATAGAATCCGCCGCAAGCATTGCAAAGTTTGGTCCTTTAATGCCCAAAATTAATTCCATTTTTAGAACTTCCTTCAGATAGCAAAAGTTTCTTTCAGAAATAATTTATCTTTTCAGAAATCTGAATGATAGGCAAATTTCTTACTTCTATTACTTTCTGACAGACAAAATTTCAGTCAAATATTGAAATCAAATCGAAAAATTCCTTGTGATATTCATAGCCAACTATATAATTATCTTGAATTCCTAGACTACTGCAAAATGGTATTGTGCCAGTTTTTTGATCGGAAACCCCCAAATATTTACAAAGACGGGATTGTGGTTTTACCAGAAAGATGCAATGGGACTCTTTTTTAACAACATGTTAAAATGATGATGACAAAAGTGAGATCGCAAGCAAAGACATATTTGAGGTCAATGCTATGCGATGGAAGTTAACTTTTTAGCTGTAACAGAAAACAGAATAAAGAGTAAGTGTGTGGAGTGATGAGTGAGGAGTGAGGAGTGATGTAATAACTTCAACAACTCTTTGAAAAGATTTCAGTTTTTATCCAAAGTTTCTTTAGGTTTTGCAATAAAAAAGATAAAGGCATTTCTCAATCGAAATAAAGTATTGTGCATACAATTTTAATATTAACAGTTTATGAAAAGATTTATGAGATTTTGTTTTGTTTAATCAAGAGATAATAAAAGGATTACAAGAATTTAACACAGTTCAGATAAGTAAGATTAATATCTTAATTTAATAAACCGTTTCCTTTACTAAGAAATTTATGAAGTTAAAGAGTAGAGTTTGTATTTTATTACATAAGACTTTCTTTTATTCAAACTACTCTTGGGATACTAAAGACAATAAATTGTCTAAGCAACTCATTGTTAAAGACATTTTGAATAGCTCTTACCAAATATGATTACAATGATTTTCCCATTTTCTTGTATTTTTTTGAAAAAAAAAATTGTTATTCTTTTTAATAAATTTATCTAGAGAAAACATTGCACTATGAAAAGTCCATTATGAATCTCGTTCACAACATCAAAGAATTCAATTTAATAGCGCTTATGGCTAAGCAAACAATAAAACTTTCAAGTAAAATATCGTAAAAGACATTAACTCAAACTCTTCTTCTGACCACCAGTTACGAGGCTTAAAGTATCCGAAGATGATAGCTAAGGACTAATCTGCCGCATCATCATGTTTCATCGCCTTTTGTTATTATAGGTTCCCTTGTTTCTCCCATTTTTCCATTGTTGTTTATCTTTTCTTTCGTTTATTTCTTGATAGAACTTAAGAAAATTGCAAATTGTGTAATTTGCATCTCAAAGTTCATTTTAGCAATGAACAAAATACTTACTTTCTAAAAGATCCATGTTACAAACTACCAAGTTACTTTAATTAGACAAAGAAGATAAACTCTTAATTTGCATTGAAAGTTTAACTTTTGTGGTTTTATTTAAATTGCATTGATTGAGTCTTGATTGAATCTCAACGAAAATTCAATGAAAACTTTATTAAACAAAATTTTCTGGTATCTCAGCGTATGTATAATTGGATTAATTCCTTATAACTTCTCATTTTATTGAATTTATTCAAAGCTTTTTAACTGAAAAATCACATATTTGTTGAATTTTTAACTTTTTCATTTAATTGCTGTCGCGACTTCATGCGCAACTAATTAAATTTTCCAAACGCTTCCATTTTCCATATAACAAAAAAAAAAAAAATGAAATATAAGAGAAAAGTTCTTAACTCATTTTTTATTACATTTCTCCCCACAATTTTAATTTAATTTCTTTACTTGTTACAATAAAAAAAGAAGGAATACTCGTATATTGTATTTTTCACAATATAAAAACCCTGCATGTGCACCAACATTTATTGCACAATAACAACATTTGACAATTTCGACAGAATTGTTTGCAAAAATGTTTTCGATGGCATGAAAATGCGTTTCGCTCCGAGGTTTTTTTTTCTCTTTTTTGTTCTTCCACTGGATTTTCCAGAATGGTTTTAATACAATTACTACTTACTCAATGTTGTTGCTTTTGTTGTTACTATTGTTGTTGTTGTTGTTATTGTAAAAAGTCATTATTGCCACGACAATGAAATAAATCCCCCATCACTGAATAATAAAGCTTAAAATTTTATAAACGAGCGTGAATTGGCTTAAAGGCTTCATGAAAATTGGTTAAAATTAAATACTTTTGTATTAAATGGGTTATTGGTAATAAATAAATAAGTCCACTATCTAAATTAAAAAATATGAATCTGTTTTCTATTTAAATTGAATTGAATTGAATAAGAAGTCCAAGAGTCACTTTGGTTGATGAAATATCAAGCTTTTTTGTATAATATTTAAGTACATGGGTTCTTTAAAACGCAATAGTACATGACAGTGTGATAAATGAAAAATATATTCTTCATATTTTAGGAAGATAATCAAGTTATTAAATTTTGAAACATTTTCTACATATTTAACCCTACAGAAGTCATTCCTTTCTGTGAAACGTGACTGGTCGCGTGGTGAGCATTTTGCCGCCCATACTTAAAATGTTTCTTTCTTTTGGAAATAATAGCTAAATAAATTCACAATTATTTTAAAAGGATGGAATAAAACATTACTCGTATAAGTATAAAAATTATCAGAAAAAGCAACATTTATTAAAGTTTTAGTTTTATAAAATTAATGCTTTAGGAAATCTAAGGTAAAATATTATGAATTTTATAAGTATTCTTATCAGAACCTATATAGTAGTAGTAGTAGTAATAGTACACTTCATTTTATTCATTTTTTCATATATATGTACATAGGTACAGATAAAATTAACTTAATTTATACATTTTTGGAAAAAAGAAAAAAAAAACGTGGGGTGATTGTACAACATGGCTGTTAGCCGTTAGCTGAATTCTAACATTAGAAAGTTTAATTTTGTAGATATATAGCTTGCTAGAGTCTTCTAACTGATTTCATGGTCACCGTTTAATATTTGTATCAGCCTGCTGGTTGCAGGTATTTATAAAAGCGGTTTGTGTTACCTGCTAATTACTCCACGAAGCCGCTTCTAATGCCTCAATGAGCTGATTGCAACGATTACACCAGTCTTCTTCTAACCCAGCATTCCATTGAAAACTTTTATTGAGTTCTGCTCCCAGCTGATTAAATTTATTTGCCTACACAACGTTTCCTCTTAGAATAACTTTGGACAACTTATGAGGCAATCTATCTGCTAATGTATAGAAATGACTGTCTTCAGTACCAATGGCAATGTATAGTTTGGGATTGTGTCCGGTAGCCTCAGCACTCTTTTCAAGAAATATCTTGAAAATATCTTCCGGCATTGTGTATCATCAAACCTGCGCCGCATACGCTTGGATTGACCTGCAAACTGCCAAAAATAGCTTCCATTTTGATGCCAATGAGATTTCGCTTTTGCCTAGGAAATTACGCCATGTCAATTTAATGCTGTTTTTGCTTGATCAATCTGGTTGTTGATGTGTTTGGTGAAAGACATCTTTGTTGTGAGAATTACACCAAGGTAACAGTACTCTGATGTTATCTTCACTCGTTCTTGCTTGTAAGTCCACATTTCTTGGGCCTAAAGTCGACCTCCCTTTGTCTAACTTATTTATTAGTACTATATCATCCGCATACATTAACACTCCTATATTTGTCCCATCAATATTTAGACCACCTTCCAAATTGTTGTGGATATCATTTAGATATAAAATAGCCTATATAAAAAACAGAAAAACCCCATGTATTTCATCAAAACAGTCCTGGCACATGTACATACAAAGTTCGTTGCACAGTAACTTTGCCCATCTTCCTTTCCATCTTTTTGATCCTTCTATTGATGTCACATCCTTGTCAGATTCTGTCGCTAATTGTTCTGTGTCAGAATTATGATCACAATGTTCACTTTCTCTATCACTTTCAGATACATTTTCCAATACATTTTTTGCACTATTTTCTTCAAAATCAGACTCCACTTCTTACCACGAAACTATTTGTGCGTCTTGTTTATAAAATTTGTACACTTCCGCGTCGTTTAACAAAAACTGATACAAAATAAACTAATCAAAACAGACACACGAATTTTACTTACGTGAGTAGTCGCGCAAAGAGCAATTTGCCGCCACCGTCAGTAAGCGTTGCCTCTTTCGGCCACCTGTGCACCAAATTTCTTCTAATTTCTGCAACATGGTGCAAAGGTATGGGAGGGGCAGCTACTGGGACGCTTTAAATTGACAAATGCATCATGTACAAAATAACACGATTTTTTTGTCGCGGACGGCAAAATGCTCATATCCCGAGCACTCTAGGGTTATTAGATAGTATAATCAAACAAGACAACGTCCGGACGAAGATTGCTGTTGCTGCCTCAAAATTTAAAAACGACATAATTGCTTTATAGGAGTCGTATCTTCTATAAAATTAAACGGCAAACATTGAAATTGTGAGTCCGTTCCTGCTTAAACCACTGAACCTATGTTGGCAAAAAAAAATACCAAAAAATATACAATATACTTCATTTTCGCAGACATGAGAAAGCTGAGTGCAAGATGGATGCTGCAATCGAATGTTTGGCGAAGCTATAAAGCAAGTTTTTGCATCGATGAAACATGAGTCCATCACTTTACACCTGAGATGAAGGAATAGTTAAAACAAAGGTCTGAGAAAGTAGAATTAGCTTCAAAGATGGCCGAGACAGTTCCATCTTCAGGCAAGGCCATGGCGTTTCATTGATTATTTTTAAAAAAGGGAAACAAGCCGGATTTGGCGATAAAGAAAAGACAATGTACCAGTTCACAGATTTGTTATCGTGATGGCTAAAATCAACGATTTAACGTTCGAATTGCTTCATCACACACTCTATAAGGGGGCGCCGAAATCACAATATAATATGATTAAAAAGAAAAAACTTGTTCCACAAAACGCCTAGCCAAGTAAGTAATTTAAGTTTTTAAGAAATTTATCTTACACGCTGTAGAGAGGGGCACCACTATCAAGTTTCTGCCCCGGTACGAAAATATCATAGATCCGGGGATGGCTAAAAGTTTTGCCAGCAATGCAGAAGTAGAGTCTCCGGTTAATCGTTATTTTGAAGAGCTTGACGACTCTCTCTATAAACAGGATATCGAAGTTATTGAACATAACTGGAAAATGTTTATTGAGCTAAAAGAGAAATAAAATTATTTTTTTTTCCCTATTTTTTTGTGTTTTCTTTGATAGGTGGGGTACTTCTGGGACTACTGGGCATGAATATGGGAATGTATATAGATCAATAAAAAAAGTCTTTGTATATAATTTTTTATGGCTCAAAACTTAAACTTAAATTGCATAACAATCAATATAAAAGAAAACAACCAAATTCCAATCAAATTTAACTACTTAATCCTTTTTCAAATGAATTTTTTATTAAACCAAGATCCTTGGACAGTTTTCAAAGTTTTAAGAATTGTGTATGCTTCATTTCATGTTTCAATGCAATTTAGTTATTATTTTTTAATACAATTCAATTTTTATTCAATGAATTTTCATACTGAACTCAAGAATTTTTAGTAAAAAATACCAAAGTAAAGAAACTTTCATTTTACTTAATAATCACTTTGCTGGGTAGTTTAAAAACTTATAGAATTTTATTAGTCAATTGCAACGAACTAAGATTAAAAGATACACAATCTTGTTGTGTTTCCAAACTATTTAAAATTGTTTTATGAGTAAAATTGTTGTAGGGCAAAGGCTTCCAGCATACATTCAAGAGCCGGAAGCGGAATAACAGACTCTTAAAATTTTAAAAATATAGCAGTAACACACACAGTACGAAAGGATAATCCTAAAGATTCTGTGTATGTGTTTGTCTATATAAAGTGGAGAAAAAAGATACAAGTTGAACTTTGTTCAACAACTTCTTATAGTCTTAACTTGAAATTATCAACTCTGTTGCATTGTTATATCAGTTATTCTCAAGTTTGTTGTGTTTTCCCTTCATTTACAACAAAATTTCAACCGATTGTCACATGAAGATACTCTCATATCTTACTATGTCTGTGCGTGTATATAAAATGTCATAAAATTTCTTCTTGCACTTAAGTCAGACACTTGCTTGTTTTTAATATAAGTTTTATGCTTGACATTTTCGTTCTGCCTTTTTATTCATTTTTCATGGCATATTTTTTTCACCATTATTCATTTGTGAGATATTGTTTGTTATTTATTGTTATATTGTATCGTATCTTTTACCACAGCATGTGTGTCAGTTTGTGTCTGTGTATGTTCATTGAAATAAGTATATTAAAAATGAGTAGTAGAAATGAATACTGTTTAGTATTGTATGTATGTACATAAGTATGTAGATACTCCTCATATCATAAGTCTCATGACTTCATTAAAACTTATTGTGCAGTTAATTACGATGTAGTCAAGTTTGTTGTAGTATCCTTTGTTTTTTCACACATGCTGAGAAATATGATTTCTAAGAAAAAGGCTTTCACTCAAACAAACAAACACTTGTGTAATTTTAGAAGTTTATTTCTCTCTCTCTCTTTCTCTCCATCAGTGATGTGTTTTGTTGTAGTGTAACTACAGTGACTTATTTTGTTTTAATTGTACTTAAAAGCTTATTTATGAAAACAAGGATATCAATGACATACACATGTACACACACACCAACACACACACATCATTAAAAAAACAAGATAAGATTGTGATGTCCATTTTACTTAAGATTTTTAAATGTTTCTCACGTTCTGTTTATTTTTATGTATTTACAGCGTCTTCTTTGGGAGAATCCTCGCCAACTTTTGTGTAGTGGCGGCTGCTTTTTTGGCTGACTCGATTAGATAGTACTTAAAACACAGACGGTGGTCCAGAAGTACTCCCAGGTACTTTATATAAAGCCTCGATTCAATGATGTGGTTCCTGATCCTCACTGACAGTTTTTCAACCTTCTTCCTGGAGCTCATGATTACAGCTCGGTTTTATACTCCACCAAGCATAGATGGTTCTACCTAAGCCACCTTCTTGAAGCTGCAACAGTTCTTTCGACTTTTGATGCGACCTCACTTAGCGTCTTTGCTACTACGACGATAGCGACGTCATCAGCATACCCAACTATCTCCACACCACTGGGTTTATTAATCCGCAGGATGCCATCGTACATGGCATTCCACAGTAATGGGTCCAGCACGGAACCTTGTGGGACACCACCAGTTATCTGATAAGACTAAGTGCCTTCGCAGGTTAGTGTTCTGTCACTGAAATAAGACACTATCATCCGAATCAGATTGCTTGGTATCTCCAGTGAAGCTAGCGCATTAAAAACACAGCTCCAATCTGCAGAGTTAAATTAATTTTTCACATCGAGTGTGACAACTGTACAGTACTTTTTGCTGCCGCCTAGCCACCTTGTGCTATTTAGGACCTCCTTGGCAATGTTACAGACCTTCTGGAAGGTCTTTCCTTTCTAGGATCTTCCCAGTAGTATTTAGTATTTGGGAAAGTGACATTCTTTTAAGCATCTTGTGAAAACCTCACAGAACAGGTGAGGTTTCGGGGCCATGGCTCTTTTGAGAACAATGCCATCCAAACCTGGCGATTTGTGACAAGACAATACACATGTTCACACAATTTTTTGAAGAGGGCTAAATTCAATGAATGAAAGTTCGAATTGCTTGAACATCCACCGTTTTCAACAGATTTGGCTCCCATATATTTGAAACAATTTTCGAATGAAAAAGCTATTGCAGCTGTAGAACAGTTTTTCTGCAGAGCTTCCGGAAAATCAGGTACTAAGTTGAAGGAGATCATATTGAATAAAGAAACTGATTTCATTTAAAAATTAACATTCTTTCATTTTTGCTTTCAATTCTTTTCAACCAACCTGTACAATATAAGTTGTTGTAGATGAAACATTACTTTTTCTTTTAATATTCACATTTTTATTAATAAAGGATGGTTACAATTTATTGTCATTGCCAAAAAACTTTAAGATTTTTTTTAACATATAAAATGAAACGCTCATAAATGGTCAAAAAATAGGTGTGTATAGATTTGTAACGGATAACTTTAGCAAAATTCTTCAAGAACGAAAAGAAGGGAAGGAACTGAAATATAAAAGTTCTTATGATGTTTAATATAGACATCTGTTCTAATTTAAACCGATTTCAGTTAAATCACATTAAGAGATCAATCAAATTAAATCAAATAAAAGATGGTAACATGAATGTACGACTGTTCTTTCGATCAGTTGATAAAAAAGTGTATG